>CM076412.1:4485355-4742793 GCA_038363315.1 Mugilogobius chulae | reverse complement strand
CTCTAACCACTCTGCTACAGTGCACCCCACATGCACTTGCATATTAGTATACTTTAAAATTACCTGAATCACCTCTTTCGTAAAAAAAAAACAAAAAACTTGAATGCTGTATCTGGGTTTGAGATGCGACAAATGGCATAATGGGTTGACACCAGGGCCATAATGGGTTGGCCCTGGTGTCAAAATTTTAGGCGGGACATACCTTAGTGTTTCTTCATGTGGCGGCACGGTGGCAGAGGGGATAGCCCTCTGGCCTCACAGCAAGAAGTTTGCAAGTTCGACTCCCACATGGCCCGGACCTTTCTGTGTGAAGTTTGCATTTTTGAATGTTCCTCCCCGCGTCTGAGTGATTTCCTCCGGGTACTCTGGTTCCCCAGCAGCCAATAAAGTGTAGTTTAGGGAATACTTGGTGTTGGTCGGAGGTTGAGGCCAACACCAAGCATTCCACAACAGCTGCTTGCCAAAGTATAAACAAAAAACAGTGAATGTGATTGGCTGTTATAAAAAAAAGTGTGATCAAAGGCTGCAGAGTGTGACTGTTTTGACTGGAAGGTAAACATAAACATTGGCACTCTGTGCAGGTGCACACTGTATGTGCAAGTATTGTTAGTTGTGTAGTGCTGATGGCTCTACTTTTGAATGTGATAAATATAAAATATTGGAGACATACTATTTATGTAGGAATTGCAACCCCCTTTTCAAGAAATGTGTTCTAATTTAGTTTTTAGGTCAAGAGATGAATGTCGTTTTTTTATTAGACATTTTTTCACTCTTTTTTCAACATGTTCATTTTCACATTTTTACTCATCTGTGTGCCCTCAAACACTTCAGGCCTCTCCCCTGACTCGTCACCAACACATTCAGACCATTTGAGCCCTGATCATAAATTCCAATATTACACAGGGGCCATGTATAGAACAGGAGTGCTTTACAAAAACTTCCTTATAAAATACCATAGGGCCCCTGGGGGTCCAGGGGTCTCAACTCACGAAAAATGTCAAATTCTTTAATTTTCAACCCAGAAGCTTAGGATGAGATGGTATTTCATGATCTCACATTATTTAATGTCTGTATTACACCAGGCTGAAAAAGTGAGTTTATAATGGAAGTCAATGGGGCACAAACGGTTCTTTTGGTGATGAGTGTAGGCAAAAAATGTAGCCAAGAAGTGGGCGGGGCTAGGTGAGGTCTGAAGGTGGCATTTTTAATTTGATCAAAAATAACATTACCTGGAAAGTTTCATGGCTCTAGCCCCAAGACAACCCATTTTTTTCAACAATGAAAAAAAAAAACTGCAAAATGTACACAAACGGTCCCCATAGGTGTCAGAGGGTTAACTGGACACAGGGTTCGTACAGTCATTTTCCTGGCCCTGGAAAAGTTTTGGAATTCTGTGGGTTTTGAAAAAGTTGCGGAAAATTCTAAATTATTTTGGATTCAAAAATAAGTTGGGGATAATTTGTTCTGACACAGTCCCACTGGAGGCAGAATATTGATGTATATTATATTATTTTATTCATTAAAATGGACAATTATTTAATACCTGTTCATAACATTATTATATAAAGCAGTTTTGTTTTTGTTTTTGAAAAGGCTGAATAGAACTGATTTAAAAATAAAAATTCACTGAATTTTAAAGTATTTTATAATAGGTCTGGGCGATATTGACAAAAACTTGTATATCACAATTTCAATTTTATCAAAATTCACTGATTTATTTTGAGCTAAAACAAAAATCCTCTGCTTCTAGGATTGTTCAATACCACGATAACTATCAAATCTTTGGGTAAATCATCATATTGTGATTCACAGATTTTCTGTGCAATGCAGTTCCGTACTCAAAAACAGACACATTTGGGGGCAGTTTATACGACAACGAGTTTTCACGAATCCGTGACGTTTCCATGCCAAATTGGCTTCTCTTTTACACGACACCGAGCTATGTGTTCACTGAATCGGCGTTCCACTGGATACGATTCAAGAGGTAGTTTCACCGACAACTTTCAGTGGAGACACCGCGGTGTAAACAGGAAAACGGTTTCAATGAAGACGGTCACGTCACTGACGTGCAGTAGCCGCTACTTTAACACAGTAGAAAAAGACTGCCCAGTCACCAAAAATGTCTCTTAAACCAAAGCATCTTATTCTCATAAAGTAAAGTCAATGCGTCCAGCTTTCTTACCTTATTGCAGAGGAGGAGACACAAAACTAATCCAAGGCCTCTCCGGGTGTTGATTCAATGAATCCATTCAAATCCGTGTGTTCAGAAAAAATAAATAAATAAAGTTTGTGAGCCGTCTTCCCTGTGTTTGTGTCCAGCTCTCGGCGATCTGCGTCTTCCTCGCGCACTGGTCCTCGAACCTCCGTGTTTGTTTCAAGCAAGCAATCTCCCTTTTTGCTCGCGCGCTGGTCCTTGTTGCTTCGTTTGTCATTTTATTGATCTGAAGAACTTGTAAACCTGTCAATGCTCGTGTTATCATAGGCTGCGTGGGTTCACGGTAAGGTCATCTGGAGTCCTAGCACAATACCGCCACCTCCTGACGCGGCATAAGAACTACACCATTTTGGGTCTATCTACGTTTTCATGCAAAGAAAGATTAGCTCGCCACGACACCATATAAACTGTGAACACAAAACGTTACGACTGTGACGGTTTTCTTGGGAACGTTGTCTTGTAAACTAGACCTTGGATAGACTTTTTCTGTTAAGTAAAAAAAAGGATCAGTCTTTTTCATTTGCCTTCATCATTAAGGCATTATAGAAATCATGATGAAATCAATATGGCTTTAAGAAAATAGTGATTTTTGAACACCTCTATCTGCTTCTTTATTGTGATTGGTTACATTCAACATTCAAAGTATGACAAAGCTCGACCAAAAGGAAATGTATTCGAGTTTGGTGGTGTTGTTATTATCTGTAGTTCACTGAAAATGACTTTGTTTCTAATCCCGCTCCTTTACGTTATGTTTACGTTTTCTCTCTCAGGCCGGTGACAAATTCTCTTTTCTCGCTGAGCTTCCCTAAATCCAGATGTGCTTTGTGGGACGGGACCCCGACCGGAGACAAAACACTGCTCCATCTTTGTGCAAACAGGTCTGTAGTGTTACAAACTTAAGTTTTTCACACTAGTATCTACGCAAATAAAGCCTGAATGTGATTGGACTGAGACGTTCTGTGAGCAAAGCTGTGTTAAATTACTTCATGTGGTCTTTAATTCAGTTTTGGGACACTGCAAGCTAGCTTTTCAAAACTAAAGTACTATTCGCACGGCATAATAAGATAAGATATCCTTTATTTGTCCCACAATGGGGAAATTACTAGCCTGATGTATCAGCCGGTTTCATTTCACTAAGGGGTTGCTAGAGTGAAATCAAATGGAGCGGAGGCACTAGGTGGCGTAGCCTGGCTAGGAAATTACCTCAGGACGTCTGTAAACTTTAAATTACCCCACGACCTCTGAGTTTTCTACAGGTATTCGCAAGGACAAATTCGATGTCAGTAATTTTCTTGTTTTTACAGACTTTCCGGAAACAGCGACAGATAGATTATGGCAACAACTATTTACTTCATTCATGAAATGAGCGTTTATGTTCTCAGTTTGTTTTAAAGTGAATCAGCTGAAGTTACCTGAGCTCTGGCAGCAAATGTGGCTCCTCGTGACGAGTTTGTCGTTCAGAATCACATCCACAACATCAGATTTCTTATGAAACAAACCGAAGACTCTCTCTTTTAATTTATTTATGATGATAAAATCCAAACATCCAAACTTTGCAGCATTCTCTCCCCTTCTGTCCAAACGTCCATCTTCTCGACCTTCTGTTGCTACGAAAACGAGGTTGTTGTACTTCGGGGTCACGGACTTTTAATCGTAATTTGATTAATCTTTGGCTATTTAAACGTAGAAAAAAACGACCTTTTCATTTGAAAATGATCCGTAAAGAAAAGTAATAAAAATTTTGTTCAAATCTGAAGGTAAAATAAGCTGCAGAGTCATTATTAATTCATTTATAATCCACACACATATGCATTTGCACGGCTTTAGAATTACATGAGGACGTCTGAGTTTGGTGAATTACAAGAGGTAAAATTTTGGGGGAAACTTAATACTTTTTTACAGTCATGGACAATTCACACAGGAGTAGAAACTCAGATGACGTCCAGAATTTACATGAGGTCCACAGGTCAATATTAGGCCGTGCAAATAGGACTTAAGACTAAAATACAACTCTCAACATCTTTTGTATAGCAACACAAAAATTAAGTATATCAACACAAAAATGTTGCCCTACGTAGGACATAAAGTGGTCCTATGAAGTTTAATATTCTCAATTTCAAGTTTTCAGCAGAGTGTGCGTTCCCGTGAGGAGGGAAGGTATTTTTCGGCACAACACTGGCACCTCTTTTTGTCCACTTAAAGCTCTGATAATAGTCTTAGTGAATGTCTGTAAACGCTCATGTTGACGGCTGTGTAACTGTCTGTTGTTGCTCCTCAGATCTCCGTGTGTTCGTCTGACAGAGAAGGCCCTGCGTTTGGCTCACAGACACGTCAGACACGGCTCCAAACCGCCGCTGCGCTGCTTCTTCCTGGGATCTGTGTGTGTGGACGCAGGTCAGACTGAAGGCTTCTCATTGAACTAGAAGATTCTGAGGCTTTGTTCAGTTTTCCGTGGACATGGCGATCACGTAGAGCTGCAAATAACGATTGTTTCTTGGGGTTAATTGTTTATGTCTCAAATGACAGAGAAATATGAGATTTTTATTAAGTTTTAATCATAGGTTATGCTAGACTTTCCGGTCAATTGGGAGAACAACCGGTCTGATATTATTGCCTAGGGATGCACCGATCCAGCTTTTTCAGTTCCGATACCGATCCCGATACTTTTAAATTGCGCATCTGTCGATACCAGATATCAACCGATACTGGTGTAAGGACTGAAATAAGCTCTTTTTTCCTTTTCAAAACATAAGACTTTAGATCATACAGTGTTATTTATACTGCAAGATAAAACTGAACAACTTAAGAAGAAGAGAGAGAAAAAGAGAAGAAAGAGAGAGAGAGCGTGAGGTGAGAGAGAGAGAGAAGAGAAGAAAGAGAGAGAGAAAGAGAGGGAGAGAAGAGAAGAGAGAGAGAGAGAGAAGAGAAGAAAGAAAGAGAGAGAGCGTGAGGTGAGAGAGAGAAGAGAAGAAAGAGAGAGAAAGAGAGAAGAGAAGAGAGCGCGAGGAGAGAGAGAAGAAAGAGAGAGAAAAGAGAGAAGAAAGAAAAAGAGAGAGAAGAAAGAGAGAAGACAGAGTAGAAGAGAGAAGAGAGAATTAGAAGAAAGGGAGAAAGAAGAGAGAGAGGAGAGTGAGAAGAGAGAGAAAGAAAAAGAGAAGTAAGAGAGAGAGAGAGAAAGAATAAAATGTCAAACATTATGAGACATTCTGGATCAACATCAGACATAAATCAGACTCATTAAGTCCAATTAAACACAACTAGGATATCGGCTGAACCGATATCATGGAGCCGATACTCGATCCAGCTAAATGTCCTGGATCTGCACCGATATTCGATCCCAGTATCGGATCGGTGCATCTCTATTATTGCCGTATGCAAACAACTGCACATGAATCATGGCAGTAAGTATGCGCTTTCACCCGCCCTACATGTTTCTAATTTTTACTAACTTTTACTTATCATGATGACGAGACGCTCTTTGATTCGCGCCGGTCTGCGGACTGAACCAGAGCAAGTCTGCGTAATCCCCTGGTGTGTTTGAGGCAGGAGCCCGGGACAACGCGCGCACTATACCAGAGTCAAGCCAGCATCAACCCCCGTGTGTCTGAGACGAAAGCCCTGAGCGCATCGGGACCACACATCCCACTTCTAAACCGGAGATTTCTAAGTTCAGCGCGATGTTTTAGTGACAGAAAAGGCACATTCTGATGGGCTTCATGTATAAAGTGTTGCACCTGTTTGTTTCCAGCAGCAACTCGTCTGTTTTCGCTGACGCTGATCAGCAAATCTGCAAGAGATGCGCTTTCCTGCGTTTTTCCCTCTAGTTTCTCTTTTTCTCCACTTCATAAGCGCCACACTTTAATTGCATGCACAAATTTTCTTTCACTTGGCGTATTAAGCCGCTGTATTCACACACAATAAAAAAAAGAGAAGAAAAAAGCAAATCAGTGTCTATGCAGCACGCGCTCGTTTCTCTGGGGAGCTGTCAATCATCTGCATCAGCGCGAGCTTTGTTTATAATCTCTGAACCCAAGCAGTACCCGGACTGACCGCAGAACAAACTAATGTGGAATTATCATTAAATAGTCCACAGTTAATCATGTATTGTACCTAATTTTTCTTCGACTTTTTATTTTTTCGCCTTTTATTTCTGCCGGTCAAGCTGACCGGGGACATCTCACCCAATCTGGTTTTAACACTCCTGCAAAAAATAATGTTAGGCAAGTTAACTCTTTCACTGCCAGCCCTATTCTCATTTTCCACCCCTTCCCTGCCAGGACTTTTTGCTAATTTTAAGCAATATTCACAGCTCCACAAAAAACCTTGTGCAACTGGAATTATGACATGTTGTACATCAAATGAGACCTACAAGTGTCTACTTTCATTTAAAAAAATAAATGTTATTCTACATTATTCCGTTCTCTTTTTATAGGCATTTGAAATTCGTTGTTTTCATTACATTTCAGTGTTTGACGAGAAACTTTTGAGAAAACGCCCTTTTTCTAAATCAAACTTCATGTCAGTGTTATTTTTGTCTGTTCTACTTTTTAGTGAAAGAATATTAGCCAGTACAATGAAATAATGTCTTTAGGATAAAAATACAAGCTTCACGTGATTAAAACAATGAGGACGAGTGTCTTTTTTATCTTTAAACCAACAAAAGCTGTGTTACAGACGAGGAGACATCACGGTAGTTTTTCTACTTTCTGATACAGATTCTACAGATTCAGCCTCTTTCACAGTGCAAAGATTATTATTAAACCCTCCAAACATGAAGAAATACAGTAGTTTTACTCACTCTGACACTTATGGATCGCTCACAGAAGAAAAAGTTTAGTTTTTCTCTTCTAGACTCGCTACATAAGTCGTTCTCCTCAGAGTCCTAGTCCAGTAGGATCGTCTTTTCTTCATTTTAAAGATCAAATATCTGCTCTAAACTTACTCAACAATGTTTTTAGTCCAAGATGTGTTGCCTGTAATCCGTTTGAAAAGAAACACGATCCTTTAGATGCGGATGATCACCTAAACACAGCCGACTGCGCTGCCTAATGTAAACAGGAAAGACGTGCATTTTTCCGGTCCTTGGCTTCCTCTGCGCCCTTGTGCTAATGTGATACTGCACTCCGGTGGTGAATATATGAAAGTGCAACATGATTGTTTACTACTGGTGCACCGAACACGTGCGTCAGAGAACCCTCTATCGCCGCATATAAAAAAAAGCTTATGACGACAATTGTCGTCATTGGCAGGCTACGGTTGGGTTCGTTATGACGACACGTTGTCGTCATTGGCAGGGAAAGAGTTAAAATGTATTTAGTTCAGTATTTATTTTGTTGGTTTGCACAGATTTTAAAATTCAAAATTAGCTACCAACAGATACATAAAGATATTTTTTCTTGATGCAGGCAACACACCGTTTATTTTCCTCAAGTTAAGAGTTGTTTTTTTTAATGAAGGCCAAGATGTGTTTTCCTATTTCAAATACAAAAAGTCTATTGGATTATTGGATTTAGCTTGTAATTAACAGTTAGATGCTTAGACTTTTGTAGTAATTGTTGATCAGCTCCCACTCTTAAGTGGTGTAACAGTACAACCAAACGCGAGATGATTGATCACAAAGCAGCAGCAGAAGAAGAACAAGAAGAGCTGTTATTGGTCCAGACTCTGATCTCTCTCGTGTTTTTCAGATGAAGAAGGTGTGACTGTGACTCTGGACCGCTTTGACCCCGGACGGGACCAGAATGGCGTCCGCGTTCCCTCTGCGGCTCTGCCCGGAGACGTGTGCGCTTCCTGCGTGTTCACCTCTGACCCCGGCGCTCCCGTCCAATCAGAGGCCGAGCTGCAGCAGGCCTTTAAGGTGAGACTCTTCTGAACGACTCAGGAGGAGATTAAAATGTGTTCACGACGACCGTGTTTGGGTCAGTTTGTCATGGCGACTTGTCATGTCACAAACAGCTGTGTGTCTGAGCTCGTTTCAGTTAAAGCTGTTGAAAAGTGTTGAAACATATTTTTAAGGAAGACAGGCTAAACAAATTATCAAATGTTTTTCATAATTTCCGACAACTTTTTTGTGAGTTAGGGCTGGGCAAATATCTAAAAATGTAGTTCGAGTTGTGTCAAATAATTTATTCCAGTGTGCTTTTTGAATGAGTCACACCACAGTTAATTCTCTGTCAGTAAAAGCCTGTGGTTTGGAGCAGAAATCAGACTTTTGGGAAAAGAATTGTTGTTTTCTGTAACAAATGGCAGAAATTAGAAGTCTGTTCTGTTTGTTTCAGAAATCATTACCAAAAGATATTTTCACTTTGTTTTTGGAAACACTAAAAAAACAAATAGAAAATTGAGATCAGTCAAAATGAGGAAAGAAAATCACAATTCATTTCTTTCCCAAATCACCAAGCATTTTTAATTTGAGACGAGAGCTACAGAATGTGTTTATGATGACCAGATAAAAGTTCTGATATACACGTAGCGCTTTTCTAAACCTCTAATCACAGTTGAATGGATCAACCTGCCTGAGCATGGCCACAGACCGTCCCACAATCAAATGAATATTTCTTGGATTTACCTTGTCCCCTGTGAGACAAGGTAAATCCATCCACTGCGCAGATCAGATGAAACAGTTTCCTTGTCACAACGATTACTTATCACTAACAGCATGTCTCAGAGAACTAACTCAGAGAAAACCCATTTCTTAGAAAATTCTCAATATAGTCAGTATATTCTCAGCATATATTTGTTAAAAATAGGCTACCTGGTCTGCCTAAAAAACATTGGGTCCTGAATGATGACATGTTAAAATAAGTTTGAGAACCAATATCGTAATTTGACATAAAATGATCTGATGCTCATGTTATTTGTGTTAGCTAAGACTCAACTATTTGGTTATTTGATCAAGTTACAGAATGTTTTCTTCTCAGATTAAGATGTAAAAAGAACAAAATGATAAGACCTGCTGTAGTAGTTTGTTGAATTGTTGATTCTAACATTTCTGTTTTTGTCTCAGACGTTGCATCAGTCCATCAGCGGCCGTCAGTCCCTGGATCTGGCTCAGACCCTCAGACTCGGACTCCACGTGGTCTGGACCCAGGCTTTGGACTCGGCGGACTTCAGTCTGACCTGGTCGTGCGTGAGTCCGGCCTCGAGCGTGCACGTGGAGCCGGTCCGAGCCGTGCACGTGATCCCCACCGCGCTGCTGCGAAGTCTGACCAGCCCAGCCAGGCCAGCGGCTCACAGCAGGCAGAAAGGGTGAGAGAGACGGGACTGAGACTGGACTGAGACAGGACCAGATTCTAGGCGCAGGGGCTTTTGGATGAGGTCAAACATTGAGAAAAGTTATTGTTGAGATTGAAAGTTGCCTGTCTGATCATGTGTCTTGAACTTGTGGAGTACCCCAGGGTTCTATACTGGGACCCCTGTAATATTGTGGTATTTTTGCTGATTTTGTTACAGAAACTTAGACCAAATACTTCTAAAACCTCAAACTGAGTGACTTAAATTCTGATGCTAACTGTAGTAATGATCAAGAGAAGATGTGAGGAGTGAGAACAGCTTAAATACAACTAAATGCAAATGTATAAAGAACAATTTTTAGAAATGTTTGGACCGTTAGACAACGTTGGATATGTATCAACAATCATCTCGTTATTACAAATCGTCTTTCTTTTATTATAGAATGCGTTTACATGCGTTCAAATAATCCAGTTATGAGCAGTATTCTGGATCTGCTGTTTACGTGCTCTCAGAGAGACCAGGATGTTCATGTTCCTGTTCACATGTGCTTCAACATATCTTAGATATTTAGACTGATGGCAACTATGACACAGATACGGTAAAGAACTGAGCATGTGCGTAACTTTATTTATTTATTTTTTTACATTTTTCCAACAACAAACTGACAAAATACAATAAAATCAGAGCTTTGGTAAAAGTAGATAACTTTACTGTTTTATAATGATAATATCTTACCCATAAATAAGAAAAAAGGAGTGTCATTGGTGTAGCTCAAGTCACCCACGAGTCACGACCTTAATTCGAAAGAGAAAATGAACATATGAAAAAAGTATATAGAATTTTGAGTCATTTTGTGAAGTAAGTTGCTTCTGCCAGATCAATTTTTTGAGTTTGCACATGCTCAGTTTGATTCCAGCAGTAAGAAATCAGGTTGTGGTGTTTACATGGCACAATAATCTGGATACTAGTATCAGAATAACCTTTTTTTTCATAACTAGGATACTCTAATAACCAGGTTATTGAAATCAAAATTTGGTGTTTACATGGACACACACAAAACCAGGAGATTTAAAAATCCTGATCCTAACCCGGGTTATTCATGTGCAAAGTAAACGCCCTCATGGTAAAACGTTTATGTCTTGTCCTAGTCCAGGAGTTCATTTTGTTGAAGCAATGCTACGTTCTCCAGTTGAATTCAGAGAGACTCTTTTTCAAGTGCTTGTAGTGACTCAGAAACCTACGATATGTTGGTAACTTATGGCCTCCTGCTGGTGCCAGAGTCAGGACTAAATGTGCTCTGCTTCATTGGGGAGTTACTGTTTGTAGATTTCTATAATGTGATTGAGTTTTATTGTCTTTTATCAGTTTCATGACGATGGATCAGAGTCGGAAGCTGCTGCTGTTGCTGGAGTCGGACCCTAAAGCCCTGAGCCTGCCTCTGGTCGGACTGTGAGTTTAAACTATAACATTATATATAAATAATAAGCATTCAGGTAAAGCAGATGCACTGTTCTTACGTCTAACTGTTCTTTCATGTGCTTCAGCTGGTTCAGTGGAGCCACTCATGTCCACAGTCCTCAGGTTTGGGCCTGGATTCTGCGCTTCCTCTACAGCGCCTCCATACAAGACCGGTGAGTACTGCAGCTGACTAACTTTCTATTATGTATTACCTTTAACACCTGTGGCCCTCTGCATGTTTTTATCAGGCCCTCATCACGTTTTTGAGAAGCGTTAACACTAGAACTCCCAAGGCCGTCATTTTGACGGTTTTCATAAAGTGATGTCCAATTACTCTGGCTACACTGATTTTTGGCTTTCTGTGGCTCGTGACTTTTCCTATATGTGCCTGTATGATGACCCTATGTTGTTGTTCAACTAAAATAAAAAAACAAAATCGAGTTTTGAGTCATTCTTCCTCGAACTCCCAGACCCGTCAATTTGACGGCTCTATTAAATACATTGTATATTTTCCCGCCGTGGCCGCGGCGCGGGAGCGTTGCCTAGTAACCACACGCGCTGAAGGAGACGCTAGCTACTGAGAAGTAACGCGAGCTATGGCTTCAAAAAGAAGACTTTCAGTCACTGAGGCACTAAAAATGCTTCAAAATATTGACGAGGCTGATTCCGGAGGTGACGGTGAATCGGATGACGACTCATGGGCCGTGGACAGCTCCGCGGAGTCAGACAGCGAGTCTGAAGCGGAGGACGTACAACCCCCTCCAAAAAGAAGCCGCACAACAAGTGTCAGTGGAGCTAACATTCGGCCAACTGACAACACTCAAGGTAGACTATTTATAACTTGTATCTTAGGCAGCTATATATGTCTGGCGTCGAAATAAATAACGTAATAGTCCCTGTTCTTTACCACAGATGCCCAGCCATCATCGTCAGTTCAGCGGCTCTCTGGTGGCAGTGCAAGCGGCGACAGTGTTCAAGGTATTTTGTCAAAAATATTTAGGCAAAGAGCATTTAGATCAATAAACTAATAAGTGTATTATTGCTTCAGCTGCGTCGCAACCACCAGCGACTACACGAGAGCGCTCACATCCTCCTCTGCCGTCCATTGACGCACAACATGAGCGAGAAAGAGGAAAGGACGGCACAATATGGACTCTCGTAAACGGAGAGGAGAGAGGAAGACGGCAGAGTCAGAACGTACTGACAGAGGCAGAGGGGCCCACAACATACGCGCGTCGCCGCGTCCAGGATCCACTCACCTCGTTCATGTGTCTGATGGACGCAGACACACTGGAACACATCCGGGCATGCACTGTCTCCGAAGCTCACAGAGTACTTGGGAATACGTCCTGGCAGATGGAGGTAGATGAACTTTTAGCCTTCATCGCACTGGTTTATGTGCGCGGAGCCAAAGGAGGCAGGACGCTGGAGCTGTCCAGCTTTTGGTCGGCTGATTGGGGACTGCCTTATTTCAAGGAGACAATGGCAAGAAATCGCTTCCAGGCAATAATGCGCTTCTTGCGACTGGATCAAAAGGAAACCAGGAATGCACGACTGGAGTCCAACAAATTTGCCCTGGCAAGTGAAGTTTGGGAAAGCTTCGTCAGTAATTGCATCCTCTGCTACAAACCCGGCCCGGACATCACCATCGACGAGCAGCTTCTACCCACCAAAGCCAGATGCCCGTTCACCCAATACATGGCGAACAAGCCAGACAAATTTGGTATAAAGTTTTGGGTGGCAGCAGACGTCAACACCAAATATATGTTGAATGCAGCACCGTATTTGGGGAAAGACGTGACGCGCACGCCAGGACAGCGGCTTGGCGACAGTGTGGTCCTGAAACTGGCTGAGCCCTTCACAGGAAAAGGTAGAAACATCACTACCGATAATTTTTTTACTTCCCTTGATTTGGCCCGGGCGTTGCAAGAGCAAAAAACCAGTCTGGTAGGCACCATGAACAAAAAAAGACGAGAGCTTCCCCCAAGTGTCCAGGAGAAAAGGCCGCTGTTCTCCTCCAAAGTGCTGAAGAGCGCACACGCCACTCTCACCATATACCAGGGCAAGGCGAAGACCAACGTCTCTATTTTGAGTACCGTGCACACCTCCGCAGGCACCCTCAGCGGCCCAAAAGCAAAGCCAGAGCCTGTAGTCTACTACAATCGCACCAAGGTTGGAGTAGATGTGTTAGATCAGATGCTGAGGATGTACTCCGTCAAAGCAGCCACGCGAAGATGGCCAGTGGCTGTTTTCTATAACATCCTGGACATGGCAGCAGTCAACGCCTGGATTTTGTACAAAAAATGTATGGGGAGCAAAATATCCAGACGTGACTTCATTTTCGAGCTGGCGAACGCGCTGCGTGCAAACCATATGAGCGCGAAGGAGCGGCCCGCTGTCCCGGTTCCTGTCTCGGTTGCTTTTGAGCAAGGGGCAGATTTGGAGAGGAGGCGCCAATGTCAGGTGCGGAAAAACTGCTCCAAAAACCGCTCCAAAGACGCCTGTGTTCGCTGTAGAAAAGTTGTGTGCGGGCAATGCGCTGGAGGAGTCAGCGTGATTTGCGTAAACTGCAAGGCCTTGTAAATCCTAACAAGGCCTAATAGCTGCGTTTTTTGTCATCTTCGTTCTTATTTTTGTAGTTTTGTTGAAGTTTTTTTTTATATATGATTATTTAGGTTTTTATATGTTATTTATTGCATTGAATATTTTTGTTAAGTGTCTGTTTGTGTTCTAAAATGAAAGTTTTAAAATCTTTATTTATGTAGGCTTCTTATTTATATATTTATTGAATCATTATTTTATTTATGTACGACATTTATTTATTTATGTAGAAATACTTATGTATATATTTATTGAACCATTATTTTATTTATGTACGAGATTTATTTATTTATGTAGAAATACTTATGTATATATTTATTGAACCATTATTTTATTTATGTACGATATTTATTTATGTATGTATGTATGTATGTATGTATGTATGTATTTATTTATTTATTTATTTATTTTATCTATTTACTTTTTTATTTATTTTTTTGAAGATTTAAAAATGTCAGTATGTATTTCATAACTTGTAAATATTTAAAAATGTTCATTGTTATTCATTGCCAAATTATTTTACAACATATTTCAAATAACAATCACAATCAAATATAGATTTAATTAATTTCACATTAAAAACTTTATCTAGTAAACTGTCACGTCTGTATTTTTTTAAGACTACAAAAAATATATATATATATATATATTTATAAAGAAAAAAACATTATAGAAATATATACATTCTCTTGGAAAAGTTTAATGTAATATTAAACATGTATTATTAGCCTTTCTTCCATTTTAAAACAAGCCACTAGATCATTTTTTAGCGACGTGCAAAAGTCAGTATGTATGACGTCATCGCTAGAGCGCTAGCCGTCAAATTGACGGCTCTGGGAGTTGTAGTAGTTCTAGAATTCTGGTCGTCCTAGTGTTAACTCTCAATATTATTATTTTTTGACTGACTTAGCTCTGGCAAATGAGTCTGCACTTGTGTTCTCAATAAATATCATCGAATAAACTTCTGAATAGGTCTTAATTCTTATGTCTTCCCTGCAGAAACTCTCATGAAATAAAACGAGGTTGAGCAGAGACGTTTAAGCAGAAACACAATCTCTAACATAATTGACCCAAAGTGAAGGATCCAGGCTAACAGAAATATGGCTTTTGCTGTAGTTAAAAAGTCTAGTTTACAATGACAGTAAAACTCTTCAGTAGGGTTGGGCGGTATACCGTTTCATACTGGACACCGGTGTTTTTAAAAAAAAAAGTGATATGAATTTTTCATACACCAGTGTGTGCGTATGTCTGTAACAAACGCCGCAGCTCAGTCTCTCCGTCGCCGTACGACCAAAATACGGATCAGGGCAATTTTCTTTTCTGCCCGAGTCCGGCAAAGTGAAGCTCCGCAAATCAAAACGCACCAAACAGGAAAAAGAAAGTGAACTATGTCCGGAATTACAAAGTAAAATCACTCCGCACGTACTTTGTATTGATCAGATAACGAAAAGTTCGTAGTTTTACATAAAGTTTCTTTGATATTTAGACACAGCAGACTGTTCACTACAGACTATGTCACTGACACATGGACAGGACAACGTTATTGACTTCATGCTTGTAACAGTTTAAAGCCGACTTTCAGCGGAGTAGGAAAACACAGTGGGGTGACAGTGGGTGAGGGTGAGGGGACTGTCAGAGGGGGACTGGGGCGGAGCGCAGATCCTTGTTGTGAGATCAGCGCATAACGCACAAAAGTGTTCTGTATTTGAGTGTCACTTTCTGTCACAGTGGAGAGAGCAGCATGTGGGACTATTCAAACCTGGGTTTATACTAGTCTGCTCATTCTAAGCCAATTTTACTGGAGGTCTCTAAATTATTAGGAAGCGAGGTCAACACCTAGTTATGTACCGGGATAAAAAATACAGTCAGATACCGTGACACTGATATAATTTGGTCATACCGCCCGGCTCTACTCTTCAGTATATTCTTATCTTGGAGGAATTCCCTTCTAGCAGTTACTCGGTGCACTAAAGATGATCCTTTTCTTTTCTCCTCTTCTTTGTTATGTTTTCAGGGTCTTGTCGGAGAGCGGGTGTTTCCTGCTGCTGTTGTTTGCCTCGACTCACAGAGCTCCTCAGTTCTTCCAGTGCAAAGCGAACGGGCCAGAACTCAGCTACCAGCTCCTGTCAGGACACCAGACGACCACGCTGTACCAGGTAATACACCACGCAGTCTTAAATCCTGTTGCCTTGTACAGCTAGAGGGACATGTGGGTGTTACGTGTGTGTCCTTGTGTTTGTAGCAGGTGTCGTCTGTGGAGGGTCAGACTCTGAAGTGTCTCCTGAGCTCACAGACTAGCTCCAGGCAGACGGAGCTCTACAGACAGGCTCACAGCAGGTTCAGCGGATCCCTCGGCAGGTCTCCGGCCGCGGCTCTCTCTGTGACCGATCAGGATTCTGGAGTAGAAGACGAGGACCTGTCCCCCAGACCGTCCCCCAGCCCTCACCTCCCCCCGGCCCAACAGGTTAGATTCAGATAAATATAACCAAATTATTTGACATTGATTTCTGATTGATTGCCCAGCACAACACAAAGTATAATTTCTTTTTCAGGCTCGGAGGATCCAGCCGTCTGTTCCAGAACTGTCTCTGCTGATCGACGGAAGCTTCACGTCCAATCACGACTCCGCTTCGGCCGCGCCCAACAAACCCCAGGCCCCGCCCCTCCCTGCGTCGGACAGGAAGCCGGCCTCGCCCCTGCACCTCCACAGCACTCCTTACTCCAACCTGCCGTCGAACTGCGCCTGCTGCAAGACCGGCGAGTACCAGTGCACCACCATCCACGCGGAAGGATCGCAACAGCAGCAGAAAACGCAGCAGAAGACGCCGCTAAGCTACCAAAACTGTTCCCCAGTCCTGCAAAACGTCCAGGGCAGGCATTCTTCACCGTCAAACCGCAGCCAGAGTCCCTCAAACCGAAGACAATCTTTTACAAATCAACCACAAACTTCGCCTGTTTCGCAAAATCATCAAACGACAAAACAGCAAGTCGGTTTTCTTTCCAGTTCTACTCCTCCTCCTCCTCCTTCTCCTGCTGCTTTAATAACTCCGCAACAGCCTTCGCCGAATACACAAACTCCAATTTTGACTTGTAACGCTCAGCACGCTTTGCCGTTTCTGAATCCAGCCAATCACAACTGCGCGACGGAGACACAAACGCAGCCGAATCTAGCTTTAAACCTCTTCCACACGCCGCAGAATGTTGGAAAAGTTATAAAGTCGACGGCTAGCTTCAGTAACTCTCATTTGCTGTCTGGAAATCAGGACTTTTTACAGCAAAATGTAACACAGTCGCCACATTCTCATTCAGTAAACACACATTTTCAGCCTCAAAGTTTGAATAACGCAGCTGGAGTTCCTTCCTTGAACTGTGGGAATTTGCCGCAGTCGTCGTGTGGTCAGGTCGTGCACACAGCTCCATTTCCTCCGTCGTCTTTAGCGCCGCCTCATATTCAGTCTCTAGCTCCGCCTCCTCCTCCTGTGGCGTGTGCGAATCGCTGTTGTGAGCAGCAGGTGGCGCTGTCGTCGGGGGAGGCGTATCAGCTGTTACTGCAGCAGGACAGGCAGCTGCGGCTCCTGCAACAACAGGTGAGTCCACTGACCTTCTCCTCTGACCAGGGATGTCAAAGTTTAGTGTTACAATTAGGGCTGTTGGTTTTATCTTGTTTTTATAGCGTTAACGCAAAACTTTTTAACGGCGATATTTTTTGACGCAAATTAATCATTGAAACACTCCAACGGCACGAGGTTCATGGAAAACACAGCACAGACAGAAAGAGTCCTGGACAAGGCTCTGCTGGCTCACTTTTGTAGACTTTGGTAACTTTCCCACTCGGTCCCCCGACTGTCTGAGCGAGGATGTGTTTGTTTACCTCGGCTCCGTCCGTGTGCAGCAGTGTTAGTGTCTCCATCTTCCCGAGTCTCGATAAAGTCACAACCGGTGGTCACTTAATGTGATGTTTGTCCACCTAAGTTGGAAATATCCCGTAGAATAGTCTATTAGTTCTAGTTCTAGTTTTAGCTCCTCTAGTTCTAACTAACACTTTTGTGGCTCCTACACAATAAAAGCCTCATAATCTCCAGCTGCAGAAAGTACTTTATTGTGAAAGAGCATTGTAATAAATGATTATATTGAGTGATTTGGCCTAATATTATGGGAAAGCCTACAAAACATTATTTTATACTTCAGCTAACTAAACTTTATTAGTTGTGAATTTGTAAACTTTGTGTTTTGCACTTGTCAGGGTTCCCACGCGTCCCGAAAAAGCTGAAAAATAATTAGTCAATTTTCCAGTCATGGAAAACACATGAAAATGTAAAAAAACAGCTAAATGTTATGAAAAATAATATGTTTTCCTGGAATATGATTTAGTCTATCATAAAACAAACTCTTACTACTCTTTCTAATATAAGGTAAGTATTATAGATAGCCCTATAATAATAAAATAATAACTCTTACTCTTCACTGAAACATAGAACTACCTTAACTAAAATTTCATTTTTACGTTGTTTAATTCACCAATATGTAGTCCCCCTGCTCTCTAAATTCATCAGAATGCAGGTAATATTTTTAGAGGGAGAACCCCCAAACCCCCCACTTGGGATTTGAGTGGGAACCTTGAATAATCTTGTCATTCCTACCTCTGACCCTGTTCATCATTTATAATCTTGTCTTTAGGTCCAGATGCTTTTGGAGGCTCAGGGAAAGCTCCAGTCGACTCAACAACAAACTCAGACTCAGACTAAGAGCACGGCCAGCGTCGCAGTCGGCACAGGTGAGAACAACCAGCCTCATTTATCACACAATCTTAAGGATTTCTTATGAACATTTCTGGCTTTTACTAAATTTATTCTTAATTTATTCTTTTAGCTAAATGTGTATGAATAATCTTTTTGTATTTCTGTCTAAGTTTATTTCTCTAAAACCTTTCCTTTGGTGTCGTTCCTGCAGGAGCGTCTCTGTTCTGGCCCGAGCCTCCACCTCTGCGTCGGGACTCCTCCACCTCTCCTCCGCCCGTGCTCTGTCGCTCCGTCTCTCCTCCCTCCGCTCTCCACAGCCGGAGCAGGACCAGCCCCCCGTCCAGGCGAGAGTCGTGTGATCAGGCCGAGCTCAGAGCCGAGAAGAATGCAACCAGCAGCACCGGGACGCCGTCTTCTCCTGCTCCATCTCAGAACGGGTACGTGAGGCTGAAGCACTTTGTCTCATAATGTCGGCCAAATAATAATAAATAAATAAACTAAAAACATATCATAAACACAGTAACCAGCATCGTTTAATCCTTGTGTGTGTTTGTGTGTTCCAGGCTGAGCAGCGTGGACAGTCCTGTTCTGGGGGAGAGTGCCAGTATGTACGGACCCCAGGACGATCATCAGGGAACCTTCTACCACAACCTCATGGTAAACACTCTCACTTACAACCAGCACTTTATAATCGTCTTTTTCAGTAAATCTTTGTTTATGTATTTATTTAGAAAGGGACAATGCACATTAATGATATACATATGTAAATGGGCCAGATTTTTAACCATTGGCTAATTTCCATCTGTAGTCCCTCGACCAGTTGATGGTGCCATTTAAGGACACTCACAAACAAAACAACAGGACATGCAAAACACATTAAAAACTGATCACACAGAGAAGGGTAGTAGTAATTCAAAAACAAACATAAACTCAGGAGGGTCTCACAAATTACAATTCACTATTTACAACACATTGAGTTAAAAAAGTGCTATTATAGATTTAATTAAGTGCAACAGTGAAAAGAATTATAGGCAGATGTAATAACAGAAGCCCTATTGCACAAGATCCAAAAATATGTATTGCACAAGTTATATTGCACATGCCCATATGCACTATTGCACAAGTCCTAAAGTGCCTTGTGTATGGAGCTGCACAGTGGAAGACCGCCCTGGTTCTGGAAGAGTTTTGCCCCATGTTATAGTGCCATAGGCTTTTCGAAAAATTCAAGTTTTAAGAGTTTAAAGACATACCGCGGGCTAGCCAGCTATGTGCTAACTCACATCCACAGCGCGGTTGTTTTCAGTCTAAAAAGCACATCTAGAACTTAAAATTCGGCAAAATGTCGTAATAACTTCGTAGTTTACAAAGCTGAAAAAACGTTTTTTAAACAAAAATGTAGGTCTTATACTCGTGACTCACCACATAGCTGCTTAGCCCCAAGGACGTTTTCAAACTTTTAATATAATTTTTTATCGAATTCCCTATGGCAATTTAACATGGGGTTCGAGATTTAGGAACCAGGAAGTGGGCGGTCACTGTTGAGCTCCATTGCATACACCCTAAAGCCCAATAAATATGTAACCAGAAAAGGAGATTAGAGCGTTCGCTGGATCACAAAGTGACAGATAACAACATCAGGTACTCTTCAGAAGATCAGTGTGGGCACAGAGAAACTTACTGGGGTGGTAAAGAGATCTGAGGCACTTTGATGTATTTGCTACAATACATCGAAAGTGGCTCAGATCTCTCTTTACTACTCCAGTAAATATGTTCTTAATTTTTATTCATAAATTTGAATGAGACAATTTTATCTAATGTATTTAGGAAATGAGGAAACATGAAGTCAAATGACAAAATAGTTTCTTTTTTTAGGAAACCACATTTGAACGTGACTAGAAATACACCTAAAGCTTTCATATTTAACTTTGAATATATGTTTTTTTCAGACACAGTTGAACAGTCGCCTGCGAGAAGACGACCAGACAAAGCAGGAAGTGAACGAGTCCAAACAGGAAGAAGACATTCAGAGGCGGAGTCCTGATCGCCCTCGGTCTCCCTCTCTCTCTTCACTCTCCTCTTCCTCACCCGCTCCAGCTCCAGGGCAGGTCCAGAGTCCAGTCCAGGCTCTGCTGCAGGTCCAGACTACAGCCCTGGCTCCGCTGCAGGTCCAGAGTCCGCTCCAGGCTCCGGTGCAGTCGTGTAAGAAGAAGAAGAAGCCGTCCAGAGCCTGCGGTGACGGAGGGGAGCAGGACCTGGTCGTGAGCGCCACCCTGAGGCGACTGCAGCAGCTCGGAGTGAACCTGGACAAACAGGAGCTGAGCGAGAGCGAGAGGACCAGGGCCAGAGCCGTGGAGAGCGCCAGGTGAGAGTCTAGAGATTTACTAAAGACGCCAGCTGAGTTTGTCATGAGGAAGTGATGTAAGAACAGAACTAAACACTCAACAGTCTAAGTTTGCTTTTGTGCCCTTTTCAAGTCAAAGTCTGTGTTTGTGTTGATGTGACTCTGAACATTTGGACCCAAACAAGTTGTAATGACGTCACACTAAACCATCCCACTGAACACATCTTATGCACTGAAAATACATGTTAAAGGTGCACTGTGCAACTTTTAAAATTACGCAGTTCTCTAATTAGAAAGTTAAAACCAGACTTTAGGACATTCTGAATTGCACCAGATTATAGCCGTAACTAGTTTCTATCTGCAGTCCCTGAGCAGGAAACTATAAAACAAGCAATATTACAAATACACACACGCACACACTACAAGGACTACTTATTACATAGTAAGACCAATATCATATCAGATACATTTCCTAATGCGGACACTGCTGCTTTTCCAATAGTAATTTCTTAACATTGCGTGAAAAGTTCTTCACATCAGTGGAAAGTTTGAGACTCTGCGGGGGATTTTGTACCATTCTTTGACGACTTTGAAAGAAAAGGCTGTTTGTGCGAAGGCCGAGCTACGTTTATCTAAGTCAATAGGAGAGCAGAGCTGAGCACATTTTTTCAGTGGAGGAGGCGCGGTGGTATTTACAATTTTAAAGATTAGTCGCACATTTGAATAAATAATGAAATTGTCGAAGTTTAGCAATTTATTTTGTGTAAGTATTGAGCTATGATAGTGTCGAAGTGGCTTTTTATCCAAGACTTTAACAACCTGATAATATAGAGATTTTAGAGGTTCTATTGTTGTTGGTCTTTCACACCAAGCCGAGGGTCGCCCGTCTGAACCGGTTTGGCAACTTCTGCCGACAGACGGCTCACGTGTTGTGAATGAGGCAGTCGGGGGTCAGAGGTGAGGTTTTGAAGACTTGCTTGTAGAGTTGGCATCGCCAGCGGTCGCTAGTTGCCGCAGATGCAGCTGTTTGATTGGCCCGTGGCCAGCGAATCAGCGTGCAAGAAAATAGTACGGAAAACTGAAAATGACGCTCATGGAAAAACAGTATTTACCCGAGCATGGATTGTTGTTATTTGCCGTGTTCAAACGGGACGTAAGTACGGAGAAGAAAGGTACTATTTGGTCTGAGGAAAACAAAGATGGAGGAGTACCAGCTGTAGTACGAAGGCTGGACTGTAGTGGGAAATAGAAGTTGAGCCTAATCCATGAGGTTAGATAGAATCTGTTCGCCACAGAGTTCGACAACTACTCGTGCGTCAAGCGCGAGTAGTTGTTTTTCTTTTTCGTCAAGCGTTACATCACACACATGCTCACTCGGCATTTGTTCGCCGACTGTTGGCTGCTTGGATCATGTTTGTGTGAATGCTTTTTCACATCGATGCCCCAAAGAGACTAGAACAGACGGTGCGTTGCTCCTCCTACTGACAGCAACTGGGAGTTGTGTGGGTGTGAAAGACCCTTTACATGCTTGTGACCAACAAGAGACACAATGATTAAGATGAGAAATAATCATTGTGTCTAGTTACACTTTTGCAGCGTGTTCTAAACCATTGGTTCTCAAGCTTAGGGTCGCGACCCAAAGGTGGGTCGCGTGGGATTTTCCTTGGGTCGCGGGGAATTTGTTATACACTCAATGTTAAAATGCACTGTACTTGTAGTTGCATCTTTGTTACACAAGGGTGCGCGCTTTCACTTGTACTCGCTGGAGGCCGCCGCATTAGACCAGAGAGTGAGGTGAAAAGGTCAAGTTATTTTACAAAAATACTTTTGCCGTTAACAATGGATGCGTGGCTAATAAGAAAGAATCCAAGGCCACCAGATCACAATACGCCTAATAGCTGCACGGACCAAGAAGATCTGCAAGTGGTTGAAGGTGAACAGCAGTCTGAAGAGGTGAGCAAGAAAAAGCGGCCAGCCGACCCGGGAGGAGCTAGCAAAGCCCCGCGGCGGGAGGAGCCCACTGATGACACTACTGCATTTGCACCGAGAGCAGCGCAGGAGGGGCTGCCAAAAAGAAATTCGTCAGGACATATAAAGACTATTATTTGCAATACGGCTTTGTGAACAGCAGTAAAACACAAGAAGCTCGCCCAATGTGTGTAATATGTAACGAGACCCTTGCAAACGAGAGCTTAAAGCCAGTAAAACTAAAACGACATTTGGAAAAACAACATCCTGAGTTGGCAAATAAACCACTTGACTTTTTCAAAAGGAAAGCAGGCGAACTATCGTTGTCAGCAAAGGCACTCCAAAAAAGTGTGACACTGAATGAAAAAGTCCTCCTGTCCTCTTATTTGGTTTCCTATCGTGTGGCAAAAGAAAAGCATCCACATACTATCGCTGAGACTTTAATATTGCCTGCAGCTTTAGATATGGTAAACACCGTTTTAGACAAGAAATCAGCGGACAAGTTGGCATGTATACCACTGAGCAATAGCACTGTGTCCAGAAGAATTCATGATATTTCAGACAATCTTGAGCATAAACTTGTATCCAGACTTAAACTTGCAGATCATTTCTCACTTCAGCTTGACGAAAGCACAGACGTGTCTGACTGCGCCACGTTATTAGTGTATGTGAGGTATATGTGGCAAAGTGATTTTGTGGAGGACCTTTTATGCTGCCTTGACATCCCCACGGGAACTACCGGGGAACAGATATTCACCGTGTTGGATAGTTACATTACCAAGTCTGGACTGGATTGGCACAAATGCAAAGGCATTACAACAGACGGGGCAGCCAATATGACTGGGAAAAACAGTGGCGTTATAAAAGAATTCAAGACGCAGCTGGAGAAGACATCACGTGGAATCACTGCTTTATCCATAGACAAGCTTTGGCGTGTAAAGGTATGCCCTGTGATCTCCAGAACACTATGACAGAAGTAATACGCGTTGTTAACCATATCAAAAGTAGCGCACTCAATAGTCGCCTTTTTCACGAGCTGTGTGTGGACATGGGGGCAGAGCACACCCACCTGCTGTTTCATACACAAGTCCGATGGCTTTCAAAGGGTAAGGTGCTCAGCAGAGTTTATGAACTGATACATGAGATTCATTCTTTTCTCCTCGAGAAGAACTCTCCTCTGGCTGATTTATTCACTGATAGCTGGACTCTCACGGTAGCGTATTTGTCAGATATTTTTTCATCTCTTAATGACCTCAACGTAAAACTACAGGGACAACATGATGACCTCTTTAACAACTGGAGACACGTTTATGCTTTCCAAAAGTCACTGCAACTGTGGCTTGCGAGACTTAAGCAGCCCAATCCCAGTTACTACATGTTTCCCACCATGTTAAAACACATTGAAGAACACAATGTCGCGTTAAGAGAGGTGATGCAACTCAATAAAGCCATTCAAGCGCACCTCGCTGCTCTAACAGCCAACTTTGAGAGGTATTATCCGCAAGAGAGACGAGAAACGTTAAATGCAAAACGCTGGATACAAAATCCTTTTGAGTTTGAAAGTCCTGAGTCGCTATTGGCACTGGGGCTCACTCCTGATGAAGAAGCGGAGTTGTTGCAGCTGACCAGTGACCAAACACTCAAGCAACGATACGCGCGCACAACACTGTCTTGTTTCTGGATAAGCGTCTCGTCGGAGTTTCCAACACTAAGTAAAAGAAGCGTGTTGCTTCTTCTCCGTTTACCACCACATATAAATGTGAGCTAGGCTTCTCAGCCCTCACTAAAATAAAGACTAAATACAGAAATAAACTGGACGCAGCACCAGATATGCGCGTGGCACTTTCCACGTTGACACCAGATTGGGACGCACTGGTCAAAACAAGACAGGCCCATATGTCTCATTAAATGTATGAATAACACAGAGAATATCTGAATTTCATTTTTTTTTTGTACTGATTTGACATTAATGAAAAACAAAACTGTTACATTGTTTGTTTTGAACGTGATTTGTTGGAAACAGTTGCTGTTTTATTCTTAAAACAATAAATAAAATAAATAAATAAATGTCGCGTCTTTCCATAATGTGACAAGAGCGCGTTAGTTGGGGTGGGGTGGGGGTGGTTGGGTCGCATGAGGTTGGTGCCGAGAAATAGTGGGTCGCCTGAAAAAAAGTTTGAGAACCACTGTTCTAAACTGTCTCTCTTTCTCGTCCCTCAGCGCTCTGGCGTGCATAAACCCGGCCGCAGTCGTCTCCCGCCTCTCCGCTCCTCCCCCGTGCTGCCGCTTCGCTCCAGCTCCAGCGCCGACTGAGCCTGGAGGCCAACGCCATCGCCCTGCGCTACCTGTCCGACCAGCAGCTGACGCGCCTGTCCCTGTCGTCCACGCACAAACCCGGCCCGCAGCTCCAGAATCCTCCTCTTCCTCCTGCGCGACGTCACCATCCTGTCTCCGAGCAACATGTCTCTGGCCACGCGTAAGTACATGAAACGCTACGGTTTGATTCAAGAGGAAAGCGAAGAAGAAGAGGAAGAAAATCCGCTCCCGCCGCAGAGTCAGCTCATCCGCGAACTCAAGCCCAAGATGCAGCTTCTGACGGGACAAACGCAGGAAGAGTCGACGAGGAGGACAAGGAGAACGAGTTGAAGATGACGAAGAAGAAAAGACAAACCGTGGAGACTCAGGGGTCCGTGGGGAACATTCTGGACTTGAGCCGACTGAGGCAGCTCCCAAACTCTTCTGATACAAACTGAGGAAAGTCGAGGCTGCGATCGCACTGGAACTTCAGGGAAGTTTTAGCTGAATTTTTAGGAATGCTTTCGTAGTAAAAGTATTGTGAACTCCATCTAGAATATTTCAAAACTCTCAGGCAAACGCTTTAGGTTTTAGGGAAGAAAATACTTTAAATTTAGATGCAGACAGGACAAAATGTATACTTAAATAATACGTGCTGGTGCATATGCCATTTTCAGACGTTATAGTTCTTGTAGACTCACTCTGCCAAGTTTTCTTTTTTTTTTTTTTTTTAGTTATGAATACCTATTATTGATTTCCTTCTAAATCTGTTTCTAAATATTGATAATTGATTGAAATATGTGTGTGAATGAGTTACACAAAGTCATGGAAAAGACATGGAAAACCGTCAGTCAAAAGCTGTACGAACCCTGAAGTTAACATTTGAAATAAGGTCACTAAAAGTATTGAAAGTCAGACACTCATTAAAACTAAAACTGGTGTAGAACGTAGACATTTCATTAAAGAAGTATTGATGCATAAAACGTAACTTTTCCGTGTATTTAAGAAGAAACTATGGCACAAGTAGATAAATAATTCACATTTTGTCCATCGCAAAACACAGAAATGAACTAAAACGACTTAGAAATAGAAACAGGTCCATTGAACGGATAAGCCCCGCCTCTTCATTGTAAAATTAGTAATTAGTCTCTCTTTGACCTTGGGACTTGACTTGGACTTGTCTCTCTTTTAGAGCTGGGCGATATTGATAAAAGTAGGTATCCCGATAATTTTTTGGCAAGTCTTGATTACGATATTCATGATGTCAAACCATCAGGAAAATGGTCAAACACTACTTTAAATGTATTATTTGAAGTGTAATGATCAAACTAATAAGGCTGTAGTCGACTTAAGGCGTGTGTTTCAAGGACTAATCAAACATCTGACTCAAAATGCTCTCACAACACCACAGCTTTTCATTTTAATGAAGTATAGAGGTTCTGCAGGTGACATGACATCATTCTAAATGTTGATGCATTAGAGTTAATGGAGAGAAAGGACATTTTCTCTTGTAAGAGTTCAATAAACAGCTAAAACAGGAAAAATAAACTACAGTTTGATAACAAATTCAACCCACAACAAGTCTACTGAGCACTGGGTTTGTAACTGACATGTAAAAAGAGAAAATCAAGTCAACATTTGTAGCAAAGAAGATAAACTTTAGCTTCTCACATTTATCAGACATTAAAATTACACACAATTAAACTTATTACCTTTTTCTTCTTAAAAAATATGTTTTTGAGTCCGTTTGTTGCAGTTAAAATGTCCTAAATCACCAACTGTTGTTGCAGACAAGTTTGTAGCAGACAAGCCGTTGCCACGACAACAAAGAAATACATTGAAGAAATGCCACTCATTCTAAATGTTGCTAAGCAAAATGATGTCAGTGCATAACCTCTATTTGCAAAGAAAAATGCAGCTAAACAAGATTGTTGAGCACGAGAAGTCAAACTAAAACAAATTTTGGTCAACAAAGATCCAAATGACTAAAATATCACATTTCTACCCATATTTTAAAGTTCACAATGTAACTTTATTCATTTGCATCGTTAAACAACTCGTTTTGTAGCATTTTTCACTATTAGCGATACACTGGTTATTCAATTTTTGGATATCTTCAAAACAACAACCACGATATTATTTAAAATACGTTTAATTGCCCACCTCTAGGGACCTGACTCTCTTTGACTCTGGACCTAACGTTGGCACTTCACAGCAAAAGTAGTTGACCTTTTTTGAGGCAAGTTTTATTCAGAAATATTGAAAATTCTCAACTTTTCACACCGTTACAAGTAAATCCACAATCGCGGACGACTATGATGACACCAAGACTATTTCATATTATCCCACATTATATTTTAGCTGATGAGTATTTAATAATTTCCCTGTATATCGCTGAGTTTTATACACTTTAGCCTTTGATTAAACGTCTCTTCTACAGTGCGGTCGCAGCCTCGGTTTGAACAAAATGGTGCTTTTACTGTCTGTAGGAAATCTGCCTTTTTTACTCGTGCCTGTTTCTGTGTGTTTGAAGTGCTGTGAGATGTTTTCTTTTTATAATTTATCATTTGTTTGTAATAAAATGTAAAGATTTTTTTAAAATGATTATTATTCTTGATCCATGTCTTTAGATTTTAGTCACTGCAGCTCTATATCTAAACTCCTCACACAAACACACTTCAAGCAAAGCAGACTGAAGGAAAAGTGTTTGGAGAAGGTGAAAGGAGGGGCTGAGAGGGGAGAGCAGCAGTGTGATTGGTTTGACAGCAGGTGTTTGTGATCAGCACAGTATTGAGTGGACAAATCGCTGCTGAGTCTAGAAATGACCACAACAGTGAGACACGGGAGGTTTCTTTAAGATTTTAAGAAGTCTAAAATGGTAAATGGTCTATTTATATGGTTCTTTTCCACCTTTCAAGGCTCTCAAAGCCCTTTACAATCAAGGATCAACTCACCCAGTGTAACAGTCACTGAGGCAATCTGAGTGAAGTGTCTTTTGCCCAAGACAGGGCCGCTGCTAGATATTTAGGTGCCCTATGCACAGTTTTAAAAAGGTAAAGATACATTTAGGTGATTTATTATGATGCTGTTAGAACTCTGGTGTTTATTTCTGAGGACACATGGTCTCCATTTGCCTTTAATCTGTGTTGTTTTAGACCAGTAAGTCCATTTCAAATTGTGCCAGCCCTCTTTGCCCCCCCTAAACTGCCCTCTGCTCCACTGTTCCCTCTCCTGCGCCTCTGCGCATAAACTGGTAATGTTTTATAACAGGGGTTCTCAAAATGATTGAGGCCAGGGACCTCATCAGTATGAAAATATTTCAAGGGCCCCTGTTGTTCGACACAGTGACATCATAAAAGTCATTTACAGCTTTTTATCAAACTGTAAATGAAATATTAATTTCTCCTAATTCCTTTATTGATTGGTAACGTTTCAATCAAATACGTGTGTCTGGGATTGTCTGTTATTAAAAAAAAAAAAAAGAATTTTTGGGGGACCCCCAACATATGGCCCAGGGAACCCCAGGTGTCCTCTGACTCCACTTTGAGAACCACTGTTTTATAATAAGGGGACATTAATTCATTATCATCATGAATTGGTGATATGTTCATGAAGAACTAATACATGAATATATGATGAATTCATTCCCCACGAGTCATCAAGAACTATTATGAATTCACCATGAATTAGTGAATGAATTCAAGAGAAAATAAACCATAATAGATTACATTTAAACAAAGCCACTGTTAGTGTCAGAACTTGTATTTTTTATCCACACTTGATTGAAATTTGTCATATTTAGTGTCCATATTTAAAGGTCCGCCCATCAGTTGTTAACACAACATAATAATGCACATTCAGTCAGGTCTGGCACAAGTTCATGGTTTGTTTCTTCATTGCGGTTATTATTGTATTATAGTGTGTATTATACAATTATAGTCTGTGTAAGTCAGTGGCTGTAAGAGCAAAACGAAAAATCGATTTTGTCCTTTTGATTCAATCACTGCAAACTTCAAACAATTTTCAAAGTTTTCAAACGATTTTCCATCCCTAATC
The DNA here is from genome assembly GCA_038363315.1 of Mugilogobius chulae. NCBI lineage: Eukaryota > Metazoa > Chordata > Actinopteri > Gobiiformes > Gobiidae > Mugilogobius > Mugilogobius chulae. Next base: position 4,713,887 of record CM076412.1, on the reverse strand, counting down.
ATGACAAGTCGTAAATGAACATCATGAGTCGTCATGAAAAGATTCAAACAAAACATAATCTAGCCTTTAAAACTTGTGAAGGTAAGGTAAGGTTTATTAAGGACAAATACATTTAGCACAACGGCAGAGATGCTTGTACCAGATTGTAGCTTACATCTTATTTCCATCTGTAGTCCTGGAGAGGTACATTGGACATGTTTTTAGTTGTAGGAGGAAACCGGAGTACCCGGAGGAAATCTACGCAGACACGGGGAGAACATGCAAACTCCACATAGAAAGGCCCCGGGAGTCGAACCCAGGACCTTCTTGCTTTGAGGCCAGAGCGCTAACAGAACTTCAAATGAACTCATGAGAAGTGTGCAGCAGTGCCATAAAATTACCACAAGATGGTGCTGAAGGAGCATTTGTTCTCTTGCTCTTGAACTTGTTGAAGAAATTCATTAAATGTCAGATTGACCAACAAGCTTCTTTAAACATGTGAAGAATGTCGCACTAATCAGTAAAACTTCAGTGTAATATACAGTGTATGTTTGACTAAGGGAGACCTATGTGTTTTTCTATGTAAAAGTAATAAACTAAATCAGATATCCACATTTTGTTCATCGTAAAACACAAAATGGATCTAAAACAACAAAGTCTCACCTCTTCATTGTTTAATTTAACTGTACCAAGCAGTAGATTTGGTTCTGGGAAAGATTGAACCCTACTTGCCTTACTAGGGTTATTGCTACTATTCAGACAAGTGGGAGGGGATAGGTGGTAGGTGAGAACAGGGATTTTCAGAGCACTTGAGAACCTGCTGCAGAACAAAACAAGATTACTCAAACAATCATAAAATAATCCAAATACAACTTTGTGAAATGAGAAAACACTGTTAACACTGCTAAAAAGTGGATTTATTATAATAGGTCTTCTTTAAAATACATTTATCATATTTAGTTCTAAACATCGTGACAGTTTTTTATCATTTACAGATTGTTCCAGCCTGAACAGTGAGTATTTTGATTCTTCCTGCTTGTTTTTGAATAATTCAAGTGTTGACTCGACTCAATCGATTTGTCCAAAGGTCAGACTCTGCTCTGAGGGACACTGACCCAGTCCTGCTCTAGTCCTGCTCCAGACCCGGTCCAGTCCTGCTCTAGTCCTGCTCCAGACCCGGTCCAGTCCTGCTCCAGTCTGCTGAACTGGATTTTAAAGAAGAATACAGGGAATAATCTTGCTTTAAGGTAAGATAGAACTTATTGGCGAGGTTAAAAGTCTGCTGCTGTGAAATAAGGCAGAGAAAAAGCTAAACTTTGGTAAATGTTTGTGTTGTCATGATGCTACAAGTTCAAGCTTGTTTTCTGTGCTAAAGACTAATCTTCTATTCCACAATTATTGCAAAATCCTATTTCTGAGTCAAAGTTTGAGCCAGTAAAATGACTTCTTAGCACAAAGTACTTTGTTAATTACACTGGTTCCCTAAGTGAGGTCACGAGATGATTTCAAGATATAATTATACAATTATGACTTGATACTTTGTCCTGAAAGTGAGTGGATTTTAGTCATATAAGGCACTATAATACTGCAGTATATACATATTAAAGGAGACCTGTTTCTGATTGTTACAACAGTGTTCTCTCATTTGTTTACCCAAAGTTGTGTTTGGATTGATTCTTGCATGTTTGAGTAATCTTGTATTGTCCTGCAGCTGATGCTCCAGAGCTCAGGAAACACCTGTCTTCACCTACCACCTATCCCCTCCCACTTGTCTGTATTTACTTGCGATTACTCAAAAATTAGGACTGCGTGTGAAACATGCAAAGTTCAAAATCGTCATGTAGACACTTTCCAACAACAACAAAAAATGTATTATTTATTTTAATCTGTGGCTTATTAAAGTAAAATTTTACAACGAAGAGGCGAGGTTTATCAGTTTTGCAGTTTTGAAAAGGAAGTCAATGAGCCTGCTTCTATTTCTAAGCCGTTTTAGATTATTTTGTGTTTTGCAATGAACAAAATGTGAATTATTGATCGTCTTATGCCATAGTTTATTCCTAAGTATACAGAAAAATAACAATAGCTCTCCTTTAACCTAGTTTTAGGTGTTTTTTTTTTAGTTTTTCTATTTCATTTTGCTGTGGGGATTGTGAGTTGGTTGTGTGGCCATTTTCTTAAAACCTGTGTGGTTACGTTTGGTTGTCTTTGCCCAAAGCACATTGGGTAATTCTATAAAATGAATGGGTATTCTTCTTAAAGACTTTATCCATAGTTGGGTGACGGAGGCATCAGTCTGAGCAGGAGACCAGTTCAGAGACAGATAGTCCCTCCAGTGTGTCCTGGGTCTTCCTCGGGAAATTCTCTATAAAATGAACAGAACTGGTGACAAAAGGCAGCCCTGGGGGAAACCAACATGCACTGGGAACAGCTTTGACTAAACCCATGTGCACACGACAGGAGTTTTGTCCCGATTTCAAGCCCGGTGTTTCCCTCTCGGATATCAGGAGGTGTGGCCAGAGTAATAGATGTGTTGTGGTTTCTTTCCTTCTGTCTGTGCGTCACTGTGACTCTCATCATGGTGAAGTTCACCTGCTGCACGACCTTTACAACAGAAGCATCTGGTGCATCTGCCTTGTGTGAAAGTCGGCTGCCACTTTACTGCAGATATGCAGAGTTGGACCTTCCTATACACAGACTACGCAAGTTACATAGGGCCCCGCCTTCTGAGTGCTGATAGTTTTTCGATTTTGTGTCAGTCCCAGTCATCATGTCTTTTGGCTTCACTCTCTGGTTTGTGCTGAACATAAACTCTGTTTGACCAATCCTACAAGCTTAAGCGTAATGGACCCTCCCTCTTCTGTTCTTGTGACACGCCACTTCCCCTGTGCTGCTCTTAAGACTGACAAAAGCAGAAACATAAGCTCTCAGCCAATCTTTGTTTTATTAACTACAAACACAAACACAAACAGCAGATGAACTTAAACGACTGCAGGTCGCGAAAATTACCGCTGCAAAATAGAGATCTGCATCGGGCGGGAATTCCCGCGGGACCCACGGGACCCGTGAGCAAACCCTCGGGATCGGGCGGGTTTAACGTTGCCTCGGGCGGGATGGGCGGTCAGGCCAAACGCCTCAGGACCCGACCGGACTCGCGCTCTCTCCGCTGTCTTAAAAATATTACGTGGCAAGGAAGAAATACCGCTTTGTGGGGGCTGCTGGTCAACAGAGAGACGCAACACTGACACCTGCGAGGTGCAGACACGTAAACTCGTTGCTGTATTTCCTAGTGTAGCGTGCGTATCATCTGTGCGTCCTCGCGCCAGCAGCAGCCGCAGCACGGACGCAAGATTTCCCAGAGGAGTGAATGAAGGACTGGCTTTTACTCACGGGGAGATGGAGATAATACACACGGAGTTTGGGCAAGTAAAGTGTTGTTAAGCAGAAACTGGAGGTGTGAGGAGCTTTGTTCAGGTAAGAAATACACAGACATCATGGCTTTATGATTGAATGTGTCAAACGAACATAATCGCCTTGTTGCAGATTATTTAGGCTGGTGCCTAATCATTTTAAAACTAGATGCAGAGAGTTATGCAGAGTTTAGTCATTTGTGTCCATGTTGTTATGCCCTGGGGCCGCCACGCAACCTCCGTGTCACCAAAAAAAAAAAAAAAAAAGTCGGGACCCGACGGGAGCTTCTCGGGCGGGCAGGCACACGGGGGCGTCGGGATCAGGCGGGAACGGTCACGGATGCTTTGGGATCGGGCGGGAGCGGTCATGAAATCTAGTCCCGTGCAGGTCTCTACTACAAAATTGACCTTTCGCCGAGCCCCGCCCCAAAACGGCTCTTGTCCAATCAAACATCGTAGCAACCGTTGCTATGTAAATATGGTCCGTCAGATCTTGAGCTCCAAGCAAGTTGGTGAAGCGATGCGCCTACGGTTTATGAAAAGCGGACCGCAGATACCCGAAATATTGACCGGAGGAGTTGTGTTTTTTCCATTTCTAAAGCCGAAAACAACTGGAGCAGTGCCTACAATGGATTAAACAGAGCGGGCGGCTCGGGGCTGCTCCTCTACCAGCTAAATATATGGAGAAAATGTCTGCTCAAAGGTAAAACTAATGTTTAACTATAGCTAGTGTTGTTAGATCTAGAGGCAAAAACACAAACTAGACCCAAGTTATACCACGACGAGGATATAGTTGGCAGAAGTTACGCTCTAAGTTGCTAAGTTTAGCGAGCCTCTTAGCTTTAGCCAGCACTAGCAGGTTTAGCTCACTAACATAGCCTCGTAAATGAACAATATTCTTGCAATAGGGAAAAATAGACCTTTACAAACGGAAGCGAACTTACCCGGCAGTGCAAGAGCAGGACAAGGCTGTGCTTGTTGCATTTGAGGTGACGTTAAAAATTACGGGTTTCTCTGATTTAGCTTGAGACCAGTAGCATTAGCCTCCATAGGAGTTATATTCCTCCGTGGCGTATTTTAATGTTTTGAATAAATTCCTTCGCTGCATAGTAAACCCTTTTGTCTCGATCTAGAGGATATCGCGGAAAAATTGCTTTAAAAAAGTCACTAACGTGAACAGGAGTACTTCTTTTTGTCATTGAAGTCTATGGCAGTCTATCATATTTGACGGACGTAGCAACAGTAACTAAGAGGGGCGGGGGCTCGGCGAAAGGTCAATACGGTGGATTTCTGCACATTTATGTTAAATTATTTCAAAAGCCACATAAAACATGAGGCTGTTTGTCCTGAAAAAGTTTCAGATTTTAATGTATCTGTCCATAAAGGGCCCCCGAAGCTGATTTTTGTTTAGGAGCTCCCAAAAGGTTAGATCCGGCTCTGGCAGATATGTGAAGTGTATACTGTTTGTGTATCTTATATTTGTTTATTGTTGAATGGAAGACAACACGAATAATCACACTCAATTCTCTCTCACTCTCTCTTCTTTCCCTCTCTTCTCTCTCTCTCTCTCCTCTCTCTCTCTCTCTCTCTCTCTCTCTCCAGTATGCGTGTGTGCCTCTCTCTCCTCCTCCTCTCTCTCGTCCCTCTGCTCTCTCTCTCTCTCCCTGACATCTGCAGCTCTAAACCCAAAGACCTGCCTCTGGAGCCGCGATGCGTTTACAGGACTCCGGACCAGGACGTCCCGCCCACCGCAGACACAGGTACAGTTCACCTCCAAGTACCTCTTTTACACTTAAAAGTAAAGTTTATGTTTATTATTCTGATGTAATCTCTCTTCCCTTCCCTCTCTCTCCTTCTTTTTCTCTTTCTCCTCTCTTTCCTCTCCCCTTTTCTTTATATCCTTCTTCTCTCTCTCTTTCTCCCTTCTCTCTCTCACCCTCACTCTTTCTTCTCTCTCTCCTTCTGTCCTTCCTCTCTTCTCTACACCCTATTCTTTGCTCCCTCTCCCTCTCTTTCTCCATCCACATCTGTCTTTCTTCCTTTCTCCTTCTCTCCCTCTCTCTCTTTTCTCCCTATCCTTCTCTCCCTCTCTCTTTTCCCTGTCTCTCTTTTCTCTCCTTTCCCTCTTCCCCCATTCTCTCAATCTCTCCCTCTTCTCTCCTGATTTCTCTCTCCTCCCTCTCTTCTTGCCCCCCTCTTCTCTCTCTTTCTCCCCCTCTTTTTTTCTCTCTCTCTCCTCCCTTTCCCTCTCCCCATTCTCTCATCTCTTCCTCTTCTCTCCTCCCTCTCTCTCCCTTTCTTTCTATTCTCTCTCCTCCCTCTCTTCTTGCTCCCCCCTTCTTTCCTCTCTCTCTCTTTTCTCCCTATCCTTCTCTCCCTCTCTCTTTTCCCTCCTCTTCTCTCCTTTCCCTCTCCCCATTCTCTCTTTTCATCTTCTCTCCTGCTTTCTCTCTCTCTTCACCCCCCCTTCTCTCTCCCTCTTTTTCTCTTTCTGCCACCCCTTCTTTCCTCACCCTTCCTCTCCCTCTCTCTTTTCTCTCCCTCTTTTTCTCTCTCCCTCCCTCCCTCCCTCTCTCTCTCTCTCTCTTCCCTCTCTCTCTCTCTTCTCCCTCTCTCTCTCCCTCTCTCCTCTCTCTCCACAGTTCCTCCGCAGAGCCCTGATCCCGTCCCAGAGAACACAAACCCCAGAGTGTGGGAGCTGTCCCGGGCTAACGGTGCCTTCGCTCTGTCTCTGTACAAACAGCTGAGTTCTGGACGTTCTGCCTCAGACAACATCTTCATGTCTCCCATCAGCGTCTCCACGGCCTTCGCCATGACCAAACTGGGAGCCTGTAACCAGACGCTGCAGCAGATCATGAAGGTGACAGGAAAACACAGAGCAACCTGCACAGACTGTATCAATGTTAACTGTTTTTAAAGACACACCATGTTCAAAGCCATTCAACTCCTGTATGTTGTAACAGTTTTTACTCCTCAGAAACATCACTGGAGTTTCATGCGTTATTCTATCACATAATTCCCGACTATAAGCTGCTACGTTTTAAACAAGCTTTGAACTCTGTTGTCTGTGCTGCCCTACAAAGAAAAACCAGTATCTGCGCTGTCAGTTAAACTAAGAAAAATAGCATTAAAGTTTAGACGCTGTCCCTTCTGTGTTTGTCAGAGCTGCACCAAGGTTTGTGTGTTTATATTTTACTTTAGGATAAGTAAATTTTTAGCAATTAAGTATTATAATTTATGTGTTAAATAATAAATTGTGAAAAATTCAAGTCTACATTATTTTTAATTTCTAAATGAGACTAAAAACATTTAGCAGTATCTGTGAGTTGAGCCAAATTGTCTCTGTGCACGTAACTTCAGTTGGCTTGTTTTTGTTTAAAATAGCTAACTTCTGTACATACAAGTATTTCCTGTTAGCGTTAGCATTTAGATACAAACACGACTCTTTTAAACACACAAGTCTCCAATAGTGAAATATTCTTTTGATTTGTGAAGTCTATAACATGTTTTCTGTAACATTCACCACAAACTCACGGTCTCATCTTCTGAATATTTATGGTTTGAAGCTGGTGCAGTGAAAACCTCATAGAAATGAACTGAACAGGAAATGTTTGTATGTTCAGAAAGTAGCTATTTTGAACATAAACAAGCCAATTGAAGTTCCATGCACAAACACAGTTACTGCGCTTTTCTTTTGTTTTACTGAGGAATTTACAGTTACTGCAATTTTAACATTAAGATTTACAAAAACGGTGCAGACTTGAGCTATTAAACTTTGACAGCAATAGTGTTATTTTTTGGTCTTAGCTCAATTTTGACAAAATACGCAGTTACTGCGTTTTTACTTTGTAGGGCAGACTAGAGGGAATATTTGTTTTTTTTCAAAATGGGGATGTATGTTCAACAGGTGGCACAAAGAGCTTCAGCTGATTGACACAAACTGTCAACTTCAAGAGTTTATCACTATCAGGAAAAAAAATGTTCTGCTGCTAAATCAACATTTGTGAATGAAACTCTTTACGTCTCAAACACGATACATTCAGGTGAAAAAACAGAGAAAAACACAGTCTCAAACTTCAGGAGACAGACGTCTGTCAGATCGGTTCAGACCTGATCCAAAGGAGCTGCTCTCGTCCCGTTTTGTTGTTTTATTCAAAGAAGTATTGTATTCATTTTGGCTGCATTTATAGCTTATAAACTTCTTTTTATAAACAAAGTGAAACAGATCAAATCTTTAAAGTGTCAATGACATCTACACTTCTTCCAGACATTGAAAAGGCGGCAGGTGGACAGATCAATGAACCAACAATTATAATTTGTTTTTATCTTTTTTTATCCTGCCTGCTTTGAGTCCTGGATAGTTTCGGCTGAGTCAGGTGAATAAAAAGAGCCTCCTTACAAACATTTGTATTAAAAAGGCCAAAAGAGATTCTCCAAGAGAGCCAGGTTCTCACTTGTGCACATCATTTAGACTCTTGAATAAGCAATGATTTTACTAACTACCTTTATAATTTTTAATGCTTTTTCTAAGGTTTTATGTGGGTTTGAACTAGAATGTGTGTGTGAATTCCTTTGATCTGTTTTCGTTACAACCGTGTTCTTTTTGACTGCTTTGCGTCAGGTGTTCGAGTTCGACACCATCAAAGAGAAGACGTCGGACCAGGTGCACTACTTCTTCGCCAAACTGAACTGCCGTCTGTTCCGTAAGAAGGACGACACCACGGAGCTGATCTCTGCCAACAGACTGTTCGGAGAGAAGAGTCTGAACTTCAACCAGACGTACCAGAACATCAGCCAGACGGTCTACGGAGCCACGCTCATGCCGCTCAACTTCAAAGTGAGTTTATCCGTCTGTGAGCGTCAGTCAGACCTGTTTCTATTTCTGTAAAACCATCAGAACATTAAAACATGTTTCTGTAGGCCTGGCACTCAAGTAGAAGTATTCTTAATTTAAAAAGCAATGGACATGATGTTTATTTGTTGATTGTTTGTGGATTATCCAATCAGAAAGCAGAATGAGCGTCACATGACTCTCATTTGTGTTGCCAGGTTGGTTTCTTTGAGCCTGAAGCTGTTTGAGTTCAGTGTGATTCTGCATTATGACCTTTAAATTTGTGTAATCTCTCTTTCTCTTTCATTCTCTTTCTCTTCTATCTCTCTCCCTTTCTGTCTGTCTCTCTCTTCTCTTTCACTCTTCTCTCTCCTTCTCTCTCTTCTTCTCACTCGCTATTCTCTCTCTTTCCTCTCCTCTTCTCTCTCTCTCCCTCTGTCTGTCTTTTCTCTCTCTTTCCCTCTCTTCTCTCTCTCTGACGGTCTCTCTTCTCTCTATGTCTCTCCTTCTCTCTTTTTTCTTTCTTTCTCTCTCTCTCTTCCTGCCTCTCCCTCCCTCTTCTCTTCTCTCTCTCTCCCTCTGTCTGTCTTTTCTCTCTTGCTCTTCTCTCTCCCTCCCTCTGTCTTTCCCTCTCTTTCTCTCTCTCTGACGGTCTCTCTCTCTCTCTCTCTCTCTCTCTCTCTTCTCTCTCCCCCCTCTCTCTTCTCTCTATGTCTCTCCTTCTCTCTTTTTTCTTCCTTTCTCTCTTCTCTCTCCCTCTGTCTGTTTTTTCTCTCTCCTTCACTCTTGCTCTTTTCTCTCCCTCCCTCTCTCTTGCTCTTCTCTCTCTCTTCTCTCTCCCTCTGTCTGTCTTTTCTCTCCCGCTCTTCTCTTCTCCTCTTTCTTCTCTCTCTCTCTCCCTCTTCCCTCTCTTCTCTTCTCTTGCTCTTCTCTCTTTCCCTCTCCTCTGTCTCTCTCTCTCCCTTTCTCTTTTTCTCCCTCTTCTCTCTCTCTCTCTTGCTCTTCTCTCTTACCCTCTCTTCTCTGTCTCTCTCTTTTCTCTCCCTCTTCTCTCTCTCCCTCTATCACACTTTTCTCTCTCTCTCTCTCTCTCTCTCTCCCTCTCTTCTCTCTCTCCCTCTCTTCTCTCTCTCCCTCTCTTCTCTCTCTTCCCCTCTTCTCTCTCTCTCTCTTGCTCTTCTCTCTTACCCTCTCTTCTCTGTCTCTCTCTTTTCTCTCCCTCTTCTCTCTCTCCCTCTATCACACTTTTCTCTCTCTCTCTCTCTCTCTCTCCCTCTCTTCTCTCTCTCCCTCTCTTCTCTCTCTCTCCCTCTCTTCTCTCTCTCCCTCTCTTCTCTCTCTCTATACTCACAGTGAGATTGAAAGTATTTTTTACTCTGCTCCATGACAGAGAATCAGATTTCTGAGAAAGTGGTTGCCAGGTTCTCATTATTTATTCCTGATTGGTCAATATCTGCTAATTTCAGCATTCGAGCTCTTTCACACTCTGGCAACATCCGTGACCAAAATACCTTTATAAAACCACTAATTGTGCATCTTACACACACTTCCTTTAAGAGTGATGATTGGACAAGAGACAAAAGAAGATTAGAGTCTGAGAGAAGCAGAGCAGAGGGTCAAATTGTGTTTTTGTTCTGCAGGAGGACCCAGAAGGCTCTCGAGTCATCATAAACGACTGGATTTCTAATCAAACGGAGAAGCGTATCCAGCACACTCTGCCTCCTGGAGCTCTGGACTCCACCACCGTCTGGTCCTGGTCAACACCATCTACTTCAAGGTAAAACACCACCGTCCTGGTCAACACCATCTACTTCAGGTAAAACACCACCGTCCTGGTCCTGGTCAACACCATCTACTTCAAGGTAAAACACCACCGTCCTGGTCCTGGTCAACACCATCTACTTCAAGGTAAAACGTCGAAACACTAAAGTAGGACTGCATCTACTTAAAAAAAACGTCAAGGCTACAGCCACAATGAGAGATTACATGAGCTAACTCGCTATAATAGCTCAGTTGTGGTGTTGTGGAACTTGTCTTGTCTCCATGGAAACAATGCATGTTTTGTAAACCAGTTGTCAGAGCTTTTAGCAATCACAGGCCAGGTTTAACAGTGTTTTTTTCTCCGTTCATGTCTGCAGTAATAGTGTAAGCTAACCAAAGCAGGTTTCAACAAACATATCTATCCAATAACCCACGCCTTTTCAACATGAGGCTCTTTAAATAATCTGATCTGATCGGTTGTAGGAAAGCTCTTGTTTACTTGGTTTTGCTTTAGTTCTTAGCTGAGATCAGAAACGAGTTCTACTGACCTAGTTTAAGGGGCAGTTTATACGACAACGAGTTTTCACGAATCCGTGACGTTTCCATGCCAAATTGGCTTCTCTTTTACACGACAACGAGCTACGTGTTCATTGAATCGGCGTTCCACTGGATACGATTCAAGAGGTAGTTTCACCGAGGACGTTCAGTGAATACACCGCGGTGTAAACAGGAAAACACGGTTTCAATGAAGACGGTCACGTCACTGACGTGCAGAAGCCGCTACTTTCACACAGTAGAAGAAGACTGCCCAGTCACCAAACCAATTAAAGCACTTTCATTCTCATAAGGTAAAGCCAATGCGTCCAGCTTTCTTACCTGCGTGCAGAGGAGACATAAAACTAATCCAACGCCTCTCCTGATGTTGATTCAATGAATCCATTCAAATTCGTGTGTTCAGAAAACTGCTCACTTTTACCGGACAGGGGCGTGCCGCAGACACACTGTGTTTGTGTTCAGCTCTCGCGATCTTTGTGTCTTCCTCGTGCACTGGTCCTCGCGCACTGGTCTCGAACCTCCGTGTTTGTTTCCAGGGATCTCCCTTTTTGCTCGCGCGCTGGTCCTTGTTGCTTCCTTTGCCATTTTATTGATCTGAAGAACTTGTAAACCTGTCAATGCTCGTGTTATCATAGGCTGCGTGGGTTCACGGTAAGGTCATCTGGAGTCCTAGCACATACCGCCATCCTGACGCGGCATAAGAACTACACCATTTTCGGTCTATTTGTGTTTCCATGTAAGAAAGATTAACTCGCCACGAACCATATAAACTGTGAACACAAAACGTTACGACTGTGACGGTTTTCTTGGGAACGTTGTCTTGTAAACTAGGCCTAAGTCAGGTTTGGCAAATCAATACAGCAACATTGGTAAGGCCTTCTTTTTTCTTACAAATCCAAAATGGCTGGCCAAAATAGCTGTTTCAATGTCATTATCCCATAAACCAGCGGGCCAAAGTTAACCTTTTTTTCCTTGGAGGACCAATATGAATGATTTTGCAACATGTCGAGAGCCAAACCTATTTTTGTGTTGCATCTAAAAAGTGGATTTGTAATAAAATTGTGATTAAATGACTTTAACATGTTTTAGCAGTATAAACTTGATTTGGTGTACTTTTACAATATTTTCAACTCAAAATGTAATCAGGCAAACACTTCAATCTCAGCACCTCTTCACGGGCCAAATGAAACCCTGTGGAGGGCCGAGTTTGGCCCCCGGGCACAACTTTGGGCACTACTGCCACAAACCTTAGAAAACTGCCCAGTACTTGTGTGAACTTTCTATCCTATTCTTTTCACCAGAAGTTTTTGTGTTCATCAGTGACACAAGGAGTTCCTCAGGGGTCTATACATGGCCCTCTTTTGTTTTCACTGTATTTACTTCTCTTGGGTCCATTTTGCTTCATGTCTATGCAGAACTGTAAGAACTATTTATCGCTGTGACGTGAGAATGTTTTATGTGTTAAATCTTTGCTTGGGTGTCTGAAAGATGTCAAAGGATGGGTGTCACTCAACTTCTTTGACTTTAATAACAAAAACAGGTTATTTCCTTTCTGTTACTCTGCGTTTGAATTCGTTCTGTTTCCCTCTCTCGTCCAGGGCCAGTGGAAGCACAAGTTCGACAAAGAGAAAGTGTCTGTGGAGGACTTCCACGTGTCTGCGTCCAGGACCTGCCTGTTCAGATGATGTACCAGGAAACCAGGTTCAGGTACAAGAACCTGCCCGAGGAGAAGTCCAGGTGCTGGAGATGGCCTACAGAGGAGACATCACCATGGTGATCATCCTGCCGCACTCAGGCACGCCCCTTTCACAGGTGAGCCAATCAGAACCCACTTCTGTCACAGGTAAACCAATCAGAACACACCTCTGTCACAGGTAAACCAATCAGAACACGCCCCTGTCACAGGTAAACCAATCAGAACACGCCCCTGTCACAGGTAAACCAATCAGAACATGCCTCTATCACAGGTAAGCCAATCAGAACATGCCTCTGTCACAGGTGAGCTATTAGGTGTGTTCAAGACCGTCCAAGTCGGCTCGAGCTGGTGTCGGGGGGTTGGGGGCTACGTCAGCGACAAATCGTCGAGGCGAGAAAAAGTAACTGCTCCCCGACTTCACCGCCTCGATGACTACAAAATCAAGATGCATGATGGGAAATGTAGTGCAGTGACTGACCGCTGATTGACTTTGATCAAACGTGACGCGCTGCAGTTCCTCCTCCGCTGTCTTTATTGTATTTATCCACTTTTATAACTACACACGTGTTTAACATGAGTCAGAAAAGACCCAGGATGTTGTACATTACACACAGCAACATTAATACATGATCCTGATGAGCTGAAAGTCACTTTTACAAAGACAAATCTAAAGTGTGCCAACTTTATCATGAGCTCTTTATTCTTTGCTCTGGTGATGTGTGAGTGCAACACAAACAGAGCTCCGTGAGTCTGTGAGATCTGAGGCTGCCTCGCTGCTCTCGGGCTCAACAAGTGTCCAAGTTGAATCTCCTCCTCTTTGCGTTAGCCGTCTATGATCCAGGCAGAGATTTTTGCATCTTGAACACACCTAGTGTTTCCCATCATAGAGGAGACATATGGTGCTGCCCCATAGTCCTAAAACAAGATTAATAACAAGTTGTTGATGCAAATAATCAGTTTTGCCTGTAGCGTTGTCCTCAACATTTAGAAGTAAAAATATTTAATCTTTAATTTTGTTTTTTTCAGCAGAGGCAATAAGTGACATTCATGCTCCCAAAATGGTATGAAATAAGGATTGATGGTACCACCATAGCCTCTGCATAAACCTCGGCCCAGTGCCAGCCCAGGCCCTTTTGGCTCCGTAGGCACCTCCTTTTCACCTTAGAGTTTGGTAGCCTTAAAATAAGAATTCACTTGAGTCAAAAAGGACATTACTTGAGCTTTGTCTTGGTCAAATTCTCTCTTTCACGTGACTTTTGCGTTCTCAGCAACCAATCGAATAATCTAAGCAATAATTGTCAACTAATCGATTAAAAGATTGTTAGTTGCAGCGCTACAAAATTATTAATATTAGACGGAGACTAGACACTGCAATCTCATTTTCATCTGAATGAATACTTTAACAAGACAGTCCATACAGTATGTGCTGGGGGAAAACTGATTTTAAGGTAAAATAGTGTGTAGTGTCTTCTGTCCTCTGGTCGGTTTCTCTTGTCATGATGGAGCTTCTTCAACCCAGTGAAATGCTCTGTTTTCTTGTGTGTTGTGTTTGAGGTGGAGGAGGGTCTGGACCTGAAGAAGCTGACCTCGTGGATGGACTCGCTGACGGAGAGGAAAGTGTCCGTTCGTCTGCCCAAGTTTAAAGTGGAAGATCAGTTTAGTCTGAAAGAGAAACTGGAGACGATGGGACTGAGAGACTTGTTCAGCGCCGAGAGAGCGAGTCTGCCGGGTGAGAGAGAGAGAGGAGAGAGGGAGAGGGAGGAGAGAGAGAGGGAGAGTCTGCCCGGTGAGAGAAGGAGAGAGAAAGAGAGAGAGAAGAGAGAGTCTGCCGGGTGAGAGAGAGAGAGAGAGAGGAGAGAGGGAGGAGAGAGAGAGGGAGAGTCTGCCGGGTGAGAGAGTGAGGGAGGGAGGAGAGAGAGGAGGAGGGAGAGTCTCCGGGTGAGAGAGAGAGAGGAGAGAGGGGAGGAGAGGGAGGGAGAGAGAGAGAGTCTGCCCGGAGAGAGAGAGAGAGAGAGAGAGAGAGAGAGTCTGCAGGGGGAGAGAGAGAGAGGAAGAAGGGGGAGAGGAGGGAGAGAGGGAGGGGAGGAGAGAGAGAGAGTCTGCCGGGTGAGAGAGAGCGAGGGAGAGAGAGAGGGAGAGAGAGGGTCTGCCCGGTGAGAGAGAGAAAAGAGAGAGAAGGGGGAGAGAGAGAGAAAGAGAGAAGGTAGAGAGGAAGAAAGAGAGGAGAGAGAGGGAGAAGAGAAAGAGCGAGTCTGCCGGGGAGAGGGAGAGAAAGAGAGAGAGGAGAGAGGGAGGAGAGAGCGAGTCTGCCGGGTGAGAGAGAGAGAGAGAGGAGCGAGGGAGGAGAGAAAGAGGAAGAGAGAGAAGGGAGAGAGTCTGCAGGGGTTAGAGAGAGAGGGAGGAGGAAAGAGAGAGGAGAGGAGAGGGAGTCTGCAGGGGAGAGAAGAAAGGGAGAGAGGAGGAGAGAGAGGAGAAAAGGAGGAGAAAGAGGGGTAGGGAGGGAGAGGAGACAGGGAGGACAGAAAAAGAGAGGGAGAGAGAGAGAGAGAGAAAGGTAGAGGAGGGGAGAAGGAGAGGAGAGAGAGAGGGGAAAGAGAAGAGACAGAAAGAGGGGAGAAAGGGCTGCAGGGTGAGTGAGGGAGGAAGGGAGAGAGCAAGTCTGCCAGGAGGAGAAAGGGGAGGAAAGAGGGTAGGGAGAGAGGAAAAGAAAGAAAGCCAGTGTGCCAAGGTGGAGAAAGAGGAAGTGAGAGAGAGGAAGAGGTGAAGAGAGCCAGTCTGCCAGGTGAGAGAGAGAAGAAAAGGAGAGAGAGGAGAGGGGAAGGTCAGTCTACAAGGTGATGGAGGGAGGAGAGTAAGACAAAGAGTGAGAGAGAGCAGAAATAACCCTGTTTGTAAATCTGTGGTGTGTGTTCAGGATGCTGGAGGACGGCAGTGACACTCTGTTCATCTCTGAGGCCTATCACAAAGCCTTTCTGGAGGTGAGTCTCTGCTGTGCTTCATCTCTGTTCTGTTTGTGTCTCTGTTCCGTTTGAGTTTGTGTGGTTTTTTTTTTCCTCAGGTGAACGAGGAGGGGAGCGAGGCGGCGGCGGCGACGGCGGTGGTGGCCATCGGCAGAGCGCTCAGACCCGACGAGGAGATCTTTCTGGCAGATCGGCCGTTCCTGGTGGTGATCCGAGAGCCCGGCGTCAACGCTCTGCTGTTCACGGGACGAGTGGCCGACCCCTGTCAACAAGAATAACTGCACACAACACCAAAGACAGGAGAAGGGAGAAGAATCTACAAATGTTTAACCAGATCCAGAGTGACAGAGGCAACTTTAAGTCAGTAAAAACATGTTTAGAGAAGAAGAAATGCGATTGTTTTGAGTAAAGTGGCACAGTTTCAGTCTTTATAGTTTATGTCAGTGGTTCAGAAAAATAAACTCCAATTATGACATAATATTACTTGAATTCTTTAAATTTATAAATAAACTGAATTGTACTTTCATGTAAAGCACAAACGGCCAAACCAGCCCTGCTAAAGCCGCACAGTGGTGAGTGCTCAGAGGCCTGTACTACAAACGCTCTTCGATCATTAGCTCTTGGATGGCCCCTATTTGCCCTGGGGAATTTAGTACCCTTTAACCCCCAGTCCGACACCCCTGTGTAAGGTCAAGTCAAGTTCCAAGTCTTAGTCTATTTTATCAAGTCAGGTCTTTACTACAGACCCTTTGCAGGTGTGGTCAGGCTCTTGGAGGGAATGCCTACTTCTCCATGATGAAGGCAAAAGCTCCATCTGTTCATTACAACTATGGAAACTTTGCTGAAAACCTGCTTGTGTCCAAGTGACTTTATTGATTTCAGTTGTAAAATGGCTGCATCTTGTGCGACTCGCTGCACTAACAGGCAGGAGGTTGTAAGTCTAACCCTGAATGTACACAGACTGTAAGTTCGGTGCGGGTCCCACGGAACTTAGAAAGTGCTAAAACCCATGCGCCCACGTACACGGACCTCTGAGGAATGCGAGTGCTGAAGCTGCGCGGGTCTGCAGAAAGAATCCGCATGAAATCTATTTTTCCCGGAGATTGCAGCGGTCTAATTTAATTCATTATACGAGTGTTCTTGTGGGAATTTACGTGAATCCGTGTGGCTTCGGACAAAACTGGATCGCAGTTGACAGCAACTGTTGTAACAGGCACTTTGCAAGAAACATGCATGTGTCCCGAACCAAACCCGCCTCGCAGTCTGTGTACACATCCAGGGTTCGCCTGGAGCTTTTTCATCTACATTTTGATGAAGCCAGAAGAGGCCAGTGGGTGGCAGCAATAAATCGAAAGAACTGAATTCCTCTAAGTGTTACCCCGGGCTCACACTAACTACGTATCGGACTGCGGACCGGACTCCGGAGGCTTTCCAATTCTTGAAAAGTAATGAGTAGCTCACACCGCGATGCGTACAGTCCGGAGATCCGCGCGGATGTGCTCCGTACGTCCGGATCGTTTCCGTTGGAAGGAACTTTTTCCGGACAGCCGGAGCCATCCGCAGCCCTTTTTAGTGAAGTTTTGAAAACAAGACACGACAAACAGGAACCAAGCGCTCGCGGGTGAAGTGAATCCGGTGGTTTTCAAAATAGTATCATTACGTTTCTGCTACTACAACAAATACGTCAAAATGCTTGACATAAACACGACTATTGAACACACAGGATGTAAATAAACGTCCCGTACTTACCCAATGTGCGGAGAAAAATCCAACAGAAAATGAAGTGACGTGAAATAAGCCCAAAACACGGTGCAAGTGTCCTTGTTTACATATCCATGTGCCAGAGATCACGTAAACTCCTCCGAAACTCCCAAGTTGAGCGTGAATCCCCGTGAACTCGTGGTCTCGCGAGGCCAGCAGAGTCTGTACATACACATGTGTATTCTGGAGGCAGTGTGAGTGACAACCGGACCCAGACGGATCCGGATCTGCATCTGCATCTGCATCTGCATCTGGAGGCAGTGTGAGCCCGGGGTTACAGTTTTGCTGTGAACACTTTAAAATAGGTAAGTCAATGTTAATGACAAAAAATATAACATTTGAAAAATAATGAATGAATTTCTAAAACAGCCTGCCTCATGTGTGGCTAACACTAGTCAGACAAACATGTACATTTTATTAAATCACAAACACAGCAGGACGAAGAGGGTCTGGATCAGCTGCATTCATCAGCTTTTCCAGATACTTTTGTGCTTCATCTAAAAGAAGTCCTACTTCCACAGACAAATGTACTGAACATGCACTAGAAGCATCCACTGCTTTCTTCATCAAAAAATAAGAAAATCTGTGAGAATTTGTGAGTTTTGCGCTTCTGTAATGCTGCGTACACACACTTCTGCCTCCATCATGGCGCAGACACCTGATCATGTGACTTAGTTCAAAGGGTCAGGTCCAGGTCCACTCGTCTGACTGTGCCTTGTGTCTGCGGTGAAATAAAGACAGCGGCTCGGCTCAGTGACACTTAAAGTGCTTTATTCTCGGCGGATGCGTCCTGTGAGTGATAGTGGTTTTTAGTGAAGACATTTTTTTTCACATTTTTTTCTAAAACTAAACCCCTCCCTCCACCGTTTGAACATGCAACAGAATCCTCCCCACACCAGCCTAATATATTAGCATAAATCTGAATCAACAAGAGCATCTGTGGATATACCAGCGATTCACATGAGAAAAAAAAAACATATTTGGTACAAAAATAAAAAATTAAAGCAAAAAAAAAAAAAATGAAGTGTTTCTGATGAAGATGAGGTTGTTTGGCCGTTTTCACAGTTTGACAGAAAAACTGAAAAGCGTTCGGAGGAAAATCACATCTGGAGACGGCTTTGGAGTGAAGAGGTGTCTCGCTCAAGGGTCGTCATGGCAACAGGTGGGTTCAAAACTACATTATTGCTTTGCTCAGAATGTTCCCTAGTTTAAACTGAGCTGAAATGTAAAGTTACCTCAAATCAATAATGTTATTTGTGGTAAGTTTGACAATATTCCACTTGGAAACCCATTTATTTAGCTAAAACCTTTTTAAATTAGGAGTTACTCAAGAGTGTGAGGCAAAATTTAGGTGGTACTCGAGACAAAAGGCTGGAAATCACTACTAGAAGCAGATGGGGGGTCGGGGTGTTCTCATCCCCCTAAAAGTTTTAATCAAGTCAGTTTGTTTGAGCAAATTTGGTAATATACAACTAGAATAAATACAATTAAACAACATTTTTAGGAGGTGCTGATGGACTGGCAAACAAGTATTTACAATAGGGGTTAAGCACTAACATCTTCTGGTCTCAGATTGACAGGTCGCTAAATCTAGTGGCGTAGTTGCCATAGTGACACAGTTGTTAGCTCCAAATGCAATGGATATCAGACAAGACAGATGTCAGATGACAATAGAGAAAAAACACTTTCTCTTTTGTCATCTGTTATAGACACAGTGACGGCTGTAAGCTGCACTTTTCCTGCTGTTACAACCGTAGCTGAACATTTTTAGATTGTAATTCGGTTGACGTCACTTTCTGCCCTACTGTGCATCCACCTGAATGTAACTTTTAAGGGTCGTAGGGTCAAATTTCATTCACAAATGTTGATTTTGTTTTTACACAGAGATGAACTCTTGTAGTTAGCTACAACGGTGCTTTTTCGACTTGTTTCCACTGTTTGTGTCAATGAGCGCCTTCTCTTTCTGCAGGTCGGGTGCGCTCATTGCTCGTGTTGATAAACAAAAAAATCCCGCTATAAAGGGGATTGCTTCAGGAACCTCTGCGTCTGATGTCCATTGCATCAAATGCACTATGGCAACTATGTCACTGGATGTAGCAACCGGTCAATCTGAGACTGGAAGACATTAGTGCATAACTCAATTTCTTTCAATAATTGATCAGTTGTGATTAAGCCATGAACTTGTAGCAGCTCACTGTACATCAACATAATTTATTGATTGATCAGGCGATTGTATCCAGACTTCATCACTCCGACCCTCCTGCTGCCATGCGCCTTTAGCTTTTGCCTGTATTGCCTATGCTACGGGTCGGCTCTCAATCCAAAATCTTACATTTCCCCTTTAACCACGGCTTCAAAGTTCAGAAGTAAAGTTTCCCGACACCTCTTTGAAAAGCATGAACCCAGATGTGACTTTTCCTCCTCTGAGTTTGTTCCTTGAATGCACCGGAGTGAACTGGCAACAGGTGTTTGTGAAATAACTGACAAAAGCTACAACGTAAAACACACAAAGTTTAAAAAAATAACAACAACAACTGCACATCCGCTTTTTCAAACAGCGGACGCAAAATGAACGGACGAATCGGAATCAACCGTGTGGCAACAGAAATACAGACAAAATCGTGTTGAATTGGGTCCGTTTTAAAGTCACAGCCGATAACGTAACGAGAGAGTGAGTTTGTTAAGCTGAGCAAACGTCTAAAGCAGAACTAAGAACTTAACGTTATTTATTTATTCCTCATTTTTGGATTGAAATAAGGCAGCAAAAACACACTTTAGCACATTTTACGCTGTTAGATAAAAAAAAATCAAAGCCAGAGTTTAGGAAAGTAATTCGGGTCGGGAAGAGGGCGAAACAAAGAAAGTGCAGTTGCCGTATTTGGATCGGGAGGCAACTTAAAGAGCCAACTAATGCTTCAAATGCCCAAAAAACATTTAACAAAGTACTTAGCTCTGCTTTAAATTGCTAAAATAATCATTGGTGATCATTTAAAGAGACTGTATGCAGCTCAAGTTGGATTTAGGCTTAATTCAACTCTTTTTTTTTGGGATAATGAACATTTTTGTTGCTCATAAAAGTCGTCAAAATAAACAACCAACTTTAGGTCATTTGGTAAAGTTCGTAAAGTTCTATTTAGGGTCAAACTGGAACTTACAAGAATGGAAAATATTGATTCTGACAATGTTTGACCAATGAATAAAGTCATAAAATAACTATGTATATACTCAGCTCTTTTGATTTTGTTGTAATAGGTTGCGTTCACGTTACAATAAAACATTATACAGAACAATAATCTCTAACACAGGCGTTTGGCAGCACAAATTAATTAATTAATTAAGTCAGTTTTTGTTGTCTAGTTAATGAAAAAGCACGTTGTTTGTTAATAAAGGTTCTGCACAGACATTGTTTTATTTAAAAAAGGCTCTTCAATATTGTGTGAGTGGAAAAAACATGATAAAAACACCTGATAAATGTGTTTCTTACCTTTTCTTAGGCAATTTTTTAGTTCTGCCATGGAGAATAAAATTTTTGTTTAGCAGAAATGTAATAAAATAGCTTTTCTGTCGCTAGCTTGTTTGCCTATTGCAGTTTAGGATTTTTACAGTGGCTCAACAAATAATTCACCCGTCAAACAGATTAAAAATACGTTTTTAAGCATGCAAAGTTAACGAGTTTCTCTGCAAAAACTATGTATCTAGACTTGCTTAAAATAACTTAAAATCAAAATTTTAATCAACATTTGTGCTGTTTTAACTGGATAAGATGTAATTGCTTATATAATGGTTTCAAGACATTTTTAACTGGTTATAAGAAAACTTGCCAATGGGGTAAGACGTTTTTTTTTAACCCATTGGCAAATAATTTAGATCAAAATAAAAAAACAATGTCTTGAAATCAGTTCGAAACACTTTGAAATGAGGAAAATAATCTCTACAATAAATAAGGAATATGTCTCTACAATAAATCATGCAATAAATAAGTCAAAATGCTTGAAATTAGGCTTAAATCCTACAATCAAGCAACTTTAACTTGTCTTGAAACTAATTTTTTGCAATGTTAAGTCTGTGCGAGTGACAAACGTGAGTGTTCCTGTTGTTTTTCTGCTTTTCTGCCACTGTTTACTCTTGTTACACGCCACAAACAAGCTTAAAATTCAGCGGGAGTTGTGTTTCTTTAGATTAGTTATCCGTCTGTAGCTGCTTTTTCCTGTTTTAGTCAAGGAAATGTAACTTGTCTCTATTGATACTCGTTCGTTTTTGCCACTCACTGCTGACATTTACAACGCCGCAGAACCTCTAGAGTAAAAACTGACTCCGTGAACGTGAACACAACCGTCCTCTCGTTACGTCACTGGCAGACGATTTGAAACGGACCCGTAAACCGGCGATGAGACAGTACAAAGAGATGTGTTGTGTTGTAAAACTGAATGGTTTCCGAGGTTTGCGGTTGTGAGGTCAGACTCCGCCTCTTCCTGCTCCGTGCGGCGGCGGCGATCAAGCGCACGCACGCACACGGACACACACAGATATGGTGACGTTTCGCTGAGTTCAGTCCTGGGTTACTTTTTCCTGGAGATATATATATTTGAATTGAGGAACAGGTGGTTTTTGTGCTGGAGCCGAGCAACACGGACAAAAAAACAAAACAAAAACGGCAGCAATTTAATCAAGTTAAATTTAAAGTTTCAAATAATACATACGACAGATTATTTTCTAATTTTGACTTGGTCTTTGTGGTAAATTGTCATAATAGTTTTACAGCAGTTAAGTTGCACACTCTAAAGACATTTTTAAAAAGTTAAAAATTACAGGAAGTTATCTGAATTCTAAAACATCTATGTTGTCAAAAAGCTATTATTGCGAGACAAAATACCACTATTTAGCGATTATTCACGATTACGATCGATCGAACGTGACCAAACAACCATGATGAACCATTGCTTCTAATGGCTACGGTTAAAGAAGAGCCAATGTTGAATTTATTTATTTTTACCTACAATAAAAATAAAATAATATGAAGCAGAGGTGTTGCTACAGGACAGGCAGACGAGGCAATAGCTTGGGGCCCCCCTAAGCCTAAAGGGCCCCCACCAGAGGGTCCACGCTGTGCTACACACGTTAATTGTTTGTTTGCCCCCCTTTTTTTTTCTTAATGCGAGTTTTTTGTGTTTGTTTGTTACTATATTTAATTGTAGTTAAAGGATATTTAGCGGTACTTCATCCATTAATGCTTTAAAACTGAGCTGAGAGTCCTTTATTACAAGTTTGAATATTTTTTGATTGTTTCTACTATTTAAATGAAAACAATTTAATATTTTTGTCACATTAGTTTGTCTGATTAATGTGTTATTATCAGACGTGAGGGCTCTCAATTATTTTTTTCTTGGGGCCCCATGGTACTCTTGCAACGCCACTGTGGTTAAGCACAAACTAAGGGAGGCGCTTGTTGACAAGTCGCCCAATCAGCTTAAAGTATTTTATTAAACGTCCCACCTTTTCAGCAGGGGAAGTTCCAGATGGATAATGTGGAAAAACTCAAATCAAGTTAGACAAGTTATATGAAAAATCAGGATGATATATTATCCAAAAAATCTTGAAATATCCATTTACCACAAGAACCAAACTAGGTCAAAATTAAAAAATTGCAATAATCTGTCAGATGCACTTTAAAAGGTTTGTAAAACTAGATTTTTCCGTCTTCACAGAGCTTGAAAACAATAATTAAAACCCAGAACTGGTGGAAGCTTGATTTGCCCGGCCGCTGTTTGCCCGTGTTGCCCGGCGCCGTCTTTTACCCGCTGTGTTGACTTCAGTTCTGAGGTTAGCCGTTAGCATGGTGCTACGTGTGAAAAGGTCCAAAGCGCCCTTTCGCCTGCACATGTGTGAGTCTGATACCTGATAGTTCCTGTTTTTTTATTTCTCCTGAAGAGTTGAAGAGCGTCGAGGACTTTGCATAAAAAAAACGCAAAAACCGTTTTCCACTGAGAAAGGGATCACAGCTCCAAAGAGAAAACAGTAACAGCCGTCCGCGTGCTACCTGCCAGCGCTAACGTCGGGAACTCGCTAATTTCTTACGCAAAAAGAGTCTTACAAGTAGTTTAAATATGCTTGAGTGATATATGTAGTTTCATAGTTCAGTTCTATAAAAAGTCTTTCTCTCGTTTCTCGCGTTCTTATAAGTGCTTGAGTATTTTGGCGCTTAATCCCGAGGCCACGCCCACGTTCCTTTGGTTCCTCCCACTCCTGTGTTCTGATTGGTGGCCTCGCGTTACATCCATCTGGTCCTGACGGGTGATTGGCTCGTCCCAGTTCCATAAATCGGAGCGTTCAAGCCGACGACGCGTTTGTTTTTCGATATAATGAAGTAAAGTTATAAATTAGCTCGTCTGGTTGCATTCCAGTTGCGCTTTCGCCGTTAGCTTTCGGCTAACGGAAGCTAGTGTTGCATATTAAGTTACATACAGGAAGGAGGATCGTCGTGGTTCGTTTGAAAAGCGTCGGCTGTTTGTTCAAATGGGCAGAGCGTCATTTTCTGACATAAGTAGTAAAGTAAGTTGTAGCGTTACTTCTAATTAAAGAATTAATTATGTTTACTTCAAGGTTGTATGGAGGATTTTTCAAGGAAACTGGGTCAATGAGCTACTTAGGAACATAGTGGGGTTGATTGACAGGTTAACAAGCCAATAGATAGCGAGGTTTTACTCATTACACTGCAGTCTTAATTAAAAGTACTAGAATTCAAAATCTTCATCTTAATTTTACTCGTTTTAGCCAGAATTGGAATCAAATATTTACAAGATATTTTAGCTTGAAATTTGCAAATTTATTGAAACAAGGCAGAAACACCTCGAAACAAGTTCAGTGATCCAGGTCCATCAAGTAAAACCATCTTAACCACAACAAAATAAAGATTAAAATCCAGGTTTCTAGACATTTTAGCAAATCTAGAATTGTATATTTATTTTATTTTATTGACTTTGGCTGTGGAGCATGTTTGATAATCCTACTTTAGTTCTATTTTAGTCCTGCTTTAGACCAAGTTTAGTCCAGCCTTTGTACTACTGTAGGTCCTTTAGTCGATTTTTCTGTCGACGGAATCTTAGTTGACTAAATTATTTATTAGTTACCAATTTATTTTTAAATTAGACTATAAGTATTTTAAACTAGTTTTGAAAAAGCTCAAGATTATTAAATAATTTTGCTGAAAAAATATATACTTTTTCCTTTTTGTAGTACCATATATGTTCAACTGAGTATCTACTTTTGATAGCAATTTTTGTATCAATTTTCCATACTTTTGAGAAGTTCATTCCCTTTTTAGCCGACCAAAGACTACAGCCTTACGAGGTAACTCTATTTATTGGCCCATGTTTTACTGACCTTACCATGTCGACAGTTTATACAGATGAGTACAAGGCTGTTACAAATCTATACAACTTTTTATGACCAGGACTGGCAACTAAAGTTTTTTGAAAATCTTCCAAATCCTCCACACAACAGGGGTTAGAGCTAGGTTTTAAATGTACATGCTCTCTGTCAGAAATAAATAGTATTGGCACTCAACTGTGCAAAAGCTAGTGAGGAAAAGGACAGACCCTAAGCATCTGCCTTATAAAGTACTTTTTCTTTTGTTGATTGAAGTATTGATTAAATCGTTAGACTGCAGAAATGATTCTTTGCACATTTGTACAGACAGTCGTCGCTTCAGGAGGAGGTAGGCCGTGCTTTCCCTTCATTACCTTTAGAAAAGAGACATCTGAGACTAAACAGCCGTTAAGGCTTCTATTCTACACTTCTGAGGTTTGGAGCTAATCGCTGCTAACAGCGTCCTATGTTTTATTATCAAAGCTACATGCTTATTATTCTTTAGCTAAATAAAGCTAATTAAACACTAGGGCTGCAACAAACAATTGTTCTGTTAATCGATTAGTCTAGCAATTAAAAATGCTCGCGTAAATTCATTGAAAGTAGATTATGGCACAGGTAGATCCTCATTTTGTGTACATGTTTCTGAAATGTGTTTTTTAATTTGCGTTTGTGTTTTTGCGTTTTTAGCATTTGCCGTTGTATTTTTGAATTTGCGAACATGTTTTGGAATTTGGAAACGCGTTCTTGAAGTTGCTTGCCTTGTTTAATTTGCTTTTTTAGAAATTAGTATTTTTGATTCACATTTCTGTTTTTGAATGTATGTTTCCATTTCTGAATTTGTGCTTTCGAATGTGTGTTTTTGAATTTGCAAATGTGAAATTTGCCTTTGTATTTTGCGTTTGTGCCTTTGAATTGATCAGCGCGTTTTTAAAATTTGCGTTTTTGTTTTTTAATTTGCATTTGTATTTTGAATTAAACGTTTTTAGAATTTGTCTTTGTAAGGTAAGTTAAGGTTAAGGTTAAAGGTGCACTGTGTAACTTTCTGAAGGTGAAAGTCATCTACACAATTGAGTAGAATTAGAAAGTTTAAACTATACTTTAGGACTGTCTGAATAGAGATGAATACATTTTATGCATAATATGAAAAAAAATCGGCGAAAGGAACCACTTTGCTGTGGAAACAGACGTGTTCGGGCCTCCTCTAAGCCAAAAAATAGACCATTTGTGGCCATGTAAGCCCGCTCAAAGTAAAAACACAGATTTTTATTTATTATTTTGTGTAACAAAGGCATCTAAATGACAAAAATATACATTTATTTAAGTTTATTTTTGGCCAAGAAGTTGCACAGTGCACCTTTAAGGTACACTTTATTGTCCCCGTAGGGAAATTTGTCCTCTGCATTTGACCCATCCTTCAATGCCTCTGGAGCATCTCCTCAGGAGCAGTGATCGCTGCAGCGCTCGGGACTCATCTCCAGATGTTGTTGCTAGGCTTGGTCAGGACTACCGTAGCTGGAGGATATTACCCTAACATGCATGTTATTGGTTGGTGGGGGAAACCGGAGTGCCCGGAGGAAACCCACCCAGACACGGGGAGAAACATGCAAACTCCACACAGAAAGGCCCGGCCCGTGCGGGAATCGAACCCGCGACCTTCTTGCTGTGAGGCAAGAGCGCTAACCGCTCAGCCACCGTGCCGCGTTTGTGTGTCTTTGCATTTATGTTTGTATTTCTGAAATTGTTGAAGTTTTTGGATTTGTCTTTATGAATGTGTTTTCGCGCTTTTGATTTGCACTTGTGAAATGTGTGTTTTAAAGATTGCCTATGTGTTGTTTAATTTGCGTTCGTGTCTTCATCTGCGCATTTTTTAAATTTGCGCTTTTGTTTTTTAATTTCCGCTTGTATTTTTTATTTCGCATGGAAGTTTTGCCCTTCAGAACCACCGTATTTTTACATCGTTTGAGCCTCTTCACATAGTATGATTTAAAGTCAATTTATCAGTTACTACACCTGAACAATCAAACACTTACGACTAATCAATTAACTTGTTCCAGCCCTAAAATTATCCCTAAACTCTATAAATTATGTACATTAGTTGCTTTATTCTGCCTGCGCTGTTTTTCTTAAGCGTATGTCTTCTATCTTATCAGGTTTAGAGGAAATATACACTAATACTACTGCTTGCATCTTATAACACTATGCTAACGCTAAAGTGCCGTTAGCATCGAGGTATTCAAACACTTAAACCACTAATAAAACTTGCCATTCAAAGCATGCTTGTTTAGATAAATATATTTCTATTTAAAACGTGAGGTTTATGGTTTTGTGTGAACATATTTTTTCAACTGGAATGCAACAACAGGCTAGCGGACTGTTAGCTAAGAAGCTCGTCAGCCATTTTATAAAAAAAGGCGGGAAAACCCAAACGCGTCGTCGGCTCGTTCACGCTTCCCGATTCGCTCTTTCGTCGTCAGTTCTTTCTCATAAAAAGTCTTTCACTCATTGTCAGAGCAACAAAATCATAAAAAATAAAACAAAAACATTGTCCGAAAACGGTAGAGTAAGAACAAAGAGGCATGCTTATTGTAGAAAAGTTTCTGAGAAGACTGTGTGGCGCCTCCTGTTGGCGGCGCGGACGTATTGCGTAGTGATGAGAGGTAACTGAGCTGTAGCTTATCCTGCTGTGGTCAACAGGCTGCCCAAGGGGAACTCCATCGCACCACAAAACAACGCACACTTTGGGAGAAAAAAACGATTCGGATCCGTGAGGCGTGACTGGGGTTTGGAGGAGAAATTGTACAAGTCTCTGTCATTTTTAAGTTTTTAAGAGTTTACAGTAGTTTGCGTTCACATAAAATGGCTAAAATAACAGTATAAGGCCCATAGTTCACTATTATATATGTATACAAAGGTGATTGAAAGCTATTTTTGAGAATTTTGAAGAAACACAACAGGAGAAAAGCAATATGACAGCTACAGTCCTATTCACTGACTTAATATTTACCTCGAGACCTCATGTGAATTGTAAGAATTGCGGATGTTGTGTGAGTTTCTAGTCTGGTGCTATTTGTTCATGTTTGTCTTCTTTATTTGTGACCTGTAAGTTCATGAATTATTAATGACTGCCGCCTATTTTACCTTCAAGTTTGAGCTAAATTATTACTATTTGCCACGGGTTATTTTCTCATCAATTGGTTGTATTTTCTACAATTAAAAGCAAAATATTAAACAAACTATAAAAAAATGTGACCAGGAAAAACAACTGTGACCAGGGTAGAGCAGCTAAAATGGGAAAAGTTTGGACCAATCTCAGCAAAGTTTGGTTGGAGGGTCTTTATCAACATAAATAAAAAGAAAAAGTGAGCACTTCAGATGAGTCTCAGAAGAGTGATAAAAGTCCTTTATTGTAAGGGGGGCATCCTTCCTATTGCATTTCGTGGTGTTTTATGGTTAAATCATGTGACTTGTGTCACATGATGATTGTGTATATAAGGACACCAGTCCCTCAATTAGCTGTTATTACTTGGTTAATAGAGTTTCGTGAGTAGGACCACGCCCCCATCGCACTCCAATCACACCCCTATGTCAACGGAAGCCTTCATATCCCAGCTCAGTTTGACCATGCGCCTCATCTCAGTTTAACTCTGCGCTCTCGACCCACCCGCCGAGACAGAACCCCACACTGAGTCTCCTTGCCTGGTCATCGCTCATCTGATTCCTCGGAGCTTCAACATCAATATCTATTCAATAAACAATGCATTTCTGTTTGGTGTGGTCCTTACTAACGAATCTGTGTCATGCCTTGATGCCACAGTCGGAATGCGTCGGTGTCCCTCCTTACAATAAAGTACTTTTATTATGGTCAGTGTACCTTGGATTTTTTTTTGCCATTTTGTACAAAATCAACTAGGCAAGTTTCATGACGTTTTCTAATCAAAATAAGTTTGTTATCTTAAGTTCGAGTGCTGGACCACACCTCTTCTTCCTAACCATAACCCTACACTATTTAACCATCTTGGCTTCACACAGACTCTACCATATGTGTCCCTATTTTATATTATTTATTTATTCCTTATTTTTTAAATCTAATGAGGAGGTTTTGAGGCACAGGAGTCTGCAGCCAGCCCTCGAAGGAAGACTAGCAACATCACAATTTTTTTTCATGCTTATGTTGAGTAAAAAAGGTTTTTGCCCACAAGTTGGTCCTCGCTAGTGAAATAGATTAAAAAATACAAGGTTGTGGTCATAAATCATGAAGTATCTGTCGACATTTCCGTAATAATGTCTGCAAAAACAAATAAATTACAGGCCTCGATTCTCCTTGTGTGAATGTCTGTAAAAAAACTCATTATGGTGTAATCTAAAGTTTGTAGACGTCCCGAGGTAAATAGACATAAAATGAATGTTTTTTTCACTAATAATACAAAAAGTGAATGGGTCTAGCCATTAATCATCAGATTGAGTGTGAAATGCAACGTTATCAATTAGGAAAACTGGCTCTTTCCCACCATCTGTGAGACACTTTTTGATTGGCTGTATACAACCATTGTCTTTAAACAGTGCATATACTTAAATAAACATTAAAATAAGTCAATTGGCAAGACCTTAATATTTATAAATGGTTAAAAATCTTATTCTTACTTCTGTGTGATTATATATTTGAGCTAAAGTTACATTAAAGTGCACAATATTTACATTACATTGTCAGAATTGCATTAGGTAAAGGTTCAGGATCTCTTTTGGCCGTTTGGATTTAGTCGTAATAAAAAGTGCTGGAGTGATGCATAACAGTCTGCACTCTCTTTTCTCGCAGAATAATAAACGATAATAATGTATATTACAGCTATGTACAAACGCTCAGGGGGAGTTGAACAAAAGGAGAAGCTCTTTGTGGAATTTAAGGTGACGTTTCATGTTTAAAGGTGCTTTGGACAGACAGACTTCTTCTACTGTCTTAGTTCAAGCTTAAATGGGAAACATAAGAGTTAAATAAGTCAGGGAAGCACTGAACTATGCAATGATTTTGACAGAGGAGGGCAGTAGTGAGTTAATTATAATTGAACAGCTTAATTGCGAAGAAGTAATTTATTAAAGTTGCTGTAACAGATTTTTTTTTCATTATAAGATGTACTTTAAACATTCTGGGTAAAGTTTGAATAAAGCTTTAATTATTCATGAACAAGAAACAAGTGTGTGTTTTTGTGCTAGTTTCACGTTTGATCAAGTAAATGTAACACTTCTTTAAGGCTGCTTAAGTCAAACTTAAGTCAAATTCAATGTCTTTAAGGCCTTACACTTGGCACTATCAAATAAAATAGGTTTTAAGACCCTGAAAAGAGAAAATATAATAAGATATAAGGAGAAAATAGCCAAGCTCGTTTGTAGATTTCATGGTGCTTTTGTGTTAGCAGCGACAGGACGTCTCACTCTGCTATAAAGATTGTTTTTTTTATGCACAACACTAGCTTCCATTAGCGTAACGTGGTCTATAAAAGTTGTGAAAGTGCTTCTAATCTCATGGAGTAAGGACAGATGGAAGGTCTAAGGACAGAAGGAGGGTCTAAGGACAAAAGGAGGGTCTAAGGACAGAAGGAGAGTCTTAGGACAGAAGGAGAGTCTAAGGACAGAAGGAGAGTTTAAGGACAGAAGGAGAGTCTAAGGACAGCAGAAGAGTCTAAGGACAGAAGGAGGGACTAAGGACAGAAGAACGGTCTAAGGACAAAAGGAAGGACTAAGGACAGAAGGAGTGTTTAAGGACAGAAGAACGGTCTAAGGACAAAAGGAAGGTCTAAGGACAGAAGGAGAGTTTAAGGACAGAAGGAAGGTCTAAGGACAGAGGGAGGGTCTAAGGACAGAAGGAGAGACTAAGGACAGAAGGAGGGTCTAAGGACAGAAGAAGAGTCTAAGGACAGAAGGAAGGTCTAAGGACAGAGGGAGGGTCTAAGCACAGACGGAGGGTCTAAGGACAGGAAGGATAGAAAGAGGAACTAAAAACTAAAAAAGGAATGGTTCTTGTGAGTACTTAAAATCGTGTACAGCAGCTTTAAGTAACTTTGAATCACTTTATTACTAACTTATTCTCATTACTTGTAAATATGTTAATAGTTTGGCATTTATTTGCGTCACAGTTTTTGGATTCTTATGAAGTAACAACACTACTGTAAGCATTTTCCCCCTTCTGTTTGTTTGGCAACTAAAGTACAATTGATTTTATACTATTTTAGATTTTAGTTACGTTACATTCTATTATAAAACGGGGAATATGTTTTTGTTTGTTCGATGGAAACCCCAGTCACGCCCGATGGAAAGTCGTGTTTTCTCGGTCTGTGCGGTGATGACGGTTTGTCCAAAAGCCGAGGTGGCACTTTGAGCTCCGTGTGAGTCTCTGTTCTGAACCCACGAGCTGAAGATTGTCAAGGCAAAGAATGAAGAGAGATTTGAAATGTGGCACTGAATTTATGTCGTGTGGAACTTCACTTGTTTCATCAAAGTTCAACATTTTAAATACCGGCAGCAGTTATAGCTTTGAATATTTAATCCTGAAAACACGTTTGAATTGTCTATGTTCAAAAGATGTGTTTTCTTTGGGTTTGTCAGAAGTCTCTTTTTAAACAGCAGATTTTAGGGTTGTCAAAAGTTCAGATGCTTATTTGAGAAAGTATCAAAACTGGAAATAAAGGACAACAGCAGACATTATTTTCATAAAGATCTGCCACAAATATCCAAGTATTCTTGTATCAAAGAACCACACTACAGTGTTTAATAAAGTATGCATTATTATTTTGTGTTGAACATTTCAGTATCATGTAAAACTTTGAGCTGAAGAATGCCATTTTTTAATTCCTCCTGGTATTGAAATTGGTATTTTGTTAAGTAGCAAAATAGAGTATTTTAAGCTTCAGCACAACACTAACCTCGAGTTCTAAACTCATGAACATTTTTAAATACTTATCTTAATCGTGGACTCACTGATTAACATTACAACTAGAAGTTTACTGTCAATCACCCACTTAGTGACTATCACCCTTTTTGCATTGGAACCTTTTCAGTTCCTTGTACATCTTTTTTAGTTCCAGTCTCCATTTTAGGAGCGTTCACACAAAGCAGAAACTATGGACTGGGGCCACACTTTAGGGACTTTTTTAGCTCCTGCTCTGGGGCAGATATACTGTATTTTGATCAGACCAGAAACTTTTTGGTGATATAAGCACATTTACTAACTTTGTTTGGAAACACGTTTTCTAGATTCTTACAACTAGACTAACTTTTCTTTTCCCAAGAAAAGATACTTAAAACAGCAGCTTCCAAGAAATATTTCTAAATTTTTAAATAGTAACTTTTGTTTTATTGTTCATTTCATGATTGTTAAGAGAGTTGAGATCCTATTCTTTCCCCTCTGAGCCTCAGAAAACACCGTTCTGACAGTCCCAGTCACTGAGCTCAAATGTTAAAATAATTTGATAAATTAGCTGATTTTCGTCCAGCAGATTACGTCACTGCGACATACAGTATATACAGATAAAGCAGCCTATCACCAAATCTCGATACCAATTTCAATACCACAATGATGTTAAAAAATGGAATTTTTTTTAAGTCAAAGGTTTAGAAAATACTAATACTATTTTTCAACCAAAAATAATCGTATTTCCTTTTTTTAAACCTGTGATCTTGTATATAACTATAGTATCTATTCATTTTCTACCGCTTGTCCATTGGGAGTTGTGGGTGACTGGAGCCTATCCCTGTGACTTTGGGCCTTAGGCGGGAGAACACCCTGGCCAACTCATCACAGGATTAGATAGACAACTATTCACTCTCTGATTCATTCATTGATACTTTTGACAACCTTAAAAACGATATATTTATACTTTGACACCCTTTCCAAACATATTTCTTCAAAGTTAAAAACCCAAAGTGCTAATCTGCAGTATTCAAACTCAAACCTGATGAAACGATGGAAGTTCCACACTGGTTGGCATCGTGTTCTCTCCACCGGACAGACTGTTGCAGCGCTGCATTGTGAACCTGTGTTTTACCTGTGACTAGTCTATATACTTATCATATCATCGCGAGAGAGTTTAGTAATAAAGTTTTTGGAGCCACGCCGGAATCGCGCGACGACGGCGTGTGAGGTTTGGAGTGTGTGTGGGCTTTTTTTTTTCTTCTTCTTCTTCGTTATCTTCATTTCTGTAGCTTCTTAAAACTGTTTGGGTTTGTTTGTGAAGGTAGATGCGGTTTCCGTGCCGACGTGTTACAAGAACCCGACGCAGAATCGCAAAATGGCCGACGTCAGTTTGCTCCCGTTTTCATCCTTAAAGAACTGTAAAAACTGTAAAAAAAAATCGTGCATCTAATGAAGTAACTAGTTCATAATTCAGGTTCTTCACGATTGATTCATGCCAGCTTTCGTCACGTATCAATAACGTGCAGGGGTGTCGGACTGGGGGGGGTAAATGGTACTAGTTTCCCCGGGGCCCAGGGCAGGAAAGGGCCCCCCCAAAAGCATTTAATTTTGCTTACGTGAAATAAATTGTTCCTCTAAAGGCAATTTTTGTGATATCAATGAGCTTCATCACTCCAATGAAACGTAATAAATTGACTTGAACATAAATAAAGACTATTATTTGGGCAATTTATAAACAAAGATAACAGATGGAGAGATTGTAATATTATAAGCCAGAGTTGGCAGATTTCAGAGAACAAATAGCCAGAGTTTGACACAAAATTATCCGTTCAATAAATATGCATTTCACAGGGTTTTGTGTTGAGTATGATCAATATATCACAACTTCTCAGTCCAGCAGCATTATAATGTGTCAAAAATGTACACAAGTTTATTCCTTAACACAAGTAAGCTAAACACATTCAATTTTATTCTCATCTTTATGTGAGTGAAGCTGATATATGCATGTTCTGGAAGGAAAAAAAAATTGATTGAGTGTACCAAATATTTAAAACACAAGATTATGTGTTAGGGGCCCACTAACAATGTTTGTACCCGGGGCCCAGAATTGACTGCTACGCCCCTGATAACGTGTCTGGAAAGGTTTTTATATGTCACGCTAAGCTAGGCTAGTTCAAGCTTCTGTTCTATTCATTCTCTATTTAGAATTAGCCGATAATTTAGTTCAATAAATGTTTAAGTGACACAAAGCGGACAAAAGTTAGAGCTGATAATCATTCACAAAAGGTAAATACTTCACCAGGGATTTAATTTAGCTAAAATATGTTAAAATAACTGTACAAACTAAACTAGTTTGAAAGCAGGCATTAATAAAAGCTTTTTTTGTAGTTTAGTTGGATTTGTTGCACTAAATATATAAAAGAATGTGTGTCTTTACTTTGAGAGCGCTTGCATGGCAACAAACTGGACTGTTTTGTGGACAAGACGCTTGTTTCTATAGAAAAGCTGCTTCTTTAGCTACATTTTTGACTAGAAAGCTAAAATCTGACTTTTCACTTACAGAAACTTATGCAGTCTCACTTTTAAGTACTTTTAATCAACTTATTTGTTAGTTATGGATGTTAGTTAGCCTAAAGCTAAGAAAGATTAGGCCTGGTCAGTACTTGGAAGGGAGACCGCTGACCATCAGGAGCCACAGTTGTGTCTTTGGGCAAGACACTGAACCCAAGCTGCCTCAGTGTTTGCGTAAACTGGATAGATGAATCCTTGACTGTAAAAACGTTATTGTTACTCTTATATTTGCAACAATCAGGGTATTAGGGTTTGGAGTTTGCATAAGTGAGACATTCCCTGGAGTGTCTTGAGCGTCTGGATTTAGGCTACTTTAAAGGAAAGGGGTCTGGGGGTCTCACCCAAGAGAATTATTAAATGCAATTTTCTGCATTTTGGTGTTTTAGGTTTGATATTCTTGTTTTGTGATATTATTTTACTATATTTAAAAAGACATGGGCAGTTAAAAAAATATATAGAAACCAGATTTAGGGGCCCCCAGTCCTAGACGCCCCACTTAGTTCCGCCCCTGTACAACTGAGATTTAGGAGTGTTAGACTAAGTCAGGACTGTCCTGTGTGATCAGAGCAGAGAAGCTTTAGTCAGGTCAGTGTCTTCTGGACCTCTTTATAAATAGAGACATTATGCTTTTAGCTTTGTGTTAAAATACTCACTGATGAAGTATTTACCTCGTGTGTGAAGGTCCTTATATTCTGTTGAAACTCACTGTGTCATTTTTAAATACTGATTAATTTTAATGCGTCTCAGCCAATTCCTCATAAAGCAGACCTGGACAAACTGTGGCCCTTTTTGAGAATAAGTATTACTCTTTATATTTTTTTTATTTGATTGACTTGGCTAAGGAGGATGAGTTTGCACTTGTGTTCCTAAAAATCACACTGAAAGGACAAATATTACTAACAATATAATATTTTATAAAACTGCTTGCAATATTGACCGACTTGTCTAGATTCTAATAAAAGAATTGCTCACCGCTCCCATAGAGAATGAATGGACAGGATGTTTTGAGTCTGGCATGAACCGATCGTGAATCTCTGAGCGAATCCTGAAAGATAACGGCTAAAACTGAAGTCTTTTTCTACGCTTCCTGGTGTATAGTTTTTACATTCATAAGTACGTAAGGATAAACATGTTCAGAGGATGAAAACGAGGCTTTAAAAATGTAAAAAAAAACACGCTAGTTTGAGTAATTCTGTGGTTCTTGTAACACATCTGCTGTATCTCTTAAAGCGGTTCGATCTCAGTCTGGACTCTGAGATGTCGCCTCTTTGTTTTGGCGGTGGTGTGGTCAGTCGGGTCCCGTGGTGGACACTGAGGCCTGGGGACCCTCTCCGTAGCCTCCTCCTCCTCCGATGATGCTGCCTCCTCCCTCCGGCTCCTCCTGGCTGGGTGAAGCTTCGTCGCTGGGTCCTCCTCTGGACGTGACCGTGGTGGTCTCTGGGGACGCGCTCTGGGCCTCCTGCGGGGCACAGCCGGGGTGGTTCTTACGGAAGTGCTGGTTCAGGATGGCCTAAGACGGAGAAACAAAATGAGGTTTGATTATGGTTTTAGTACAGGGGGACATTTTAACTTTGCTATAACTACATTTCCTCATTGTTAGTTTACTCAAAGTTGTATTTGAATTGACTCATGTATGTGTGAGTAATCTTGTATTTTCTACAGCTTCACACTGCAAAAACTATAAATCTAGACTTACTTAAATGGACTTGGAATCAGAATTTTACCTTTAACTAGATTTAATTGCTTATGTAATGTAGACTCTTTCACTGGTTTCAAGATATTTTTAACTTGTTTGACTTAAAATAAGCTTTCAGCCAAGCTTTGTTCCAGGTGAACCCGTTGTATATTCTCTGAGTTACGAGCAAAAACGGCTGATGAACGAACACCTGCAGATTTAAATGCACGAATCACCGCGGCGGATGGGAGCGCATTTCCACACAAAAGTTGGCAAAAGATTCAGACACAAGTGTGCCTTTGTGGGCCAGAAGGTGCTTTATGTGTTTATGTGTTTGTGTGTGTCTTCATGTCTGCTCCATAAACTGTGACTTGAGAACAACAATGCATCTGCGTCTTGCTCTGGTAAAATCTAATCTTAATTTAAAAGTTTGTGTAGCACACGTAGGGTGACCACCTGTCCCGCTTTTGGTTGTATTGTCCTACTTTTTAGGCTTGTGTCCCGTGTCCCGCTTTTTCATTGGTGATCGAACACAGCGAATATAACACTTACAGCGCAGTGTTTAAACGGGAATTCAGGCGTCAGTCTGATCTCTGTTAGTGCTCGTTCGTGTGATAAGCAGCACCGCACGTCAATCAACAGTCTGCGCGCCGCTGGTCCCGCCCACCACTTGCGAGGAAAACTAAAAGTCAGTCTCAGCGGCGACAGCGAAGGAGAAAGACAAACGCGTGTGAGGAGACGAAACAATCGCCAGCGAGGCAAAGAAAAGGAGAATTTACAGGTACAAACACTGGAACACTCATGACTCTGAACACTGAAGGAGACGATGAAAGAGCGCAGTGCTGTGCAGTTTGAGTCCATCAACCACGGAGGGAAATATGACTAAAACAACATGACACATGTGAAGCTCATCAAATAGGCTAAACATCAAGAAACTTCTTAATCAATGCAAACAATCAGGCCAATCTTAAACCAAATAACAACTATCTGTTCTCAATAGCCTAATATTTCAATAAATAAGACAATTATCTATGTAAGCTATTCATAATTTATTATACAGAAAACCTTTTATACATTTCAAAATATCCTATGCATCTGTATATGATCTCTGTTTATTTTAGTTAAAGGAGACCTATTATGTCAAATTCACTTCTCTAAGTTTTTAACCTTGTTATAATGGCCTCTCTTCACCATTAGTTTACTCAAAGTTATATTTGAATTGATTCGTGCATGTTGGAGTAATCTTGTATTGTTCTTTAGCTGCAGCTCAAGTGCTCAGAAATCCCTGTTCTCACCTACCACCTATCCCCTCCCACTTGTCTGTATTTACTTGTCATAATTCAAAAAATGAATACTCAAAGTGACGCTTATATGGTTCAATACTGTCCCAGAGGCACTTTCCAACAATAATAATTTGTTATTTAAAGTCTGTTGCTTTTTACAGTTACATTTTAAAACAAAGAGGCGGGGCTTAACAGTTCTGCAGTTTTGAACAGGAAGTCAGTAGAGCTGTTCCTTTTTTAAGTTATTTTAGATCAACTTTGTGTTTTACAATGAACAAAAGATAAATTACTGATTTACATATGTTCTAGTTTCATACTAAATAATCAAATAAAACACAATAGGACCCCTTTAAAAACAGTATATTCAGTTCAAACAGTTTATTATAAAAATGGTACCATTTGTCAAGTCCGTCCCACCAAATCCCCAAACCTGTCCCACTTTTTGGAGTTTTTGAGGTGGTCACCCTAAGCCCACATGTGACATGCAGGATTGGGTGAGAGTTTTTGAGGAATAAATCTTAATCTTTCTTGACCGTTATAATTCACGTGAGTTTACTTCTCAAAAATAGAAAAAATAAATAAATAAATACTGCAATTCATGTACTTTGAAGTGTTAGCATTCATGTCACATTTCCTGGAGCAGAGACTGATCCAGATACAAACAGTTAAACAGTGAGTGGGTTTTCAGAGACTGGAAAAGCTGTAACTTGGACACAGATGTGTCTGTGAAGAGACAGAAGTGTGAATGTACAAGAGTTGTTTTTCTCTTTGAAGAAACTGAGCAGCCACAGTTTTTATTGATGTAAGATAAACATGAAGTTATTTTATAAACCTTCTAAAAGGAGCTAAACCAGCTTAAAGAAAAGATATTTGTAATTGATTGATTCATACATGTTTGTAATTTCCTGCTCAGAAAAGTCCTGTTGCTGGTTGTTAAATTGAGGCAGGTCTTATCACTAAAAAGACATTTTTAGCTAAATTAGTTAAGTGACGCTTTAATCTTAGTCTGATGCTGAAATTGTCTGACATTGCACCATAATCAAGAGAAGCTAAACCTTAAACCACTTTATTTGGCTGTTAAACTGTGTAGACAGAGGGATTATCGACGATGTCACTTTCCGTTCTACTGCACATGCCCCCCACAGAGAGAGACTCTGTCTGTCTAGTTGTCTGGGGAAACTTCTTTGATGAAAACAACTAAACAGGACGAGAGCAGCTGTTTGGATCAGGTCTGAACCGGTCTGACGGGCGTCTGGCTCCTGGAGCTTGAGACAGGGTTTTTCTCTGTGTTTTTCACCTGAATGTAACTTTTAAGGTCGTAGGGTCGAGTTTCATTCACAAATGTTAAATTAACACCATAACCTTTGTTTTCTCATAGTGACAAACTCTTGTAGTTAGCTGACAACAGCGCTGGCTAGTGTTGCTGCTACAGCTTCTGTCAATCAGCAGATTTTTTGTTGATAAACAAAAAATTTCTCTATTGACCCTTTTTCACGCTCTTCGAGGGAATACCCACTTTGTCATGATGGAGGCATTACAACTATGGAAACTGTTGAAAACCTGCCTGCTTTTAGGTTACTTTTATTGATTTCGATTTTAAAATGACTGTATCTTGTGTGACACGCTGCACTAACAGGCAGGAGGTTGTAAGTGTTAGTGTTTGTCATAAAAGATTGTTTGCGTACATTGTGAGTAGCTGACAGAGTTTTGTTACCTGGAAGGGGAAGCTCTTTCCGCACACGTGGCAGTGGAAGGGCTTGTTGCCGGTGTGCTTGCGGATGTGATACTCCAGCTGGTCCTTGCGCGTGTACTTCTTCCCACAGATGCGGCAGACGAAGGGCGTGATGCCCATGTGCAGGCGCATGTGTCGGTCCAGGCTGCCCTTCTGGTTAAAGGACTTGCAGCAGTAGATGCAGGTGAGTCTGGGGTTGTACCTGTACCAGCGGTCTCCCACCTGCTCCCTCAGGTAATCCTCGTATCCTCCCATGTCCAGGGCCGCGTGCTCCTCCCCTGAAACACACACACGCAGCAGGGTCAGAGAGAGTGTCAGGGTCTGTTCTAATGATGATTCTTCTTGGCGTTTTGTGGAAGTGAACACTGAAGAGAGGAACCAAGAAAATGAGGCACAGCGAGGAGAGAGGATTTGAAAGTATTGGTGTTGCCCTGTGTGTGCGGTGTGGTTTATAAGAATAGACTTTCTATTACAACATGCAATGCAAATGTTACATTATACAGTATACTATAGAAATTTTAAAAAGTGAGGAGAGAGAGAGTAGGGATGCACCGATCCGATACCTGGATCGGATATCGGCGCCATGATATCGGTTCAGCCGATATCGTGGCTGTGCCTTTAATTGGACATAATGAGACTAATTTACAGGCTGGTGTTGATCCATAGCAATTCATAATATGGGGCATTTTATTCAGATTAAGTTGTTAAATTGTGACTTGCACTATAAACAACAGTTACATAACACAATATGACCAAATGTATTAAGTTTTTATAAGAAAAAGAAGCAATTTCAGTCCTTTCACTGGTATCGGTTGATATCGGGTATCGGCAGATAGTTAAAGCCAAATATCGGGATCGATATCGGAACAGAAAAAGCTGGATCGGTGCATCCCTAAGAGAGAGTAGGGATGTCAAGATATTAGGTTAATCGATAATCGTGATTATTCAAGCTCCAATATAATCACAAGAATAAAAGAATAATAATCATAACAATTTTAGAAGCAAAATCAAAATTTTAGTTTACTCTATAGAAACAAGAGCAAAATATCATTTCCAGCTTAAGGCCAAGATGTGTTATCTATTAGACAAATACATTATTTTTACTTATTTAGTTTTAGTGACAAGTACATTTGTGATTTTGCCATGTACATTTACAAATATTGGCTGTTATTTGTTTGCCACAGCAGGAGGATAAATGGTTCAACCCAACCTTAGTAAATGTTGCCATTTAAGAAACAAAATTCAGGTTTCAACAAATATTATTGTGTTAGAAGCTAAATCAAGTCTTTGAATAATCTCTATTACAGTAAAGCAAAGGCGTGTAACTGTTTCTGTCACATTCATATTTTTTGTTTTCAGAACTTTGAGTTCATAAAACTGGTCAAAACCTTGAGGAAAAGTGACATGTTAGACCAGGGGTTCCCAAACTTTTCAGCCCGGGACCCCAAAATAACCGTGCAACCAACTCGCGACCCCACAGGAAATAAAAAATACTTTTGTATCGATTTGAAGTTACAAAACCATTTAAATTAGGCTTAATTGTGCTTATTTTCATAGTGTATTGCTTTATATAACCCCAATTCCCCCCAAAAAACTGATTAAATGCCAAGTCATAATTGTAAAAATAAATTTTGAAATCATCTCGCGACCCCAGATTTTGCTTCGCGACCCCCCGAGGGGTCCCGACCCCCACTTTGGAAACCACTGTGTTAGACAATGAGAATGCAAGAAAAAATGTAATTTTTCTGCTATTTGGTCCTAACAATTGTAATTGTGAATAATTGTTAAATCGCAATATTTTGTCTCTCAATAATCACAATAATTTGATATCGTCATTCGTCACATCCCTGAAACAGTGAGGAGAGGAGACAGACTGAGGAGAGGAGACAGACTGAGGAGAGAGGAGACAGACTGAGGAGAGAGGAGACACAGTGAGGAGAGGAGACAGACTGAGGAGAGAGGAGACACAGTGAGGAGAGGAGACAGAGTGAGGAGAGAGGAGACACAGTGAGGAGAGAGGAGACAGACTGAGGAGAGAGGAGACACAGTGAGGAGAGGAGACAGACTGAGGAGAGTGAGGAGAGAGTGTGTGTGTATGTTTGCGTGTTGTACCTGAAAGCTGGGCTGCCTGAGTTCGTCGGCTCGGTTTGGAGACTCACTCTTGGCTCTCTGTCTCTCTGCCAGCACCACCACACTGCCCGTCGGACTAAACCTGCACAACACAAGTCTCATCAGCTGTCACCTGTCTTACTTGAATCAGACCCTTACCTCCTGCTAATCCTGCTTATCTCTGTGACAATCTGCTTTTTTGATGAAATCATCAAATTGTTTCCAGCCGATTTATCTGTTTATTTAATGCATTTGTTTGCTTCTTTATAGCAGCTTTGGGCTTCTTTTTCTTACGAATTTTGAAGGATGTTTTTTGGGCTATACTTTCAAGTCATAGCAATTTTCCAGGTTTGATTTACATCAATTTATGACTAAAACATTGATTTTTATCAAAATTTCATGTCTAAAAGTCGTTATTAATTTTTAAAAATTCTTAGAAACTTGTTTTGCAGCTACACACAATGTTTGATAGATTATTTGATTCATTACTGAAGGGCTGAGGTAACTTGTTTTGAGATATTTTTTCAAAGGTTTGGTCGCTATGAAAAAAGTATAAAAAACAGACAAACAGTCTAGTAGTCTACAGCACAGGTGTCAAACGCAAATGGTGGTAGGGCCAAATCGATCAGAGTCAGAGTTGGTCGAGGGCCACATTTTAAAATATAGGTCCCTCTGTGTTAAATTCAAATATGGCCATAGGGCTGTATAAAGCTAATAGAACACATTTACTGTATAACCAGAATTATATTGTGTCACATTACATTATATTGCACATAATTTCACTGCAAGAAAACTTTGGACAGATCCAGTGCATATTACATTTAATAGTCACATCTCAGCGATATAAGGGGCCATCCATCCATCCATTTTCTTCCGCTTTATCCGGGGTCGGGTCGCGGGGGCAGCAGTCTGAGCAAGGACGCCCAGACTTCCCTGTCCACACACACCTCCTCCAGCTCTTCCGGGAGGATCCCGAGGCGTTCCCAGGACAGTCGAGAGACATAGTCTCTACAGCGTGTCCTGGGTCTTCCCCTTGGCCTCCTCCCAGTGGGACATGCCCGGAACACCTCACCAGGGAGGCGTCCAGGAGGCATCCGGTACAGATGCCCGAGCCACCTCAGCTGGCCCCTCTCGATGTGGAGGAGCAGCGGCTCTACTCCGAGCTCCTCCGTGTGACTGAGCTTCTCACCCTATCTCTAAGGGAGCGCCCAGCCACCCTGCGGAGGAAACTCATTTCGACCGCTTGTATCCGCGATCTTGTCCTTTCGGTCATTACCCAAAGCTCATGACCATAGGTGAGGGTTGGAACGTAGATTGACCGGTAAATCGAGAGCTTTGCCTTTCGACTCAGCTCCTTCTTCACCACAACGGTTCGATACAGCGACCTCATCACTGCAGTCGCTGTACCGATCCTCCTGTCAATCTCACGCTCCATCCTTCCTCACTCGTGAACAAGACCCCGAGATACTTGAACTCCTCCACTTGAGGCAAGGACTCTCCACCCACCTGGAGAGGGCAAGGCACCTTTTTCCGGTCGAGATATAAGGGGCCACTATTAATAATAATCTGAAATCATGCTCAGGGGCCACATGATATCTTCTTGAGGGCTGAATTTGGCCAACGGGCCTGAGTTTGACACCCCTGGTCTACAGCATGTGTCAAACACAATAATTACATCATTTTGTGCGGCCCTCAAAGTGTTATTTTAATCTTATATTGTGGCAGCAATTATCTGGTTGTCTTAACCTCATTAAATTATTTTTCATTTTTCGAACTAACGTGGTTTGAGAGAGAGAAAGAGAGAGACAGAAACAGACAGTGAGAGAGGCTCAGTCCATACAGCTGCAAAGTGTGCTCAGCGATGGAAGGAGCGGAACCAGCTGCTGCCTCGAGTCTGTGATGTGATTCACAGCACAGTGCAAAGACTCTTGACACATTTTGGAACCAAAACATGTTTCACATCTCATAAGCTCTCAGCCAAACTTTGTTTCCGGTAAACTTGTTATTACACTTGTCTTTATTCTCTCACCTCTCCGTCTCGCTGAAGCTGCTCGACGGCTGGACGAAGCCTCGCGCCGCCGTGGCCCCGCTGCTGTCGCCGTGACGACCGTGCTGCGTCCCGAGCTGTCAATTATCACGGTCCCCTCCTCCACGGCCCCGCCTTCTTCCTGCTGAGACTCCGCCCCATCCACTCCTCCATGCGCTCCGTCTTTATGTGCACTCGGTCCACTGCGGAAGAAAAACTCATTCGTCTCATGTCTTAAACCGAACGCAGAAGTTTGGTGAATCCCGATAACATATTTGTGTGTAGAGTTTAGTGAGTTAGCTTCAGTTTCAGTTCAAACAGCGCTGCCTCTCACCGTCCTGGCTGCATTCGTCCACACTGGCGCTCCTCTCCGGTTCACTGCTGGTCTCCACGTACCACTGTCCGCCCGGTTGATGCGCAGGATTTGTTCTTTGGCGCCGCTGTGCTCTACCGGAGGAGGAGGGCTGGGCTGCTCCTCGGGCGGGGTCTCGGCCTCCTCGGCTCTGGGGCCCAACAGACGCAGACTGTGACTCGAACGCACCACGGACTCCAGAGAGCGAGCGCGCCAAGAGCCTGAGGGACCACAACAGGACAAAACAAAGATTCAAAACACAAATGCCCTACATCTTGTGAAATAATTCATTTGCTACAACACTTAGCATATCAATAGGTCTGCAGAAACAGGAACTAAAATTTTACATGCGTGTACATGAGTGTAAGATCTTTTGTGATTTTTAGACTTTAGTGAAAACAGAAGAGGCCACAGACATAAGGACATTTCCAGGATTATTAGTCTGACAGGGGCATCGTGTGTCAGAAGAACAGAGACGACTCAGACTTGTGGAGCAGCAGCAGTGAGCGAAAGAACAGTGTGTGTGTCACGTGATCGAGAGCAGTGTTTTCTTTTATAAAAGTGAAACAACAACGACAATAAAGCATAAAGCAGGTTTATAAAGGTCACAGGGCAACTGTATTTGACACAGCATTGTGGAGTCAATGAAAAGGTTTAAACAAACAGTGTTGTCCATGTTCTATAATCTAGTAAAGGTGCTTCTCTCAACATTTAAGGAGTAGGTGTGTTGGAGATGACGTGTGTAATGTTCGTAAAAAATAATTTGACTACGTGCACAAAGCATTATGCTTTCAGACCGGACAGAGAGCGTTACATGTTAAGTCAATGTAAACCTGTGTCTTAAAGCATCCAGCAAATTGGCGTCTAGTGTGCTGAAATTCGCTTTTTCGGGTGTCTGCTGACGCCGCGTCTTGCGGAGTGGACGCTCTCGAACGCAGCGTCCACCAATCAGAGACTGCTCTCCTGTGACGTAGCGACGCTGTTCTTCTCTCACAACAAGAGAAAAGGACTGTTTACTGAAGTTGTGCTTTCTCTCTCCTCACCTGTGCGTCCTCTCTCCTCATCTGTGCGTTCTCTCTCCTCACAGGTTCTCTCTCCTCACCAGGAGAGAGAACCTGTGCGTCCTCTCTCCTCACCTGTGCGTCCTCTCTCCTCACCTGTGCGTTCTCTCTCTCCTCACCTGTGCGTTCTCTCTCTCCTCACCTGTGCCTGCTCTCTCCTCACCTGTGCGTGTTCTCTCCTCACCTGTGCGTTCTCTCTCCTCACCTGTGCGGCTCTCTCCTCACCTGTGCTTTCTCTCCTCACCTGTGCTTTCTCTCTCCTCACCTGTGCGGCTCTCTCCTCACCTGTGCTTTCTCTCCTCACCTGTGCGTTCTCTCTCCTGACCTGTGCGTTCTCTCTCCTCACCTGTGCGTCCTCTCTCCTCACCTGTGCGTCCTCTCTCCTCACCTGCGCGTTCCTTCCTCTCCTCCTCACCTGTGCGTCCTCTCTCCTCACCTGTGCGTTCTCTCTCTCCTCACCTGTGCCTGCTCTCTCCTCACCTGTGCGTGTTCTCTCCTCACCTGTGCGTTCTCTCTCCTCACCTGTGCTTTCTCTCTCCTCACCTGTGCGGCTCTCTCCTCACCTGTGCTTTCTCTCCTCACCTGTGCTTTCTCTCTCCTCACCTGTGCGGCTCTCTCCTCACCTGTGCTTTCTCTCCTCACCTGTGCGTTCTCTCTCCTGACCTGTGCGTTCTCTCTCCTCACCTGTGCGTCCTCTCTCCTCACCTGTGCGTCCTCTCTCCTCACCGCGTCCTCTCTCCTCACCTGTGCGTCCTCTCTCCTCACCTGTGCGTCCTCTCTCCTCACCTGTGCGTCCTCTCTCCTCACCTGTGCGTCCTCTCTCCTCACCTGGTGCTTTCTCTCATGCGTCTTTCCCTCACTGTGCTTCTCTCCTCACCTGTGCGTTCTCTCTCCTCACCTGTGCGTTTATCTCCTCACCTGAGCGGGCCCGCCCTCTCTCTGCTCCTCCTCCAGG
Organism: Mugilogobius chulae; assembly: GCA_038363315.1. Lineage (NCBI taxonomy): Eukaryota > Metazoa > Chordata > Actinopteri > Gobiiformes > Gobiidae > Mugilogobius > Mugilogobius chulae. The sequence continues at coordinate 4,668,901 of CM076412.1, read as the reverse complement.
TCCGCCAGGCTGATCTTCAGGTGGATTCCCTCCAGGATCTGCGTGCAGCGGTCGATGATGTGCTGCATTTGGAGGAAGCTGGCGGCGGTCAGGTAGCTGATGATGTCGGCCAGCTGCAGACAGAGGCGTCCGGTGTAGCAGAAGGACAGCAGCTGCTCGAACACGCAGGGATTCCGGATGACGGTGAGGGAGACCGTGCTCATCTGGCTCAGGGACATGTGGTCGCGGAAGTACGGCGAGCTGGCGGCCAACACCACCTTGTGCGCCCGGAAGCTCTGGCCCTGCACGTGGACCACGATGTCGCAGAGCCGGCCTGAACGCGCAGCTGGTTCAGGTGGGTCAGGACCGAGTTACTGAAGTCCGGGATGTCCACCTGGATGCTGCCCGCGCGCTCCATCGTCGAACCTGCAAACACATGTACACATTTGTAAGTTCTGTTCACGTCACAATATTCTATAAGACAATAATGTTTCAGCCATTGTGGAAAACGTCTAACATCGAGCCACTGGGGTCTGTTCGCTCCACAGTAAGAGGTAGTGTTGCACAAGCAGCTTTTTTCCTGATCCACCGAACAAAGTTAAAATTAAACTCGACCAGACTGAAAAAAAAAAGGTTTAATTACTCAGGACACAACCGGAACATATTAAAGCTGTTGCTTTACAAACTGCTGCAGCTGGCAGAGCAGGTCTGCGGAGGCGTGCCTTGTTAGTCCGCGGCTGCTTTGCACTCAAACATACTGCTAGGGGACTGTGTCAAAATGCCAGGTGTTCACTGAAAACAGCACAGAAGCTCAAGAAAATGCAAGCAAAAAAGATCACATTAGCATCGTGACTGTCCTTGAAGAGCCGGTTGTAACTAAAATTAACCTTATTAATCTTTGGTCATACATACAAATCAAACTTCAGTCCTCTGTGTGTGGTGAATATTACAGAAAACATAAAGACTTTACATATCAGAGGAATATTTACTTGTGTGAAGTGATTGTGTCTAAATTAACTCGTAAAAAATAGCATTTTTGAACTCGCAAGCCAACTGAAATTCCGTGAGCCTATTACTTACTCAACTTTTAGACAAATCATTTCATTAGGTTAAGACACCCAGATTACTCCTGGTGCTATTATGAGATTAAAGTAAACCTTATAAGACCTTGAGGCCGCATAAAATGATGTGCATCCGGCCCTCGGGCCTTTTGTTTGACACATGTCCTGTGTTTATGACTGTGGCCTGTCGATGTGATGTTTTTTTCTCCTTGTCTTTTTTGATTTCTTTTTCTTGTTATAAATACATTACGGTGATCCTCTTTGCTCGAAACATAAACTATACATCTTAGTTTGTTAAACTGGGCACATTACATGAGACTTACTGGACTGATGTCAACGTCACTTGAAGCTAAGACATGAGCGCTGAACTCACCTGAACCGGCAGGTTACAGGTCAATTAGCACCACTATTAGATGGAAACTTTTTTGCTAAGTTAATATTTGACATGCAAAGTCTGCTATCATCAACTCTCTGGATCAAATCGGAAACTATTACAAAATATTACGAGTCACTATAGAAAAGCAGACTTGACTCACTGACCCACAGTTATTCTGGCCACGCCCACCTGAAGTCCTTAGGCTAGTTACAAGACAACGTTCCCCAAAAAACCGTCAGAGTCGTAACGTTTTGTGCTCACAGTTTATATGGTGTCGTGGCGAGCTAATCTTTCTTTGCATGAAAATGCAGATGAACCAAAAATGCTGTAGTTCCTATGCTGCGCCAGGAGGTGCAGTGTTGTGCTAGGACTCCAGATGACCTTACCGTGACCCCACACAGCCTATGATAACACGAGCATTGACAGGTTTACAAGTTCTTCCTATCAATAAAATGGCGAAAAGAAGCAACAAGGACCAGCGCGCGAGCTAAAAGAGATCGCTCGAAACAAGCACGGAGAACCGAGGACTTGTGCGCGAGGAAGAAGTAAATCGCCGAGAGTTGGACACAAACACGGGGAAGAACGGCTCGCTTTTACCTGGCGCAGACACAGCCGTCCTCCACGTTCACGGTGGAATAAAAATGAATGCATGTGTATAATAGCTATGTGCTGAATGTTGATGAGAGCTGGATCGATTTAAGTCCTACTTTGTGACAAGATAATCAGGTATTTCAGCTTTAAACTCTGGTAGATTTATTCATAGTCAATTCTCCCACTCTTAACACTCATTTTGATAAAATTTCAATCTTTTGTTACGGCGTCAGTGCACATTAAACACAAAGATTACACCAGCCCTGACCACCACCTCCTATTGTCTATTGTTCTGAAGATTCTGTGATTGAATCGTGAGCATAAATTTGGCACCGGCGAGAGAGAGAGAGAGAGAGAGCCATTTGAGTAAAAGAGAAACCGCAGCCAAAGCCAAAGCACCTCCTCCTCTTCCTCGCGCCGCAGCTGTTTGGCGCCGCGTCTTTGCCAAATCCTCACACATACGCTCGCTGCACAGGCCTAAATGTGCTGTGTTTAAAGGGAAATGTAAAGGCTGCAGAAAGAACAAGCCGTGGTGTAAAGATGTAAGCTAAACGTTTGGTTTTGAAGGTGTTTAAAGTGCGTAGCTATGACATTTTAAAAAGTAAAACATAGTAAACGTGATTATATTTAAAGGGAACCCTGGATATAAAGACAAATCTGGCTAAAACGCTAGTACGGCTCATGCTTATTAAAATAAATTACAAACAAATATATAACTGCTTACTATTTTTTATAAAATTGTCATTGTTTATGTTGTTTTCAAGCCACTGGGAGCCGCCATTTTGGTTGATGACATAAAATAGTGTTTCCATGGTTACTCCCACAGTTTCATCAGTGAACAGTTGCCACAAAAACACCACTGACAGTGTCCAGTTCTTGCCTCTTCCTCTTGATTATCTTCAGTTTCACTAAATTCCACATAATCGTTCTGTATTTGGCCAAACTCCGGCTCAAAATGAAAAGGTTTAACTGAGGAATTCATGTTGCTTAGTTACCTGTTACTGCCTGTTACCTTGACAACACTATTTTATGTCATAACCGCAGCAAAATGGCAGCCTCCATGTCATTTCTTCATAACACTATTTTAATAAAACTACAAATACTTCCAAGGTATTTGTCCTGTATTTATATAAGTGATGATATTATAAGTGTTTTAGGGTAAACGTGATTATATCCAGGGTTCGCTTTAAAACTGTATTAGCCTTAGCCTAGTGTAATAAGGACATTATATTCAAATATGCACATTGTTCAAACTTCACACACACCGCCCAGTGTTTTGTTTCTTGTGTTGTAGTCGACCTGTGTCATGAGACTACAGATGGAAATGAGCTTTTTGCTAAATCTGGTGTTTTTACAGTTTGGTCAATTATTAATAAAGCTGTCCCATTCAATTAAATAAACTGAACTAAGCAGTAAGCAATAACAAAAAGTGTTTAGAATGGAAGTCAATAAAGGAAAAAGGGCTCCAACAAACTACAAACTGCTTCTGCACAATCAGAAGAAAATATTAATGCGTTGGTACCAGAGGTGGGACCAAGTCTTTAGCCTTAAGTGTGAATCGAGTCGAAAAGTCAGTGCTCCACAAGTCCAAGTCCTCTGAATTTAGTTTCCAAGTCTTTTCCAAGTCTATATAGAAAATTAGCAAATGCATCTTGTCTTTCCACTATTTCAAATCAATTTAATTGGTTTCTATAAATCAGGGTCAAACTCTTTCTTATTAATCTTGACATATGACATATAATAGTTGTATTTGATTAAAGGTGGGGTAGCTTATTTTGACATTGCAAACACGATTTAGATTTTAAATCTGACAACTTCCTCTCATAAATCTACACATGGTTAATATCAACATGTATTCATTTTAGATGCAGTTGCAGCCTATAAATGTCTTTTAACAAACAATAAAGTGAAACTGGAGTGACCACCCCAAGAACAGCCAATCAGAGAGCTGCATTTGGCTCCTGATGAGAACTAAAATTCTTTATTATTCTGTTCAGACAGTACTCAGTGGTCTTATTTATTCACAAAGTGCTGCATTTACTATATACTTTTTAGGGGAACGCACAAAGTTTACTCATTTCCAACTAAAAAAAGTTAGCTACAACACCTTTAATGTATATTTATTAAAGTGACAACTGCTGAATAACCATCTGCATTAGTCTGAAAATGACTTACTCCTAAAGTTTCAGACAAATCATTTCATTAAGATATGACACCCAGATTACTCCCGGCACTAACATAAAATTAAAGTAAACCTTATAAGATTTTGAGGGCCGCATGAAATGTGGTGGAGAAATCTGGCCCACGGGCCTTGACATTTGTGCTATAAATGATCCCATTTAAAATACATTTTCAATAAATATATTTCCGGTCAACAAAAAGCAAGGATGGACATAATGCAGTTTGTTCATGTAAAGTTACATTATGAGTTTTTTGAGTCATCTCAAATCACAAAGCTTCAAGTCAAATCCTAAGTCCTGATCTATGTTATCAAGTCAGTCCAGTCAACTCCAGTCTGACTCGAGTCTAATCAGGACTTACAGGACCACGCCTGTTTGCTGCAATAATTCATTTTCCTACAATATGAAGCATGGCAGCAGTAATCAAACTAAAGAATAAAAACTTGCATAAAATGTTAGAGAAATTAAGTAGATAACTTTGGACACTTTATCTACACAAACATGACCAGCTGACTATTTCTAGTTATTATAAGCCCGTTTCTAATCTAAAAAGTTGTGTAGAATAAGTTGTACGCGGTGATACGCGCAGTGCAGGGCTGTGATAAGCCCTGGTGACTGTCTGTCTGAATCTCATCCTCCCTGAAACAAAGAGACACTTCCAGGCTGAACAGCGGACTGACTGCGGCGGCACCGCGGGCAGCGCAGGCCCAGGTGAGCGGCTCTCACCTGCAGCGGAGGCGGGGGAAGAGGCTCTTGTTCGGCTGCTGTCACTGAAGCTCCGGGGCTCTACTGTCCGAGCATCGCCAGCGGGACGGGCCCAGAGGAGTAGTCCGTGTGACAGCGCTCGTGTCCGGCGCGGGGCTCTTCAGGACACCGTGGGGGCTTCGGCGGGGCGGCTGCGGGGCCTCATGCCGGTGCGAGGGCCTCGGTTCGGGGTCGGTGTCCCGTCGGTTCACACGGCAGCGGTAGGGCCCAGACTGCAGGAAGCGAGCAGGAAGCGCACAGGGAGAGAGGAAGCCCCGTGGCATCATGGGAAGTGGAGTTCAGAGTCAATACAGCGGTCAGAGTGAAAAGAACACACAGCGAAGAGAAAGACCGCATTACCCACAATACATCAGTGCCGCGGTGCATCATGGCTCTTGGAGTTTGGCGCTGGAAGAAGCCGAGTGAGCTCTTTTACATGTTGTTATCTAGTTAGAAAAACTTATATTTTATAACATTTCTAAAAGCAGAAAATTATGATCTGACTATATCACCTTTCAAATTATTTCCAAAACAAAAATAAATCCAATTTACATTTTGAATAAGATTTATCAAACAAACAAATCCCTTAGTAATAGATTCACTCATTCATTCGTTCATTTTCTACCGCTTAATCCTTAGGGGTCGCAGGTGACTGGAGCCTATCCCAGTGACTTTGGGCCTTAGGCGGGGAAACACCCTGGACAGTGTCCAACTCGTCTCAGAGTAAGACTGACAAACATTCACTCTCTCATTCACTCACAGGGAAATTTACAGTGATGCCCAATTAACCTAAACATGCATGTTTTTGGAGGTGAGAGAAAACCGGAGAAAACCCACGGTGACACGGGGAGAACATGCAAACTCTACTCAGAGAGATTGTGAGATGTTGATATGGTCCGACCCGGGAGTCAAACCCACGACCTCCTTATTGGGAAGCCAGAGCTCTAACCACTTGGCTACCGTGCACCCCAATAATAGATTCAAATTTTAAATAAATGTTTTTCAGCATTTTGTGAAATCGAAGAGAAGAACTTAGACGATTCATTTGTTTAATCCACATGTGTCAAACACAAGGCCCAGGGGCCGGATGTGGCCGTCCATATTGTTTTATGCGGCCCTCAAAGTCTTAAAAAGTTTACTTTAATCTCGTATTAGTGCCAAAAGGAATCTGGGAGTCTTAATTAACCTACTTGTCTGAAACAAAAAGAGTAGGTCTCTTTTCAGACTAATGAGGATGTATAGTCAGTAATATACACAATCAAATCCAGAAACTGTGACTGTTATTTGTAGTATGTCAATGATTAGTGAGGTTAATTTTAGTTACAACCGGCCCTTAGAGGGCAGCTTTGATGTCAACGAGGCCCTTTGTCAAAATGATTTGACACCCCTGGTTTAATCCATTAAAAATATATATTTTCAGAACTTGACTTGGACTTGTCTCTCTTTAACTCAGACTTGTCTCTCTTTAACTTGGACTTGTCTCTCTTTAACTTTGACTTGTCTCTCTTTAACTTGGACTTGTCTGTCTTTGACTTAAGACTTGTCTCTCTTTGACTCGGGACATGTCTCTCTTTGACTTGGACTTGTCTCTCTTTGACTCGGGACTTGTCTCTCTTTGACTCGGGACTTGTCTCTCTTTGACTTTGGACTTGTCTCTCTTTGACTTGGACTTGTCTCTCTTTGACTCGGGACTTGTCTCTCTTTGACTTTGGACTTGTCTCTCTTTGACTCAGGACTTGTCTCTCTTTGACTTTGGACTTGTCTCTCTTTGACTCGGACTTGTCTCTCTTTGACTTTGGACTTGTCTCTCTTTGACTCGGACTTGTCTCTCTTTGTCTTGGGACTAGACTTGGACTTGTCTCTCTTTGACTCAGACTTGTCTCTCTTTGACTCAGACTTGTCTCTCTTTGACTTGGACTTGTCTCTCTTTGACTTGGACTTGTCTCTCTTTAACTCGGACTTGTCTCTCTTTGACTCGGACTTGTCTCTCTTTAACTCGGACTTGTCTCTCTTTGACTTGGACTTGTCTCTCTTTGACTTGACTTGTCTCTCTTGGTCCTTTTCACTTTCCTATGAGCTAAAATTATCACAAAAAACTGCTCCTGAGCTTTAAACCAAAGACGTGAAGAACAAATTAGCTTTTTTTTTAGTTTGACTCGATGTTTGACGTACGCAGGAAGCCGTGTGACTCTTCCTCATCTCCTGTTTGGGTTCAGAGGTCGCACCGTCGTCGACCTCTGCGTGACCCCGCTCCTTTCCTGTCAGCTCGTCTCATTTTCAGAGGTAAACACGTCTCCTGCACGCGTCACTCTGTCTGCGGTTATAAAAGGTTCATCTGCGGAGCTCCGGGCCAGATTTCCTTCTTCTTCTTCTTCAGAGGCTGGAGTCATGGTGCACTGTTCCACGCTGCTGCTCATCGGCGCCTCCTGCTGGCTGCTGGTGGTACTGCGCTGCGAGGAGGTGATGGAGGAGCGATCGGCAGCAGACGACGCGCTGAAGGCACACGAGGAGACGCTGCTGGTGAGGATCAGGGTCTGTGTGTGTGCGTTCTCTTCTGTTTCCAAAACTACCATCTCTGCATTCAACTTTGTGTTTTCCAGTAGAACTATATGATAAATGCAGCACTTCGTAAAAATATTAGACCATTAGTGTACTGTTTCAATTGAATAGTAAGGAATTTTAGCTCTCATTAAAAGTCGAATGCAGCTTTCTGATTGGCCGTGCTTTGGTGGTCCTCTCCAGTTTCACTTTGTTGTTTGTAAAAAGAAACTTATACTCAGAGATTGCAACCAAAATGAATACATGTTGATTTTGACCATGTACCAGATGAGAGGAAGTTGTCAGATTTAAAACCTAAACCGTGTTGCAGTGTGAAAAACTACTACTCCAGCTTTAACATGTATTTTTTCTCAAAGGTGTGGACTTGTAAGTATGACTTGACTCAGTTCAAACTTGAGGCACTATTTTGACGTCTCGAGACTTGACTTGATAAAATAAACTAGTCTAGATTTGGAGCTCTGTGCTGTGCTTCTTTGAAAATGCAAAAAAACAAAACACGTTCTTCCTTCTCACTCTGCATTGTGACTAGAACCACATTTTCTATTAAAAAACTGTAAAAATACAAGGTGCACATAAAAAAGACCTGCTTCCTGCTCAGACTGCATCTATTCAAGCTCCGAACCACGTCTGCTGCTGTCACTGCAGGCGTTGTGTTTCTGTAAAGAGACTCTCACATGGACAGCCGGGGCCGTTCGGGAGTAGCGCAGACTAAAGAATTTCTTGGTCGACTAAAGATACAGTACATCCCATTGGTCGATTAATCAAATAAAAGGGGGCTGGCTAACAAGTATTATTTTTATTTGAACAAGTATTCAATTTTTTGACTAGTCTGTGCAACATAAAGACTAAAGATGTATGTTCATGCAAAAACAGATATTTCAATACCTTAAAAAAGTTATTGAAACTAAACACAGAATCAACTTTTTTTTTTTTACAGTCAAGCTATGTATGCGATCAAAATAGAATTATCTCCTGTTTCACTCAATTTTCTGTTATGTGTGCAAAAAACATGACTGTGCTGCCCTGATGGTGGGGGCGACACCATGGCGCAGCGGTTAGCGCTCTGGCCTCATAGCAAGAAAGTCCTATGTTGAGTTTGCATGTTCTCCCTGTGTCGTAGGTTTCCTCCAGGTACTCCAGTTTTCTCCTACAGCTAAAAACATGTTGCCTCCCTCCCCAGAACTACAGATGGAAATTAGCTGTACAAATAAAGCAAAGGTTGAAGGGTAGAGTTGTACAGATTCGTTACTAGCATTGAATATCGACACAAAATCCATACAATTTTGTAGGATATGGTATCAGCCCGTGGCATTAGCTTATTCAATATCCTGCTTGTTCCTTTAATTCAAAACAATATTACAAGAAAGTGTACATTTACATGGACTTATAAAATAGCGTACGATGAGCACTATACATGTTACTACCAGGACTACAGTTGGAAATTAGCAGTATAACTAGAATCTGGTACAAGCATCTCTGCCATTGTGCTTAAATGTCCTTAATAAACATTACCTTACCTTACTTACTGGAGACTTGTAAAACCAATAAGCATCTCATGTATATGATCTGCTGTGTGGGTGAAAGTGTTTCTGTGCTCGTCAGATCGAGGCTCTGCAGGAGGTGCTGGAGAAGTTAAAAGGCAAACAGCTGCCGTCGTCAGAGAAGAAGCTGGGCTGGGTCCACTGGTGAGAACACAACAGATACAGTCACATCACATTTTACAATTAGAACTACATTTAATACTGTTTTCATTCATAAACTAAAGTGTACATTTGTTCTCTTCTACCCTCTCTCCTCCTCCTTTGCCTTACTTCCCTGTCTCTCCCCTCTTTACCCTTCTCTCTCTCCATCTTTCTCCTCTCTCCCCTTCTTCCACTTTTCCTTTCCTCCTTTTCTCTTCATCGCTTTCTTCTCCTTCCCTCTCTCACCCTTCTTCCTCTCTCTCTCTACTCCTCTGTAACCTCTTCCTTCTCCTCTCTTCTTTTATCCCTCCTGCTCTTCTGTCCCCCTCCATTGCTCTCTTCTCCTCTTCTTTGATCCTCTTCTTCTCTCTCCCTCACCTTCTTTTTCTCTTCTGTTTCTTTCTCATCCTTCTCTCGCTTTACTTTTTGCATGACTTCTTTCTCCCTCTCCTTCCCACTTAATCTTTTCCACCTTCCCTCACTTTTTACTCTGTCTCTCTCTTCTCCTTCCCTCTCTCACCTTCTTTCTCACTTGACTCTTCTGTCACCTATTCCTCTTCATTCTCCTCTTCTTTTCCCCCTTCTCCTCTCCTTCATCCATTCCCCTCTCTCCCTTCTCTGAACCTCTCCCTCACCTTCTCTTTCTCTTCTCCTATTCCTTTTCATCCTTCTTTCGCTCTAATGCATAACTTCTTCCACTCTCTCTTTCCCACTTCATCTTTTCCACCGTCCCTCACTTTCTTCCTCTCCCTCCCTCTTTTACCCTCCGTCTCCCTCTTCTCCTTGTCCTCCTTCCTCACTTGCTCTATTACTCTCTACCTTCTTCTATCCTCCTCTCTTCTTTTCTCCTCTACCCCCCTACACTCCACCTCCATCCCTCTCTACTCTCATTCTCTCCTCTTCCCCTCCCCTCTCAACCTTCCACTCCTCTGCTCTCTCTCTCCCTTTGTCCATCTCTCTTCTTCACCCACGCTCTGCTGGTCCTCATCTCTCTCTACCCTTCCTCTCTTTATCCCTTACTGGTCTCTCTCCCTTTCCCCTTCCCTGGCTCTTTCCTTACCTCTTTATCTCTACTTTTCTTTTCTCCCCTCTCCCTTGTCCTCTCGTAGCTCCCCCGGTTTCTAGCATCTTCTCCGTCTCTCTGCCCTCCCTTTAAACCGGAGCCTTCTATTTCACCGGCCTTCCCCTTGTTTGGCCTCTGCTTTCTACCCCACCCTCTCTCTGCTAGCCCCTCCCTTCTTCATTGCTCCCCTCTCCTTGCCTCACCCCTCTCTACCGTCTCGTTCACTTCTCGCCATTTCTCTTTCCTTCCCCCATCTTTCTCTCTTCCATTCCCCCCTCCCTTCTTTCTCTCCCTAACCCTTCCCCCCCCCTCTCCCTCCCTCTCTCTTTCTCTCCTCCCCCTCTCCTTCCTGCTCTCCCCGGTGTCCTCATCCTCGTCCCTTACTCGTCGGACCGGTCACAAGCCGTTCATAACAATTATTGCGCCCCTGTATCTCGCACTGTGTGTGCGTCCCCCTCTTCTTCATTTTCCCTACCTTCTGGACGCCCCTTACCACAAGTCTCCTCATCCCCTTCCCTGTAGGCCCAGGGCCTTTCTTCGCCTGACCTTCCCGTGATTCTCCACTCTTGTCTGTCCCCACGAGCCAGCTCCCCAGTGGAAGTCCCCTGGCGACCCCCTCACGTGACCGTCCCTCCCTGAAGTCAGCCTCCCAAGCTACCGTCCACCTGGAGCCCACTGTACGTCTCCTCTCTCCCTCCTCGCTAGCCCTCTCTCCTCCACCCCCCTCCCTCCGTCCCTCTCTCGCCTCTCGCCTCTCTCCTCGTCCTCTCTTGCTGTCACCCAACTTCCCTCCTTCCCTGCTCTCGCGCCTTCTCTCTTTGATTGCGCGACTCCCTCTCGCGGCAGAGCCCAGTGACGTCCCTACCTGGAGAGCCCCAGTGGTCCACCTAACCCAGGCCCGAGCTGACCCCCACATGGACCGTCCTCCCTCCCGAGACCCAGGACGGCCCCTCCCTGGGAACGCAGCCTGCGCCGGCCCCCGGTAGCCCCAGTCTGTTCGCGTGCCTGAGCCCCATAGTGACGCCCGGGATCCCCAGGACCGCACAGCCCGACGCCTTCGTTCCCTCCTCCTGCATCCCTATCCTGTTCTCCACCATGGCTCCCTATGCGCGGCCCCTCGTCTGGATCCCCACTGCAGCCGGGGCCCCCTGTCGACCATCCCGGGCGGCGCCCAGCTCGCTGAGCCTCCCAGGTGCCTGTGGCGACACCGGTTACGGCCAACGGAGCGCCAAAGGGCGCCACTAACCCCAGCGATCCCACTCAGCCCTCCCTCCCACGCTCTCGGTCCGACCGCTTACCCTCCCTCTACTCTGCCGTTCCTCCTGGGTGACCCAGTCTCCCCCCGTAACCCGTCTCTCCAGGCTTGGTCCTGGTCTTCCGCTCTCGTAGGCCCTCCCTCATAACCCCTCCCCTCCTGGTTATCCTTTCGTTTCTCCTATTCTCCTCCTCAGTGCGACGCGGAGCGAGGCGCGCGGCCGGAGCGCATGTGCGACGGTGCGTAAAGGCGCTCGGATCGCCCGTAACTCTGCGCTGTCGTGCTGGAACTCATTGTAACTTCAGGCGTCCCTCAAGTTCTGTAGCTCCGCGCCACCTCTCTCATTACCACGCTCCGCCTTCACTTCTCCAACGACTCCGCCTCTGGAAGCTAATAATGCACAATTTGAAATAAAACAGATAATAACACGTGTAAACCATGTGTTTTGATACAGCACCCACCACAGACCATCCATATTATGAATTTAAACTTTAAGGACTCGATATAGTAAGATACCTTGCTCGACTGCAGAAGAATCGGCAAAGCTTATTACTACGTATTTTTACTCAAAGTTCCTGTACTTAGTATGACACCATATGGACCAGATTATAAAATTTTTCTAATTTTGACTGACAGAAGAAAAGTGAAAAATGTCACCACCCCAAGGGAAGAGTACCAGACTCAATTTAAAAGGTTTTTTCCTTTAAACAGAATCCTCCACATTGTCATCAAAAAGTTTTACACAAAACTGACGCACCGAATGTAAATGATCATAACACCATTTTAACATCTAATGTCCACATCTGTCAGTCCTTAGTCATTAGAATTGATTTTGCCCAGATTATTACAATGTTGGTTTGCTAGGTAACAGATTTCGGAATTCCCCATCTCAACATGGTGTCCATATTTAACTGGACCAAACCGATGAAAATCAGCTTTTAACAATTGAACCATCAACACTTTAGAAATACACTACAGACTAATTAACCATATCAACTAAATCAACTAATACACTTAATACACTTATATCATCACTGACAAATGCAGATGAAAAACTGCTTAATAATACTTCCGAACTCATGCCCCTAACCCTAAAATCCTAACCGTAGCTCCTTGCAGGCCGGCCCTAGGCATAGGCGACTAGGCCTATTCTAGGGCCGGCCCTCTGCGTGGTGAGGGGCGCCAAATGCAACCCCAATATGTGAAACATCATTATCTACCACTCATAGCTATTTTGCCAGTTTTTATTTTTTGTCATTAAAGACACATATTGATTGAGTTATAGACACACAAACAGCCTGGGGCCACAATCAAATTGGGGCCCCAAATAATTGTATCTTTGGTGAGGAATATATGCTACAAAAATATATATATAACTTTACTAATGTTAAAAGGATTACTTTAATTGGTCAAAATACTCCAGATTTAGGGAAATTGCATCTATTTTCTTCAAAAAAAAAATAAAAATAACAATAAAAAATACAATAAATAAAAAAAACAAACATGACCTTGCCCAACCCTAGATATATAGAACCTATACAGAAGTAAGTAGAACAAAAAGTTAAACGTATACGCTGGTGGTGGCAGCGGAACGCTGGGGGGTCTAAATGAAATCTGACTTAGCGGCGCCACAAAGAGCATAAGGCACGGCCTCGTGCTCTATTACAAGCGCTAGAATGTACATAAAAGGCATAAATAAACTCTCTTCATTACATAATCACATCTTAGTCTCAATGATATGAAATTAAGGCTATATTTTATGCTGATCGATTCGAGAGGTATCGCAAGGCCCATAAGTTATTTAATAACAGTGGTAAACCTGTCTTACCTTGAGGTATAAAGACAATTCAGTGACCTTTTCACATTATCTTTATACTATTACTTCAACCTAAACCCTCACTAAAACAATATGCAAGACCTGCTGCCTGTATCAGACGTTGATCCCAACAAGTCAATAGTAAAAATAATGATCCTCCACCCTAATCATTATTCTAAATCATATATCAACAAGACTAAACATCATATTTAATTATCAGATAAGAAGTCTTCAAAAAGTAAAGTTACATCTGGACAAGGTGTTTCTGGAAGATCAAAGACGTTCGACTTCACCCCGAAATCAGTTTTCAATTCTGGAACATCAGAACAATGCTTTGATGCAGAGTCTAAACCGTCTTGATTTCGAAAGCACGTTGTCCAGATGACTACTTTAGAGAACCTTGACTATGGATCACTCCTGGATGAATGAGGGACTACACCGTATCATATTAATTATAAGTAATTACTTGTAAAGCCCACCTTACACACACACGCATTACAAACCAACTTTATGCACGGCAAAAAATGTATTCTGGTTATGTAACACTAATCTTTATTTTTTGGTATTTGTTTCTGGTTAAGACGGTTAAACTTGATAGACCTGATAATAATTGTACTTGTTTAGAGGTGTTTCTGTTTTGTTTCAATAACGGTGTTTTATTTCAAGCCAAATTATTTGCTAAAGACATTTTTACTCACCACATTGCTGCAGATGGTTCCCCAAAACCAGCTAATTCATTTCATTTTTGACCAGATCAGATTGTATTGATTAATTCTGTATAAATGTAATGCCCCGTTTCCCGGAGACCGACTGTATGATTGCCTTTTTCCACATTCATGAGCTGATCTCGTCCTGATAACATCCGAGGTCGTCTGAACGCTTCTCCGCGACGTTCCCATCGCCTGAACGTGAGAGAGGGTCGATTAAAGGCGTCTCTCGTCACAGAGGGGCGGAGACAGTCACGTCTTTATCTTGTCCATTTAGAGGCACTGCTGGATGAGAACCATATGGAAGCATCTGTCTGCATGAGAGAACACACACTACGTTTGTTAACAGTGTAGAAGAGGCTTTGGGACGGACTTCAGGTGTTAAATCCAGAGTGTAAACTGACTAAAATGCACCACCTCGAATGTTGCATCTTTTAGTGTCAGCGTGAGAGAAAAACATCAGCTATGTCAAGTTTTGCTCCCTCTAACTTATTTTGTACATGAGCAACGCTTGATATGGCTCTTTTAAAGGAGACTTTGCCCATGTTCTTTAACACAACTGACTTTTCAGTCGTTTTGTAGCAATATTACCTGTAAATGAAATAATTTATGAAAATATGTAGCTTACAACCAAGTAGGAAATTGAAACTGATTTTTTTTTGTTTGTTCCTACCAGTGCTCATTGAACAATGTAGGAATTGCGTCGACAACAACAGATGCAATGAAGAGGCCAATGTATTAGAGNCAAGAGAAGCTAAACCCTTAAACCACTTTATTTGGCTGTTAAACTGTGTAGACAGAGGGATTATCGACGATGTCACTTTCCGTTCTACTGCACATGCCCCCCACAGAGAGAGACTCTGTCTGTCTAGTTGTCTGGGGAAACTTCTTTGATGAAAACAACTAAACAGGACGAGAGCAGCTGTTTGGATCAGGTCTGAACCGGTCTGACGGGCGTCTGGCTCCTGGAGCTTGAGACAGGGTTTTTCTCTGTGTTTTTCACCTGAATGTAACTTTTAAGGGTCGTAGGGTCGAGTTTCATTCACAAATGTTAAATTAACACCATAACCTTTGTTTTCTCATAGTGACAAACTCTTGTAGTTAGCTGACAACAGCGCTGGCTAGTGTTGCTGCTACAGCTTCTGTCAATCAGCAGATTTTTTGTTGATAAACAAAAAATTTCTCTATTGACCCTTTTTCACGCTCTTCGAGGGAATACCCACTTTGTCATGATGGAGGCATTACAACTATGGAAACTGTTGAAAACCTGCCTGCTTTTAGGTTACTTTTATTGATTTCGATTTTAAAATGACTGTATCTTGTGTGACACGCTGCACTAACAGGCAGGAGGTTGTAAGTGTTAGTGTTTGTCATAAAAGATTGTTTGCGTACATTGTGAGTAGCTGACAGAGTTTTGTTACCTGGAAGGGGAAGCTCTTTCCGCACACGTGGCAGTGGAAGGGCTTGTTGCCGGTGTGCTTGCGGATGTGATACTCCAGCTGGTCCTTGCGCGTGTACTTCTTCCCACAGATGCGGCAGACGAAGGGCGTGATGCCCATGTGCAGGCGCATGTGTCGGTCCAGGCTGCCCTTCTGGTTAAAGGACTTGCAGCAGTAGATGCAGGTGAGTCTGGGGTTGTACCTGTACCAGCGGTCTCCCACCTGCTCCCTCAGGTAATCCTCGTATCCTCCCATGTCCAGGGCCGCGTGCTCCTCCCCTGAAACACACACACGCAGCAGGGTCAGAGAGAGTGTCAGGGTCTGTTCTAATGATGATTCTTCTTGGCGTTTTGTGGAAGTGAACACTGAAGAGAGGAACCAAGAAAATGAGGCACAGCGAGGAGAGAGGATTTGAAAGTATTGGTGTTGCCCTGTGTGTGCGGTGTGGTTTATAAGAATAGACTTTCTATTACAACATGCAATGCAAATGTTACATTATACAGTATACTATAGAAATTTTAAAAAGTGAGGAGAGAGAGAGTAGGGATGCACCGATCCGATACCTGGATCGGATATCGGCGCCATGATATCGGTTCAGCCGATATCGTGGCTGTGCCTTTAATTGGACATAATGAGACTAATTTACAGGCTGGTGTTGATCCATAGCAATTCATAATATGGGGCATTTTATTCAGATTAAGTTGTTAAATTGTGACTTGCACTATAAACAACAGTTACATAACACAATATGACCAAATGTATTAAGTTTTTATAAGAAAAAGAAGCAATTTCAGTCCTTTCACTGGTATCGGTTGATATCGGTATCGGCAGATAGTTAAAGCCAAATATCGGGATCGATATCGGAACAGAAAAAGCTGGATCGGTGCATCCCTAAGAGAGAGTAGGGATGTCAAGATATTAGGTTAATCGATAATCGTGATTATTCAAGCTCCAATATAATCACAAGAATAAAAGAATAATAATCATAACAATTTTAGAAGCAAAATCAAAATTTTAGTTTACTCTATAGAAACAAGAGCAAAATATCATTTCCAGCTTAAGGCCAAGATGTGTTATCTATTAGACAAATACATTATTTTTACTTATTTAGTTTTAGTGACAAGTACATTTGTGATTTTGCCATGTACATTTACAAATATTGGCTGTTATTTGTTTGCCACAGCAGGAGGATAAATGGTTCAACCCAACCTTAGTAAATGTTGCCATTTAAGAAACAAAATTCAGGTTTCAACAAATATTATTGTGTTAGAAGCTAAATCAAGTCTTTGAATAATCTCTATTACAGTAAAGCAAAGGCGTGTAACTGTTTCTGTCACATTCATATTTTTTGTTTTCAGAACTTTGAGTTCATAAAACTGGTCAAAACCTTGAGGAAAAGTGACATGTTAGACCAGGGGTTCCCAAACCACCGCGACCCCACAGGAAATAAAAAATACTTTTGTATCGATTTGAAGTTACAAAACCATTTAAATTAGGCTTAATTGTGCTTATTTTCATAGTGTATTGCTTTATATAACCCCAATTCCCCCAAAAAACTGATTAAATGCCAAGTCATAATTGTAAAAATAAATTTTGAAATCATCTCGCGACCCCAGATTTTGCTTCGCGACCCCCCGAGGGTCCCGACCCCCACTTTGGAAACCACTGTGTTAGACAATGAGAATGCAAGAAAAAATGTAATTTTTCTGCTATTTGGTCCTAACAATTGTAATTGTGAATAATTGTTAAATCGCAATATTTTGTCTCTCAATAATCACAATAATTTGATATCGTCATTCGTCACATCCCTGAAACAGTGAGGAGAGGAGACAGACTGAGGAGAGGAGACACTGAGGACAGACTGAGGAGAGAGGAGACACAGTGAGGAGAGAGGAGACACAGTGAGGAGAGGAGACAGACTGAGGAGAGAGGAGACACAGTGAGGAGAGAGAGAGACAGACTGAGGAGAGAGGAGACAGACAGTGAGGAGAGGAGACAGACTGAGGAGAGTGAGGAGAGAGGAGACACAGTGAGGAGAGAGTGTGAGGAGAGTGTGTGTGTGTGCGTGTTGTACCTGAAAGCTGGGCTGCCTGAGTTCGTCGGCTCGGTTTGGAGACTCACTCTTGGCTCTCTGTCTCTCTGCCAGCACCACCACACTGCCCGTCGGACTAAACCTGCACAACACAAGTCTCATCAGCTGTCACCTGTCTTACTTGAATCAGACCCTTACCTCCTGCTAATCCTGCTTATCTCTGTGACAATCTGCTTTTTTGATGAAATCATCAAATTGTTTCCAGCCGATTTATCTGTTTATTTAATGCATTTGTTTGCTTCTTTATAGCAGCTTTGGGCTTCTTTTTCTTACGAATTTTGAAGGATGTTTTTTGGGCTATACTTTCAAGTCATAGCAATTTTCCAGGTTTGATTACATCAATTTATGACTAAAACATTGATTTTTATCAAAATTTCATGTCTAAAGTCGTTATTAATTTTTAAAAATTCTTAGAAACTTGTTTTGCAGCTACACACAATGTTTGATAGATTATTTGATTCATTACTGAAGGGCTGAGGTAACTTGTTTTGAGATATTTTTTCAAAGGTTTGGTCGCTATGAAAAAAGTATAAAAACAGACCAGTCTAGTAGTCTACAGCACAGGTGTCAAACGCAAATGGTGCTAGGGCCAAATCGATCAGAGTCAGAGTTGGTCGAGGGCCACATTTTAAAATATAGGTCCTCTGTGTTAAATCAAATATGGCGATAGGGCTGTATAAAGCTAATAGAACACATTTACTGTATATCCAGACCTATATTGTGTCACATTACATTATATTGCACATAATTTCACTGCAAGAAAATTTGGACAGATCCAGTGCATATTACATTTAATAGTCACATCTCAGCAATATAAGGGGCCACTATTAATAAATTAATCTATGCTCAGGGGCCACATGATATCTTCTTGAGGGCTGAATTTGGCCAACGGGCCTGAGTTTGACACCCCTGGTCTTTACATAATTATAATACATAAAATTACATAATTTTGTGCGGCCCTCAAAGTGTTACTTTAATCTTATATTGTGGCAGCAATTATCTGGTTGTCTTAAACCTCATTAAATTATTTTTCATTTTTGAACTAACGTGGTTTGAGAGAGAGAAAGAGAGAGACAGAAACAGACAGTGAGAGAGGCTCAGTCCATACAGCTGCAAAAGTGTGCACAGCGATGGAAGGGCGGAACCAGCTGCTGCCTCGAGTCTGTGATGTGATTCACAGCACAGTGCAAAGACTCTTGACACATTTTGGAACCAAAACATGTTTCACATCTCATAAGCTCTCAGCCAAACTTTGTTTCCGGTAAACTTGTTATTACACTTGTCTTTATTCTCTCACCTCTCCGTCTCGCTGAAGCTGCTCGACGGCTGGACGAAGCCTCGCGCCGCCGTGGCCCCCGCTGCTGTCGCCGTGACGACCGTGCTGCGTCCCGAGCTGTCAATTATCACGGTCCCCTCCTCCACGGCCCCGCCTTCTTCCTGCTGAGACTCCGCCCCCATCCACTCCTCCATGCGCTCCGTCTTTATGTGCACTCGGTCCACTGCGGAAGAAAAACTCATTCGTCTCATGTCTTAAACCGAACGCAGAAGTTTGGTGAATCCCGATAACATATTTGTGTGTAGAGTTTAGTGAGTTAGCTTCAGTTTCAGTTCAAACAGCCTGCCTCTCACCGTCCTGGCTGCATTCGTCCACACTGGCGCTCCTCTCCGGTTCACTGCTGGTCTCCACGTACCACTGTCCCGCCCGGTTGATGCGCAGGATTTGTTCTTTGGCGCCGCTGTGCTCTACCGGAGGAGGAGGGCTGGGCTGCTCCTCGGGCGGGGTCTCGGCCTCCTCGGCTCTGGGGCCCAACAGACGCAGACTGTGACTCGAACGCACCACGGACTCCAGAGAGCGAGCGCGCCAAGAGCCTGAGGGACCACAACAGGACAAAACAAAGATTCAAAACACAAATGCCCTACATCTTGTGAAATAATTCATTTGCTACAACACTTAGCATATCAATAGGTCTGCAGAAACAGGAACTAAAATTTTACATGCGTGTACATGAGGTGTAAGATCTTTTGTGATTTTTAGACTTTAGTGAAAACAGAAGAGGCCACAGACATAAGGACATTTCCAGGATTATTAGTCTGACAGGGCATCGTGTGTCAGAAGAACAGAGACGACTCAGACTTGTGGAGCAGCAGCAGTGAGCGAAGAACAGTGTGTGTGTCACGTGATCGAGAGCAGTGTTTTCTTTTATAAAAGTGAAACAACAACGACAATAAAGCATAAAGCAGGTTTATAAAGGTCACAGGAAAGCAGAGGAGCTGTTATTCTGACACAGCATTGTGGAGTCAATGAAAAGGTTTAAACAAACAGTGTTGTCCATGTTCTATAATCTAGTAAAGGTGCTTCTCTCAACATTTAAGGAGTAGGTGTGTTGGAGATGACGTGTGTAATGTTCGTAAAAAATAATTTGACTACGTGCACAAAGCATTATGCTTTCAGACCGGACAGAGAGCGTTACATGTTAAGTCAATGTAAACCTGTGTCTTAAAGCATCCAGCAAATTGGCGTCTAGTGTGCTGAAATTCGCTTTTTCGGGTGTCTGCTGACGCCGCGTCTTGCGGAGTGGACGCTCTCGAACGCAGCGTCCACCAATCAGAGACTGCTCTCCTGTGACGTAGCGACGCTGTTCTTCTCTCACAACAAGAGAAAGGACTGTTTACTGAAGTTGTGCTTTCTCTCTCCTCACCTGTGCGTCCTCTCTCCTCATCTGTGCGTTCTCTCTCCTCACAGGTTCTCTCTCCTCACCAGGAGAGAGAACCTGTGCGTCCTCTCTCCTCACCTGTGCGTCCTCTCTCCTCACCTGTGCGTTCTCTCTCTCCTCACCTGTGCGTTCTCTCTCTCCTCACCTGTGCCTGCTCTCTCCTCACCTGTGCGTGTTCTCTCCTCACCTGTGCGTTCTCTCCCTCACCTGTGCTTTCTTCTCCTCACCTGTGCGGCTCTCTCCTCACCTGTGCTTTCTCTCCTCACCTGTGCTTTCTCTTCCTCACCTGTGCGGCTCTCTCCTCACCTGTGCTTTCTCTCCTCACCTGTGCGTTCTCTCTCCTGACCTGTGCGTTCTCTCTCCTCACCTGTGCGTCCTCTCTCCTCACCTGTGCGTCCTCTCTCCTCACCTGCGCGTCTCTCTCCTCACCGTGCGTCCTCTCTTCTCACCTGTGCGTCCTCTCTCCTCACCTGTGCGTTCTCTCTCTCCTCACCTGTGCGTTCTCTCTCTCCTCACCTGTGCCTGCTCTCTCCTCACCTGTGCGTGTTCTCTCCTCACCTGTGCGTTCTCTCTCCTCACCTGTGCTTTCTCTCTCCTCACCTGTGCGGCTCTCTCCTCACCTGTGCTTTCTCTCCTCACCTGTGCTTTCTCTCTCCTCACCTGTGCGGCTCTCTCCTCACCTGTGCTTTCTCTCCTCACCTGTGCGTTCTCTCTCCTGACCTGCGTTCTCTCTCCTCACCTGTGCGTCCTCTCTCCTCACCTGTGCGTCCTCTCTCCTCACCTGCGCGTCCTCTCTCCTCACCTGTGCGTCCTCTCTCCTCACCTGTGCGTCCTCTCTCCTCACCTGTGCGTTCTCTCTCCTCACCTGTGCGTCCTCTCTCCTCACCTGTGCGTTCTCTCTCCTCAGCTGTGGCGTCCTCTCTCCTCACCTGTGCGTTCTCTCTCCTCACCTGTGCTTTATCCCTCCTCACCTGAGCGCGGCCCGCCCTCTCTCTGCTCCTCCTCCAGGTCCGCCAGGCTGATCTTCAGGTGAATTCCCTCCAGGATCTGCGTGCAGCGGTCGATGATGTGCTGCATTTGGAGGAAGCTGGCGGCGGTCAGGTAGCTGATGATGTCGGCGAGCTGCAGGCAGAGGCGTCCGGTGTAGCAGAAGGACAGCAGCTGCTCGAACACGCAGGGATTCCGGATGACGGTGAGGGAGACCGTGCTCATCTGGCTCAGGGACATGTGGTCGCGGAAGTACGGCGAGCTGGCGGCCAACACCACCTTGTGCGCCCGGAAACTCTGGCCCTGCACGTGGACCACGATGTCGCAGAGCCGGCCCTGAACGCGCAGCTGGTTCAGGTGGGTCAGGACCGAGTTACTGAAGTCCGGGATGTCCACCTGGATGCTGCCCGCGCGCTCCATCGTCGAACCTGCAAACACATGCACAACATTTGTAAGTTCTGTTCACGTCACAACATTCTATAAGACAATAATGTTTCAGCCATTGTGGAAAACATCTAACATCGAGCCACTGGGGTCTGTTCGCTCCACAGTAAGAGGTAGTGATGCACAGAACAGCTTTTTTCCTGATCCGCCCGAACAAAGTTAAAATTAAACTCGACCACCAGACTGAAAAAAAAAAAAGGTTTAATACTCAGGACACAACCGGAACATATTAAAGCTGTTGCTTTACAAACTGCTGCAGCTGGCAGAGCAGGTCTGCGGAGGCGTGCCTTGTTAGTCCGCGGCTGCTTTGCACTCAAACACACTGCTAGGGGACTGTGTCAAAATGCCAGTGTTCACTGAAAACAGCACAGAAGCTCAAGGAAAATGCAAGTAAAAGAGTCACATTAGCATCGTGACTGTCCTTGAAGGGCCGGTTGTAACTAAAATTAACCTTATTAATCTTTGTCATACTACAAATAATTGTATCTGTGTTTGATTATGATATAATTATTGAAGTGACAATTACCTCAGTGCAGTTGTCTTGTTTTGGTTTAAAATAACACATCCTGTACATACAAACACTTCCTGTCCAATGCTTTTCAATGGGGTTTTCACTACATCAGCTTAAAACAAATAAATCCTCTTTAGATCAGACAATTGTGGTGAATATTACAGAAAACATGTTAAAGACTTTACATATCAGAGGAATATTTCACCAGAGGACACTTGTGTGTTTAAAAAGACACATGATTGTGTCTAAATGCTAACGCTAACAGGAAGTGGTCGTAAGTACAGAAGTTAGCATTTTTGAACAATCGCAAGCCAACTGAAATTCCGTGCACACAGCCTATTACTTACTCACTCACTTTTAGACAAATCATTTCATTAGGTTAAGACACCCAGATTACTCCTGGTGCTATTATGAGATTAAAGTAAACCTTATAAGACCTTGAGGGCCGCATAAAATGATGTGGAGGGCTGCATCCGGCCCTCGGGCCTTTTGTTTGACACATGTCCTGTGTTTATGACTGTGGCCTGTCGATAATGTGATGTTTTTTTTCTCCTTGTCTCTGACTTTTTTGATTTCTTTTTCTTGTTATAAATACATTACGGTGACCCTCTTTGCTCGAAACATAAACTATACATCTTAGTTATAACTGGGCACATTACATGAGACTTACTGGACTGATGTTAACGTCACTTGAAGCTAAGACAAGAGTGTTGAACTCACCTGAACCCGCAGGTTACAGGTTAATTAGCACCACTATTAGATGGAAACTTTTTTGCTAAGTTAATATTTGACATGCACAGTCTGCTATCTCAACTCTCTGGATTAAATCGGAAACTATTACAAAATATTACAAACACAGATGCAAGCCCAGAGTCACTATAGAAAAGTGGACTTGACTCACTGACCCACAGTTATTCTGGCCACGCCCACCTGAAGTCCCTCAAATTTCTCCTAAAATCCTCTATGAAGAAGGTTTAAGTCCTGGTTTAGTCCCACAAAAATCCCACATAGTTCTGTTCACTTTAGTAACAGTTTAAAGCTGGAGTACCTAACTTTTGTAAATAACAAAACATTTTCTTTCCTACCAAATATTACTGTTTATTGCAAAATTAGTACTTTGTGACAAAATTAGACTGTTGTGAAGCTAATAATAAACGTTTTTTTTTAGTTTTTCGTGAAGGGTCAAAAGCAGCGTTCTGATTGGCTGTGCTTGGGCGGTTTCACTTTGCAGTCTGAAAAAAGCTTTTCTTAAACCCTAATTACAGCCAAAAATGAATATGTGTACATTAACTATGTGCTGAATGGTTGATCAGAGCTGGATTGATTTTAAGTCCTACTTTGTGTTAAGATAATCAGGTATCACAGCTTTAAACTCTGGCTTACTTCTCATACATTTATTCATAGTCAATTCTCCCACTCTTAACACTCATTTTGATATAATTTCAATCTTTTGTTACGGCGTCAGTGCACATTAAACACAAGAATACACCAGCCCTGACCACCACCTCCTATTGTCTATTGTTCTGAAGATTCTGTGATTGAATCGTGAGCATAAATTTGGCACCGGCGAGAGAGAGAGAGAGAGAGAGAGAGAGCCATTTGAGTAAAAGAGAAACCGCAGCCAAAGCCAAAGCACCTCCTCCTCTTCCTCCTCCTCTTCCTCGCGCCGCAGCTGTTTGGCGCCGCGTCTTTGCCAAATCCTCACACATACTGCACAGGCCTAAATGTGCTGTGTTTAAAGGGAAATGTAAAGGCTGCAGAAAGAACAAGCCGTGGTGTAAAGATGTAAGCTAAAGGTTTGGTTTTGAAGGTGTTTAAAGTGCGTAGCTATGACATTTTAAAAAGTAAAACATAGTAAACGTGATTATATTTAAGATTTGACTCAATATTTTTGCTGGATTTCACACAATTTGGCTGTTTTGATGATGTTTAGAATTGTCTTTTATCCAGTAACTTTGACATACTGTGTGTAGAAGTAATTCCACAACTGTTACCTAGCAAGAGTCAATGAAGAATAATTACACTTTCTCCTGCTCAAAACCTGACTAAAACAGGAAAAAGCAGCTACAGACTGATATTAAATATAAACAACATCAACTACAGCTTAAAAATTGAGTTTATATGCGACGTGTAACAAGAGGAAATCAGGTAAACGGAGGCAGAAAATCAGAAAAACAACAGGAACAGGAAGTGACAATTAATGAATATACATTAGTGATGGTCTAAAAAATGACTTACTTTTTAAGTTTCAGACAAATCATTCCATTACACCCAGATTATTCCTGGTGCTAATCTACAATTAACGTAAACCTCATAAGTCCTGGAGGGCCGCATAAAATTCAATGGAGGGCCTTGTGTTTGACATATGTGTTTTAATGGTTCTATAAACATAAATTCAACAAAATAAGAGTGTTGCTGGGTAAAACCTGTTACAGTCGAAGTGTGATGTCATCATTTATGAACAGGAAGTACATTTGTAATACGAAAGAATTTGCTAAACTAGGATAAACTTTGCAAAATGTTGGGTGAAATCTTAACTATAACAATCTTAATCTTGTTTTAGTAAAATGAGAAGATCAACCTGTCCGAGGCACTTTAAATAAGACGTGTTTTAGTCCATTTGATTTGTTGTGCAACTGTAAAAATGTCCTAAATCTTCAACTGAATTTAACAAACGTTCCTCTGAGGAAAAATGTATCCGCAAAAAAAGCTCAAAAACACGTTTATCGGGTGTTCTGATCAGACTTCAAAATGTTGAGAATTCTTCAAATAAAAGAATGTCTGTGCAGAACTTCTATATGGACCAAATTACACTAAATAACTTTCTGATTGAGCTAAATGACTGCTTAACGCTGTATTAGCCTTAGCCTAGTGTAATAAGGACATTATATTCAAATATGCAATTGACCTTTCGCCGAGCCCCGCCCCAAAACGGCTCTTGTCCAATCAAACATCGTAGCAACCGTTGCTATGTAAATAAGGTCCGTCAAATCTTGAGCTCCAAGCAAGATGGTGAAGCGATGCGCCTACGGGTTTTGTAAACCGGACCGCAGATACCCAGAAATATTGACCGGAGGAGTTGCGTTTTTTCCGTTTCTAAAGCCGAAAACAACTGGATCGGTGCCTACAATGGATTAAACAGTACGGGCGGCTCAGGGCAGCTCCTCTACCAGCTAAATATAATAATAATAATAATAATAACTTTATTTGTATAGCACTTTTCAAAACAAAGTTACAAAGTGCTTCACATAATAAAACATGCATTACAAATTTCAAAACAATAACAATAATTTGTAAAACAATGCTAATAAGTTATGATAAAATACACATAACCATACATCAATAAAATACATGCCTACACATGGCATTAAAACAGTTATTTTAAAAACGCCTGTTTATAAAAGTGGGTTTTCAGTCTAGACTTAAAAGCGGCTACTGTGTTTGATGACTTAACCTCTTCTGGGAGGGAGTTCCAGAGTTTTGGGGCTCTTACAGAGAAGGCTCTGTCCCCTCTTGTGATGAGTCGGGAGGAAGGCACTATGAGGAGAGCCTGCTCTATAGAACGTAGAGAGCGAGTTGGAATATAAGGGATGAGAAGGTCACGAATATATGAAGGAGCAAGGCCATGCAGAGCTTTAAAAGTAATTAGTAGGATTTTAAATCTATTCTCAAACTTACAGGCAGCCAGTGAAGAGATGCCAATATTGGTGATATGTGCTCATGTCTCCTAGTATTTGTTAAAATTCTAGCAGCTGTAATTAAAACAAGCTGAAGGCGATTTTGTGACTTCTGACTGATACCTGTGTATAAACCATTACAGTAGTCAATACGCGAGAATATCAGTGCATGAATGACTTTTTCAAGGTTTGTCTGTGAAACAAAAGACTTAATTTTGGCAATATTACGCAGATGAAAAAAACAAGATTGCACAACCTTGGTGATTTGTTCTTCAAAATTAAAGTCAAAATCTAAGACCACTCCCAGGTTGCGGGCAGAGTCCTTTACTAAGGGAGTCAGCTCCCCAAGACTGTCTCTTAGAGAGTTTCTGTGGTTGCTTGGGCCAAAAATGACAACCTCTGACTTTGAAGTATTTAATTTTAGGAAGTTTGTTGACATCCAGTTGCTGATGTCTGAAAGACAGTTAAAAATACTAGTCAGGGCAGCAGTGTCATTCCCCTTAAGTGGTATGTAAAGCTGCGTATCGTCAGCATAGCAATGAAACTGAATGTTATGACGCCTAATGATTTGGCCAAGTGGCAGCATATATATAGAAAAGAGAAGAGGGCCAAGAGTGGAGCCTTGCGGAACTCCGCAGGTCAATGATGCTAAAGAAGAAGAGGAGTACTGTCCAAGTACAACAGAAAATGATCTGTTTAGAAAATAGGATTTAAACCATGCCAATGCAGTTCCGTCAATTCCAACCCAAGATTGAAGACGCTGTAGCATAATGTGGTGATCCACAGTATCGAAGGCGGCTGTCAGGTCAAGTAGAATTAAAATTGAGCAGCATCCAGTATCAGCGGCTAGGAGTAGGTCATTCATAACCTTAATCAGAGCTGTTTCGGTACTATGATGCTGACGAAAGCCTGATTGATAAGATTCAAAGATATTGTTATTATTCATATGTGTGATAAGTTGAGAAGCAACCCATTTTTCTAAGATTTTTGATAAAAATGGTAAATTTGATATGGGTCTGAAATTATTTAAATCTAAAGGGTCAAGATTATTCTTTTTTAAAAGAGGGCGTACAATTGCTTTCTTGAAACTATCAGGAAAAACTCCAGTAGAAAGAGATGAATTTAAAATGGTGAGTAGAGAAGGTCCAGTAGTCTCAATAGTTTCTTTTAAAAATTTTGTAGCAGCACATCAAGTTGACATGTTGCCCCGTTTGACTGATTTATCAATTGGACAAGGTCAAGCATTTGCATGGGTTTAAATTCCAACAGACTAAAGGGCGTTTCAACTGAAGAAAAAGTGTTCATGGAGTCTGTTATTAAGTGAAGCCTGATTTCATCAATTTTATTCTTAAATGGTGGAGAAACTGTTCACATTTAGCTGAGGACGCTTCAATAGGGGGGTCAAGTGGAGGATTAACAACAGAGTTAATAGTTTGAAATAGTATTTTAGGATTATTGCTGTTTGTATTAATAACATTGGCCAGGTAATTGTCTCGTGCAACTTTTACTGCTTGTTGATAAGCAAGCATCATTGTTTTAAGATTATTCAATGAAGATACACGTTTATCTTTGTTCCATTTCCTCTCAGCTCTCCTACACTGACGCTTTAATTGTCTTGTGGTTGTCATTTAGCCAGGGTATGGAACAAATGTCTGCTCAAAGGTAAAACTAATGTTTAACTATAGCTATGGACTTACTGTTGTTAGATCTAGAGGCAAGAACACAAACTAGACTGAAGTTATACCACGACGAGGATATAACTGCAGAGTTACGCTCTAAGCTGCTAAGTTTAGCTAGCCTCTTAGCTTTAGCTTAGCCAACACTGGTAGCTTTAGCTCGGTAACATACCTCGTAAATGAACAATATTCTTGCAATAGAGAAAAATAGACCTTTACATAAGAGAGCGAACTTACCCGGTAGTGAAGAGCAGGACAAGGCTGTGCTTGTTGTATTTGAGATAACGTTAAAGATCATGGGTTTCTCTGATTTAGCTTGAGACCAGTAGCATTAGCCTCCATAGGAGTTATGTCTCCTCCGTTACGTATTTTAATGTTTTGAATAAATCCCTCGCTGCAGAGTGAACCCCTTTTGCCTCGATCTAGAGGAGATCGCGGGAAAAATTGCTTTAAAAAAGTCACTAACGTGAACAGGTGTACTTCTTTTTGTCATTGAAGTCTATGGCACGCTGTCATATTTGACGGACGTAGCACAGTAACTAAGGGGGGTGGGGCTTGGCGAAAGGTCAATTGTTCAAAACTCACACACATACTCCCCAATAGGGATGTCAAGATTATTAGGTTAATCGGATAATCGGGATTATTCAAGCCACAAACAAAAGAACAAAAGAATAATAATCGTGACTAGCTCAGAAGTAACATTTTGTATTTTTAGTTCACATTGTAGATACAGGGCTGAGCAAATATCAGTTCTGTTTTGGCATTGACCAGGTTTATAAGAAAAAAAAGTGATATTTAATTAGCACAGATGTTATTTTATGATCTAACATCCAGAATAATAAATGTTGTTTTTATTTTTTATTAGCGTGAAAGTATATTTGAGATTTTATGAGAGACTTGTTATGGATACAAATTCAAATATTGAAAAAAAAAACACACCAGAAAGTTTAATAATGAATATTGTTTTTTGGCTAAAAATGAAACAAAATCAGACCATCTCTAACAATGGCCATTTTAAATGCTAAATTTTTGCTTTGCCTCTTTTTATTACAATAAAGAATAGTTTTAATGTTTTACAATAGTAAAACAAAAGCCTCTAAAGTTTTGTTTTTTAGTCACATTAAAGGGACTGTACCTGATTTTTGCATCCTAAAAATGTAAACAACAGAAATAATTCATTTAACCTTTTTCCTTCAGTCTACATGATTTCCTCAGGTGCTAATGCATTCTGAGCTTCAGAATTGTCATCATGATGAGTTTTAATGTTTTTTTCACAGCTTTTAGCAGCGAGGTGAGTCACTATGCTAACAACAGTTAGCCACAATGCTAAAAACAAAAACAGAAAAAGCTGCACACAAACGGGATTTATTAGACATAGACAGGACTTTGGGGGACTAATTTCCACCTGAAAGACCATTAACAAGGCATCAGTGCTAGGGGGAAATTGCCTTTTAAGTTATCTTGTTGCAAAAAAATCGAGTACAGTCCCTTTAAGTTTTTATATTCACAAGATCTGATTTCAAAAAAGTGGTCACGAACTTGTGGAAAGTGACGACATCTAGACAATAAGAATGAAAGAAAATGAAAGATTGATCATGACAACAGTAATTGTGAACAATCGCTAAATCGTGACATGTAGTCTCACAATAATCGTAACACTTACATTTGATATCGTGACATCCCTACCCCCAACACCCCCAGTGCAACCCATCACATTAATAACGCTTTTAGACATGAAACATGCTACAAATCTAAGATTCCGCTACTATATAAATTGATACATTTTAATAAATCACAATGATAAACTGCTTATATTCATTCCTTTACTTACTTAAAGGCGCAGTCTAAAGGAACTTCAAAAAAAAGAAGCCAAAGTCTATAAAAACTTGGATTTGGCAACTCATAGACCAGGAGTAATATCTTGGAAAAAAACTTGAACAGAAGATCCATCAATAGAGAAAAAGAAAGTCACGATTTCATCAAAAAAGCAGATTGTCACAGAGATTTTATCACAATATTGCAAGTATGTCTGATTGCAGCCCGCAGAACTAACGACACGCCCCCTCACGACACGCCCCCTCACGACACGCCCCCTTATGACAGGAATGACGTTATTTGGCGAATATACAAACCGTATTCAAAAAATGTCCAAACCTATGGTAAAAGACATATAAGCCGGGGGTGTGATTTAAATAGCATCTTAAAAAAATGTATTTTAAAAGCCGACGTGGAGTGGAGCGCTACCGGCAGTGAAGCGGCTCCATTTCCGGTGCTAGAAAAACGTTATAGTTGGGACCAGAGGGACGACGATTAAGTTTAGGAGAACGGTTAAGTTTAGGAGAAGGGTAAGTTTAGGAGAAGGGTTAGGGTGATGGCTAAGGTTAGGAAAAAGGTTTGGGTAAAGGTTAAGATAAACAATATAACAGTTTAGGCCCGTTAGCAACAGTTATAAACTTGTCACCATGGCAACCACCTCGCTTCTGTCCCTCTGGACCTGACTATCAGCACTAACCACTGGAAACGCGTAAAATCAGACAAAATAAAAAGTATGTAATAAATAAAGCAATTAAAAATAAAGACATTATTCAGGTCAATTTTTAATAATTCCGGCAATATTATTAAATAATACTAAACGTAATTTGGGTGAAAATGCCCCCCAAAGTACAAATAATAATTAAATTATTCAACTTTCCATCTATAGAGTTCGTATATTCACAGAGGTTTCAAATTTTACATCGTCTCTGGCGTCTTTATTGTAAGGGTTGATGTGAATATCGCACCTAGTGCAAAGACTGCTCACGACACGCCCATCTCGACCATGATCTTGACACGCCTCCATCTTGCAGTCTGCAGCGGGACCCTACTCCAATATTGCCGAGTCCTACACTGTCCCAATCAAATAATTAAACTAACTTAACAATGAAAAAAGTGTTTATATGGAAGTCAATAGGGGAAAAAATGACGCCAACAAAACAAGAGGGAGAAAAAAAACTACAAACTGCTTCTGCACAATGAGAAAAACTTAATGTGTGGCTGCCAGAGATGGGTCCAAGTCTTTAGCCTCAAGTCTGAATCACATCTTTATCTATTTTTTATTCTTTATGTGTATTTTCTGTGTTATATGTTGCACATTAGCATCGTAGCAAGTTCCTAGTTTGTGAATTGTTTGTTCACTGACAATGGCAATAAAATCTTTTCTGATTCTGAAGTCAGTGCTCCACAAGTCCAAGTCCTCTGATTTTAGTTTCAAGTCTATATAAAATTACCAAATTCACCTTGTCTTTCCACCATTTCTTTTCTTGGTTTCTATAAATTATCCCATTTAAATAAATTTTCAATAAATAACTACATTTCACCAAAAGCAAGGATGGACATAAAGCAGTTTGTTCATGTAAAGTTACATTATTAATTTTTTGAGTCATCTCATTCTCAAGTCACAAAGCTTTAAGTCAAATCCCAGTCCTAATGTATGTTATCAACTCAAGTCTTATCATCAAAAAGAGTGACTCCAGTCTGACTCGAGTCTAAATCAGGACTCACAGGACCACGCCTGTTTGCTGCAATAATTCATTTTCCTACAATATGAAGCATGGCAGCAGTAATCAAACTAAACAATAAAAACTTGCATAAAATGTTAGAGAAATTAAGTAGATAACTTTGGACACTTTATCTACACAAACATGACCAGCTGACTATTTCTAGTTATTATAAGCCCGTTTCTGATCTAAAAAGTTGTGTAGAATAAGTTGTACGCGGTGATACGCGCAGTGCAGGGCTGTGATAAGCCTGGTGACTGTCTGTCTGAATCTCATCCTCCTGAAACAAAGAGACACTTCCAGGCTGAACAGCGGACTGACTGCGGCGGCACCGCGGGCAGCGCAGGCCCAGGTGAGCGGCTCTCACCTGCAGCGGAGGCGGGGAAGAGGGCTCTTGTTCGGCTGCTGTCACTGAAGCTCCGGGGCTCTACTGTCCGAGCATCGCCAGCGGGACGGGCCCAGAGGAGTAGTCCGTGTGACAGCGCTCGTGTCCGGCGCGGGGCTCTTCAGGAACCGTGGGGGCTTCGGCGGGGCGGCTGGGGGCCTCATGCCGGTGCGAGGGCTCGGTTCGGGGTCGGTGTCCCGTCGGTTCACACGGCAGCGGTAGGGCCAGACTGCAGGAAGCGAGCAGGAAGCGCACAGGGAGAGAGAAGCCCCGCGGCATCATGGGAAGTGGAGTTCAGAGTCACTAGAGCGGTCAGAGTGAAAAGAACACACAGCGAGAGAAAGACCGCATTACCCACAATGCAGCTGGGCCGCGGTGCATCATGGCTCTTGGAGTTTGGCGATTGAAGAAGCCGAGTGAGCTCTTTACATGTTGTTATCTAGTTAGAAGAACTTATATTTTATAACATTTCTAAAAGCAAAACATTAAGATCAGAGCTGGCTAAATTGCTTTCAAATTATTTCCAAAACAAAAATAAATCCAATTACATTTGAATAACATTTACCAACAAACAAATCCCTTAGTAATAGATTCACTCATTCATTCATTCATTTCTACCGCTTAATCCTTAGGGGTCGCAGGTGATGGAGCCTATCGGAGTGACTTTGGGCCTTAGGCGGGGAAACACCCTGGACAGTGTCCAACTCGTCTCAGAGTAAGACAGACAAACATTCACTCTCTCATTCACTCACAGGGAAATTTACAGTGATGTCCAATTAACCTAAACATGCATGTTTTTGGAGGTGGGAGGAAACCGGAGAAAACCCACGGTGACACGGGGAGAACATGCAAACTCTACTCAGAGAGATGGTGAGATGTTGATATGGTCCGACCCATGAGTCGAACCCACGACCTCCTTATGGGAAGCCAGAGCCCTAACCACTTGGCTACTGTGCACCCAATAATAGATTTCAAATTTTAAATAAATGTTTTTCAGCATTTTGTGAAATCGAAGAGAAGAATTACACGATTCATTTGTTTAATCCACATGTGTCAAACACAAGGCCCGGGGGCCGGATGTGGCCGTCCATATTGTTTTATGCGGCCCTCAAAGTCTTAAAAGTTTACTTTAATCTCGTATTAGTGCCAAAAGTAATCTGGGGAGTCTTAATTAACCTACTTGTCTGAAACAAAAAGAGTAGGTCACTTTTCAGACTAATGAGGATGGCATAGTAAGTAATATACACAATCAAATCCAGAGACTGTGACTGTTATTTGTAGTATGTCAATGATTAGTGAGGTTAATTTTAGTTACAACCGGCCCTTAGAGGGCAACTTTGATGTCAACGAGGCCCTTTGTCAAAATGATTTGACATCCCTGCTTTAATCCATTAAAATATATATTTTCAGAACTTGACTTGGACTTGTCTCTCTTTAACTCAGACTTGTCTCTCTTTAACTCAGACTTGTCTCTCTTTGACTTGGACTTGTCTCTCTTTGACTCGGGACATGTCTCTCTTTGACTTAAGACTTGTCTCTCTTTGACTTGGGCCTTGACTCTGACTTAGGACCTGAGTTGGACTTGACTCGGACTTGAGACTTTGTCCTTTCCTCTTTATTCTGAGCTAAAATTATCACAAAAAACTGCTCTTGACATTTAAACCAAAGACGTGAAGAACAAATTAGCTTTTTTTTTAGTTTTGTCTCGATGTTTGACGTACGCAGGAAGCCGTGTGACTCTTCCTCATCTCCTGTTTGGGTTCAGAGGTCGCACCGTCATCGACCTCTGCGTGACCTCGGCTCTTTCCTGTCAGCTCATCTCATTTTCGGAGGTAAACACGTCTCCTGCACGCGTCACTCTGTCTGCGGTTATAAAGGTTCATCTGCGGAGCTCCGGGGCAGATTTCCTTCTTCTTCTTCTTCAGGAGGCTGGAGTCATGGTGCCTGTTCCACGCTGGCTGCTCATCGGCGCCTCCTGCTGGCTGCTGGTGGTACTGCGCTGTGAGGAGGTGATGGAGGAACGATCGGCAGCAGACGACGCGCTGAAGGCACACGAGGAGACGCTGCTGGTGAGGATCAGGGTCTGTGTGTGTTTTTCATGTCTCTATCATCTCTATATAAGCACGTTACAGGATCGTGGTTCTCAAACTGGGGGTCAGGACACTTTACAGAGAGAACGTGAGAGATAATATAAGAAAATCAGAGACGGCAAAAGTACTGAAGTGCACTACTCCAGTAAAAGTACAGATACAGTACATGTGTAAAAAAATGAGTCAGGCAAAAGTCAAAATCCTGCTGAAACTCCTTTACTTGAGTAAAAGTACAAACGTAAACCTGTTCACACTGCTAAAAGTAATGATCTAGTCTCAGCTAAAGCCACTAAAATTCAGAAAAATGTATATTAATTTTAGTTATTTTAGCCAGATTAGAATTTTTGCCACAATTTGGGAACATATTTCACTTGTTTCAAAATATTTCTAACTTTTTTCATTCATTTTCTACCGCTTATCGTGGGTGACTGGAGCCTATCCCAGTGACTTTGGGCCTTAGGCGGGGAACACCCTGGACAGTGGCCAACTTGCCGCAGGGTTAGACAGACAACATTCACTCTCTCATTCACTCACTAAGGGAAATTTACAGTGATGCCCAATTAACCTAAACATACATGTCTTTGGAGGTGGAGGAAACCGGAGAAAACCCACGGTGACACAGGGAGAACATGCAAACTCCACCCAGAGAGATCGTGAGATGTTGATATGTTCCGACCCGGGAGTCGAACCCACGACCTCCTTATTGGGAAGCCAGAGCTCTAACCACTCTGCTACCGTGCACCCCAACTTTTTTCAAAACATTAAAAATCTCTTACGTCATAAGAAAAACATTTGGCTTGAAATAGGATAACATTTATTGAAACAAGGCTAAATTTAGATTTAAAAAAACATTTAAATCTAAATTTAGATTTAAAAACATTTTAGCCAATTTTTTGCAGTGCATAAAGTTGGTTTGTCTTGTGTAGGAGTGTGAGATGAGCTTTTTCTCATGTTGATAAATACGTAATTAAAAGATATAAAGTTACACAGCAGCTGCGCACTGGTATTAAGAAGAATAAAACCTGTTTAGGGGCTTCCAAAGTAACTAACCTGTTTATAAAGTAAAGATATTTCTTAAAAAATATAAGAACTAAAAGTAAAAAGTCTACCTTTTTTAATACTCAAGTAAAGTACAGATACTCAAAAAACACTACTTAAATATAGTACTGGAGTAAAAAGACTTTGTTACTTACCATCTCTGGAGATAATATTTACATATATTTGTCCCTGAGGTGTAGACTTGAGTCGAGTCAGACCTTGAGCTCTGTGTTGTGCTTCTCCTAAAAAAACACATGGTGTAATTTTACAATAACAAACTCGAACATGTCTTTCCTTGCTTTTGCATTTGTGACCAGAACTTTATTTTAAATCAATGAAATTGAAAAACTACAAGTAGTACAGCTTTGGTGCAGTCACTGTGGATTTTCTGTTTCTTAAAGGAACCCCGAGAATTTTTTAATGTTTGTTTTCGAGTTTTCCTTATATCATCAAAGATATAAATACACACGAAAAAAATCTGAAAAATCTACCGTTTTATTAAACTTTTAAGAAATATATTTTCACGGAAGACGCCATCATTGTTTACAACACAGTGCATTATGGGTAGTATGACGTCAAATCGTGTAACTACGAGGAAAGTTATGAAAGCTTACCACATTCTCCTTGTTTCCTCCCAGGACGAAATCACAACCCAAAGCCACTCAATGTACCATTTTACAAAAACTACTGACCCTCCTGTTAACCAGATCAACGGCAACTGTTGCAGCTGTTGCGTGCGTCTCACGACTGACGCTCACTGCGCCAGTGCGCCACACGATTCTGCGTCATCACCTCAAGATGGCGGCGCCCGTAATATCAAGAAGTTGTTGTAAACATAACAATTTTACGTCAAACGGCGAATATTTGTTTACTTTAAGTTCTACTTTTTAGTAAGTATACCTACGCAAAGTATTTTTTATCTATTTATGTAAATATTCGGGGTTCCTTTTAAAAGTACGAATAGTTTTCACGCTGCACTGTGCAGACCAGTGATGGATTTTTTTCAGTTGTAAAGAACTTTTAACGGACCACTGGAGCCTTTTTTTTTTCACAAAATCATTAGTTCCCATTAGAGTTTGAGGTCTGCGCCAGGATCAAAAAAGGTGACAGCGGCAGCACCAAAGGAGCAGTGGAAAGAATGTGAACTGTCCCCTGTGAGAGAAAGACTGGATTCAAGATATGACCTGAAGTGAACCAATGCAGTATGAGCCTTGTGTGAAAAGACTTGGATCAAAGGACTTGGACCCGACTTGGACTTGTTTCTTAACTTTGGACTTGAGATATACTGTATGTGTTTGTAAGTCACATTTGAGACTCAGTGGAGACTTCTGATCTGCTGTGTGGGTGAAAGTGTTTCTGTGCTCGTCAGATCGAGGCTCTGCAGGAGGTGCTGGAGAAGTTAAAAGGCAAACAGCTGCCGTCGTCAGAGAAGAAGCTGGGCTGGGTCCCACTGGTGAGAACAGAACAGTCACAGTCACATCACTTTTTACAATTAGAACTACATTTAATACTGTTTTCATTCATAAACTAAAGTGTACAATTATTCTCTTCTACCCTCTCTCCTCCCTCCTTTGCTTACTTCCCTGTCTCCCAACTCTTTACCCTTCTCTCTCTTCATCTTTCTCCTCTCCCCTTCTTCCACTTTCCTTTCCTCCTTTTCTCTTCATCGCTTTCTTCTCCTTCCCTCTCTCACCCTTCTTCCTCTCTCTCTCTACTCCTCTGTAACCTCTTCCTTCTCCTCTCTTCTTTTATCCCTCCTGCTCTTCTGTCCTCCTCCATTGCTCTCTCTCCTCTTCTTTGATCCTCTTCTTCTCTCTCCCTCACCTTCTCTTTTTCTCTTCCGTTTCTTTCTCATCCTTCTCTCGCTTTACTTTTGCATGACTTCTTTCTCCCTCTCCTTCCCACTTAATCTTTTCCACCTTCCCTCACTTTTTTACTCTGTCTCTCTCTTCTCCTTCCCTCTCTCACCTTCTTTCTCACTCGACTCTTCTGTCACCTATTCCTCTTCTTTTCCCCCTTCTCCTCTCCTTCATCCATTCCCCTCTCTCCTCTTCTCTGATCCTCCCCCTCACCTTCTCTTTCTCTTCTTCCTATTCCTTCTCATCCTTCTTTCGCTCTCCTGCATAACTTCTTCCACTCTCTCTTTCCCACTTCATCTTCTCCACCTTCCCTCACTTTCTTCCTCTCCCTCCCTCTTTTACTCTCTGTCTCCCTCTTCTCCTTGTCCTCCTTCCTGACTTGCTCTACTCTCTACCTTCTTCTATCCTCCTCTCTTCTTTTCTCTATCTACCCCCCTACACTCCACCTCCAACCCTCTCTACTCTCGTTCTCTCCTCTTCCCCTCCCCTCTCAACCTTCCACTCCTCTGCTCTCTCTCTCCCTTTGTCTCTCTCTTCTTTTCCCCACCTCTGCTGTCCTCATCTCTCTCTACCCTTCCTTCTCTTTATCCCTTTCTTTCTCTCTCCCCTTTCCCCCCTTCCTGCTCTTTCTCCCTCTTTATCTCTACTTTTCTTTCTCTCCCTCTCTCTTTGTCTCTCTCCCTCCTGCTCTCCTCCTCCCTCTCCCTTTCTATTCACCCCTCCCTTTTTCTCTCTTTCTGCCCCCTCTCCTTCCCCACCCTCTCTCCCTCTCGCTTTCTCCCTTTCTCTTTCCTTCCCTCTTTCTCTCTCATTCCCCCCTCCCTTTCTTTCTCTCCCTACCCTATCTCTCCCCCTCTCCCACCCTCTCTCTCCCCTTCTCCTTCCTGCTCTCCCCTTCCTCTCTTTTTCACTCTCTCTCCCTTTCTTTCTCTCCCTCTTTTCTCTCACTCTCCCTTTCTCTCCTCTCTCCCTCTGTCACCCTCCTCTGTCCCTCTCTCCCTCCCTCTCTTCCCCCCTCTCCCTTTCTCTCCTCTCTCCCTCTCTCACCCCCCTCTGTCCCTCTCTTCCCCCCTCTCCCTCCCTCTCCCTTTCTCTCCTCTCTCACCCCCCTCTGTCCCTCTCTCACTCCCTCTCTTCCCCCCTCTCCCTCCTCTCTCTTTTTCTCTCTCCCCCTCTCCTTCCTGCTCTCCCCTTCCTCTCTTTCTCTCTCCTCACCCCTCCCTTTCTTCTCTCTCCTCTCCTCTCCCCTCCCTTTCTTTCTCTCCCTCCCTTCCCTGCCTCTCTTCTCTCACTCTCTCTTTCTCTCCTCTCTCCCTTTCTCACACCCCTCTCCCTCCCTCTCTTTCTCTCTCCCCCTTCTCTCTCTCTCTCTCTCTCCCTCCCTTTCTCTCTCTCTCTCCTCTCTCTCTTCTCTCTCTCCCTCCCTCTCTCCCCTCTATCTTTCGTTCTCTCTTTCCTCAGTGCGACGCAGGAGAGTTGTGCGCGGTGCGTAAAGGCGCTCGGATCGGTAAACTCTGCGGCTGTCCGGCTGGAACTCACTGTAACTTCAGCGTCCTCAAGTGCCTGTAGCTCCGCCCACTTCTTCACACTGACTCCGCCCACTTCTCCACACTTCTCTGGAATAAAAGCACATTTTTGAATAAAATTTCGCGTGTACATTTGTTTGTACGGCACCACACAACGACATCTTATTTTGAATTACATTTATTATTAGGACTCAGTAAGATGTGACACAACTGCAGCTCATTCCTCAAAAGCAGCTAATTCATTTCATTTTTGACCAGATCAGATTGTATTGATTAATTCTGTATAAATGTAAAGCCCCGTTTCCCCGGAGACCGACTGTATGATTGCCTTTTTCAACATTCATGAGCTGATCTCGTCCTGATAACATCCGAGGTCGTCTGAACGCTTCTCCGCGACGTTCCCATCGCCTGAACGTGAGAAAGGGTCGATTAAAGCGTCGCTCAGACACAGAGGGGCGGAGACAGTCACGTCTTATCTTGTCCATTTAGAGGCACTGCTGGATGAGAACCATATGGAAGCATCTGTGTGTATGGAGAACACACATTACATTTGTTAACAGTGTAGAAGAGGCTTTGGGACGGACTTCAGGTGTTAAATGGAGAGTGTAAACTGACTAAAATGCATGTGAACTAGAACATGCACATAAAATCCCACAAAACACATCTGCACCACCTCAAATGTTTAGTGTCTGCGTGAGAGGAAAAACATCAGCTATGTCAAGTTTTTGCTCCCTCTGACTTATTTTGCACATGAGCAACACAACTGACTTTTTCAGTCGTTTGTTGCAAATATTACCTGTAAATGAAATAATTTATGAAAATATGTAGCTTACAACCAAGTAGGAAATTGAAACTGACCCTTTTTTGTTTGTTCCTACCAGTGCTCTTGACTGTTCTTAGGAATTAGCCCAATGTTATTAAAGGGTCTACACCCATTTTTTTAATTTTTTTAACAATAAAATAACCTAAAATCTGTATCCTCCACAACAGATTTCTTGTTAATGTTTTTACTCAGGTGCAATGTCCGGACTCCTCTAAGTTCGTCTGTTGTTGTTGTTGTTGTTGTTGTCGGCTGTTATCATACTGACACGTTTCGCTCCTGACAGCTGTAAAAAACCTTAAAACACATTGTTTTGTGCTCACAGTTTATCTGGTGTCATGGCGAGGTAATCTTCCTTCACATGGAAACACAGACAGACCGAAAACGCTGTAGTTCTTCTGCCGTGTCAGGAGGTGGTGGAATTGCACTTGAGGACTGAACCCAGTGCTAAAAAAACTGTCTCTTGCGCAGATTGACAGCTTCACCTCCATCAGTCCGCCCTAGGGCGGCTGTGGCTGGCTACACTGAGAATGGACAATGCATAGAAAAGCGCTCATTAATGTAAGTGTGAACAAATGATCTGTCAAGTTAAAATTTCAACACATTTTTTCACATTTCCAACCTTCAATAAAACATTAAAGGAGACCTATTGCATTTTTATGAACATCAATCACACTAAAGCCTGATATTTGTGATATAGGAACAAGAACAGTGAGAGCCAAAGCCCGTTCTGA
This sequence comes from Mugilogobius chulae, assembly GCA_038363315.1. Taxonomy (NCBI): domain Eukaryota; kingdom Metazoa; phylum Chordata; class Actinopteri; order Gobiiformes; family Gobiidae; genus Mugilogobius; species Mugilogobius chulae. The sequence continues at coordinate 4,629,360 of CM076412.1, read as the reverse complement.
CCCGGAGCAGCTCTGATACTTGTAGAATGTCCAGTCCTGAGAGCTTTGTGTGACAATCAGATCTTATCTTTCAATTAGACTCTGCTCTTTTACAAACGACCCACGCCGAATCCAAACCGGCCCCATATGCTCCTGAACGGGCCTCTGGAGACTTCTGCTTATCTCAGCCAATCAGGAAACGCTTTCACTCAGCCACGCCCCCTTCACGAAAATATACTAATCAGACCCATCCGAAGTGTCAGCGTGTTTCAGATTCATGAGAGACATTTAGAAACGATGGGAACTAAGCAGAGGAAAGGTCCCATCACATAAGCCCCGCCCCCTCGCTCCTCAGGGACTGCTCTGATTGGACGACAGATCCATATCAGCTCATTACAGAACCAATTAAACCTCAATGACAGACAGGAATGTTTGTCTAAATACTTTGCTTCCGCAAACTGTATGTGGTTTAAAATGTGTAACACGATAAAAAAGATAACTTGTGATAATAATGTAAATAGAGTTCAAACTAATCGATTATTAATTAGTAATGGAATCATCTTTAACTGTACACAGACTCCAAACCTGTCCAGAGCTGAGAGAAAAAGTTTTAGAGATTAGACAAATGGTAATTACTTCAAAATGACACTAGACATGTGTAAAAAAAAAAAAAAAGAATATTATCTTGAGTCTATCAGATTTGACTCGTTAAAGAGTTGAAGACAGAACATTAACCCTTAAAAAAGCCACACTTATAAATGTCCATAGGGTGTCTGTCAGGTTTTGAAGTCGGCATTTTAGGGTTTAATATTTCATGTCCTTTCATAAAACAGATATTTTTAATGAAGGCAGGGGTAGATCTATAGAAAGAGCTGAAAAAAGCATGAAAATATGAAACTATGATGTTTTTTAGAAGGTTTTTGTGAGTGGACATTTATGTCCTTAGGGCAGACCCGGGCAAATTGTGGCTCAGGGGCCAGCTGTGGCCCTCGAACTGTCTCAACCCGGCCTGAGAATATTATGACTTATACAGTATTAATTTACAAAAACACTTGTTCGGATTCGAATATGATTCTCGGGGAAAATAATTGCCCTTCCACTGCCTTAGGATCTTAAGTGTTTTCACAGTATTCCAATGCAGCTGCAAAATACAGTAATTTAAGATGAAAACCTTCACAATATTTAGGCTTTGTCGTATCATTAAAGGTGCATTGGACATATTTTGAAGATGAAAAGCCAACTTCACAATAAAAAATAGGAAAATTAAATCATTCTATATAACATAATTGCTGGCGACAAATATATTTTATGTCATAATATGAAAAAATAAAGTTAAAGGATCGGCTTTTAAATAGAAACAAACAGGAGGAGGCCCTCCTTCTGATTAAATAATAGTTTATTTTGTGGCTATGCAAACCCACACAGAATAAAGTCAGACTTTTTCATTTATTTAGTGTCACTAAGACATCTAAAATAGAAAAACAAAAAGTTACCCAGTGTACCTTTAACAAAGGTTAAATAGAGAGCCGACATAAAAAAGACAAAAATTACAAAAATGTGTCCTCAGAGAAGCCAGAGAGTTAAAGCTGCAACTGTGTAACTTGTTTACCAAATATTGGATTTGAATAAAAAACAAGTTTAGATGTTTTTGTTTCACTAAATTCTAATAACAATCCGCATTTTTACCTTGACTTGCAAAAAGCCTTCTCGTGTTTGTTTCAGAAAATTGGGTTTCTTTAGTTAAATTATTGTATGTCTATAGTTTGTTTTATTTCTATTGCTGTGCAGTTGACTTTTCACCTCAGAAAGTTCCACAGTGCACTTTAAACCTGAACCTTACTTGTTTGTTGTTATCTCTCTGTTAAACATATTCATTAAAACAATCCATTACCTTGTAATGTGACGACTCATAAAGATGTGCTCTGGCCCCGCCCCCTGGTGCTCAGGGAGCTGTTTGATTGGCTGATGGTTATCAGTCTCTCTCAGAACAACAGTTTAATCAATACATTCCCAGGCGACGTTGGGCTGTGCGGTGGGAAACACGTTCAGACGGACTTCTCCTAAAACCTTATCTGCAGAAGCATCAGGAGAGAACAGAGACACTTCACATGACGAGCATTCACACATTTACACTCACTAATGAACACTAATTACTCCATTCAAGAGCCCGTCATTTCCCACTCGGAGTCCTTGCCGAAATTGATCAGGCTAGTAGTGTTAGCTTGACTATATTTCCATGACTTAAACTTCCAGAAACGGCTAAAAATGTCTCTGTCAGTTGTAACTTTAGATCGCCAATCACATGAGATAAAAAAAAAGTCAGTTAGGAATGTTTAATAACGTTTATTTTTGATGAAGGCCCTTGAACGAATTTTTTGGCCCTCAGACGTCCTGCTTGATTGGCCCAAATTACAAAGTTTTTATTGTCAAACTCAATTCTTCTATCGTAGTTAAAATAACAAACATTTGATGTTATATAAGCCTGAAATAAATGTTTAATGCCTTATTAAAATGTTGTGGTTCATTAAAACTAGTTCAAATGGAACATTTTGAATGATTCACTTCATACAATTGTATATTTACGGCCCGCTGCTCCATACACATTTCAAAATGTGGCCCACTGGGATAAAAGTTTGGACACCCCTGTTCTATAATTTACCTATAACGTCGATGAGCTTGAAGTTTCACTGCTCTGTGGGCAACACGGTGGCGCAGCGGATAGCTCTCTGGCCTCATAGCAAGGAGGTCCTGGGTTTGATTCCCAGTCGACCCGGGGCCTTTCTATGTGGAGTTTACATGTTCTTTCCGTGTCTGCGTAGGTTTCCTCCGGGTACTCCGGTTTCCTCCTACAACTAAAAACATGTCCATTAATGCTTCCCCTGACCCTTCCCCCAGGGCTCCAGAGATTCTGAATCTCAGGTCTCTGGTTAAATAAAGGTCAACTTAATTAAATAAAAAATGTATAAAACTCTGCAAGGAAAGTTTACGAACGAACGAAACACAAACTTCCACAAACTTTCACAAACTTGAAAATTCTAATTTCTCTCAGCACAAATCTCTTTCTGCCTCATCGCTGAAAACTCAAAGAAACAAAGTTTTGTGTCTCTGAAGTTTGGAATTGGATTGCTTATTTCTTTGTCAAGTTGTCTTTTATAAAACACAAAGGAACGTGCAAATTGTATGTACGTAACATTTCTATACGTACGCACGCTTTATAAATAAGACCTCTGAGCTGTTTGCTTAGGTTTATTAACAGTTAAATATTGTGTTTCATGTTTAACTTAATATAAGCACATTTAAAAGGTTGATGATTAGAAATAGCATATTCGATGTTGCTTGTCCTTGTAGGTGTTGCCGTAGTTAAATGCTAACGTTTGTACGCTTGTGCAGACTCAAACTTGGCACTGACTCTGATTGGGAATGACAGAGCCTATACACCATTTTTATTTAGGTTATAATGTTGTTTCTTCGTCAAAATCCTGCATAATTATTAGACTGTGTTCTTCACTTGAGCTTTACCTTGTGATGTTATGAGTAGTGATGCAGGAAGTGCGCCAAGAAATCAAATTTCTGTCCAGTCGAGAGAAAAGCACAGTTCTCTGGTGCACACTGACTCACAATGCATCTGGAAAAGTGGTTAGCATTGATGGTTACATTTATATAGCCCAATATAGCCCACAATGCATATCAAACAGTCAATATTTTAACTGGAAACAACACGACTGAATGAAAGAAGATAAAAGAGCCGTTTGAACGCACTTATTTAAAGTTGAGCTAAAAACATCTGTCATATTTAAAATTTTTACTGTTGCTAACCTTCACCCAAGCACCAATCCTAAACGTAGCTGTCGAATAATGCCTAAACTTGCCCGAATTAATTATTTCTGTAAGGTTAATACAACACAAACAATCTCAAAAGCCAGTGAGCGGCGCCCATCTCATCTGGTGACGATCTCGACACCACACCGGATAATAATAATAAAATAATAATAAATTTATTTGTAATGCACCTTACATTTCAAAGAAATCTCAAAGTGCTACAGGACATTTAAAAACAAGTCAAACATGACAATAAAAATACATCTAACAATAGTACAAAAGACTAAAAAGCAGTCATGAAAAATCCTAATATGCTTTTTTAAAAAGAAATGTCTTTAGCCCTTTTTAAAAGCCTCCACACCTTGTGGTGCCCTCAGCGACTCTGGGAGGGCATTCCACAGGCGTGGGGCAGCAGCCTGAAAAGCCCTGTCTCCCATGGTGGATAGTTTGGTCCTGGGCTGGTGAAGGCTGTGAGTGGAGCTAGAGCGGAGACAGCGTGAGGTGTGTGTGGGGTGAGAAGTTCACTGAGGTAGGTTGGGGCAGTTCCATGCACGCACTGGTATGTAAGGAGGCAGATTTTGTATTGAATTCTGAAATAAATGGGCAGCCAATGTAAGGATTTGAGTACAGGTGTTATGTGATCGTATTTGCGCCTCCTCGTCAGGACCTGGCAGCGCAGTTTTGAATGTGCTGAAGCTTCTGTAGGCTCCTGCCAGAGATCCCGACGAGGAGGGCATTGCAGTAGTCTAGTCTGGAGGAGACAAAGGCATGATCAGTTTTTCAGCGTCTGGTTAAATAGATAATAAACAAAACACTTGTGACTAAAAGCAGTTAGCCTAAAGACGCTAACAGTAGCTGTAAAGATGCTAACGTTAGCTGCTTAGTTTGAGCTGTAAAAGTTGAATTATCCAGTCCGTTTGATGGTTAATGTGGGATCCAAGTTAAATAAAACTTGTCTGATTAGTCCATGAATACGTGTGTGTCAGATGAACATTTTCATTAGAAAAGTACATTTTTATTGGAGTTTTGATTCTTATTCAAGCGCCAGAGTCTTGTGACTGAGAGTGGTCATTCGGACACAGCTATAACACTATTTTGCTACAAATCTTTGTACATTTATCAGGTGTCATTCTTAAAGGGCACATATTAGGCTAAATTGACTTTTTAATCATTTTCTAACATCACTTCCACATCAAAAACAGAGCCTGAGCCTTTGTTATTTCATCATAGCAAAGTACAATGTCAAAAATAAGAAAAACAGGCTCTTATCCACCATTTTTAACCATATTTAACATAAACACTGGCATTAGGGCTCGCTAAATGTCTATTGCCAATCATTTCAATAGTTGATTAGTTGCAATTAATCAATTAACTTGTTGTAGCCTTAACTGGCATCAAGTTAAAAAAATGTATTGTGGTAGAATTTGTATTTTATTGCTTTATTTATTATTTAACTCTATTATTATCATTATTTTATAGCATATTATAATGTAGCTCTAAATAAAAACTGTCAACTTCTTAATAAATTATGGCAGCACTGCTAATTTACATTTTTCACAATTAATAGGTTGTTAAAATTGTATATTATGGCCAATAAATCAATCGCTAGCTAACACTTTGCTAATTTTTGTAATATTTGTGTTGTATTTCATGATTAAACTTTAGTGGGAGAACAAAAAACTACTTGTATATTTGATTTTACACGCTATTTACCTTCTGATAACGGTTAACAACACAAAACGTTACAGGCCGAGCTGTGGCTGCGTGAGGCCGGGCTGAGGCGCATGGTTTCCGGTGTGACAGTTCGTGAGGTGTCGGTGCTTTGGCCTTTCCGAAACCGCCTCCTCCTTCCTTTTCCTACGCACTATTCCTCTCTTTGCGCGTTCCCGCGAAGGAGCCGACAGGTAAGTGCTGTTCGAAACGGAGCGAGGAGGGAGGAAAAGTGTCTTATAAGCTCCTTCAGAGCGAGTCGGCTGTCAGTGCACTAGTCAGTGCACACTAAACACGTGTGTGTAACACCTGAGAGCAGCCCGACGTGGACAACACACCACACGTTTAGTTCCGCGTTTATTCACAAGAACAAACAACTTTATTTGTGCATTTGTGAGAGACTGAAAGGCTTTGATAAATAATGAGAAAATCATGCCTAGACACAATTCGACATTATAAATGTATTTTTATTTATGGGATCTACTTTTAGCAACAGCAAAAACACAACATCAGTAATGCAGATTAAACAAATAAAACAACATGCGTGCATTATGTGTCATCTTATTTAGGAAATTAGACGTTTAAAAACATATTATCCACTCATGTAAACACAAGAAACACTGAGAAATATTGCATCTTTTTTATTTTAATGACAGTTGCCTCAATACAAAGCCGTTTTTTCATGTTTGTTGTGGTTGTTGACAGTGTAAATCCTTATGGATTGTCTAGTTAAATAAAAAAGTGTATTTTGACCAAGTCAGTGCGTTTTGAGAACTGGGATGAATATTAGTCTGGAGTAGGATATAGTACTAGTATCAATATTATCATCAAAATGCTTCTTAATAAGAGTCAATTCTCTTTATTTGAATCAAACTTTAATAAATGTGCGTCAGTAGGGGGCGTGTCTCTTCAGTCTGAGTGAGGAAAGTGCAGTTCGAAAGCCACAGCTCTGAGCGCTCTAATGAAGCAACCTCCGCTCAGCTGTGAAGGAGTCCTCAGTGAGGAGTTAGCAGAAGTGAGGAGGAAAAGGGAGGAGGAACTGGTTTCGGAAAGGGCCTCTGGGTCGTGGATCGGGGGGCAGCTCGGACCCCGGAAACACGACTCCCTGCGCGGCTGGACTGGACGACACCTCGGACTGGGGGGCGGGTCTGGAGACGTGACAGCGGGGGTTTGGAGGAGGGTAGCCCGGGTTTTGGGAGGGCTTTTCCCGTCCCTGGGGAGTCGCTTCTGTCCGTCTGTCCCTCACGTAAAAAACCCTCTCCAGCCAAACGAGCTGTCACGTTTTAATGGCGTCGCTATGGAAACGAGGCGTCACCACGTACTGGGGGGACGCCGCGTGCGCGTATATAAACGGTACCGCGAACAGGAGGCAAACAAACAGTTGCAGTTAGCGAGAGAAATTCAACACAAACTGGAATAAAATCAGCCCTGAGCTTCAGGAAACATGCTGCACGGAGAATTACAATGTTTGGATGACTTCAGCAGGTAAAAATAATCTTAAATGTGTTTTATTTTTGTGTTTAAAGCGCTTAAATGAGGATAAGATTCAAGATGCTAACGTTATTAAATGCACAGTCTGATTATTAGCTTAGCCCAATTCTGGAGTTTTATTAAAAGTCATACTAAACAGTTTATGACAGCAACTCAGGGTGCGATTTGTCAAAAAAACAGAAGGGGGGATAGAAAATTACAAGTCTTTCTACACGCGCGCCACGTGCACGCGTATCTTGTGCACGCGCGCTACAACATGCGCACCACGTACACGCGCGGCACTACCGCGTCTCTCCTTCCCGTGTTCATTCCGTTTCTTTTCCACTCGCAACGGGCTTCTGACAGGCACTGGCACGTTTACTCACCAAAATGAACAGACTCCATTCAGTAGGCTACATACATTCTACAATCAGGAGCAGTGCAGTTCGTCACTTAATACGAGACTTCCCGCTTTGAATCGCATCGCAGGTTAACATTTTCGTGTCTCTGTTCCTGACTTGATTTTCCCGCTCTGCTTTGCACACAGTCGTGTATTAAACCATGATCTCACAGGCCAGAGGACAGAGCAGCAGCCCAGCGGCTCCGAGTGACCAAACCCGGGTATAAATGACAGCGCTGAGAGAGAGAGAGATGAGAGAGAAAGATAGATCGGCGCGGCGGCGCCTATGTTCATTATTGAGATTGTCCATTTAAACTATGCTTGTGGCGCAGAAAAAAGTTAGAGGAATAGCCAATCAGAAAAGGACTGTGTGTGAAAGTGTGACGTTATTGGCTGTTATGAGAGCTGTCTGTTGAGCGGAGAGCAGCACCGGGAGAAGGGAAAAGCATAAATGAGACAACGCTGGAATTGATAGAACACTTTGTTATTTTTTATCCCCCCTACAAATAATACAAGATAAAAGCAGAAGGAGGGATGTAGAAATTATAAGCAGAGAGAGGGACAGACAAACCAGAGGTAGGGATAATCCTCCCATCCCCCCCAGCAAATCGCACCCTGCAGCAACTAGAAATGTTTCAGTCAATTATTTCTTTTGATTATTTATTTAGCTGATCTTTATACATATATTTTTAAGTTTGCAGGCGAATAAGTAAAATATAACACTTTATAGCTAACTTTTACTAATGTGAAGTTTTAGGTAAACGTGTATTACAAGTTATGTCATGTTTTCATAAAATAAATAAGGCATTTATGTTACAAGTTTGGCTACTTATGTGCTAACAGATGTGAGGTAAACATTATAATAATCAGAGGTTGTTATCTTAGGCTTCCTTGGGGTTTATAATCATAACAAAAGCTATATTTGCTGATTGGGCTGTGTTTTTGTGATTGCAGAAGTCCAGAGCGTTTTGCCACACTGAAGTTCAGAGCCTGTCCTTATGAGACCAGCTCCAGAAATGGTGAGTTCACAGAAATCATTTAAATATTATAATTTCACTCATTATTGTCATAACCTGTTCTTAAGATGTATTCTGATAGGCTTTAGTTCCAGTTGTAGCAGAGGTGGGTCCCTTTTTAGCAAGTCTCAGTGTCTCAAGCCTTTGGTCTCTGTTGATGTTAAACTGATTGTTGTAGTTGTTTTTTCTTGCGAAGAAATCTTTGACACAAATAGAGAAATGGGAGGAGCGTGTTCTTGTAACTTACTGAATCAGATTATTTAAGCAAAATAACAACCGTAGGCATTCGCGACCCCCAAAACAAAATGTAGGCTTCCCACAATGTGATAATCTTTAGTCTAATTTTTGAAGTTATTTTGAAGACATAAGTCTAGATAAATTCTTCAAGAGACTTGTAAATAGGAATCTACATCTGCCATTACAGTTGAAAGATGTCAAACCTTGTTTAAGATATCAGTGTTAACCTTCACACATCAGGCAATCCCCAGAAATCCTTTTGTGACCCCCATGACTAGGGTCCCTACACCCGGGTTGATTTAAGTAAAAGTAGTGTCACAAAAAAGTATTCAAGTAAGACTAACAATAAGACTGGAAGACTGGAAGGATTAAATATGACAAAATCTCGAAAAGCAAAATATAAAATATAAAATCTGGTGATTCTGCAGGTGATTAGACTCATTATCTTTTTGTGTTACAACAAATAAAAACTGCATTTAATTTCTTATGTAATGTGGAATATTTCACTGGTTTCAAGACATTTTTAACTGGTTTTAAGGGTATTTGGCTCAAAATAAGAAGCAATGTCTTGAAATCAATTTGAAACACTTGAAACAAGGAAAATAATCTATGTCTCTACAATAAATCAAGGTTGAATAAGTCAAAATGCTTGAAATTAGGTTCAAATTCTAGAATCAAGAAACTTTAACTTGTCTTGAAAGTAATTTTTTTCCAGTATAGCATAATTTTAATAATTTGATTATTTAGGATCGAGTTACAAATGCAGACTTGAGTATTGAGCAGTTTAAAGTCTGTCTTAGTTCTGCTTTAACTGAGGCTAAACATATAGATAGAAACTGTAAAAGGGCATGTTCCTGGGAGCAGATGTGTAACTGTATATCCAGCTTTATCCTGATGCACTTTTGAAACAAAGGTTTTAAAGTTACAGATATAATTACCTGCTTTTAGAATGCTGTGTTTTAGCCTAAAGTGTATCACCATGAATCCTTACCGTGTTGTGTTTCTTCTCTCGCTGCAGTGCATGGTGGGAAAAGCCGCGCGGTGACAAACGGTCGTGAACGCTGGCGCCAGCAGAACGTGAACGGAGCGTTTACAGAGCTGCGCAGCCTGATTCCAACTCACCCTCCAGAACGAAAACTCAGCAAGAACCAGATCCTGCGCCTGGCCACGAGGTACATCCGCTTCCTGGGACAAGTCCTGCAAGACCAGGACCAGGAGCAACACCAGGATCAAGATCAGGACCAGGACAAGGACCGGACCAAGACCAGTATCAAGAGGATGATCTGGACCAGGATCAGGATCACAACCAGTACCAAGAGCAAGATCTGGATCATGATCTGGATCAGAGCTGGGATCAGAGCCTAGAGCAGGTAAACCTTTAGGTTTTGTGTATATAATGAACACGCACAGTAAATCTTAATACTCTACAGAAAAGTAAAATACAAAGGTTACATGTGGTTTTCTCCACTGTTCAATCCACTGGTCCTGTAGATAATTAAAACTACAGGTGTTTTCACACATGAAAGCACCAAGAACTAAGACCCCACATTCATTCAGCCCATGTGAGAGGAACTACCGTAGTAATACTGACACGTTCTATTACTTGTGCTGGTAACCAGAACCCAAATTTCTTCATTCTTTTCTTTAGAGTGGGTCTCAAATCGTTTTGTCGTTTTGTCTCAAATCCACATCCAACCCACCTGTCAATCACTCTCACTGAAACTCAGTAGAAAAACATGTGGGCCAGATGAATTATCTCTTTTTTAAAAAACAGGGATCCACAGATCCAGCCTTTTTAAAATCTGGATTATAAGAATTTGACTTAAGTATGTGCAATATCACCAATACCAATGTAATGATTGAAAATAACTTTTTAATTATCTAAAATAACTGTTATTTATTTAGCCAAATAACTTTACAACTCTCTGGATCAACTTTAACCAGTAAAAAGTCTTATTAAGTTCAAATATTACCAATATTACGAGATCAAAACCTCATCCAGCTAATTTTTTCTCTCTTTTTTTTCATCAATTAACACTGATAAAGTCTTTCAATCTCAGAATCAGAATCAGAATCAGAAAGAATTTTATTGCCATTGTTATGGAGACAAATCACCGTCACATGTATTAGCAAAAAAATTCTACATTTTGCAAATATAAAAATGTTTTGTAAAGAATAAATACAGTTTTGCAAAAAATAAATTCGTTTTACAAAAATAAAATTTGTTTTGCAAAAATAAAAATGGTTTTGCAAAAATAAATTTTGTTTTGTAAAAATAATTTTGTTTTGTAAAACAAAAAACAATGCTGCAACACAACTTGTCTTTATTCTTCTCATTAATTGATTTGTAACGCCCTCTTGTGGCTTTGCAAATCTTTTTTTCTTTGCGCTGCATTTTTTTTTTGCATCTTGAGTTCTGTCGCAGTTTTGACATGGGGGCGGAGTCTGGTGATTGACAGTTTAAGGGGTGGAACAAGCGGGCCTCGGATCCATGCTGCGCATGCGCCAACCGGAGGTTTTGTTAAATGTCTTTTTAAAATATAGGAAAACCATTATTTCGTAATGTAGTGTTTGATTTAATGTTCGTTATTGAAGTTATTGATTATAGCACAACAATTTAGGAAAATACAGGCTATGTATAAGACTAAAGATGAATCAATATAAACGATATGATTTTATTAGCCTATGAATAATTGATTATCCGGTGTACTGGCATGCTGTTCCCACTGTTGCACATTTTAAGAGCACTTGTGGCACAGACAACTTTTCAGTGTAAATGTAGAATATGGCACGTTGTGTCCACAAACTGACGATTTGGCTCAGATAGCGCTCAGGATCAGGCGTAATGATCTCGCGCACCGGGCTGCCAGGTCACAGCCTGAGATAGCTCCAGAGATCTGGGGCTATGTTCTTCGTGAATCCTCGCATGGTCCCGTGTTTGTGATGCAGAGTGACATATCAGACTGGACACCCCTATCTCTGGCTACAGATCATACGCTGCCCACATCATCGCGGCTCAGTCTGGCACTGGGACTTATAACTCACCACCACGAATAGATCCGGAGGTCTGGCCGGGTAGTGTGTGCGCTTCGCATATCCTCCACTCCCGTACGCGTTTCTGATGCTGCCTGATACACTTCCATCTCCGTTTATGGAGGTCAAAGACAGACGCAGAGATATGTGCACTACAGACACAGCCAGCTCAATCTTCCTGTGGACACGCTAGTCTGGGCATTCCCCAACCGTAGGGTGAGTGACCTCTCCATGACACCACAGTCCGGCTGACCCAGAGCACGCAGTAGGTTCAGAACATTTGGCAGAGGTGGTACTGTACTGGAGGTGAAATGTCCAGCAGAAGATCTGCCCGCTATAAGGTCAGTGTCCAGCAAAAGAGACGTACAGCTGCGCCCTGGAGAGCTCGCTTTCACCACTGTGTATGTGTGCGCTTCACCACTGTGAAGCGCACACATACCCAGACCTCCGGATCTATTCGTGGTGGTGAGTTATAAGTCCCCGTGCCAGACTGAGCCGTGATGATGTGGGCAGCGTATGATCTGTAGCCAGAGATAGGGGTGTCCAGTCTGATATGTCACTCTGCATCACAAACACGGGACCATGCGAGGATTCACGAAGAACATAGCCCCAGATCTCTGGAGCTATCTCAGGCTGTGACCTGGCAGCCCGGTGCGCGAGATCATTACGCCTGATCCTGAGCGCTATCTGAGCCAAATCGTCAGTTTGTGGACACAACGTGCCATATTCTACATTTACACTGAAAAGTTGTCTGTGCCACAAGTGCTCTTAAAATGTGCAACAGTGGGAACAGCATGCCAGTACACCGGATAATCAATTATTCATAGGCTAATAAAATCATATCGTTTATATTGATTCATCTTTAGTCTTATACATAGCCTGTATTTTCCTAAATTGTTGTGCTATAATCAATAACTTCAATAACGAACATTAAATCAAACACTACATTACGAAATAATGGTTTTCCTATATTTTAAAAAGACATTTAACAAAACTTCCGGTTGGCGCATGCGCAGCATGGATCCGAGGCCCGCTTGTTCCACCCCTTAAACTGTCAATCACCAGACTCCGCCTCCATGTCAAAACTGCGACAGAACTCAAGATGCAAAAAAAAAAATGCAGCGCAAAGAAAAAAAGATTTGCAAAGCCACAAGAGGGCGTTACAAATCAATTAATGAGAAGAATAAAGACAAGTTGTGTTGCAGCATTGTTTTTTGTTTTACAAAACAGATTTTTTCTTTACAAAACAAAATTTATTTTTGCAAAACCATTTTTATTTTTGCAAAACAAATTTTATTTTTGCAAAACGAATTTATTTTTTGCAAAACTGTATTTATTCTTTACAAAACATTTTTATATTTGCAAAATGTAGAATTTTTTTGCTAATACATGTGACGGTGATTTGTCTCCATACATTGTCAGTGAACAAACAGAATTCACAGACAAGGAACTTGCTGCGGTGCTAATGTGCAACATATAACACAGAAAAACACAAATAAAGATAAAGAATCTAAAGAGTAAAAAATATCAAATATAGTAAAAATATTTAAGATATATAAAATCAAGTATAAGGGCATGCAAAAATAGGCCAATAAAAATTAGGCAATAAAAATATACACATTAATCAGAACAATAAACATCTAAATATTGCAGCGCTCTGTCCAAACTTTACTCAAATACCTTTTATCTTCTCAACCCTGCGTTGCCACAACAACGGAGTTATACTTCTGGGTAACAGTGTTTATCGTAGTTGCTTTAATGTTTATATTGTTAATTGTAGAATAAAACAACAAATTTGATTGGAGATGTGGGGCAAATAGGAATATAATTATGTTTTAATGTGAAGATAAAACAGATGCAGAGTCTTTTCTAATCAGTTTATAAACCGTTCTCAGATTGAAACACTAACTCAGACATTTTTTACAGACAATTTACACAGGACTAGAAACTTGGACAGCGTTGATCTTTATTACAACTTTCATGAGACACAGATGTTAACCGTGTCCTCCTCTGTCCTCAGAAGCTCCAGGAGACCCAGGCCAGCCGCTGCTCTCTGTCCCCGACCTCGAGCTACGACAGCGGGATCGAGTGGAGCCCGCGTCGCCTGATGGAGGAGCTGGACTGCGTGGCCCTGAGCTTCCACTGAAACGATCACACATGTTTCACTTCTGTCCACAGAGACGGCTTCGTTTCAGAAGTCTGGTCTGGTTTTGACGAGAGAAACACAAAGTAACTGCGTCTAAAGCAGCTGTGTGAACCGGCACAGGTGAGGCTGAAAACACGGCTGAGGCACAAAGGCTTTTCTTCCAATAACACGAGCTAGAGTTTTTACTTTATTGTAAGTAAAAATGGAATGTCAGAATGTATTACAAATAGAGGTAGGATCATCTTTTTGTACCTGAAGATGGTGCTCAAAGGAGTTTAGCAAAACGTTTTCTAGTAAAATTCTAAGTTTTATAAGTAAAATTGACCATCTTAATGAGCTCTGTTAGCTGTTAGCTGAGTATCAACCATGGATCTATTAAAAAATCTGGGTAGGACATTACTGTAGTGGAAAAATTCCTTCAGTCCTGAAAGTATTTTTCTATTGGCAAGGCAAGGGAAGGCAAGGCAAATGTAATTGTATAGCACAATTCAGACACAAAGCAAAACAACATTATTAAAAATATAAATAATCATCATAAGATTTACTTTAAAATAAAAGAGAGCATAGAGCAGGGGTCTCAAACTCAAATGGAGCTGGGGCGGAAATAACCAAAGTCAGAGTTGGTCAAAGGCCGCATTTTAAAATACAGGCCTCACTATGTTATACTGAATATAGCGAAGGCTATTAGGCTAAGTAAAGCCTAATGTAGCATATTTTCTAATCGGTCCACCTCCATTGTTTTACATTTTACATCAAACACACAAGTGACAAAGTTAATAAAAGTGGGTAACCAGGGTCCAATTGTTCTCCTGTGGAAAATATTGGCCATATTGTAAGTAATTTGCTGTATTCTAGTGCATTTTAGAGATTTTATAGTCACATCTCAACAACAATTGATTGGTGGTGGGCCACTATCAATAATGACCAGAAATCTCCTGGGGACCACATGAAATCATCTGGAGGGCTGTATTTGACCCCCGGGCCACAAGTTTGAGACCCCTGGCATAGAGCACAATGTAATCCCAAACTGCTCGTCTCGCTTCACAGATCTACACACTTTACAAAGGTCCAATTTTGTAACAAATCTTACCTAGTTTGAGATGAACTTTTCTCAGTTCAAAGTCTTCAATTTTGTTGAGGTGCACTGCGCAACTTTTTGGACAAAAATAAACTTGAATAAATGCAGATTTTTGTCATTTAATCGCCTTTGTTACACTAAATAATGAATAAAAATCTGCACTTTTGCTTTAAGCAAGCTAACATAGCCACAAAATAGTCTATTATTGGCTTGGAGAAGCCTGAACACGTCTGTTTCCACAGAGAAGCTGTTCCTTTAGTTGATTTTTTTAGATTATGGCATACAATGTATTCATCTTCATTCAGAAGGTCCCAAAATATAACTTTAACTTTCTATTGCTACTGAATTGTGTAGATGACGTCTTCAGATAGTTACACAATGCACCTTTAAAAACTGTTTTTTAATCTTTAGCTTCGGCTACAGCTCTTCTCACTCAAGTAAACTCCTGCTCTGATTGGGCAGCGTGAGTCAGGTGATACGTGAGCCCACGCAGCTGGTGCACGTCTGTGTGAGAGAAAGAACAACTGCGCATGTTCGGTGGACGGAGGTTAGCCGAATCCGAGCTCGCTAACTTGCAACAAAGTGGAGTTAGCTAGGATTAGCTCTTTGTTCAGGTGAAGCAAAAAGATTACATTACAGCAAACTAAAGTTTCCCAGTTTGAAAAATCAGAATTCAATATTTTTTACTTAGTCATAAAGCTTTAAGAAGCCTTGCTCCTAACAGTGGCAGAGGTAGTTTCTTTGGACACATGAGGCTGTTTGGAGCTCATGTTTAAACTGATTTATATATTTAAATCCCCACAAGAAAGGAAGGGAAATAGAGTGATTTTAAACTTAGATTTAAATGTTATCTAAAGAAGCGTGTTAGGAGGAAGAATCCAGCCTTATTATTGTGTATCAGTTCATTCAGTTTGTGCCGGTTCATCGTTTTAAATCCAACAGATTCAGTCTTTGTTTTTAAAGACGGTTTGTTGACGTGTGTTTAGTCACAGTGGAGCAGATCTGATATTCAAGTCTCTCCCTGTAAATGTCTGAATATGTTTTGTGTTCTTAGCTTTAGATTTCTGCTGTAAACAAAGCCTGTTCTTTATTTTGAAAGGAACAGCTGGTGTTTCCTGTGAAATGTTCAAATGTAAGTTTTGTCTAAACACAATAAAAGTTTTTGAATCTATACGTCTGCTGTCCTTTTGCTCTCGTGTGTGGGTTATCTATAAAATCATGTACACACCTGATCAAATCTTAAAACCAGTTGAAAACTAGCTAGAATTGACCTTTTGTCCATTTGGATCTTTAGGTTTTATGAGGTGGAGGGCCCGCCCACGGGCCGGCCCACTTTTTCTTAATTAATTCATTTTTGCCCACCATGTTATAAAAATCAACTCTCAAGCTCCCTGGCATGTTATAGATAAAAATCTAATTGAAACCCTCTTATTCACAGTCAAATCAACCATTCTGGGATGGATCAGAATCAGTTTTTACTCTAAACTTACAAATAAAAAAATACCTAAAAAATTCTCCACAATTTAATAGGAATTTTTAATGAGCTCCGTCTAAACTTTTTTAAGTTAATACAGGTCCCTAAAACTATTCTTTAGTGAAAATAGCTTCAGCTTTTGAAGAGGAATTGTCCAAACCCAAAATATGCCGAATCTAGTGTCATTCTGTCCATGGCTAATGACACCAGCTATACTGATTCTTACACTTACACAAAAAATTTTAGGCGGACTTTAAAACTTGATGTTCTTTTGTCCAGAGCTGCTTCTCACTTAAAACTATAGTCAGTCAGACACCAGAAGCTAAAACTACAGAGCCTCAGCTTCACAAAGAGTCCAGCCAATTGTTTGTGCTCCAAAGGGTTTAGAAGCAGTTTACATTTGAATTTTAGACGATTTTAGTCAAGCGTTTTAACAAAAATGGCACCCCCTCTTAAGGGGTTAAAGTGCGTATGACAGGTTTCTACAAATTTCTAATTTTAGTTTAATTTAGTAGATTGACACTAGTTGTAAAAATAAATGACAGTTTCACATGAATCAAGAACAAGTTTGTGAAGAAAAGTTTGAAAATATGTTGAAAATACCAGGAAGTAGAGGAGAGTTCTAAACTGATGACATCACACTAGGGAGACAAAAACATTTTCCATTTTCTTAGAATAAATATATTTTAATGACTCTATAAGCATAAATTTAACAAAATGAGCGTGTTGTTATGTATGTTAATGTCTCAAGAAGTTAAAACATGTTGCATTAGAGACGTTTTGGCCCAATTTATGGCATGGTTGCTTAGCAACTCCCTAGCGTGATGTCATCATCTATGAACAGGAAGTCAAGATGGTCAAGGCGGTGCAGTCGGCTCGAGGCGTTAAGGGGGGGTCCTGTCAGATGACAGCGCGAGAGATCAATCAGCGCTACGGACAGTGCTGTCATCAGACCCGACCCCCCTTAACGCCTCGAGCCGACTGCACCGCCTTGACCATCTTGAACACGACTAATGTTTAACCCTAAAAAATGGCTAAACTGGGATGAACTTTGCAAAATGATTAGTGAAATCTTGAATGTAATGGTCTTGACTTTGTTTTAGTGAAATTAGTAGTTCAACCTGTCAGAGGCACTTTAAGCAGAGCTACATTATGCAAAAGCAAGAAGCAGGAGTGAGACAAAAAGCACTTTGAAAATGTAATTTATTTAAAACAACAATTAAACTGCTAGAAATAGGCTGTTTAAACAAGAAAAACATTTATCAGTAACACTGTTCTTGTTAATCACTTCAAACTAGGTCTGGGCAATATCGTGATAAAAATCGAATTGTGAGCTCATTCCAGTGACAATCTGCTTTTTTGATGAAATTTAATCGTCATATCGGGACTTTACATCTGTTCAAATACAGACTTTTTTTCCAGCCTACTTTTCTCAGCCTCAGTTTTCTTCTTTATAGCGACATTAGACTGTTCTGTTATGAATTTTGAAGGTTGTGTTTTTTGTGGGCTGCACTTTCAAGTCATAATAGCTTTTTATTTATTATTAATGTTAAAAATTGCTAGAAACTTGTTTTGTGGAGATACACAACGTTCTAATTAAATGATTATTTCTTATATTTTTTTATTGAAGGGTTGAGGTCACTTGTTTTTCTCTGAAAATCTGGCAACACTGATCAGCCTATGACGGATTTAGACACTGACCGTGAAGAAGGAACTTTCTAAAAAAACAGATGATCGTATTTACCTCAAAAGCAATTTGAAAATAGAAAGTTTACAAGAATCGTGATAAAATTTAAATTGTGATCTGGCTCCAAGAAAATTGTGATATTAATTTTGTGCCATGTCGCCCAGCCCTACTTCAAACATTCATTTAACAGAACAGAAAGATTTATTGTCACTGTCACAGAGTACAAAGAAATCACGTTTGGAGTGAGCCCCTGGGCCGCTGCATCTTTTGTGCGCCGCCACTCGCTCTTTCGAACATGAAATGCAAAAGTGGAAGAATGGGCAGCTGGATGTGAGTGTTTTCAGGAAGCTCGTGGGAACATTGCTCCAAGTGGTACAGATGCCTTCACAAAGGACTTGAACTGTCTGGAAATGATGGACATTTTTAAAAACTTCCCTTTCCATCCATTCTTAAATGTTCTCTATGGCAGTGCTTCTTCACCTTTTTTTGCCATCCCCCTCTTGGAATAGAAAAAATGATCCGCGCCCCTACCCCGTCTGGAAAAGTACAAAAATGTCTGTCTGTGGTATTTAGATTTAGAAGCATAATTTTAACACCTAAATTTATTTTAAAAATGTCTAATTTGTAGTTCAATGAATAAACTCAGTTTTACATAAATATTACCAGTGTTCATCAGTATTCTTTTTTAGGATCAGAATGTTATTTCATTTTGTTTTAAGCTGAACAGAAATGTATAAAACCAAGCTCATAGTTTTATCTTTAGCTACTCATAGAACTATAGTTACATTGGTAACTAACATTTCAGTCCTGATGAAAACCTGGTCCAGTTCTGGGATAGTCCTGGTTAAAACCAGCTCAGTGCTCACTAAATGCATGCTGGGAAGTGAAACAATGCCATTTTCAAAGTAAACATCACAGACACGTGCGTAAAAGTTCGCGCATCACCGCTCATTTCTGGGTCTTTTTAGGCGATTTAAACACTCACACGGAGACTCGTCTCTGTCCTGCTGTCAGTACAGCAGACCTTTCTTCCTCGTGTTCACTGCAATAACTACAGCGGAAGAGATCCTCTGTATGTGGACTGTTTATGTGAGAGAGGGAAAGAAAAGGGCACAGCGGCAGAGCGGGACACTTTCATTCATGCATCGCGTGCATCGAGTTGCGTTAATGCCGACAAAATAATGAATCACAGCCTACGTGGGGCGTTCGTCTCCTGTTTTATCTGCATCAGTAGCCTTTCTTTTGACAGGATCCTGTCCATGTTGCTGCTGCAGAGTTGTACAACTCGTAGTATTTTAAAGTGCATTTATCGGCAGTGCTCCCTGCGCCCCCCAGGAAAACGTTCGGCGCCCCCCTAAACGGGCGCGCCCCACACTTTGAGAAGTGCTGCTCTATTAGATCTAAATCAGGGGAACATGCAGGATGGTCCAAATAAGCTTCCTCTCGCTTCCAAAAACCTGCATGTTTAGGTTAATTGGGCATCACTGTAAATGTCCCCTGCGAATGAAAGACAGAGTGAATGGTTATCTGTCTCTGACCCTGTGACGAGTTGTCCACTGTCCAGGGTGTTCTCCTGCCTAAGGCCCAAAGTCACTGGGATACAAGCAGTAGAAAGTGAATGAATAAATAAATAAAAACAAAAGCACATTTAAAATTCTGGCCAAATGTGTTAATAAATTGACATTTTATTGAAAGTCATACAGTACATGTTTATAATATTGTCTCACAAAGCTGCCCTGAGTAAGTTTTCTAACATTAATATTATTTATCTGAATTCTCTAAGGGAAAAAAAAAGAAAATATACTTCTTCTTGGACAAAACTTTACAACTAAAATAAAGATTCTATATTGCATACAAGTGACTCGTGTAGATAAAAACATAAGCATAAATGTGATTCAACAGTGTAAATGAAAATAAGACACAACTGCACCTGTGTTTTTGGTGAGAACATTATTACACAAGCAGAAAAACGGCTTCTTTAACGTGTGAGGCTACAAGACGAGCAGAAACACAAATGACACATAATTCAGATGTGTTTTCAGTAAACCAGAGCGAAGATGGCGGCGCTCAGGCTCATCAGGAGCACAGGGGGCGGGGCCAGGGCCAGAGGGGCGGAGTTACACAGATCTGAGCTGCAGCAGGAGATGGGTGAGACGCACGTTTCACTCGGCCAGCAGCCCTGAGTCACCAGACCTGAGAACACAACACCACATTCATTAAGACTTATGATTGGATTTCAGTTTGTGAATTTGTTAAAAGAGACATATTGTGGTTTATTATTTCCACAGTGTCAATGTCTCCTTTAACAATAAATTCACAAACTGGTGGCTTAAACACAGACACAGTTATGTAGATCAGTAATTTACATTTGTTCATGTTAAGACAGAATATTGATCTAAAGCAGCAGAAAAATAGAAATCAGTCCATTAACTGATAAACTCCGCCTCTTTTTAGTGACAAGCCCGCCTCTTTACAGTGATAAGCCCCGCCTCTTTACAGTGACAAGCCCCGCCTCTTTATAGAAGAGTCCAGGACAGTCAAAAACCGTTCCATTTATTCTCCTAACGCCTTTCTCAATAAAACAGCTGGTTACAGTCCAAAACGTGCGCGCGGCGCAGCTGTGTCCATTCACTGTCAAGCTTGGTTTATGCCTCCCGCGTGAAGTACGCACGGAAATGAGACGCATGGGCCGGAGCAGAGCAGACGCTGACAGTGTTTATACAGTTTCTGCGCGTTTCAAGCAGCTGCTTGTAGAGAACTGTCTATGAAATGCTGTTGATTTCCGCGCACAAATCACACATTTTTCCCAGACGCAGACGCGGAAAACCTGGTCCACATGGACCGCGCTTGAGGGGCGTATCTATAAAGTCGCAGTCCTTGCAGATGCGTCAAGTATAGACTGAGCTTCAGGCCTCCATGAGCTAATAGTGTGTCCTTTGTTTGTGTTCTGCAGTCCTGGTACTGACATGTCCTGGACACAGTCCACTCCAGCTTCTGTGTGCACCTGATGTGTCCTTTGTCCGTGCGCTGTAGTCCTGGTCCTGATGAGCATGAGCTCTCGTGCTCCTGATGGTAAAATCGAGCTGTATAAATGATACATTGAGGTCGTGGTGCATATCTGATATGTTGTGTGTGTAACTTCCAGTAAAGTGAGAGCAACACTCCCAACTAATTTTTTTTTTCAGTTTGCATCTGCAGTTTAGCACTTGGATCTGATTCTGACTGATAATCAAGGCTCATATCTGTAAAGTGATGCTCATCAGTCTTGGTCACATGTATGAGATGCTCCGGGACACGTGTAAGATGCTCTGGGACTCACACATCTGTTTGTCTGTTTGCTGCTGAACTGTCTGCTTGTATTGTAATACCAGTGTGATTGTGAGCTTACCCAGCACTATGCTTTTGAAGCAGCGACTGGTGGTGCCGTTGACGGTGCCACAGTCCACGGTCTTGGTGCAGGGCTGAGAGTCTAAAGCGGTGCACTGGTAACATTTGTATCCGGAGGCTGAAAAGGGACGAGAAGGATCATGAAGGAGAACAACATTCAGATTCAGTTCAGATCAATACATGCAATAATGTCTGAGTGAGTTGTGATCAGTGTTGGGTAAGTTACTTTAAAATTGTAATACATTATATATTACTAGTTACAGGAAGAAAAATGTAATACATTTGTATTACAATATTACTGTCTCAAAAATGTAACTGAGTTACACTACTGTGAGTTACTTTGAGTTACTTTGAGCTCATCACACATTTGTTAAGACATTATACAACAATAATCCTGTTACATTTACACTTGATTACTGGTTAAATTGTGGAAATGTGACGTCACAACACATTTTCCTCATAATATTTGATTTACCTTTAAGCCACAGACAGTATTTTAGTGATGTTTGGTCCTGAAGTGTCGTTTTTACAGATATAAAAGCAATGAATTTATATGAAAGTAACTTGAGTTACTCAGATTGTAACTAGTAATATATTATCAATATTTTTATAAGTAATGAGTTACACTACTTAGTTACTGAAAAGTGGAATATATTACAGTAACTAGTTACAAAAGTAACTAGTTACTCCCAACACTGGTTGTGATGTAACTCAAATAAAGAAGATTAAATAGGCCATGCATGACAAAGAGAGAGAGAGGAGAGAGAGAGAGAGAGAGAGAGAGAGAGAGGGCTGGTGAGAGAAAAAGAGGAGAAAGCATGAGCAAAAGAAAGGAAAGTGAGAGGAGGGAGAAAGAGGGAGAGAGAGATTTTGAAGAGGAACTGTCAGAACTCAAAATAAACCAAATCATTCAAGCCCAGAGTGACACCAGCTTTACTGCTCTAGATTTACCAAGCAACTTTAGACAGACTGGTGTTCTTTTGCGCGGAGCTTGTTCTCACTAAAGAAAGTCAGCTTCACAAACAGTCCAGACAATTATTTGTGCTACACAGGATTTTACACAGACATTATACATTATATTTCACTCTTTAAAGCAGGAGTTTCCAATCTTTTCTGCCCGCGACCCCAAGATAACCGTGCAACCAACTCACGACCCCCGCAGCAAAAATATATAAGATTGTAATCATTTAATTGACAAAATAATTAAATTTTGTTTTATTTTGTTTTATTTCTATGGCAAATTTACACAGACACTCAGTGATGGTAACCTGCCCTGGAGCAGCTCAGCAATTCGCCTAAACACCTGACGCCTCAACCTCTGACCAACACAAAGTAGTCTTTAACATGCATGTTATTGGTTGGGGGAAATTGGAGGAAACCACCCTGACACGGGGAGGAACAAGCAAACTCCACACAGAAAGACCCAGGCTGTGCAGGAATTGAATCTGCGACCTTCTTGCTGTGAGACTATTCGCTCTGCCACCGTGCCGCCACTGCTCCCAATAGAATTTATGCACTGACATCATTTTATTCCAAAAAATGCTTAGCAACATTTAGAATGAGTGGCATTTCTTCAATGTATTTCTTTGTTGTCATGGCAACGGCTTTCTCTGCTAACAACAGTTGATGTTTCAGGACATTTAACTGCAACAAACGGACTCAAAAACATCTTTTTACAGAAGAAAAAGGTCATAAGTTCAACTGTGTGTGATTTCAATGTCTGATAAATGTGAGAAGTCTTGTTGTTTGTCTGCTTTGCTACAACTGTTTTTACATGTCAGTTACAAACCAGTGCTCAGTAGACTTGTTGTGGGTTGAATTTGTTATCAAACTGTAGTTTATTTTTCCTGTTTTAGCTGTTTATTGAACTCTTACAAGAGAAAATGTTCTTTCTCTCCATTAACTCTCTCAGCATCAACATTTAGAATGATGTCATGTTTAGTTTAGTTTTGTTTATTAGTTTATTTGACAGGGACAATGTGCAAAAACATTGAAGATGCTTTGCACCAGAGTATAGCCGTAGCTAGTTTCCATCTGCAGTTCCTGAGCAGGTGAGAGATACAAAATAAAACAACAACAACCAATATTACAAATACACACTCACACACGCACACACTACAGAGAACTACTTTTTACACATTAAAATGAAAAAAAAAAAATGTCACCTGCACAACCTCTATTCCCCCAAAACAGATTAAAGGCCAAGTCATACATGTAAAAATGCACTTTGAATCTATGACGCGACCCCAGATGTTGCTGTGACACCTCGAGCGGTCCTGACCCTGACTTTGGAAGTGTCAGCTCTGCACAAGTCATTTCATTCTCTGTCTCCAAACTCCAGCTTCTTTCTGAAAAGTTTCAGAAGCTTGGAAAAATTAACTTATTTTTGTCCCATTAGTTCCATTAAAATAATACACACTGATACTATGACAGTAGATTTAGATTTCCAATGAACAACTCTGGCTCTAAAACAGGCCATTTCAACATGAGGCCTGTGGGTCAAATCAGGCACGATCCATCTTCCAAATATCAAAAAATATACAGCATCAGTTTTGTACTGCCTGGATCAGTCTTAGTATATTTTTTATTGGACAGTTAATCGATTAACTGTACAGTTCAATGCGTATCTCCCTCCAGAGGTCACAAACTTGCAGATAAAACCAAACTGGACATAAAGAGTTGATAATAATAATGTTTTAGTGTTCATACCTGAGCTCAGAGCGGCGAGCAGGGCCAGGACGCTGAGAAGAATCTTCATGTTTGTGTCCGAGTGTCGTCCTCAGAAGTCTGAAGTGTCCTCTTCGAAGGTCCTCCACATACATAAAAAACAAGTTTGCATAGATTTGACTGTCCTTTGCATCCACGTCGTCACGCTTCCTCTTTATGATTCTGTGGGGAGTTTCGACACGTTTTCACTCGGTTTCAGCGCTGGATCTTAATAATAAAGTACTGACCTTCACTACACTGTAAAAAAATCCTAAGGCCAAAAAGTTAAACTAACTTAAATCTTTGTGTTGATATAACTTGACAGTGTGAGTCAAAGATTTTCAACTTAGATTTTTAAGTTATAAGAGAGAGAGAGAGAGAGAGAGAGAGAGAGAAAGGAGAGAGAGGAAAGAAAGAAAGGGGAGAGAAAAGAGAGAGAGAAGAACGAGGGAGAGGAAAGAAAAGAGAAAGGAGAGAGAGAGAGAGAAAGAGGGAGAGAGAGAAAGAAAGGGGGGAGAGAGAGAGAGGAGAGAGAGGAGAGAGAGAGAGAAAGGAGAGAGAGGGAGAGAGAGGGGAGAGAGAGAGAGAAAGGAGAGAGAGGGAGAGAGAGAGAGAGAAAAGAAAGAGAGGAAAGAAAGAAAGAAAGGGGAGAGAAAAAGAGAGAGAAGAACGAGGGAGAGGAAAGAAAAGAGAAAGGAGAGAGAGAGAGAGAGAAAGGAGAGAGAGGGAGAGAGAGAAAGAAAGGGGAGAGAGAGAGAGGAGAGAGAGAAAGGAGAGAGAGAGAAAGGAGAGAGAGGGAGAGAGAGAGAGAGGAGGAGAGAAGAGAAAGGAGAGAGAGAGAGAGGAGAGAGAGAAAGGAGAGAGAGAGAGGAGAGAAAGGAGAGAGAGAGAGAGAGAAAGGAGAGAGAGAGGAGAGAGAGAAAGGAGAGGGAGAGAAAGGAGAGAGAGAGAGAGAAAGAGAGAGAGAGAAGAAAGAGAGGAGAAAGAGAGGGAGAAGAAGAAACAGAAAAGAGAGAGGGAGAGAGAGGGAGAGAGAGAGAGAGAGAGAGAGAGAGGAGAGAGAGAGAAAGAGAGAGAGAGAGAAGAAAGAGAGAGAGAGAAGAAAGAGAAGAGAAAGAGAGGGAGAAGAAGAAACAGAAAAGAGAGAGGGAGAGAGAGAGGAGAAAGAAAGCAACAGACACATTGGAGAGGAGCGAAAGGGAGGAGAAAGAAGAGAGAGAATGTCGGACAACTCACACATGAGTTTAATCGACATAAAACTTTGAGGCAGAAATTTAACTTACATTTTTAAGTTAAAGTGCATTTTATTTTTTACAGTGTATTCCTTGTGTGAAAATCGACTTTGGTGAAAGTCAAAGTCCTGCTTTACTTGAGTTAAAGTACAAAAGTGCAGCTGTGTAAATGTTCTTATGTATAAAGTACACTCCCCAAAAGATATAGTTTGACTTAAAATAAAAACAAATGTATTGAAACAAGGCAGAAACATGTCGAAACAAGTCACATAATCTAGCCTCATAAATTAAAACCATCTTAATCAGAAAAAATACCAAATAAAGATTAAAATCCAGCTTTCAAGACATTTTAACCAATCTAAAAGTTAGTTTAGTTAGTTAGTTTGTAATGTGTGAGTGTGAATGGGACTTTACAGTAAATTAACTGTAATTCATCCGACTTTTATCACGTGATAAACATGTGATTGTTAAAAATATAAAGAGATTTTCACCTGTTAAAGTGCATATGACAGGTTTCAACAAAATTCTCTTTTAATTTAATTTAGTAAATTAACACTTACAAATTTAAATGATAGTTTTACATAATCAATAACGAGTTTGTGAGGAAAAGTCTGAAAATATGTTGAAAATAACAGGAACCTATTTTAATAACTCCATGCACATAAATGTAACAACATAAGAGTATTGTTTATGTCTCAAGAAGTGAAAACCTGTGACTTTAGGAGAGTTTTGGCCCAATTTATTATATGGTCGCTAGGCAACTCCCTAGTGTGATGTCGTCATCTATAAACAGGAAGTACATTTGTAATATAAAAATGGCTGAACTGGGATGAACTTTGCAAAATGTTGAATGAAATCTTAAATATAACGATCTTAACTTTGTTTTAAGCTACGGTCACAAAGACCCGTACGACCTGCTACGACCTCTCTGCGAAAGATTTTTGTCTCATTTCCTACGTCATTCTTGAGGCGTTGTTATGAAAAAACGGCGCTCGCAGCTCGTTCGTAAGTTCGTAGACAGGTCTATGGTCTTGTTAAAGATTTTCTACGACCAGTCTACGAACGCAGAGACTAAAGGTCCACTTGGACCTGTGTCGTCTGTTCAACTGCACCTGCTCCTACAGATAAGGCCCTGACCCAGTCGACCCCATCATGGAGATGGTTCCTGAGGCTGTTCTGTGGTCCACCTCCAGACCTGAGGCGACAGAGGCCTCTCCATCAATGCACCACCCTCTGGGACAGAGACTGCATCCACCTCAACACTTTTAAGAAAATCTGAAGATCCATCTGTTTAAATGTGCTTTTAATGTTTTGTAATTGTCATGTTTGATTAATGTTGTAATTACTAACTGTTCTTATGTATTGTACCTCTGTTAAACTGTCTTTGACTGTAAAGCGTCTTTGAGTGTCTAGAAAAGCGCTATATAAATAAAATGTATTATTATATTATTATTATTATAAAGCCTGTACAATGTGCCTGAGCGGGAGAGTCAAAGTGGAGAGAGACGCGCTCTGGAGACTGCGCATCTCTTGAGGCGCAGTTTAGCCTGTACGAGGGATCTGTATGAAAGCCCACGGGCCTACGCGACAGAAAACGCAGCTAGTTTTAAACACGGAAAGGAACGGACAAGGAGCGCACGGGGAGTACAGGACAAGGAGCGCACAGAGGGGACCGGACAAGGTGCACGGAGACAGGACGGAACGCGCAGGGGGCCAGACCCAGAGCGTGGGGACCAGACCTGGAGCGTGAAGGGATGAGATCGCTTGAAACACGGCCGGACCGGACCAGGAGCGCACGGAGAGGAACGGACCTGGGGCGTGCAGGAATATCGTTTGAAACACGGCCAGACCGGACCAGGAGGCGCGCGGGAAAACGCAAATCGCCTGGAGATGGACACAACCACGGGGAGGACAGCTGTAACAGACGTAGACATTTGGACAACTTCTGCTCGCTGGCGGTGGAATATTGTTGTTGTGAAGTGCTTCAAACTTTTTTATATGAACACAATGATGTCAGTGGACTAGTCTTCAGCATCTGTCTAAGTTTTGGCGTCTCCTCTGCAATACTTAGGTAAGAAACAACAGTTTGTTGTGTTTCTAGTTGTCTAGCCTTAATATATTAGGTGACATTTAGAGCTGTAAAAATAGACCATTTCTTCCAATTACTAATAAAGTTGGGCACCTTCAGACGAATTGAATACGTTAATTTTTCCATGACATAGATATTCTGAATTATGTTCATCCATTGCTGAAGAGTTGGGACATCAGGCTTAAGCCAAAGTCTGGTGATGGACTTTTCTAGTTTTTCTAGTCAATAAGATCTTGGTCAGATAGAGATCCTCCTTCAGCACATTTTTTGAAAAGTGCCCCAGATACAGCACAGTACACTCCTTGGGAACATTATAACCAAGAACTCTTTGTAAGGTGTTGTCTACAATAGTCCAGAATGGTTGAATTCTAGAGCAAGACCAAAATATATGAGAGTGGTCTGCATCCATAACTCACATTGGCTTTTTATTTTGCAAAGGTAGTTTTCTTTATATTTGATTGTACTCAAAAACTGTTCTTAGTTCTGCACAATTCAGTTACACATTCAGTCACATTTCCATCCAACAGAGCAGGAACAAGGAACAGGAAGGAACGAACAAGGAACAAGGAACAAGATGGATAGATAGATAGCTTTATTTCGTCCCCGTGGGGAAGTTGATTTGCAGCATAATCACATTTACATGGCTGGTTTTCCCTTTCACACTTCCACATACACAAGCTTACACAGTTTTTTCTATAGGTTTGGCTCATTTCTTGAAACCGAGATGACATTCTCAGAAATCACATGGACAAATCTCCAAACCAAGCTACAGTTGTTCACAACTGAATGTCATTTCTCATTGCTTTCATCAAACTTCCAGTGTCATAGACCATGTCTCAATGGCTCAGTACAGCTTTGCAAATGTTTCTGTACAAGTCTTCTACAGACAGGACAATGATCCCTCATTTAGCACATTTTTCAAATCAAAAGATTCTTTCAGATCAAACTGATGAGCTGTTTTTCAGTGTAATGGTTGTTATGTCCAAAACATGTCAGCAGCATTTCCACTGTGTAAGTCTCAACATGCAAAAGACTCTGTTCATTTGTCAAAGTTAGTCAAGAATAAAATACCATAAACACTGTGATATCTTCTCAAGATATGACTTATTCTGATGTTACAATATGAAACTATAAACATGACAAAGAATGATACTATAGAAATGACAAATAATCAGACTATAAACACGACAAAGAAAAATACAGAATCAGAAATGATTGATCCAGTTTAGAGTCATTCTCCAGTCACTGCAGTGATGCTTTACAGTTGTAAGTAAAACACAAATACACTTACACTGGTCTCTCATTCTGTTCTGTTTACATGAGAAAGACTTTAGTTTTGAAGCTTGTATGAACAGTTTTGGGAAAGAGATGAGCTTTTGATATTGAGCTGTAATGTTGCACAGAAATGTTAAATCTTTGTCCAAATGATTTTAAAGATGTAAAAAATAAACTAAGCCAAACCAATGGAGAAAAGCTTTAGTGTATTCTAGTGTATAATTCTATTGTGTTAGCTGGACTTCTGCCACAGTGATAAACATCTAAACATTCTGACTGTCAGAGTCACACAAGACCAAAGGGACGATGTGTTTTAGGAGCAATGACGATTCACAGACAAAGACGTCTGGTTTGGACTCATATCTAAAGTGTTTTGGGAGAGAAATGAGCTTCTGCAGGTGATCCATGGTGTTGTGCTCAACCATCCAGGTTATTTTGACAAAGTGACTAAGTGAATGAAAAAGAGCCAAAGCAACTGAGAAGGATCTTTGTGATTTTGATGGAATTGACTCTTTACATGGAAAAGTAACTTACTGATGAAACATAAACAAACAGTTTTGGCAGAGAAATGTGCTTTTGCTGGTGATCTGTGATGTTTTGTGACGAAGTGTCAAATTGTTTGACCAAATGATCTGCAGTTTTGAGAATGTCATCTCGGTTTCAAGAAATGAGCCAAACCTATAGAAAAAAACTGTAAAAACAAACATTGTGCTGGGATGTACACCCCTACAAACCATTGAGGAGTTTTATGGCTTGTGGAATAAACCAGAACTTGGACCTATTTTTCTTAAACAGAGGAGAACAGAAGCGACGGCCAAAGGCAGGAGGACAAACTCTGAGAAAAGAGGATGCAGAGAGAATCATTTGAGCCTTATTTACTGTCCTCACTGAATAGACCTCCTCCAGGCCGGGCAGTTTAGATGCCACAGTCACGGTCTTTCTTAGGCATTTCTTCTGGGCTTCTGTACTGCTCCCATACCAGCAAATCACACAGAACGTTAAGACACTTTCATAAAAACTAGAATAAAACATACATAAGTTTTTTTTTAAAAAGAAGAGTCTTTGCTGCGCTTTGACTGCGACACAGTCTGTCCAAGCGTCCCACTTTAGATTCTGGTCCAGAACAACACCAAGATTGTTAAATTGCTCTACCTCCTCAATGCAGATGTCATTTATAACTGTGGACCTCTGTTGTTTTGTTTTTCTGAAGTCTATGCACATTTGCTTTGTTTTAGTTGTATTCATTAGCAGGTGGGATTTTTTGCTCCAGTCAAAGAACCAGTGTAGGACTGGGCCATGTTCTTCTTCCTCATCCATGAGTAGACTCACCAGAGCCGTGTCATCTGCATATTTAATAAAATGTCTGTTGGGGAACTTGCTGGTGCAGGCATTGGTGTATAAAAAAAATAGAACAGCCGACAGCACACAGCCCTGAGGACTGCCTGTGGAGGTGAGGATTTTGTCAGACAGTGAGTTCCCTACTTTAACCTGCTGAACCCGACAAGACAAAAAATCTGAAACAAGGAACAAGATGGTTAGTAGACAGCCGGACATGAAATAAAAATGTTTTATATCCCGAAAATACTTAGGCTTACTGCGTTACCCTGTGTTAGCATTAGCAACGTACCGCTGCACGCCACGCGCCTCGGCCTAACAACCTATAAACCAGCTTTGAAGGACTCCAGCCGCGGTTCTGACTGCCGCCTGGCCGCTACAACAAACACTTCCTCAAGACTGCACTCGGTCAACGCGATGCTGGAGACACGTGACAGAGAGCGGTGCACCACGATGCTGCAACCACTCGCCAGACTGCAAAAGGACTAACATTAGAGCAGACCTGGGCAAACTGCGGCCCGCGGCCTGCTTCAACCAGGCCCCTGTTTTTGGAAAAAGAGAAGTTTAAGAGAAAAAAAGACTTGGGCTATACGACAATAAACTTGTAACATTTGGAGATTAAACCTATAATTTTACGAGATTAAAACTGTAATTTGGATCATGGAACATTGTTATAGTTATTTAAATCTATTGTGTGTTTTTGACTCGTCCAAGTCCAAGTCCTGATCATATTTAGTTTTTTCTCTCGTAAAATTACCATAATAACATTTTCATTTGAGATTAAGCTAATAACTTTATGAAAATCAAGTTGAAGCTTTAGAAAGTTATGAATTACTAGAAGTATAAAGTTGAAGCCTTACAAAAGTGCTATTTTATAAACTAAACTTGACATTTTATTTGTACAGGTTTTCTATATTCTGTTGAAGAAATGTGTTTTGCAATAATGAGAATCTGTTACACCAGTGATGTCAGTCCGGCTCCTGCTGTTCTGGGTTGAATCTGGCCGGCCCTGCTTTAGATTCAATGGTTTCTTCAGTGTCTTGCCGAAGGACACAGCATCAGTCAGTCAAGAGTTCTCTCTTCTCTCTTTCTCCCTTCCTCTCCCTTTCCCCTCTCTTTTCCCCTTTTCTCCCTCTCTTTCTCTCTTCTCTCTCTCCTTACTCTCTTCCCTCACTTTTCTGTCTCTCCCCCTTCTTTCTTTCTTTCTTTCTTTCTCACTTTCTTTCTTCCTCTCTCTCTTACTCTCTCTCCCTTCTCTTTCGCTCTTCTCTTTCTCTATGTTCTCTCTCTTTCTCCCTTACCTTCTCTTTTCTTCACTCTTTCTCTCCTTTATCTCCCTCTCTTCTCCCTTCTCCCTCTCTTTCTCCTTCTCTCTCTCTTTCTCTCTTCTCTCTTTTCTTTTCTCTCTATCCCTCACTTTCTGTCTTCTCCCTTTCTTTCTTTCTTCTTTTCTTTCTCTCTTTCTCTTCCTCTCTTCTTGTCTTTCTATCTTTTCTCTTTCTCCCTTGTCTCTCTCTTCTGTTCTTTTCTCTCGTCTCTCTCTTTCTCTCTCTCTCTCTCTTCTCTTTCCCTCGCTTTCCCTCTCTCCCTTTCTTTCTCTGTCTTCTTCTCCTTTCTCTTTTTCTCTCTTTCTCTTCCTCTCTCTTGTCTTTCTATTTTTCTCTTTCTCTCTTTCGCCCTTCTCTCTTTCTCCCTTGTCTCTCTCTTCTCTTTCTCTCTCCCTTTCTTTCTCTCTCTCTTCTCACTTCAATTTCTCTCTCTCCTCTCCCCCTTTCTTTCTTTCTTCTCTTCTCTCTCTCTCCCTTCTCTCTCTCTCTTCTTTTTCCCTCGCTTTTCTCTCTCCCTATTTCTCTTTCTCTCTCCCCCCTTCCTTTCTTCTTTTTTTTCTTTCTTTCTTTCTCTCTTTCTCTTCCTCTCTCTCTCTTGTCTTTCTATCTTTTCTCTCTCTCTCTCTCTCTCTCTTTCTGCTTCCAAACTCATGAAAAGCAAAGTTGAGCCACAAAACAGTCGCTAATGTTTAATATGAGTTGTTTTTTCAGACGTTCTATGATTACAGACTCATTTAAATGCAAAGATAAACCACAGAAGTTAATATTCAGACTTCTTTCCTTCAGATCCAGTAGTTTCTTCAGCGTCTTTCCGAAGAACTCAGCGTCGGTCAAGACTTTCCCCACTTTGCCAAAGAAATGACGGATTTCCATTTGCAAAGTGCCATTTAAATCAGGCTCAGACTGGGACATTTGAATGAGCAGAACGACTTGTGTTTTGGAGAGCTGCAAGTGCCCATGACTTAAGACCATTATACCTCACATTTTACTAAACATTTTGCAAATTTCATCCCGGTTTAGTCGCTTCTGGGAAGAAAAATGTGCTTCCTGTTTGTGAATGATGACGTCAGACTAGGAAATGTGTGATAATATGGGACAAAACTCCTCTAATGTCATTTATTTTAGACGATAACACACTTTAGAATGGCCTTCTCTGTTCTTTACTTGAGTTTGAGTTTCATTTTAAACCACTGTAAGCTTTATTTTTGGTCTTCTGTTGTCTAGTTTAGATCTGGTGGTACATAGAACCAAACATTATCTTTTGTGGTATCAAACGTTTAAAAGCCACTAAACTTAAACTGGCAGTAAGAATGCAGTTTCAGATTAGTTTGAACTCACACTGGACTTTGTGAAGAGGGAATAATAAAGCCTGACACTTGTTTTATGTGGCTTTTAAAAACAATTGAACAGAATTGGACTCAGTTTATACATGTCGTATACTATTGACACTCAAGACTGGCTGATATCCTGACAGCTGTGCTCCCCGGTTGTTTGTTCTGTTTGTGAAGTGGTTTATATCTCTTGAGTCTGTCAGGTCCTGGGTTCAGACTACTTCTGGTCCAACTCTCACTGTGGGTTTTCATTTCTTTAAAATGTATTTGAATTTTTATAATATAGCACTTTTTAAAGACACCCAAAGACGCTTCACATTTTGCATTATCCATTCGTTCCAACCTCTGTGTATGCTTTTATTGTAGCCACAGCAGCCCTGGGGCAGATTGACAGAAGCTAGGCTGCCATTTTGCGCCGACGGCCCCTTCGACCATCACCAACCATTCATACTTACACCAGATCCACACTAGGCAATGTGGGGGAAGTGTCTTGCCTATAGACACGAGTTTCTCCTCTGTTCCACTGTGGCTCCAGAGTCTCCCATCCAGGTACTGACCAGGCCCAACATGCTTAGCTCCTGAGATCTGATGAGATCAGGCTTTGACAACCCTAACCCTGGTGTGGCCACCAAAAGTACAGAGCCTGTCACACCAGGCCCGTGTACGTGACCTTCAGAGCTCCACAGCCTCTTTTCCTTCCTGTAAGAGTACTCGGCCTCTCTCAGAGATGACCAGTGTTGGCTGTGTAATTTAGTTACTGTAATTAGATTACATTTTTGAGTAACTAGAAGTGTAACTGCTTATGGACTCTTGCTCCACAAACATAAACTCTATAACTTTAGTCTTAGTTACATCTACAGCCTGTCCGTCCATGGAGTGGATCCCTTCTTCACTGTGGTTCTCCTCCAGGTTTCTCTTTTTCCCTTAGGGTTTTTTTGAGTTTTTCCTGCGAGAAGGAGGGTCTAAGGAGTCTAAGGACAGAGGAGGGTCTAAGGACAGAAGGAGGGTCTAAGGACAGAAGGAGGGTCTAAGGACAGAAGGAGGGTCTAAGGACAGAAGGAGGGTCTAAGGACAGAAGGAGGGTCTAAGGACAGAAGGAGGGTCTAAGGACAGAAGGAGGGTCTAAGGACAGAAGGAGGGTCTAAGGACAGAAGGAGGGTCTAAGGACAGAAGGAGGTCTAAGGACAGAACTAAGGACAGAAGGAGGTCTAAGGACAGAAGGGAGGGTCTAAGGACAGAAGGAGGGTCTAAGGACAGAAGGAGGGTCTAAGGACAGTCAAGGAGGGATCTAAGGACAGAAGGAGTGGGACTAAGGACAGAAGGAGGGACTAAGGACAGAAGGAAGGGTCTAAGGACAGAAGGAGGGACTAAGGACAGAAGGATGGTCTAAGGACAGAAGGGGATGGAGGGAGGTCTAAGGACAGAAGAAGGAGGGTCTAAGGACAGGGGATGCTCTGGACAATCATTCATCTGCTCTACTAATAATCTGCTTTGACATTCTTGATCAATTACTACTTCTGAATGTTTATTGTTTTATTTTATTTCTACTTTTCATGTTAATCATAATCTTGGGAAGTCCTCAGAGACGACTGTTGTTGTGATTTTGGGCTATACAAAAATACATTATTTGATTTGATTGATTTAACTTCCTGTGAAAATACTCGTAGTCACTTTTACGTAAGATAGAATGGTTCGGAGACACAACAGCAGCTGGAACATTTCTATCGCGATTTTACTTTATTTGTTTAAGCAGCTCATTTATCGTTTGCCTTTGTTTAAATAACAATAATAAAATGTAAACTCCTATTTTTTGATCGACTATGTACTTTTTCAACACGTTTCCCAACACTGGAGACGACAACAGCATCGGAGGAGCAGCTGAACGTAAACTGTGGATCAACACAAGACCAGAGCTGGACCAGTCTGAGTCTGGAGAAGAGTCCATGTTGTTAAATCAGAAATCACTCAACGTAAAGTCAATAATGAAGGTTCACACACGTTTATTTGAGTCTTTGTGTCTACAGATTCTTGAAGATCAAACTAATGACTCCACTCTCTGCATCTTCACTCCGCTGCTCCACAAAACACCTCTGACTGTTTAAGCTCACATATTATTTGCATTCGTTTTCATTAAACTGTTAAAGTGACATATGCAGATGTAAAATTCAGAATAAGAATGTTTGGAATGTTTCAATAAAATCCGGACATACTATAATCATTGTAATAGGTTAGGGTCATGTCTCTTAAAGTCGTTTTCTTCTTAGACAAGTATCGGTAAGGATGGTTTATTCCTGACTTCGTCTTCGTCAGAGGCAACATGGTGACGTGTCTATCACTGCTGTTCCCATGCAGGAACACAAGCCCCGACACCAGATACATTGGGCTACCGGTAACATCTTTTTACTGTCTGGTCTCTGGAGAAGAGCTCCACGTGGAGAGTTAAAGCTCAGAAAGCGCTTTCAACTTCTTTATCCAAATTTATTATGTTAAAGTCGGCAATATCATGAAGGCAAACGGATGGACTGGGACAACACGGATTATCAGAGGGAAATGAAGAATAGAAATGAGTCTTTGAATCGAGACGAAGGAGCTCTACGTGGAGTCAGAGACCACGAGATTTAGGTCTGGGCTGGCCAGCAGCAGCTCAAACCATGGCGACGTGCCGCCTCTGAGTGACCGTCGAAACTAGTCGGTAATAACCATCTCTTACTGATACTTGTCTGGATAAAGAAGAAAAGCTTTTCATACTATAATCATTTTCTTTCTTTTTAGGTGTGTTTCTGATCAAGCTTTTGCGTCGCGGAGATGCAGGATGTGGAATCAGACAAGATACATTCACTATAATATATGAAAATTAACCAAACACAACTAAGAAATCAACAACTGAGAAGTGTGTTCAGGAAGAGAGTGAGAGCAGCCACGCAGAGACTCATCAGGAGCACAGGGGGCGGGCCAGGGCCAGAGGGGCGGAGTTACACAGGTGACCCTCACAGCAGGTGATGGGTTTGATGCAGAGTTCACTCCTCATGCAGCCCTGAGTCACTGCACCTGGAGGACAACCAAAGGATCACGAGTTAAAGATGCAGAATTGAATCGGTTACATACTAAAGCTATGAAAAGGAACGGTCCAAGTATTGAACCTTGTGGGACACCTAGTCACAAAACATGTGGACCAGCCAAATTAAAACGCATCATGGACTTTTCCTCTGCATTCAACACAATAAAAACAGACTTTCTCTTTTAAAAAATGCATTTCATCCCATTGTTGAGGACCAAAAGTTGTATACACACTCACTTTACAGGGACCTGCCTTACTTATGGGGACAAAAAGCAGGTCCTCAGATGTAAATCGTTCAGTATGAGATCAGTAACATGTTTTAAGTAAAAAAAAAAAGGTTAAGTTAGGATTAGGGTGAGGGTTAGGTTAAGTTCAGGCAAATAGTCACTAATGCTGCGTTCAGATTGGAAAGAGTTGGTTGCCTGGGATCCAGAACCCAGGCTTCAGCAAACTGCTCAGAGTGGGTCTGGTCACCACGCCCTCTGCCTGTATTTCAGATCAAATCTACACCATACCGGGCAATCAGATTAGCTATTTACGTGACGCAGATGAAACAAAGGAGATGATTGGTCGTCTGTCATTTTAAACCAAAATCTAACTTCACTCACCTCGCATTAAAATAGTTAGTCGCTCATTAATTTAGATTTCAGTTCTATGTAATATGTATTTTTTTTCCGTCGGGAGCAGCCATTTTGGTTTCAGGCGGCAGATAATGCGTGTCTCTGATTAATCTGTCAATCACGGCTAGAGAAATTCGAAAGAGGGACACAGTGTCCAGACGATGTATTTTTATATATCGTCTGGACATTCTATGCAAGAGAGTTGGAGCGTCCAGTACGTCAAGTTTACATGTTAAGTCAATGTAAACCTGCGTCTTGAGGCGTCCAGTGAATTTGCGTCTAGTGCGTCGAAATTTTGGTGTTTCGGGTGTCTGCTGAAGTAGAGCTCCAACCTGCAGCGGACACTTTGGCCTCATCAGGCAGTCGACACACGAGTTGGACACTGCTGAACTTTGAAGAGTTAAATGTCCTAGTGTTCTCTCATTATCAAGAGGAAAGAACGACTGTTTACTGAAGTGAAAAAATGTGTTGCTTTTGCTCTGAAAATCTGGCAACACGGCAAAACAAACAAAACTGGACATGACCTGCACTGAAGCAGAGCTCACATGGATCTATTAAAACACTTGTTGCCGTGTTTAACCTCTGCAGTACAACGAGGACAGAGACAGCAAAAGAACTGCCTGGAGAAAAGTTGTGTGATCGAGTAAGTTCCGTTTATTAAATGCAGCAAGCTTCTGTCGACCTCTCTCCTTCTCTCTGTCAACGTGATTTGTCTACGAGCAAAACCAAGCCTTTTACTAACAAGCAGGAACACAAAGAAAGCCCCACGCTTTAGGGTGTTTAGAGCGCCTGTTAGGGGGCGCCAGCTTTGAAAAGATTCAGTGTCAAACAATCGCTTCAACGGGCAAAATTAGACGCTTCAATGCTGTCCCGGTCTAAACGCAGCATATGATTAAGGTTAGGGTAAGAGTCCGTGAAATAAATGTGAGTCAATGTAATGTCCCCATGACATATGTGTGATCATACATTGTGTTCTAAGCCCAACCTCTGTGAAGTTGGCCCCCTAATCAAACGCACATCTACACAATTACTCTCACCGAAACGCTGGTGACGTAGCAGCGATTGAAGAAGTCTCCCAGAGTGTTACAGTCCACGGTCTTTGTGCAGGGCTGTTTTGTTTCCAGAGGTGAGCAGGAGTAGCATGTGTACCAGGCAGCCTGCAACACAAAACATAATCAGACTATGACAGGGGACAGACCGTAATCAGACTACAACAGAAAGTTTTCAAAGCTCGCCGTTCTCTTATGGCAAAACTCTTTTTTTTCTGTTTATGATCAGTTTGCTCTCTCAGTATAAAGGCTTTATAAAGGTTTAACTTCATCCATAAAGTTCTATGGGAGATTAAAATTCAATGGACATTTCCTTCACGAGAACCTTTACCAGTGAACCAATTAATCACTACATTAATCTTGGCTCTGGACTTTTTTGCAGATTTTTTCTTCTTTCAAGTGGAAAAGACAAAGTTCACAACTAGAAAAATTAGCTACTCCAACTTTAACCAGAAAAGTCCAGCTGAGATCCAGAAGCAGGAGGCATTCATGGACATCCTTTTAGGGGAAACCAGAGCCACGCCCCAGGAAAACCACTAACACAGACATGGTAACCCAGAACATGACAACAACCTCATAGTAGTCATAGATATTATTAGGAACACTCTCTTGATTATTTATCCCCTCACGACCGTCCTCTGAGGCTATAAACTTCTCTATGCTACTCTAGCGTATTGTCTTATCTTTATAGTGTCCAGTCTCTGTACTTTCGTGTTCTGAGTCCACATGAGTTGGTACGGCTTCCTGCCTTTGTCCCAAGTTTTTGTGGTTGTGTACGGATCTCTAGGTGTCTCTAATTTTAGTTGTAAGTTTTTCTCTACCTGCTAGACGTGCGCTGCCTGTGTTTCTTGTCACTTTACAATGGCTTAAATAGATAGTTCCGCCACATATTCCCCCCTCGTGTTGCTTTAGTTCTGCGTCGAGCTCGAATAGATCCACCGCACATTCTCCTGAGAAAGATTAAGACATTTGTACTGTTATGATGTAGGTTTTCTCTAGGCTGTTTTGTACTTAATAATGAATTCTANAAGGCCCTGGACCAAGAGATTTAGACCATTTGAGTCAAAATTTGCTCTCATATTTAGGAGATATAATGGCAGCAGATTCATTTTATTTCACTCTTTAAAACTCCTTCTTATTTTATTTTACGTCTCCTTCTATTTCCCCTCACACGTCTGACTAAAATCAGCAAAAAATCAAACTAAAAACTGTTTCTGATGCTTTGCAGTACAATCAAATTGTCTGGAGTCTTTGTGAAGCTGTGACTGGTAGTTTTATTCTTCTGAGACTAACAGGCTCTTGGTCTCATTATGAAGCTGCGTACGCAGAAATAGGGTGAAAACCTCTTAACTCATTTATGTCTTAAGAAAGATTTAAGCAATGCTTTAAATCTTGTAATGTTTTTGTTCTCTGAATCAGCGGCCAAAACTCACAAGGTCCAGACAATTAAAGTCTAAAACATTGGTCCCCAAACTTGTGTTCCATTTTGTGCATTGCTCTATAAATAAAGTCTTTTTATGCAGTTTGATTTACCTTTTGGTAAAGTACATTTTCCTGCGGAGGCATGACTAGTAATATAATTGTGCTTGTCATCACGGAATGAAATATTTTGATAAATTATTTGTGGAAGCTAAGATTCAAGGATATTTTTGTAACATTGAAAATATAATCTGTCCTGCACTGAGAGCCATATCAAGCATCACTTTGGAAGCTGGTTCCGTACTCACATCCTAACACCACCCGAGCTGCCCTGTTTTGTATTGTCTGTTGTTTTTTTAGCTGGCTATTATTACTCATTTTAAGATTTTTTCACTTAATAAGACCAAGTCTTACAAAGATTATTTGATTTGTTTTAAAATATTCTCTCCTGATATACCTTATCAGATATAAAACGGATTTTAAGCAAATTTGTGTCTGTTTTAAATCATAATAGCTTGAATTGTTTAAAAATCATGAAACTAGCATTTTCGGCTCAAAACAACTAGATTAGTCACATGTTCTTACTGCACTGACAGACTATTTCACTTTAAGAAATAATTTTGCAATGTTGAAGCAGATCTAACCCTGGATATTGAATAAAAAACATAATTTATCTTATGTATTAAGACTTTTAGAATATATCTTTGGTCAAATAATGTTGAAATATAGTGACATAAGGTTTATAGTTGAAGAATATTTACAAAGAATTAATGCTTTGTTTTAGTAATTCAGTGTTCGTTGTCTGTAGCAGTCCTGTTATTGATTACGATGATGAAATTACAATTATCAGGTCACATACTCCAGATAAAAACCAGCCCTGAGCCTAAAGAGTCGATAATAATGCATGTTTGTTTGTACCTGAGCTCAGAGCGGCGAGCAGGGCCAGGACGCTGAGAAGAATCTTCATGTTTGTGTCCGAGTGTCGTCCTCAGAAGTCTGAAGTCTCCTCTTCGTCCTCCACATACATAAAAAACAAGTTTGCATAGATTTGACTGTCCTTTGCATCCACGTCGTCACGCTTCCTCTTTATGATTCTGTGGGGAGTTTCAGCGCGTTTTCACTCGGTTTCACTGCTGGATTTATACAATCTATGGTTTTTATTCACAACACACAAAGCAGTTTATGAGGCTGAGTCTGTTATAATCGGATTCTTGGGTCACGATTCTTGAGTTTATTGATTATGTTTAAAAAGTGTATATTTTAGTAATTCCTTGATCAATTTTGGTGAAACAGAATGATAAGGTAAAGTAAATGTTAATCTATCTGTGGCATATCGAGGGGTTTGGGCATGGCAGAAATAAAAATGGAAGTTAAATGATATTAACTTTTGCACCTGGACTCCCCGGGAACCTACGCTAGGATCCTGTTTGTGGACTTCAGCTCTGCGTTCAACACCATCCTCCCTGCTCTGCTCCAGGACAAGCTCTCCCAGCTCAACGTGCCCGACTCCACCTGCAGGTGGATCACTGACTTCCTGACGGACCGGAGGCAGTGCGTGCGGCTGGGGAAGAATGTCTGCACCACTCGGACTATCAACACAGGATCTCCACAGGGCTGTGTACTTTCTCCCCTGCTCTTCTCCCTGTACACCAACTGCTGCACCTCCAGCCATGACTCTGTTAAACTGATCAAGTTTGCGGACGACACCACCTTCATCGGACTCATCTCGGACGGTGATGAGTCTGCCTACAGGAGGGAGGTAGACCGGCTGGTGTCCTGGTGCAGCAGCAACAACCTGGAGCTCAACGCTCAGAAGACAGTGGAGATGATTGTGGACTTCAGGAAAGTCACAGCCCCCTCACCCCCCCATCGCCCTGACAGACTCCCCCATCATCACTGTGGACTCCATCCGCTTCCTCGGCACCACCATCACACAGGACCTGAAGTGGGAGCCGTCCATCAGCTCCCTGATCAAAAAGGCCCAGCAGAGGATGTACTTCCTGCGGCAGCTGAAGAAAGCCAAGCTGCCGGTCCAGATGATGGTGCAGTTTTACACGGCCATCATTGAGTCCATCCTCACCTCCTCCATCACCGTGTGGTACGCTGGAGCCACAGTCAGGGACAGACACAGTCTGCAGCGCATTGTGCGCTCTGCTGAGAAGGTGATTGGCTGCAGCCTTCCATCTCTCCAGGACCTGTACGTCTCCAGGACTCGGGGGCGTGCAGGTCGGATAGCAGCTGACCCTTCTCACCCTGGACACAGACTTTTTGAGCCACTTCCCTCGGGCAGGAGGCTACGGTCCATCCGGACCAGAACCTCACGTCACAAGAACAGTTTCTTTCCCTCTGCTGTTGGACTCATGAACACTTCATAAACCTGCGACTCTGTTGATCTCCTGCATTGTCACTTTAAACAGTCATATCATCATCACCTGTCACTTTATTGTGGCAGGTGATGATGATATGACTTGGGGGGACACGGTGGCACAGCGGTTAGCGCTCTGGCCTCATAGCAAGAAGGTCCTGGCTTCGACTCCCGGGCTGCCCGGGGCCTTTCTATGTGGAGTTTGCTAGTTCTCCCCGTGTCTGCGTAGGTTTCCTCCGGGTACTCCGGTTTCCTCCTACAACTAAAAACATGTCCATTAATGCCTCCCCTGACCCTTCCCCAGGGCTCCCCTGCAAAAGAGATTCTGAATCTCAGTGGGACTTCCCTGGTTAAATAAAAGGTCAATATTCATCTTTGCACTGACAGATTGCACTATTGTTCTGATGACTGTGTACATTTTTTTATTGCCTAACTTTATTGGCCTATCTTGCATGCCCTTACTTTTGATTTTATATATCTTATTTTTTTTTTTATATTATAGTTGATATTTTTTATTCTTTATATAGTTTTTATTCTTTATTTGTGTTTTCTGTGTTATATGTTGCACATTAGCATCGCAACAAGTTCCTAGTTTGTTAATTGTTTGTTCACTGACAATGGCAATAAAAATCTTTCTGATTCTGATTTTGAGCTGTAAAATAATAAAAGGAAACCAAAACCAGCAACGCCAACCCAGGGACAGTAAAATAAAATAACTACAACTAAACACATAAGGCAACACAGGTTCGTTTAAACATTGACAGAGGCATGTTCC
This sequence comes from Mugilogobius chulae, assembly GCA_038363315.1. Lineage (NCBI taxonomy): Eukaryota > Metazoa > Chordata > Actinopteri > Gobiiformes > Gobiidae > Mugilogobius > Mugilogobius chulae. The sequence continues at coordinate 4,587,342 of CM076412.1, read as the reverse complement.
ATTTTAATCACATTTGCTTTTTATTTATTTATTTTTGCAACTTTATTTTTGTATGCAATTTTCTGTTTTTATACAATCAATAACAAAAAGAACAAAGTGAGGAGGGACTGGAGGAGGGTCACACTTGTTGATAAAAGGATAGTGCATGTACCAGTGGACAGACCAGAGTATAAACATCATGACAGGTCAGGTCAAAAAATAATGTACCATGAGCCTTTTGCATTAGTTTGTGCTAATTTGAAATACCAAAAACTTTTGGCATGTAGTCGGGCTTAAGCCAAAGTCTGGCGATGGACTTTCTAGCTTTTCTAGTCAATAAGATCTTGGTCAGATAGAGATCCTCCTTCAGCACATTTTCTGAAAAGTGCCCCAGATACAGCACAGTACACTCCTTGGGAACATTATAACCAAGAACTCTTTTTTGTCTACAATAGTCCAGAATGGTTGAATTCTAGAGCAAGACCAAAATATAGGAGAGTGGTCTGCATCCATAACTCACATTGGCTTTTTATTTTTGCAAAGGTAGTTTTCTTTATATTTAATTGTACTTAAAAACTGTTCTTAGTTCTGCACAATTCAGTTACACATTCAGTCACATTTCCATCCAACAGAGCAGGAACAAGGAACAAGGAACAAGATGGATAGATAGATAGAAATCATTATCACATTTACATGGCTGGTTTTCCCTTTCACACTTCCACATACACAAGCTTACACATTAAAAACAAACATTGTGCTGGGATGTACACCCCTACAAACCATTGAGGAGTTTTATGACTTGTGGAATAAACCAGAACTTGGACCCAGGGGCGATTCTAGACTTCCAAGTTTAGGAGTGCTTAGTACCAAGGGGATAGGATGTACTTTTTGTGTACTTTTCTGCCTATAAAAACACGCCACACTCTTACTTTTCCTCTCTGTGGATATTAATTATGGCAAAGGAACACATGATAGTGCACATATTTTGTGTGATTTTTGTGTGTTTGGCCTCCTCTGAGCAGAGACTCTAATTTAGTCCCTCCAAGTTAAGTTGCACTAATATCACAGAAAAAAGTTTCAAATAATTGCAAACCTTTGCTGATATATTATCAAGTGCACAGATACTCTCTCTCTCTCTCTCTCTCTCTCTCTCTCTGCCTCTCTCTCTCTCTCTCTCTCTCTCTCTCTGCCTCTCCAGTATATTCACAGTGATTACTGTATTGCATTTTATCCTATAAAAAAGTACATAAAAGTGTGTAACCAGGGTCACACTGTCCGCCCCGGGGTCTTTTTGGCCAATTGCAGGTAATTTACTGTATTCTAGTACACTTTAGAGGTTTTATAGTCACATCCTATACAAGTCTTTATGTTTCCATAGGTTCATTTTCCAGTCTGTGTGTCTCCTCTTGTGCTCTTCACACATGAACCTTCAGTCTGTTTCACAAACACGCCTAAACCTTTGTCAGGGAGCCCGATCTCACAAAAAAGCGTACATTTACCACGACATTACACAACATGTAAATGAGGTATGATTAGCACGAATTCACGGCCGTCCTGAGTAATTATAGTACGCATCACAGTCCCCATTCAGTTCAATGGTGGTTGTTAAGACGTGTTCTTTATGAATATTCATGAAATCCTGATTCTAATCTTAACCTGCCCCAAGCCCCAGACCTAATCTTACACATTTTAGTAACTTTATGCCTGAACTTACCCGTTTCACTTGAAGAAAACGTCCCCACGTGGCTTCAATTTTTTTAACGCTGTGAAATCTCGTGTCATTTTTACTCTTTTTCATATCGTGCTAAATGTACGGCGTAACATAAGTACTAAAAATAGCTGTGAAGTCCAAATACGCTGTTTTTGTGTCGTGGTAAAAGTACGCCATCTAGTGAGACTGTGTTGTGTCAGGACATCTGAACACAGTTTATATTGATGATGATTAAATACTGATGGAGCCGCGTGTGCGTCGCCGCGCGCTTGTCGCCGCGTGTGCGTCGCGTGGCCGATGCATATGGCTGCGTGCGCGGCGCCGGTTCGCATCGCTAAAACGTCTTTTCAAGAGTTTAACTGCACTTTTCTCTGCGGATATTAGACCAATTTTCGTCAAATAAAAAGTGGTGTCGAGCTTGACACATGAAGCACTCTATTATGACATCGAAATTATTTAAGAAAGCTTAACTCTCCCCACAAAAGGATGAATTCACAAACGTGCAACACAGGGCGCCCAGCGCTTTCATTTTAGTGATTGACAGCGTGAATCTTGACAGTCAGAACAACCTTCAAATGTGAATTTACTTGACACAAATACCTGGGCTACAACCTGTGACTGCACTGACATGACGTCCTCCAGGTAGCAGCAAGACATCCACGTAACCCCTCCACACCTCTACCAAAAGTGCCGCTGTGGGACACGGGCTAAGAGCGGATCAAACCACTTGGCCAAAAACATAGGGGTGTGTATTATTGTGAGGGCTTAAGAAAATACGATCATGGGCATAACAAATGACAAGCATGAAATATGGAAAGCAAAAAACTGAAATTAGTAATTAAAAAAAAAAAAAAAAAAGAGAGAGATGAAAATTTTAGGGGTGCTTTTAAAAATGTATGGGGTGCTTGAGCACCCCTAAAAAGGGTCTAGACTCGCCCCTGTTGGACCTATGTTACTTAAACAGAGGAGAACAGAAGCGACGGCCAGAAGGCAGGAGGACAAACTCTGAGAAAAGAGGATGCAGACGGAATCATTTGAGCCTTATTTACTGTCCTCACTGAATAGACCTCCTCCAGGCCGGGCAGTTTGGATGGCACAGTCACGGTCTTTCTTAGGCATTTCTTCTGGGCTTCTGTACTGCTCCCGCACCAGCCAATCACACAGAACTTTCAATAAAACTAGAATAAAACATACATAAGTTTTTTTTTAAAAAGAAGAGTCTTTGCTGCGCTTTGACTGCGACACAGTCTGTCCAAGCGTCCCACTTTAGATTCTGGTCCAGAACAACACCAAGATATTTGGAATTGCTCCAAATCTTCTATGTAAATGTCATTTATAACTGTGGACCTCTGTTGTTTTGTTTTTCTGAAGTCTATGCACATTTGCTTTGTTTTAGTTGTATTCATTACCAGGTGGGATTTTTTGCTCCAGTCAAAGAACCAGTGTAGGACTGGGCCATGTTCTTCTTCCTCATCCATGAGTAGACTCACCAGAGCCGTGTCATCTGCATATTTAATAAAATGTCTGTTAGGGAACTTGCTGGTGCAGGCATTGGTGTATAAAATAAATAGAACAGCCGACAGAACACAGCCCTGAGGACTGCCTGTGGAGGTGAGGATTTTGTCAGACAGTGAGTTCCCTACTTTAACCTGCTGAACCCGACAAGACAAAAAATCTGAAACAAGGAACAAGATGGTTAGTAGACAGCCGGACCTGTTAACCCGAAAATACTTAGGCTTACTGCGTTACCCTGTGTTAGCAACGTACCGCTGCACGCCATGCGCCTCGGCCTGAACAACCTATAAACCAGTTTTGAAGGACTCCAGCCGCGGTTCTGACTGCCGCCTGGCCGGCTACAACAAACGCTCTGGTTCCTCAAGACTGCACTCGTCGAAGCGATGCTGGAGACACGTGACAGAGAGCGGTGCACCACGATGCTGCAACCACTCGCCAGACTGCAAAAGGACTAACATTAGAGCAGACCTGGGCAAACTGCTTCAACCAGGCCCTGTTATGTTTTTGGAAAAAGAGAAGTTTAGGAGAAAAAAAAGACTTGGGCTATACGCAGTGGCGGACCGTCAGGGCCTGCAAGGCCTTCTCTGCTGGCCTAAAGATATCTTAATAACAAACTGATATAAATCATATTTAGTGCATGCATGCTTAATAATAGTTCAGTAATTATTTATCAGCTTCTTCGTAGCATTTCCCATCGTTTCGCAGCTTTCAGGCGTGTGTTTCATAATATATTGTTTTAACCAATCATATTTCAGTCATCAGTTGTTGTCAGGGTCAGTGAAATCTGCCCGAGGCCTTCACAGTCAGTTTTGAAGGCTCCGTCTCTTAACATAAGTGTGTATCAAGCTCTTGCTTCAACCAATCAGATTTTACGTCGACGACGCCAAGGCCTTCTAGCAGACCACCGGCAACGTCACAATAACTACGGCATTTGATTGGCTGTCTGTGCCTAATGTTGTTTTGAGCAGTTTTGTCACAGTGGCTAAAGGGAGAGAAGAGATCGATTTGGTTGCAAATGTATTGGTAAAGCCTTTTTCAAGACGGACTTTTTAAGAAAAGCTGGACATTGTTAAGAAAGACCGGGCAACTTCGAACCTAGCAGCTCTCCGAGCTCCTGTCACAAGCGGGAAAGGGATTTTTGCAGCGGGACACTTACAAGGTGTTTTCCAAAACCTTTAGCGAACCCAGAGTAGATTTAAAGCTAAACGAGCAAGTGTGGAGGGAAACATAGCTGCGCGAGAAAGAAGCCGATATGAGCAAATCTACGAGGCCACTGGAAGCGGCGCCGGGTGCCTCAGGGACGAGACGGGATCCAGCGCAAGATCCGCGCGCCCACCACCACCAGCTCCAGATTCAGGACCATTTGCGTTTTTGGTGTACAAGTAATTCAGACTATTGGTGAGTAAATATTTGTGGAAGTGTGTGTAAATACGTTTATTCTGACTATAGAAGTAATGATGCTTTGCTCTTTATCGTGTCTGCGTAATAGAATAGTTTAATAGCCATCAGCTGCTTATTGACAAGTGAATATATTTAAAAGGAGCACCACTGAAGGCCTGGGCAAGAAATGCACGGCCCGCCACTGGCTATACGACAATAAACTTGTAACATTTGGAGATTAAATTTACAATGTTATGACAATGTTTTGATCAAACCAAAAACATAAAAAGCTTTTTTTTTTCCAAAATAAACTTAGTTTTAAAAGATTAAAACTGTAATTTGGATCATGGAACATTGTTATAGTTATTTTAATCTATTGTGTGTTTTTATCCAAACATTTGACACGTCCAAGTCCAAGTCCTGATCATATTTAGTTTTTTCTCTCGTAAAATTACCATAATAACATTTTCATTTTGAGATTAAGCTAATAACTTTATGAAAATCAAGTTGAAGCTTTAGAAAGTTATGAATTTACTAGAAGTATAAAGTTGAAGCCTTACAAAAATGCTATTTTATAAACTAAACTTGACATTTTATTTGTGCTGGTTTTCTATATTCTGTTGAAGAAATGTGTTTGTAACGATGAGAACCTGTTACACCAGTGATGTCAGTCCGGCTCCTGCTGTTCTGGGTTTGAATCTGGCCGGCCCTGCTTTAGATTCAATGGTTTCTTCAGTGTCTTGCCGAAGGACACAGCATCAGTCAGTCAAGAGTTTCTCTCTTTCTCTTTCTCCCTTCACTCTCCCTTTCCCCTCTCTCTTTTCCCCTGCTTTCTCTTTCTCTCTTTTCTCTCTCTTTCCCCCTTCTTTTTCTTTCTCCCTTCTCTATCTCTCCCTCTTTCTCTCCCTTCTCTCTTTCTTTCTCCATTCTCTCTTTTCTCCCTATCTTTCTCTCTTCTCTCTCTCCTTACTCTCTTCCCTCACTTTTCTGTCTCTCTCCCTTTTTTCCCTCTTTCTTTCTTTCTTTCTTTCTTTCTTTCTTCTTTCTTTCTTTCTTTCTTTCTTTCTTTCTTTCTTTCTTTCTTTTCTCTCTCTCTCCCTTTCTTTCTTCCTCTCTCTCCCTTCTCTTTCTCTCTTCTCTTTCTCTATGTTCTCTCTCTTTCTCCCTTACCTTTCTTCTCTCTTTCTCTCACTCTTTCTCTCTCTTATCACTCCCTCTCTTTCTCCCTTCTCTCTCTCTTCCTTTTCTCTCTCTCTCTTTTCTTTCTCTCTATCCCTCACTTTTCTGTCTCTCTCCCTTTCTTTCTTTCTTTCTCTCTTTCTCTTCCTCTCTCTTCTCTTTCTCTTGCTTTTCTCTCTCCATTTCTTACTCTCTTTCTCTTCCTCTCTCTTGTCTTTCTATCTTTTCTCTTTCTCTCTTTCGCCCTTCTCTCTTTCTCCCTTGTCTCTCTCTTCTCTTTCTTTCTCTCTCTTCTCTCACTTCAATTTCTCTCTCTCTCGCCCCCTTTCTTTCTCTCTTCTCTTCCTCTCTCTCTCCCTTCTCTCTTCTCTTTCTCTCTCTCTTCTCTTTCCATCGCTTTTCTCTCTCCCTTTCTTTCTCTGTCTTCTCTCCTTTTTTTATTTCTCTTCCTCTCTCTTGTCTTTCTATCTTTTCTCTTTCTCCCTTGTCTCTCTCTTCTCTTTCTCTTCTCTCTCTCTCTACTCTTTCTCTCTCCCTTTTTTCTCTCTTCTCTCACTTCCATTTCTCTCTCTCTCTCCCCCTTTCTTTCTCCTTTCTCTTTCTCTTCCTCTCTCTTCTCTTTCTCTCTCCATCTCTCTCTCTCTTCTTTTTCCCTCGCTTTTCTCTCTCCCTATTTCTCTTTCTCTCTCCCCCTTCCTTTCTTTCTTTCTTTCTTTCTTTCTTTCTTTCTCTCTTTCTCTTCCTCTCTCTCTCTTGTCTTTCTATCTTTTCTCTCTCTCTCTCTCTCTCTCTCTTTCTGCTTCCAAACTCATGAAAGCAAAGTTGAGCCACAAAACAGTCGCTAATGTTTAATATGAGTTGTTTTTTCAGACGTTCTATGATTTACAGACTCATTTAAATGCAAAGATAAACCACAGAAGTTAATATTCAGACTTCTTTCCTTCAGATCCAATACTTTCTTCAGCTTCTTTCCGAAGAACTCAGCGTCGGTCAAGACTTTCCCCACTTTGCCAAAGAAATGACGGATTTCCATTTGCAAAGTGCCATTTAAATCAGGCTCAGACTGGACATTTGAATGAGCAGAACGACTTTGTGTTTGGAGAGCTGCAAGTGCCCATGACTTAAGACCATTATACCTCACATTTTACTAAACATTTTGCAAATTTCATCCCGGTTTAGTCGCTTCTGGGAAGAAAAATGTGCTTCCTGTTTGTGAATGATGACGTCAGACTAGGAAATGTGTGATATTATGGGACAAAACTCCTCTAATGTCATTTATTTTAGACGATAACACACTTTAGAATGGCCTTCTCTGTTCTTTACTTGAGTTTGAGTTTCATTTTAAACCATTGTAAGCTTTATTTTTTGGTCTTCTGTTGTCTAGTTTAGATCTGGTGGTACATTAGAACCAAACATTATCTTTTGTGGTATCAAACGTTTAAAACACACTAAACTTAAACTGACAGTAAGAATGCAGTTTCAGATTAGTTTGAACTCACACTGGACTTTGTGAAGAGGAATAATAAAGCCTGACACTTGTTTTATGTGGCTTTTAAAACAATTGAACAGAATTGGACTCAGTTATACATGTCGTATACTATTGACACTCAAGACTGGCTGATGTCCTGACAGCTGTGCTCCCGGTTGTTTGTTCTGTTTGTGAAGTGGTTTATATCTCTTGAGTCTGTCAGGTCCTGGGTTCAGACTACTTCTGGTCCAACTCTCACTGTGGGTTTTCATTTCTTTAAAATGTATTTGAATTTTTATAATATAGCACTTTTTAAAGACACCCAAAGACGCTTCACATTTTGCATTATCCATTCGTTCCAACCTCTGTGGTATGCTTTTATTGTAGCCACAGCAGCCCTGGGGCAGATTGACAGAAGCTAGGCTGCCATTTTGCGCCGACGGCCCCTTCGACCATCACCAACCATTCATACTTACACCAGATCCACACTAGGCAATGTGGGGGAAGTGTCTTGCCTATAGACACGAGTTTCTCCTCTGTTCCACTGTGGCTCCTGAGAAGCAGTCTCCCATCCAAGTACTGACCACGCCCAACATGCTTAGCTCCTGAGATCTGATGAGATCAGGCTTTGACAACCCTAACCCTGGTGTGGCCACCTAAAAGTACAAGAGCCTGTCACACCAGGCCCGTGTACGTGACCTTCAGAGCTCCACAGCCTCTTTTCCTTCCTATAAGAGTACTCGGTCTCTCTCAGAGATGACCAGTGTTGGCTGTAATTTAGTTACTGTAATTAGATTACATTTTTGAGTAACTAGAAGTGTAACTGCTTATGGACTCTTGCTCCACAAACATAAACTCTATAACTTTAGTCTTAGTTACATCTACAGCCTGTCCGTCCATGGAAGTGGATCCCTTCTTCACTGTGGTTCTCCTCCAGGTTTCTCTTTTTCCCTTAGGGTTTTTTGAGTTTTTCCTGCCGAAGAGGTCTAAGAAAGGAGGGTCTAAGGACAGAAGGAGGGTCTAAGGACAGAAGGAGGGTCTAAGGACAGAAGGAGGGTCTAAGGACAGAAGGAGGGTCTAAGGACAGAAGGAGGGTAAGGACAGAAGGAGGGTCTAAGGACAGAAGGAGGGTGTAAGGACAGAAGGAGGGTCTAAGGACAGAAGGAGGGTCTAAAAGGACGAAGTCAGGGTTAAGGACAGAAGGAGAGTCTAAGGACAGAAGGAGGGTTAAGACAGAAGAGGTCTAAGGACAGAAGGAGGGTGTAAGGACAGAAGGAGGTCTAAGGACAGAAGGAGGTCTAAAGACAGAAGGAGGGTCTAAGGACAGAAGGAGAGTTTAAGGACAGAAGAGGGTCTAAGGACAGAAGGAGGGTCTAAGGACAGAAGGAGGGTGTAAGGACAGAAGGAGGGTCTAAGGACAGAAGGAGGGTCTAAGGACAGAAGGAGGGTTCTAAGGACAGAAGGAGGGTCTAAGGACAGAAGGAGGGTCTAACGACAGAAGGAGGGTCTAAGGGCAGAAGGAGGGTCTAAGGACAGAAGGAGGGTCTAAGGACAGAAGGAGGGACTAAGGACAGAAGGAGGGTCTAAGGACAGAAGGAGAGACTAAGGACAGAAGGAGGGACTAAGGACAGAAGGAGAGACTAAGGACAGGGGATGCTCTGGACAATCATTCATCTGCTCTACTAATAATCTGCTTAGACATTCTTGATCAATTACTACTTCTGAATGTTTATTGTTTTATTTTTACTTTCTACTTTTCATGTTTGCTAAATTAACAATTTTGGGAAGTCCTCAGAGACGACTGTTGTTGTGATTTTGGGCTATACAAAAAATACATTGATTTGATTTGATTTAACTTCCTGTGAAAATACTCGTAGTCACTTTTACGTAAGATAGAATGGTTCGGAGACACAACAGCAGCTGGAACATTTCTATCGCCGATTTTACTTTATTTGTTTAAGCAGCTCATTTATCGTTTGCCTTTGTTTAAATAACAATAATAAAATGTAAACTCCTATTTTGATCGACTATGTACTTTTTCAACACGTTTCCCAACACTGGAGACGACAACAGCATCGGAGGAGCAGCTGAACGTAAACTGTGGATCAACACAAGACCAGAGCTGGACCCAGTCTGAGTCTGAGTCTGGAGAAGAGTCCATGTTAAATCAGAAATCACTCAACGTAAAGTCAATAATGAAGGTTCACACACATGTTTATTTGAGTCTTGTGTCTACAGTCACCAGATTCCTGAAGATCAAACTAATGAGTTGACTCCACTCTGCATCTCCACTGCACCACAAAAGACTAGTAAAGTAATGTTTGGAGTGTTTCAATAAAATCCGGACATACTATAATCATGTTTCTTTCTTTTTAGGTGTGTTCTGATCAAGTTTTGCGTCGCGGAGATGCAGGATGTGGAATCAGACAAGATACATTCACTATAATATTTTAAAAATTAACCAAACACAACTAAGAATCAACAACTGAGAAGTGTGTTCAGAGGAAGAGAGTGAGAGCAGCCACGCAGAGACTCATCAGGAGCACAGGGGGCGGGGCCAGGGCCAGAGGGGCGGAGTTGCACAGGTGACCCTCACAGCAGTTGATGGGTTTGATGCAGAGTTCACTCCTCATGCAGCCCTGAGTCACTGCACCTGGAGGACAACCAAAGATCACGAGTTAAAGATGCAGAATTGAACGGTTACATACTAAACTATGAAAGGAGCGGCCCAAGTATTGAACCTTGTGGACACCTTGTCACAAAACATGTGGACCAGCCAAATTAAAACGCATCATGGACTTTTCCTTTGCATTCAACACAATAAAAACATTGTGAAGACCAAAAGTTGTATACACACTCACTTTACAGGGACCTGCCTTCCTTATGGGGACAAAAAGCAGGTCCTCATGATGTAAATCGTTCAGTATGAGATCAGTAACATGTTTTAAGTAAAAAAAAATGTTAAGGTTAGGATTAGGGTGAGGGTTAGGTTAAGTTCAGGCAAATAGTCACTAATGCTGCGTTCAGATTGGAAAGAGTTGGTGCCTGGGATCCAGAACCCAGGCTTCAGCAAACTGCTCAGAGTGGGTCTGGTCACCACGCCCTCCGCCTGCGTTTCAGATCAAATCTACATCGTACTGTCCAATCAGGTTAGCTTATTTACGCGACGCAGATGAAACAAAGGAGATGATTGGTCGTCTGTCATTTAGACCAACATCTAACTTCACTCACCTCGGCATTAAAATCGTCTTTTGCTTCGCTCTTTAATTTAGATTTCAGTTCTATGTAATATATATATTTTTTCCGTCGGGAGCAGCCATTTTTGGTTTCAGGCGGCAGATAATGCGTGTCTCTGATTAATCTGTCAATCACGGCTAGAGAAATTCGAAAGAGAGACACAGTGTCCAGACGATGTATTTTTATATATCGTCTGGACATTCTAGGCAAGAGAGTTGGAGCGTCCAAGGCGTCAGTTCACGTGTTAAGTCAATGTAAACCTGCGTCTTGAGGCGTCCAGTGAATTTGCGTCTAGTGCGTCGAATTTGCTGTTTCGGGTGTCTGCTGAAGTAGAGCTCCAACCTGCAGCGGACACTTTGGCCTCATCAGGCGTCGACACACGAGTTGGACACTGCTGAACTTTGAAGAGTTAAATGTCCTGGTGTTCTCTCATTATCAAGAGAAAAGAACGACTGTTTACTGAAGTGTTTTAATAACATTTTTAACGAAAGGTCGCTTGTTTTTGGGGCTTTTTAAAAAAAACGTGTTGCTTTTTGCTCTGAAAATCTGGCAACACGGCAAAACAAACAAAACTAGACATGACCTGCACTGAAGCAGAGCTCACATGGATCTATTAAAACACTTGTTGCCGTGTTTAAACCTTTGCAGTACAACGTGACACTGGAGGAGGACAAAGACAGCAAAAGAACTGCCTGGAGAAAAGTTGTGTGATCGAGTAAGTTCCGTTTTATAAATGCAGCAAGCTTCTGTCGACCTCTCTCCTTCTCTCTGTCAACGTGATTTGTCTACGAGCAAAACCAAGCCTTTTACAAACAAGCAGGAACACAAAGAAGCCCCACGCTTTGGGGTGTTTAGAGCGCCTGTTGGGGCGCCAGCTTTGAAAATATTCAGTGTCAAACATTCGCTTCAACGGGCAAAATTAGACGCTTCAATGCTGTCCGGTCTGAACGAGGCATATGATTAAGGTTAGGGTAAGAGTCCGTTGAAATGAATGTGAGTCAATGTATGTCCCCATGACATATGTGTGATCATACACTGTGTTCTAGGCCCAACTCTGTGAAGTTGGCCCTAATCAAGGCACATCTACACAAAAACTATGACAGTCGCTTGTGCTTCGTCTGTGCTAAAAAGTTTTGTTTGTGTAACCAGTGATTTCTCACCGAAAACGCTGGTGATGTAGCAGCGATTGAAGAAGTCTCCCAGAGTGTTACAGTCCACGGTCTTTGTGCAGGGCTGTTTGTCCAGAGGTGTGCAGGAGTAGCACGTGTACCAGGCAGCTGCAACACAAAACACATACAGACTACAGCAGGAGACAGACTAAAATTAGACATCAACAGAAGGTTTCAAAGCTCACTTGCTACGTCAGAATAGGTCAGATTGGCTCCATAGCTCCTGCTCCTTAAGCCAAAACCGGATGTGTGAGCCTGTATGCTTCCTGTCTTACTTCCTTCAACATATGAACCTCTGATGCTAACTTACAGCCGTTAAGGAGCTAGGAGACATCCCACAATCCACTGCACATTTATGACAAAATATGATTCATGTCAAAAGATGAGTTTGTCATGAATGAAAAGTTTTACTGCCTCAGACTTTAGACACACATACAATTCTCTGCATAAGACAAACTTTCTGTAACTGTCAGAGGTGCGTGTTTTGTAGTCCGCTGGTGGATGTTGTAGTTTTTCATAAACATCTGTAGAGTCGTTGTTTCCCGCCGCTGGTTAGGACGTTCAGATTCTACAAACAGAGCTAAGGCTTTTCTCTCAGCTGTTTACTGTTGACCTTGTGACAACCTCCACTGATAAGGAGCTAGAGGCTAGAAATCGTTTTTCAGATCCAGGGACTGTTCACTTTCTGAAACAACAAAATGGTCCAATCTGATCCAAAGATGTTGATTACACATTTCATTTAATGTAATTACTTCATCTATAAGTTCTATGGGACATTAAAATTCAAGAGGCATTTTCCTTCACGAGAACCTTTAGATCAAACCAGTGAACAAAGTAAGTAAGTAATCTTTATTTGTATAGCGCATTTCACAGACACAGAGTCACAAAGCGCTTCACAGAGAGATGAACCCCTCCCCTCCCCACTCAGTGACAGTAAACTGCCCTGGGGCAACTCATCAGAGGAGATTCACCTAACACCTGGCGCCTCAACCTCCGACTATCACCAAGTGTTCCCTAACCTGCATGTTATTGGTTGGTGGGAAACCGGAGTGCCCGGAGGAAACCACCCAGACACGGGGAGAAACATGCAAACTCCACACAGAAAGGTCCAGGCCTGAGCGGAATCGAACCTGCGACCTTCTTGCTGTGAGGCCAGAGCTCTATCCGCTCTGCCACCGTGCCGCGGTCACGTTTAATCTTGGATCTGGACTTTACTTTTTAATTTTTTTCTTGTTCACCTGCAGTGTTTGGCCTCAATATGAAACACAGTGAAATCTAATTGAACTTTATTTAAAGATGGGATGATTTTCACACTGCAAAAACCTGAAATGGGTCAAACAAGAACACGGTTTGTGCATTATTTTTTTTCTGCACAAAAGTCTAAAATATCTTTTTAAAAACAGCAAAGTGAGAGTGGAGGTGATCACTCAACACAGCCAATCTCTCGCTCTCTCTTAACGCTAACAAAACAAAGTTGATGCTGTTTAGTAGAAGTAGAGCTACACAGAATGTCCCTTCAGTTTTTACACCTGACGGCTCAGTTATTGAAGTTGTGAATACTTTTAAATACTTGGGTGTCATAATTGATGATGGATTGTCTTTTAAACCACACATTAAATCTATTGTCAAAAAGCTGCGTTTGAAATTAGGTTTTTATTTCAGAAACAAGCTGTCATTTTCTTTCAATTCCAGAAAGAGACTTGTTGCTGCAACATTCCTTCGTGTTGGACTATGGAGATCTTTTGTATAGACATGCTCCAGCCCAAGCTTTGCGTTCACTGGATTCAGTGTTTCATGCTTATTTGCGCTTTATAACAAACTGTGCTGCACGACCCATCATTGTGACTGTACTCTGGTGTTGGACGTCCTGCTTTAGCGGCTCACACACTGGTACAGGTTTATATACAAAGGACACGTTGGTCTACTTCCTTCATACCTGAGTGTGTATCTTCAGCGTAGGCCTGATGGACCTCATCGGTTGCGTTCTCAGGATGTCTACACGTTGATTGTGCCCAATGTTAGAACAGAAAAAGGGAAAAATGTGTTTCCAGTTTTGTGCTCCCACAGATTGGAATTTTTTACAGAGAGTTTTTAAGCTCCAAACTCTTGTCTCTATGGCTCATTTTGACTCTCTTCTGAAAGACCTGGAAATGCAATCATTAACCTGTAACTGTTTTTAACTGTTTTTATGTATTTTAAAATGTCTGTGTTTTGGGTTGTGTTGTGGAAGCCTCTTGGCCAGGACTCCCTTGAAAAAGAGATCTTCGAATCTCAATGGGACTTTCCTGGTTAAATAAAGGTTAAATAAAAAAATAAATAAATAAAAAAAATAAAATCAGAGCACTGACTTTAGCTTACAAAAGAAATAAAATGCTTCTTATTGTGATTCAGACGGTACACAATGGTCACATTTTTCACAAAAGTGACAACTAGAAAAATTAGCTACTCCAACTTTAACCAGAAAAGTCCAGCTGAGATCCAGAAGCAGGAGGCATTAATGGACATCCTTTTAGGGGAAACCAGAGCACCCAGAAGAAACTAACACATACACGGGGAGAACATGCAAACTCCACATAGAAAGAACCTAGGACCTTCTTGCTTTTCTTCCACAGCGCCGCTAACCTCTGCACCAGCGTGTTTTCTCTTATCTCAGCTTTACTTGTGTTCTTCCCACATGATGTATGACGGTCCTGCTTCAGTTCTCTCGTCTGTTGTTGTAGCTCTGTCTCCAGTGTTTGTTATAGTTTTGTCTCTCGTGTTTGCTCTAGTTCTGCGTCGACTCGTGTGATTAATGCGTCCGTCAGCTCTGGACGTCTAACTGCCCTGTTGGTGATTTGCGTTGTGGCTGATGGGCCGTGCAGCTGCTTTAACCACAGTCCTGCTCCAACATGCTTGTTTTTACAGACGATACGTGTGGGGGCTGTCCTGTAACTTCAGTTCCTACATGAGGACTGGGGACTAATCAGGCCAAAGTATAGGAATAATTTTAACTTCTGACAGTGCGTAATGTTGTTTGTACGTCACTGACACAAGTCGTACCTCCTTGTTACGCACCAGTGGAGTTTGTAGGCCTCCTTAATGTAGTTTTTTATAGTTTGAACCTGATCCTATAATCCAGGGCTATTCAAATTTATTTTCCCAGGGCCCGATTTTCACACTGACCTTTGGGCCAGAGGTGCACGACACAACATCCACTTTAACACAATCTGGGCGTCACACGAAATATCTCCAACATTAACATGACAAAATAACTACTGCTACATTACGTTTGTGTGGAAAGAAAAAAACTATATCAACATTGAACATTTCTAACTAGATAAAGGCTGGGAGTGCTCACTGGTTCCCGATGATGTAGAGGCATATACTACACTGTTAAAAATCCTAAGGTCAAAAAGTTAAACTGATTTAAATCTTTATGTTGATAAAACTTGACAATGTGAGTCAAAGATTTACACTTAAACTTTTAAGTTACAGAGAGAGAGAAAAAAGAGAGAAAGAGAGAAGAGAGAGAGAAGAAAGAGAAAGAAGAGAGAGAAGAGAGAGAGAGAGAGAGAGAGAAAGAGAGAGAGAAGAAAGAGAGAGAAGAGAGAGAGAGGAGAAAAAGAGAGAGAGAGAAAAGAGAGAGAGAAGAAAGAGAGAGAAGAATGAGAGAGAAGAGAGAGAAGGAAAGAGAGAGAAGAGAGAGAGAGGAGAAAGAGAGAAGAGAAAGAGAGAGAGAGGAGAGAGAAGAGAGAGAGAGAAAGAGAGAGAGAAAAGAGAGAGAAGGAGAGAAGCGAGAGAAAGAGAGAGAGAAGAAGAGAAAGAGAGAGAGAAGAAGAAAGAGAAAGAGAGAGAAGAAAGAGAAAGAAGAGAGAGAAGAGAGAGAAAGAGAGAAGAAGAGAGAGGAGAGAGAAGAGAGAGAAAGAGAGAGAGAAGAGACAGAAGGAAAATGAAGGAAGCGAGAGAATGTCAGACGACTCACAAACACTAGTTTAATCAACATAAAACTTTAAGGCAGAAACTGAACTTACATTTTAAGTTAAAGTGCATTTGATTTTTTACAGTGTATGTGTATGTGCATGTATTCGCTCATTACTAGTTATGATCATGTGACATCACATGACATATTTATAAGTGCATCCAGACACCTGTGTTATGCCCTGATGAAGACAAAGTTGAAACATGTTGGTGTAAATAAACTACAGCACATCAGACGTGCCTCAGACACTCAGACTAGACTAGACAGAATCAAACCAGATCTAACTTCAAGTTCAAACTTCAGATTATACCAGTGAATACAAACAAACTGTTTGAAGATAGTTCGTGGGTGGATTCAATTGTTGGGGTTCCTGATCTGGCCTCTGGTATGCTGCATATTGAACAGGCCTGTTATTATAACCTGTGACATCCTTATAACTACAATTGTAGATGGAGGCTTTTGGCCTTTGCATCTGTCATTGTTCCAGCTACAGTGGCTGCTGTCGCTAAGTCTTTTGAAGTTGTTGTAACATGGATTTTATTACAGGTTCTTTCATGAATATAAATCAGGTAATACAGATTTAATCTGTTCTTTATCTGTGTTCTGTGTGAGTGACGTAACAAGAAGTCTGGACCTGCAGCAGAAACACTCTCCATCATTAATATAAGACACAAACGCTCCAAACTGAACTGGTCTGATCCAGGCTATAAGAAAACATGGCTTAAAACACAGCAACAGGACCTGGAGCAGGACTTGCCTGAGCAGCCAGTCCCTACACACTTAGACAGACACCTTACAAACCGTGAGGGTCTGGGAGCGGAGAAATCACAGAAAACTCGAAAATTCCACCAAAGCAGCGACACGCTAAACCGGATGTTTTCGTAAACATGTAGCGCGAGGATTTTTTCAGTCTGAACCCCTCAACACGGTTTGTGCACAGGTTTCAAGGAATTGATACGTTCATTGTCAAAACCGAAGCACGAGCCGAATCAGCTACGTTCACCTTCTTAAATGTAAGTCTACCTGTTGGTCGAGTAAAACAAAGATTTCCTTACTATATGTGTGATTTTGTGAGTCTTGTTTTGGATAAAATCTGCAAATCTCTGGTGGTCAAAAAAAAAAAATCACATAAAAAATTAAATACACATCAACCTCTAAATAAAGCAAAAGTCTGCGTCGGAGCTGTGAACCCAGTGACACAATCTAAGGGTCCAGTCTGATCTCTCTTTCTCTTCACCGCAGACCCTCGTCCTTCTCGGAACCTCTGCCATGTAAACCAGGGAGCAGCCGCTTGAATGGAAGGATTAGCTTTGCATTTGATCTCAAACATGCAAACAAGACGCTGGCAAAGTTATCTTCGGGATTAAACCTTCAGTCGTCCTCACTACATATTACATGGGCCTGTCATTAAAACCAGCTGAATATAGGAACAATTATAATGTAAAAACTGTGACTTTTATGTTGCATTTAGTCTTGGTTCATTCTATAATCTCTCTCTCATAAAAGGAAAGAGACAGGCAGACGTCTTCTCCAAGTTTAATGTAAAGAAAGACAAAAATGTGTGTGTTATTGTCTTAAAGTGAAACAAAGATTCAAAGAAAGCATTGAGCATCATCAGATTGTGTAACGCCACTGGGACTTGAACCGCTGATTGAGGAACACTGGTCTGACACAGGATTTTAGCGCCATCTGGTGGTTATTTACCAGAGCAAAGTCTTGTCAGTGCATGGAAGGATGAGTGTGATCTGTAAATATGTACTTCTTGTATTTGTGCACAAAAAGAAAGAAAACACAAGACAAGAGACACAACTAGGAAAGAGGAGATGAGGAAACAAAGTAAAAGGGAAGGAGATGAGGAGACATAGTGAGGACAGAGGAGGTAGGAGACAAGGAGACAGCGAGAAGATAGGTACAAGGATACGTAGTGATAGATAGGAAAGGAGAGAAGACACACAAAGAGGAGAGAGGAGACATAATGAGGAAAGAAAGAAAGAGAGAGAAGAAAGAAAGAAAGAGAGAAAGAAAGAGAGGAAGAAAGAGAGAGAAAGAAAGAAAGAGAGAAAGAAAGAAAGAAAGAAAGAAAGAGAAGAAAGAAAGAAAGAGAGAAAGAAAGAAAGAGAGGAAGAAAGAAAGAAAGAAAGAGAGAAGAAAGAGAGGAAGAAGAGAGAGAAGAAAGAAAGAGAGAGAGAGAAGAAAGTGAGAGAAGAAAGAGAGAGAGAGAGAGAAGAAAGAAAGAAAGAAAGAGAAGAAAGAAAGAGAAGAAAGAAAGAAAGAGAAGAAAGAAAGAGAAGAAAGAAAGAGAGAAGAAAGAAAGAAAGAAAGAGAAGAAAGAAAGAAAGAAAGAAAGAGAAGAAAGAGAGAGAAGAAAGACAGAGAGGAAGAAAGCGAGAGAAGAAAGAAAGAAAGAAAGAGAAGAAAGAAAGAAAGAAAGAGAGAAAGAAAGAAAGAAAGAAAGAAAGAGAAAGAAGAAGAAAGAGAGAGAGAAAGAAAGAAAGAAAGAAAGAGAGAAAGAAAGAAAGAAAGAAAGAGAAGAAAGAAAGAAAGAAAAAAGAAAGAGAGAAGAAAGAAAGAGCGAAGAAAGAAAGAGAAGAAAGAAAGAAAGTGAGGAGAGAGGAGACATAATGAGGAGAGAGGAGACATAGTGAGGAGAGAGGAGACACAGTGAGGAGAGAGGAGACACAGTGAGGAGAGAGGAGACACAGTGAGGAGAGAGGAGACACAGTGAGGAGAGAGGAGACACAGTGAGGAGAGAGGAGACACAGTGAGGAGAGAGGAGACACAGTGAGGAGAGAGGAGACACAGTGAGGAGAGAGGAGACACAGTGAGGAGAGAGGAGACACAGTGAGGAGAGAGGAGACACAGTGAGGAGAGAGGAGACACAGTGAGGAGAGAGGAGACACAGTGAGGAGAGAGGAGACACAGTGAGGAGAGAGGAGACACAGTGAGGAGAGAGGAGACATAGTGAGGAGACATAGTGGGGAGAGGAATGAGGCACATGACAAGGAGACATAGGCAAAGCTAGGAAGGAGACAGTGAGGAGACGAGGATACATAACGAGGATACATAGTGAGGAGACGAGGATACATAGCGAGGAGACGAGGATACATAACGAGGAGACGAGGACAGAGAACTAGAAATGAAGCCGCTCACCCCTGTTGGAGGAGTTAACAGAGGACATGTCCCGCTGCTGGAGCTCTGGAGCAGACACAGAGGCGAGACCGTCCCCTGATGTGGAGCTTTGTCCCACCGCCGCCGCTGCTTCAGACCAAACCACCAGCTCTGAGTGAAGACACAACGACAGAAACATGGATTTAACCGACTTTTACAAACTGTGTCAAAGCATTTTAACACCAGACACAACTGGGACCGGGCAATAACATTTTAATCAAGATATAAAAGAGAATAAAAGCAAAAATCAATATCATGTCATTATAAAATTTGTATTGAAGTTGTTTTTGCTCCACACATCTTCTCTTATTCAGTAGAACTCTCATGCAGTCAGTCCTAAAGTCACTCTATTTTAAACTAGAAGATTACAAAATTACACAGTTTCTATTGACCATTTGCACCTACGTCACTTGATCACGTGGCTACGCCATGCTGGATGGCAAAAGTGCGTTTACGCAGCATTACAGGAAGCGCAAAACTGACAAATTCTCACATATTTTCTTATTTTTCCGTAAAGAAAGCAGTTGATGCTTCTGGCGCATGTTCAGTACATTTGTCTGTGGAAGTAGGACGTCTTTTAGACAAAACACAAAACAAGGTATTTGGAAAAGCTAATGAATGCTAGCTGATTTATGCCCTCTTCCTCCTGCTATGTTTGCCGAATAAATAAAATCTTCAAGTTTGCCTGACTTTACTCCTCATGATTTGCACCATTCTGTGGTAAACAGGGTTTTGTCTTACACTGGAGCAGATTAAAAAGCTACAAGAGGTTGGTTTTCAGTCACTTAGCTGTGAGGCTAGTGTTAGCCACGCATAATGCAGGCTGTTTCAGATATTCATTGCATTTATTTTTTGTCAAAGGTCTTTTTTTTTCTCTTTAGCATTGACTTACCTTGTTTAAAGTATTCACTGCAAATCTGTAGCGATTTAGAGGGATTCCAGTTCTTTCGATTTATTGCTGCCATCCAATAGCGTCTTCTATCTTCATCAAAATGTAAACGAAAAAGCTACAGGTTTAGGCTTAAAACCTCGATCTTGCCTGCTAGTCCAGCGTGTTCAAGATACAGCCATTTTACAACTGAAATCAATTAAAATTACTTAAAAACGAGCAAGTTTTCGGCAAAGTTTCCATTGCTGTAATGCGCACAGACAGAGCTTTTGCCATCCAGCATGGAGAAGTGGGCGTTCCCTCGAGGAGTGTGACCACATGTGCAAATGATCAATAGTTAATCCTATTATTACCAGCAATATAATACTGTCCTGTACTTTTTGTCAGTTTGCTCCAAGGGTGTAATTTACTGGGATAGGGGGGTTATAACCTCCTCAGTATTTGGACTCATACATTTTTCTCAACCACCAACAATTTTTTCACACTTCTATAACAATATGCAAATTAAGCTCCACCTTCTCAGTTTTTAGTTGCAGTTGAGGTTTTATTAAAGGAGACCTATTATCTACTCACTAGGTTTACTTTTCTAGGTTTTTAACCACGCTTCAGCTCATCATTTGTGCTGCAGCTGATGACTAAGTGCTCAGAAAATCCCTGTCTTCACCTACCACCTGTCCCCGCCCATGTGTCTGTGTTTACTTGCGATTTCTCTAAAATTAGGACTCAAAGTAAAGCATGTAAGATTCAAAATTGTCATGTAGACACTTTCCAACTACAAAAATAGCAATTCTACGGCTACGGCTTAATAAAATTAAATTTTACAATGAATAGGCAGAGTTTATCAGTTCTGCAGTTTTCAACAGGAAGTCAATGGACCTATTTCTATTTCCAAGCCATTTTAGATCATTTTTGTGTTTTGCATTGAAAAAAAAAAAGAATTATTGATCTACTTATGCCATAGTTTCTTCCTAAATATACAGAAAAATCACAATAGAGGGATTTTTTGTTTATTAACACGGGCGATGCACGCACCCAGCCTCCAGAGAGAGAGTCGCAGCTGTTAGACACAAACAAGTCAAAAAAGCTCCGTTGTCAGTAGCTACAAGAGTTTATCTGTGAGAAAACAAAAGTTCTACTGCTAAAACAACATTTGTGAATGAAATTTGACCTACAACCTTTAAATGTTACATTCAGGTGAAAAAACTGTGAGAAAAACCCTGTCTCAAGCTTCAGGACACAGACGTCTGTCAGACCGGTTCAGACCTGATCCAAACAGCTGCTCTCGTCCAGTTTTTGTTTTCAGAGGCAAAAAGACGTCAGATGTCATCACGCACCGCAAATTCACTTGAACGCTCAAGACGATTGACTTAACATTGAAAATGGACGCCAAAATGCAAATACGTTGTCCGGTCTGAACGCACCACAATGAATTAAGACAGCGCAGCGTTGAGTAACAACACAAAGTGTGTTCACGGTGTTGTTTGGGCTCATACTTACGCTTTTTGTCTGGGCCTCTGTCCTAAAGTCACTTTTAGGCCTACTGATGAAGTCTGATTTACAGGTATGGTGGCTGACCACTCACATATTTTCTGGGATTGCCCAGTTCTTGCAAACTATTGGCAGAACATAAAAATTGAAATAGAAAAATTACCTGTCCAACTTCTAATGGAACCGATGTTGTATGTACTGTACTTGGATATTTTCAGATATAACATGTGAAAGAGATCAACAATATATACTTTGTATCCTCCTGCTCATAGCACGTAAGATGATAACTGTGAACTGGAGAAAACCTTCTCCTCCAACAAGGGCGGACAGAGACTAAAACAAGTTCACACAATGGAACAACTGACAGCCAAACTTCAAATGAAAACTGAACTGTTCTTACAACGATGGACTCCTGTGACCATGTATCTAAACAACTGTTAAGACAATAACCCTTTGTCAAGAATTGTTTTGAATGTTATTTTTGAAATGATTAATAAATCAAAGTTCAAAAAAAAAAAAAAAAAAGTCTGATTTACAAATGAAACAGAGATGAGGTCTGTTCATGTGTCTAGGGACAGGTTTTCTGTGACGCTGCTCGTGTGCGTGTGTGTGTGTCTGTCGGTGTATTAATTTAATTTAATTGACCTTTATTTAACCAGGGAAGTCCCACTGAGATTCAGAATCTCTTTTGCAGGGGAGCCCTGGGGAAGGGTCAGGGGAGGCATTAATGGACATGTTTTTAGTTGTAGGAGGAAACCGGAGTACCCGGAGGAAACCTACGCAGACACGGGGAGAACATGCAAACTCCACATAGAAAGGCCCCGGGCGGCCTGGGAGTCGAACCCAGAACCTTCTTGCTATGAGGCCAGAGCGCTAACCGCTGCGCCACCGTGTCGCCCAAATGTATGTGGCTTTAGCATCTTCAGCGCACACACACACGTTAAAGGCTGAAAGTGTATTTAAACAGGAAAGAGCAGCACCAGTATTTGCATCTTTGTGTTGGTGCTGCAGGAGACAAGAGGCTGCTATTCAAACACATTTTGTCCGGCCGATGCACCAAAGTTACGCCTTTGCTCTCAACATTCATGGGTTCATCTGGAAGTTGTGTAACTAATCTGTTTCTAAAGGTGTTTATTTCTTTATCTCCACTTCAACCAGTTTTAAGGAACATTGGAATTTCAAATGTTTTCCTCAAAATACATTTTCTTCCACAGAGAAAAACACACACCAAACTTTGTAGCCGTGGACAAGATTTTTACTGAAGAATTTGTTAATATCTCACTCTAAACCTGATTTATTTTCACTCAAGTCATATGCACCATCCCTTGTTAAAAATACAGTAATATATTGTTAACGTTCACATAGTTTGCGCATTAATAGCTCTACATTTTCTTTCTTCTTTAGCTCCAGTGTCTCATCCGACCCAGAGCTGCTGTTTCTCTGTATAATCTGCAGATAATCTCAGTTTATTCGTTCGTACCTGAGCAGATGACGGTCAGAAGCCCCAGAGCTGTGAAAACCTTCATGTTTCTTCTCCCAGAGTCTGGCCAAGTGTCGTTGCGATTCCTTAAACCCAATCCCTCCGTCTGCATCTTTTTTGGACAGACTTTGCATAGATTTGGATTCCTGGGCCTGTCTCACTTCTCAGATGACTCGACTGCGGCACCTTCGTTCATCCGGCAGAGTTTACTCCCAAGACTTAAGAACAAGAAAGAGAGAATAATCAGACAATATAAAGTTAAAAAGAATGTGAACGGAAAAACGACACAATAAAGATCCTGGAACAGATGGAGATGTTGAGGTTGACTTTCTTTCTAACAGATTACAGGCAGAACATCATAGACAAAAAACACAGTTGAGTAAGTTTAGAGCAGATATTTGATCTTTAAACAGAAGAAAAGACGATCCTACTCGACGTGTTCTCATGACTTGTGTGTCTAAATGTGTCAAGATGATGCTTATTTTTGCGTATTATTAGACGCCCCTTTTTTTTGCGTAATATAGAGGAATTTTTTGTTTATCAACACGGGCGATGTGCACACTCGTTATGCAGAAAGAGACGCCGCTCATGAACACAAACAGTGGAAACAACTCGAGCCAGGGCTGGTGTCAGTAACTACAAAGTTTATCTGTGAGAAAACAAAAGTTCTGCTGCTAAATCAATATTTGTGAATGAAACTCGACCCTACGACCCTTAAAAGTGACATTCAGGTGAAAAAACAGAAAAACATAGACGTCTGTCAGACCGGTTCAGACCTGATCCAAACAGCTGCTCTTGTCCCGTTTCGAGGTTTTATTCAAAGAAGTTTCCCCAGCTAAGCAGATGGACAGCAGCTCTTTCTGCAGGAGCCATGAGCAGTAGAGCGGAAAGTGACGTTGACCAAAATCCCTCTAAAGACTCATATGCGTGAGAACAGGCTGTCCTACTGGACTACACTCTTAAAACAGATGTGTTACATTTTTACACAATTCTTGTGTTACAGCTGTTTTAACACATGTTGTGTTAAAATATTAAAGATTTGTGTAGAAATCTAAATTTCTGTGTAAACTAGCGCAACACATCTTGTGTCAACCTACAAACCAGTCAGACTGCAGGACACACAACAACATAAACTGTAGTCAGAAGTCTCATTACAGTGGTTGTCTCAGTGAATGACACGCATGTCTCACAACATAAAGATCACAGTTCTATTCCCGTGTTCCCCAAACCCACAGTCACATGAAGCGCTTTGTTAAAAGTGTTAAAGCACTAATATATAATGAAATAAAGAAGAAGTAACACATTAACAGGGTATATGCAGGGATCTTGAAGTGAAATTTAAGACCTTTTTAAGATGTTTTAATACCTATAAAAACAAAAATTAAGACTCCACATTTAATTTAAATGTGTTAAATGCCCCAACACTGTCACTGTGTTAAAATTAACACGTTGCATTGTCCTTAACACAGGTTGTGTTGTTTTCAACATGTGGTTTAAGAGTGTACAAGATGGATTATGCGTATGGCCTTTTTAAAAAAAAAAAAAAAAGTCCAACGTTGGGGTGCACCGTAGCCAAGTGGTTAGTAGTGATGGGCTAAATGAGCCGAGGCATCGATACATGTGCCATTCACTGAGAGCGAGGCCTCAGCCGAGCTGTTTCACTGAGCGCATCGCTTTAAGAAAAATCACGTGACCAACGCAGTTACGGTGTCGAAAGGTATCATTTTGTATCATGTGTTTTTGAGGCACCAACTCTCCCCAACACCATAGAGAGCAGTGACACGCGTCATAGGAGGCACTGCTTCACCAGGCCTCTTGAGGATAAACGAACAATAAGACTAAATAAGAACTTGTTTTAACATGTAATATATTTCATAAATGTTTTCTAAGACGATTTCCCTTGATTTTCTGTGCGTGTTGTGATGTAAAACGCAAAATTTACCAGAATTCGCAAATACAAATATAGTGTGGTTAACAGTTATTTAGCCTCCTGCACCTTGGTGACATCATTGGCTGTTTGGCCTGACTGGCTAGGCTACTGATACAGAATGCAGGAGGTTGCAGGTTCGAGACCCGTGGTAGCACTTTTTTTTCTCTACTTCAAACTCGTCTGTGATCTATATTCATATAAATTTATGTTATTCTGTAATTTTAACGTTTTATATGCAAATGTTTCAAGCGTTCTCAAGCTCATCTGCAACAAGGAAAAAAAAGTATGAACAAATAGTAGAGTGAATATTGCTAAGAACAGCAATATTCATGCTAATTTCGTTTTATTACATATTGTATGTTATTGAACATACACTCAATTGTTCATATGTGGAAAAAAATACCTTGCACTTGTGTAAACTCATTACAATGTAGGCCTATGATGTTTCTTTTGTAAAAGGCTAAGGCTGCAGTACATTTTTAAAACCACCAGATGGAGCCCATGCACACACCAACACTGTGTGATTTAGTGTCGACACATTGAGGGAAAAGTGTGACACACACCTTGAGGTATCATCTACCCATCACTAGTGGTTAGAGCTCTGGCTTCCCAATAAGGAGGTCGTGGGTTCGACTCCCGGGTCGGACCATGTCAACATCTCACGATCTCTCTGGGTGGAGTTTGCATGTTCTCCCCGTGTCACCGTGGGTTTTCTCCAGTTTCCTCTCACCTACAAAAACATGTATGTTTAGGTTCATTGGGCATCACTGTAATGTCCCCTGTGAGTGAATGAGAGAGTGAATGTTGTTGTTGTCCAGAGTGTTCCCCGCCTAAGGCCCAAAGTCACTGCGACCCCTAACAGTATTAAACGGTAAAAAATTAATGTCCAAGGTTGTAATAAAAGGTCCAAACAAATCCAGTTTAGATTCACATTTTGTGTCACACTTGCACCTCTGAGAATCTGCTTTTATAAGTCTGGACAAAGAATAAAACACTGAGGAGTTTTGTCAAAGTTGGTATTTTTAGTCAGAACAGAAGTGGATTAACAGAATTGAAAAATGTATTTTTACCTCCGTCAAAAAAGTGGAGTAAAAGGCTCTAACGGGAGAAACAAACACACAGCAGCTTTTTGTATTTTCGACTGAATTAAATACTTGAAACATTTGTTTTAAAGTCGTGATGATCAGTCCTGAAGCCGCACCTTGTTTAGTTAAATTAAACTAAATCAGAGCCTCAAGACGAGAAAGCAAAAAACACAACCAGACAAATGTAAATGTGGATTTGGACCTTGTTGCCATGGTGATGTTAAGTTGTGTTCAGGCGACGTCAGAGCAGGTGGAGGGTCACAGACGAAGACATAAACACAGAACAGGCTTTTTATCTTTCAGTTTTAACTCTTTCTCTTCAGACGCTGTGTTTCTGATGCAGATTCTACAGATTCAGCCTCTTTCATGGAGCAGAGATTATATTGAATAAATCCAGTAGTTTGACTTCCTCTGACACTTTTCACTCGCTCACAGAAGAGGACGTTTCTAGACTCGCTGCAGGTTAATTAAGGTTTATTACAAAGTCTTCCACTGATGAACACTAAAAACTCTTTGAACCACTCGAGTGTCTGTGGTAAAACTGGTTCTTTTATGTGTCGGAGTCATTGACGTTTGTGTAATTAGGTCCCGCCCTTTGCTGCTCTGGGACCTGCTCCGTGCGTTCTGATTGGTCGATCTCTTTATCAGTCATCTGCAGGACCCTCCCCCCTCTCTGGACACGCCTCTGACGACCCCCTGAGCCCAGATGCACCCTGGGAAAGTGTCCAGGTGCTGGTCTCAGGCTGATAAAAGAGCAGGGAGCTGAGGGAATACTGTTATATAAATCTAATTATGATCTCAGTAAATGTCAGGATCTGCTGTTTTGAATTTGTATTTATTGTTGAATGTGAATGATTGTATTTATGTTCATTTATTTTATGAATGAATGAAGAATGTAACCTTGAAATTTTATTTTGTGTAGTCATAAATGATGAATCTTTGGTTTTCCTAAAACTGTCTGTGTGCAGTTTGTACGGCTATAAACAAAAAAAATCTGCTTCTCATCTAGTAAGATGTTTGATTTTTATTATTTAGTCATGTATGTTATTAAAAAAAGTATTCAACCCCTAAGATTTTTGCATTTGTCCATGTTTTTATTGAGTGTTTAAGGATGAGTGTGTGTCTGTATCTCCTGTTAGTGATCAGATAACCTGCAGGAATAATAAGGTGGCCAAAGGAAGAGATACAGACCACAGATGTGAAGACACGAAAGCTCCTCACCACGCACGGAGGGTTCCACCCAAAACCCAGCACCTGAGACTGTACGCTAGCCGAAAGGAAGTAGGACGAGGACTTGCCACTATCCAGGATGAAACATCCGAGATCCATAAGTACATCAAGGACAAGGCCCAACAGATGACATGCTCAGTGAATGTCTCAGACAGCAGTGGAGAACAGAGGATGAAGTGCTGGAGGAGGAACCATCATGCGAGGACAAGCCCCTACATCCTGTGTACCATCGGAACATAACTGAAGTGGCTGATCTCAAGAAATCCTATCAATGGCTTGAAAGGGCTGGGCTGAAGGACAGCACAGAGGCACTCATCCTGGCTGCACAGGAGCAGGCCTTGAGCACCAGAGCCATAGAAGCCCAGATCTACCACACCAGACAAGACCCAAGATCTACCACACCAGACAAGACCCAAGATCTACCACACCAGACAAGACCCAAGATCTACCACACCAGACAAGACCCAAGATCTACCACACCAGACAAGACACAAGATCTACCACACCAGACAAGACCCAAGATCTACCACACCAGACAAGACCAAGATCTACCACACCAGACCAGACCCAAGATCTACCATACCAGACAAGACCCAAGATCTACCATACCAGACAAGACCCAAGATCTACCACACCAGACAAGACCCAAGATCTACCATACCAGACAAGACCCAAGATCTACCACACCAGACAAGACCCAAGGTGTAGGTTGTGCAAGAGACCCCTGAGACGGTCCAGCACATAACTGCAGGTGTAAGATGCTGGCAGGGAAAGCGTACATGGAACGCCACAACCAAGTGGCTGGCATAGTATACAGGAACATCTGTGCCGAGTACGGACTGGAAACCCCAAGATCTAAGTGGGAAACACCTCTAAAGGTGGTAGAGAATGACCGAGCCAAGATCCTGTGGGACTTCCAGATACAGACAGACAGAATGGTAATTAGTCCATGGGCCAGAGGCCAGATTTTGCCAAACGGGGCTCACCAGAGGTGGCAAGGGCTATCATACATTTTTGGAAAGGTCATGATCTAAGCTTTATATTTTTGCATGATAGACTTTTCTGAGCTTCAGCGATAACATAAATATCCACCTTTGAAGTTTACAAACCACATGTCAAAAAATGCACTTTTTACACTGGTTCATATTATGGTTCAGGCCATGTACCGCCCATCAGATAATGATTAAACTATTATGTTTGGTATCATTTTGAAGAAAACAATCTTGTCTTTCATGTAGGTGCATTTGTTGTCCTCTCTGATAATTACTATGGCAACCACAGCTTTTCAAACTGTCACATGAGGACATTTTTTACCATTTTTTTCTGAACTGTTTTGCTACGTTTCTTGCTGAAAGCTCTAGGAACATGATAAACACACAAATGTGATATCAAATTATTCTCTGGAATGTGAGGATTCAGAAAATGTATAATATGTCTCAACTTTCTCAAAACACAGCCTCACAGTGAGCCACAAAGTACAAGAGTCATTCTCACAGAGCTGCATCTCCCATAGAACTCAAGCTATTTTCTGTATTCTTACTTCTGATGGTTGTTGAAGCTTTTTGATCTGGAAAAGTCCTCTTGATTTATTTTTTATTTTTCAATTTGAGTAGAATAGTCTTGTTTTTACTTGAAAGTTGTGTTTTTTGTCTTGTTTTAGCCGAATTTTAAATGTTATAGCGATAAAAGAGCACACAGCTCTAAGTTCAATTCTGTTAGAAATATCCCCGATAAAAAGTCAGAATGAAGTATCACAACTGTACCACATAATCATATTTTCTGTTGTGTAACTGTAAAAAACATATGACACTGAACTCTAAAACCAACACAAATAATAATCACTAAGATACATGTTAATAAGATGCAAAAATGAGAGGTACAATTCTGGTCTGCCAATGGGTTTGTGTTCCTGTTTTTAATGTGTGGCCTTTAAAATATAACTAATAAGCCTATTTTCTGTTACTATTTTAACAATTACTTACATTCAGTCATACAGGGACCCGACCGGCCTGAGTAAGAACCCTAAACCTCATACTACAGCAGCACTGTAGTATGAGTGCAAATCCGAGGTTCGACTACATGTCGGATTTACCTCTCCAGGACCTGAAGTAGACCTGACCTGAGGCTGGGGAGTGTGATTCCTCTAGACCTGGAACACACCCTCCATTACTCGTTCTTAAACAAAGGGACCACTACCCTGGTCTGCCACTCCTGTCCCATTTCGCCGTGTAAGCCAGGTGTGCCAGGACAGTCCCACAAGATTCAAAGACTTCAGGTGTCTCATCCACCCAGAGCCTTGTCACCAACTTGACTTCAGCGTAATGGACTGGTCTCCCTGAGTCCTCAGTTGCTGCCTCCTTCTTAGGATATGTGTTGGTTGAGGACTCAAAGGAGAAACATTTAGGTAAATTATAGAAACTGTGCTTGAGATACGACTTTTTACCCAAGGCCTTCAACATACTGTACATGTCTGAAAACGTGAAAACTAATTAATTCTGTGCTGTGATCAAGTGTTATATAATTAGGCCTGTTTTGTTTGTATTTCTCTAGCAGGAGAAGGCTCCAGAAGACAGGCAGATGTTTCACTAAATGCCTGTAAAGGTCTTCTTTATTTCTGGGCTTTGAGCATTTTGCTGATGAGATTGGGTTTAACCTGAGCACATGACATGTGAGGGTTTAGAAAGCATTATGTTGCTGAAACATGATTGACAGAGAGTATATTGTGCTGGACCAATGATGATCAGGAGACTTAACCAATAAGGGTTTCACAGATATGAACAGTTTCTCCCTGAGTGTCTAAAGGTGACCATCAGAATGAACTTCCCAGATGAGACTGTAGTCTGTGAGGGTTGTGGGTTCCTCCTGATGTACTATAACACAGTGTGAATGTGAACAGGCAGCTCTGGAAGGATGGAGGTACAAATCACTGCTCCCACATTCTTCTGACCTCACAAACATCGCTCATAAGCCTGTCTTAAATGGTCTCTCAGTGTTCCCAATTTTCAAAGCAAGGATCCACTCACCCAGTGTACGTAGACAATGAAGTAGCATGGGTTAAGTGTCTTGCTCAAGGACACAACAGCAAAGTCCCACTGTGGCAACTGGTGTTTCAGAAGTATTCCATCCAAGTACTGTCCAGGCCCTGTCCTGCTTAGCGTTTGAGATCTGATGGTATCAGGCTTTGACAAGCAAATTTTAACCCTATAAAAACTGAACCATCCTCTCAAATCATGAACGAGACCTCAGATGTAACAGGTGTTGCCAAACTGCCAACTTGATGCATCTCCTACAAAGTGAACCAGCTCAACCAGGTCAGCTGCAGAGCGGCCAGCTGATGTCAAAGTTTGTTAATGTTTCAAACTCTTTGCTTTGTACATCTTCATCACTATTTTCGCTTTATTGACGTTGTCAGCACCTCTGAGGAGATGAAGTATTGATAAGATCACAAATCTCTGTCATTCATCCATACAGATAGATGATAGGTTCACCACATCTCTGCATTATGTGACTGGGTCAGGGGATATTTACTCCTCCAATGCAAGGCAGAGGATTGAGAAATGTAGATGTTCTCAGGAGGGTCACACACATAACCCTGTGGTTATGTGTGATACATAATCTTAAATTAAAGTAACCAGAGTGAAAATGTCCACACCATTGTCCCTCCTTTTACATTTACAAAGTTGAAGAAGCACACACAACACCTTGCATTATATTGTAACTGTGCAAACCATTCCAGCAAAACGGTTATTTGTTTGAAGTCCAATCCAGTAAATCCAGACTGTACATTTTAACCTGGAGAATCCAAACTGATATCTGTCTGCATTAATTTGTGCACTCATACAATGACTTGGTGCAGCAGAACTTACACAGTCAAATGTATAAACGTTTTGGCAACTGTGGCCACAGTGAGACAGTTTAGGAAGTATTTTCTTACAAAAAGCCACAATTTTTTGGATATATTTGGAGCAAATATATAGATTCTCATTAACTTAATATAAACATGTGAGGGCTATATATGTACTTTTTTGCTTTCTTTTTAAAATGTGGTTGGGCCTATTCAGTGCCAAAATTACAGGTACTTACCTGACCAGTGAGCCTGGTTTGGAAAGAACATGGATAGTTATACAGTTGATATTATAATGTAGTTGGAATCAGCTCCTGCCTGTCAAAGAGGCTGACACAATCTCTAGATTAGGCTTAAAATGTTCCACTTCGAAATTTTCTATGGTCAGGCCAGTTAGGAACAGAAACTAAACCACAGTTCTAGTCGGGCTGCCTTAGGAGCAAATATAATGGGGCAAGTTTAGTGTGTCGGCTGGGGTGCTGTCTTCTTATTTGAACTGTTTTCCCTGTGAAGATAATTATTTAACTACTTGTCTATCTATGTAGCCTCTTCTCACTTGTTTTATTGTTATTTTCAACCATTCATGTTTGCTGGGTTAACTTTTTTAACCTTGGGAAGTCCTCAGAGACAATTGTTGTTGTGATTCTGGGGTATAGAAAAATAAAATGATTTGATTTGATATGTAGCCTATACAAATATACTATGCAATACCAACTTAATTCATAAATCTTCAAACAACAACTGGCGCTGAGATCAAATGTTCAAAGCCAGATCTGGTCAGATCACTGAGGATGAACTTGTCCAGTGGTCAGAGGGACTAATACAAGACAAAAGTCTTACTTCTGTCACTCTGCCCCAGGGCAACTGTGACTACAGTGACATTTTACCACCATTGAGTGTGAAATAGATAAATATAATCAGTGTGAAGCATGAGAGTTTAAAAAAAAAGTGCTGTATTAGTAAATAACACACAAAGAGAACGCAGGCCATGATCTGTGACTGTGGTTCTGGTTTACCAAATTTATCTTAGTGATTATTATTTGTGTTGGTTTTAGAGTTCAGTGTCATATGTTTTTTACAGTTACACAACAGAAAATATGATTATGTGGTACAGTTGTGATACTTCATTCTGATTTTTATCGGGGATATTTCTAACAGAATTGAACTTAGTGCTGTGTGCTCTTTTATCGCTATAACATTTAAAATTCGGCTAAAACAAGACAAAAAACACAACTTTCAAGTAAAAACAAGACTATTCTACTCAAATTGAAAAATAAAAAATAAATCAAGAGGACTTTTCCAGATCAAAAAGCTTCAACAACCATCAGAAGTAAGAATACAGAAAATAGCTTGAGTTCTATGGGAGATGCAGCTCTGTGAGAATGACTCTTGTACTTTGAGGCTCACTGTGAGGCTGTGTTTTGAGAAAGTTGAGACATATTATACATTTTCTGAATCCTCAGATTCCAGAGAATAATTTGATATCACATTTGTGTGTTTATCATGTCCTAGAGCTTTCAGCAAGAAACGTAGCAAAACAGTTCAGAAAAAAATGGTAAAAAATTGTCCTCATGTGACAGTTTGAAAAGCTGTGGTTGCCATAGTAATCATGAGAGAGGACAACAAATGCACCTACATGAAAGACAAGATTGTTTTCTTCAAAATGATACCAAACATAATAGTTTAATCATTATCTGATGGGCGGTACATGGCCTGAACCATAATATGAACTAGTGTAAAAAGTGCATTTTTTGACATGTGGTTTGTAAACTTCAAAGGTGGATATTTATGTTATCGCTGAAGCTCAGAAAAGTCTATCATGCAAAAATATAAAGCTTAGATCATGACCTTTCCAAAAATGTATGATAGCCCTTGCCACCTCTGGTGAGCCCCGTTTTCGGTCTGGCCCATGGACTAAATGAACCAACCAGACATCGTGGTGGTGGATAAAGAGCAGAGGAGAGCCGTGGTGGTGGATGTGGCCAGGGGCGTAGCACCAAATTATGGGCCCCAGGTACAAACTTAGTGATGGGCCCCTGATACATGATCTTGTGTTTTAATTATTTAGTTGTCTTTTTTCTTGTCATTTTTCTATTCATTTGGGTTTTATTTATTTTTAGAATATTCATATACAGCCAATTGATTTAATTTCTACAATCCACACATAAATAGTGTTGCTTTTTTGTTTTTGCAGGGAAATTAAATACTTTTTAATGCCACCTTTCAAGATTTTTATGGCCATAAACGCCATTTGTGTGTTTTTGTGTCAAAAGTGTTGGGAGTTGGAACCACAGCCTTCACTCAAATGAGACGAGAAAAAAATGAAATGTGTTTTAATCTTACTCTTTTACAGCTAACTTGTCTAGATGATGCCAAAATCACACTTAGAAAATCCCTGTGACATTTTGGATGTTTTATAATGTTGAAGTTGTGACATTTATTGACAATATTCAAGTTAATATGCATATTTATAGGTGATCATTTGTGTGGCTATTTGTTCACTGAAAACTGCAAACTTTTGCTCATATTATTATATTTGTAGCTACTGTATTTGTTAAAATTTTATATAATTTTTATATAATTTTAAATAATATCCTTTTTTTTTCAGCCATTTCTTTAGCCAAAGTCTGTAGCCACGTTTTATAGGAGAGATGGAGCTCTATGAGATCACAAAATATTTACATTTAGAGGAACAATGTATCTCACAAACAAAATGCTTTTGGGTGCTCTTTCCTGTCCTGGGCGCTGGGGAAACTAGCACCATTTACCCCCCAGTCTGACACCCTTAGATGTGGCAATACCAAGCGATGGTAATATCAGGAGAAAGGAGCATGAGAAACTAGAGAAATACCAAGGGTTTAGAGAAGAGCTGGAGAAGGCTTGGAAGGTGAAGGCAACAGTGGTGCCCGTGACTAGGGATGCACCGATCCAATACTGGGATCGAATATCGGTGCCGATCCAGGAAATTTAGCTGGATCGAGTATTGGCTCCATAATATCCTAGTTGTATTTAATTGGACATAGGCAGCCCGATTTTGCCCTTTGTCAAAGCCGGTCTTAGCGGACGGTCTTAATTATTCCTCTGTTGGCCACTAGTGGCTCTCTCCAAGCTCTATACACTGTCAGTATAGAAGGTGTGGCTTCGGCCAGATGTGAGGGTACAGTTTTGTTCATTGAACCAGTGAGCAGCTGTGTTGATCACAGGCAAAAGTAACTGTAGCAGCAGCTTCAGTTTGGAAAAAACTATAATAATAGAAGTCAACAGGCTTTATGTAAAAGAAAAGACACATTTTTAGACAAAGTTGTTAAAGTCTGTCAAGTAAATAGACTTTCACCAAATAGTTTTCTATTATTATAGTTTTTTCACCCAAATAGTTTTCTATTATTACACTTTTTTTCCAAACTGAAGCTGCTGCTACAGTAGCATTTGCCTGTGATCACTGCTCACTTGTCACAGGCGTGAGCATGTGTCTGGTTCACTAAAGGAAACTGTATCCCCACATCTGGCTGGAGCCACACCTTCTACACAGACAGTGTATAGAGCTTGGAGAGAGCCACTAGTGGCCAACAGAGGAATAATTAAGACCAAGGCTAAGACCGGCTAAGACAAAGGGCAAGATCGGGCTGAATGAGTCTGATTTATGTCTGATGTTGATCCAGAATGTCTCATGTTTGACATTTTATTCTTTCTCTCTCTCTTTCTTCTCTTTTTCTTCTCTCTCTTCTCACTCTCTCCCTCTCTTCTCTCTATTTCTCTTTCTTCTCTCTATTTCTCTGTCTTCTTTCTTTCTCTCTTTCTCTCCTCGTGCTTTTTCTTTTTTCTCTCCTCTCGCGCTCTCTTTCTCTCCTCACGCTCTCTCTGTCTTCTCTTCTCTCTCTCTCTCTTTCTCTCTCTCTTTCTTCTCTCTCTCTCTTTTCTCTCTCTTCTCTCTCCTCTCTTTCTCTCTCTCTTTCTCTTCTCTTCTCTCTTCTCTCTCTCTTCTCTCCCTCTCTCTCCCTCTCTCTTTCTTCTCTTTCTCTCTTTCTTCTTAAGTTGTTCAGTTTTGTCTTGCCAGTATAAACAACACTATTATGATCAAAAGTCTTATGTTTTTTAAAGGAAAAAGACCTATTTCAGTCCTTACACAAGTATCGGCCGATATCTGGTATCGACAGATGCTTAAATCTAAAGTATCGGGATCGGAACTGAAAAAGCTGGATCGGTGCATCACTACTCTTTGTCTTTATCTCTCTCTTCCTCCTCCTTTATCTCTTCCTCCTCTCTCTCTCTCTCTCTCATCGAGTGCCAAAAAACTCACACTCTCAATTACAAAACATTTTTTATTGTCGTATGAACAGGTTTGGCTGGTTTGAAGAAAAAACAGGAAAAAGATTCACAAATGTTCTGATTATGAACACATTTGATCCAAAAACACTGAAGCCCCGCCCACTCAGCCAATACTCTCGTCCTATTGGTCAACTCCTCCGTGAGACTTTAAAACTATGGATCAAAATATTAATAAACAAAATGAACAAAAGCTGGATCCGATAACGTTCTAAAGCTTCAAAATGCATCATATCAACTTCAACAGGCTCATGTGCGTTATAACCGTTGTAATAACACGTTCTGACTGTTTATAGTGGCACAAAATACAAGCTTAACAAGTCTTTCGCTTTTATATAAATTAAATTCTTTCCTTTCAACGTTTGGTCCAGAAACCGTCCGTAAAAACTGGACCCGTTCCAAAAATAGAGTCAAAAATAGTTCATTTATTACAAACACGACAAAGAACGACCAAAGTCCCAGGATTTCATCAGCAGCAGAGCAACGTTTTGGTTTGAATGTTTTGGCTTCAGAATTAATAAAGTAAATAAACAGGTTTGTGACAGTTGTTTTTTGGCAACACTTTGGAATAAATCAATAAACAAAAAGGGAAATAAATAACAATTAATTGCAACAAGTAAAATAAATATGAACTAGTTTTAAATGTCAAATCAAACAGTTTAAATGGCTGGTGTAATTATCGTTTCCTCATCAAAGAAATACCTTTTTAAACATCCGCACTACGATGAGTTTAGAAGAGATTTAAAGTGGTCCTATTACGTAAAATGTATTATTCCAAGATTTTAACTTTGTTATAACGGCCTCCGTTACTCAAAGTTGATTCCTGCATGTTGGAGTAATCTTGTATTGTTCTGCAGCTCAAGTGTTCTCACCTACCACCTAGCCCCGCCCACTTGTCTGGATTTACTTGTTTGATTCAAAGATGAATACTCAAAGTGAAGAATATGTGGTTCAAAACTGTCCCAGAGCCACTTTCCAACAATAAGAATTATTTTAAATTCTGTTGCTTCTCACAGTTACATTTTAAAGTGAAGAGGCGGGGCTTATCAGATCTGCAGTTTTGAACAGGAAGTCACTAGAGCTGTTTCCATTTTTAAGCAGTTTTAGATCAACTTTGTGTTTTACAATGAACAAAAGGTAAATTACTGATCTGTATATGTTCTAGTTTCTTACTAAAGAAAAAAACACAATTGACCTTTCGCCGAGCCCCGCCCCCTTAGTTACTGTTGCTACGTCCGTCAAAATGATAGACTGCCATAGACTTCAATGACAAAAAGAAGTACTCCTGTCACGTTAGTGACTTTTTAAAGCATTTTTTCCGCGATATCCTCTAGATCGAGACAAAAGGGGTTCACTATGCAGCAAGGAATTTATTAAAACATTAAAATACGCCACGGAGGAATATAACTCCTATGGAGCTAATGCTACTGGTCTCAAGCTAAATCAGAGAAACCGTGATTTTTAACGTCACCTCAAATGCAACAAGCACAGCCTTGTCCTGCTCTTGCACTGCCGGGTAAGTTCGCTTCCATTTGTAAAGGTCTATTTTCCCTATTGCAAGAATATTGTTCATTTACGAGGCTATGTTAGCGAGCTAAACCTGCTAGTGCTGGCTAAAGCTAAGAGGCTCGCTAAACTTAGCAGCTTAGAGCGTAACTTCTGCAGTTATATCCTCGTCATGGTATAACTTGGGTCTAGTTTGTGTTCTTGCCTCTAGATCTAACAACACAGTCAGTCCATAGCTATAGTTAAGCATTAGTTTACCTTTGAGCAGACATTTTCTCCATATATTTAGCTGGTAGAGGAGCTGCCCCGAGCCGCCTGTACTGTTTAATCCATTGTAGACACTGCTCCAGTTGTTTTCGGCTTTAGAAATGGAAAGAACACAACTCCTCCGGTCAATATTTCGGGGTATCTGCGGTCCGCTTTCATAAACCGTATGCGCATGGCTTCACCATCTTGCTTGGAGCTCAAGATCTGACGGACCATATTACATAGCAACGGTTGCTAGGATGTTTGATTGGACAAGAGCCGTTTTGGGGCGGGGCTCGGCGAAAGGTCAATTATAGAGCTGAAAATTTTAAAAACACTCTTTACAGCAGATTTGATGGAAGCGGCGGGTGCACTTTTAAACCAGCTGGATGTTGCATAAAAAAAAAAAAACGAAAATAATTCTTCTGATTGAACAAGGATGCTTTTTTTGATCAACAAACTTGCAGATTGTTTCTCTTTGTTGCCTTAGGGATTAACTGCTTGCCCTGGGCCACGAGTTTGAAAGCTTTAGAGAAATTCTGTTGTTTTCATTTTTAAGACGACAAAAATTATGTACAGCATCTTAAAACCACAATAGGCCAAAAGACTTCACTACGGAGCTTGAGTTTGGACTTGTGCCGGCACGGTGGCAGAGTGGATAACCTCTGGCCTCACAGTGGGTTCAACTCCCGCTCTGCTTGGACCTTTCTCTGTGGAGTTTGCATATTTCTCCCCGTGTCTGGGTGAGTTTCCTCCAGTTTCCCCACAAACAATAAACGTGCAGGTTAGAACGCTTGGTGGTGGTCGGAGGTTGAGGCTGCTTACTGTCACTGAGTGGTAGGTAGGTAGTTCATCTCACTATGAAGCGCTTTGTAACTGTCTGTGAAAAGCGCTGTACAAATAAAGCTCACTTACAACTACTTACTTTATTAAATAGCAAATATGGCCGCCTGAGAAAATAAAATTTCCGGTGGCTGAACATCCTGGACAGGGGCCAACTCGTCGCAGAGTTAAACAGACAAACAGTCACTCTCTCATTCACTCACAGGGAAAATTACAGTGATGCCCAATTAACCTAAACATGCATGTTTTTGGAGGTGGGAGGAGACCGGAGAAAACCCACAATGACACAGGAGAACAGCAAACTCCACCCAGAGAGATCGTGAGATGTTGATATGGTCCTACTCGGGAGTCGAACCCACGACCTTCTTATTGGAAAACCAGAGCTCTAACCACTCTGCCACCGTGCACCCCAAAAATTCAGTTGACTTGTTTATTTTTCAATAGCTAACTTGTGTACTTCCTGTTAGCGTTACTTTTTGGACACAACTTGTTTATTCCTTTGGTAAAATATTCTCCCGATTGTAAAGTCTTTAATCAAAACTCACTGTTTAATTTTAGACTGACTGGTGAAAACCCCAGAAAATTTTATCCAACAGGAAATATTCTAAGTACAGAAGTTAGCAGTTTTGAATATAAACAAGCCAACTGACGTCCCGTGCACAGAACCAGTTTTAGGAGGGAAAGAGGCAGTTTTTTACTAATAATACTTTAAATATCTCAAATATTATTTCACACATTTAAAAACCTGGTGATTTCTGTAGATAATTAGATTCATTAACCTTTTGTATTCCAACAGAAAACGGCTTTTAAACTTTATTTTAGCTGCCAAACCTCTGATTGATAAAACTGAACTCTCTCTAAACCGTTAAAGCTTTACTAAACCTGTCACTTTTAACAGAAACACAAAGATGAACTGTGTGTTTTTTTGTGCTGAAGGGTCCACAACCTGCTCGTCTCCATGGTTACGCACTGCTTTACCTGGAATGTTTCACAGCGCAGCATTAGCTAATCTAGAAGGTTTGTTTGCAAAAGAAAATCGATTAAATTCTGGTTTAGACGAAGGAAAACACGAGCTACGAGTCAGGTTTGTGTGTTTCAAAGTGATTAAAAATGTCCAATGCAAAGCAATACTACTTTTTGGACAAGGAAAAACATAAATAAATTAAATACAGGCGTCGTTGCTCTGCTGCTGGAGCCGGTCTGGGGTCAGTTTAAGTAGTTTAGCACAAAAAACAGAAGAAGGAAAAAAGCTCCACAGTCCTCGGTCCGGTGTAAACGCTTTAAGACACGCTTTGGCATTTTCTCAACAACAGTCTGCCTCTCCCTCGCCGCGCTCCCATTGGTCCAAACGCAGGTCAGCTGATCCTGGAACAGCGGCTCGTCCAATCAGGCGCCGGGAAGGACACTCATCTGCAAGAAACAGACAGAAAGAAAATCAAAAAGGAAGATGAAACAGGAAGAGGGGAATCTGGCATAAGATTTTTATATAAAGTTTTTTTTTTTTGTGTTTCATTCTCACAACTTTAAGCCTGAGTAACAACAGCAAAACTTATTTAAGACTGCTTAAGACTTTTTAAGACCTTGTATATCAAAATTTAGGACCACGCGCACGTTTGAAAATATATTTTATAAATAAAAAAAAAAAGCAATATTTATTGGCTAATATTTGTTATTTCTGATCAAAAAATAACATTTGCAGAGGCCCATCCCAATGTGATGTGGTTATGCCTGCACCTGTCACATGATCACAGACAGGTGCAGCTCACACAGATGATCTCTGCTCCAGTTTGTTTCAGTTCATTTATGTTAATAAAGTCACTGAACTTGACACAGTAGCTCCACTTGAAGTAACGTTAACGTGAACATAAGCGAAGAGTTCTTTGCACACAAAGCTGATGCTTTCACCACATGTGCACGATCTACTGCACCTTAAATAAATCAAGGAAATGTAACGAAAGCCCTGCGTTGAAGCACACGGCTCATTACGCTCAGCGCGCAGCATCTGTAGTGCTAGCACATGACAAAGTCAGACGATTTCAGCCTGAAGTGTTCAACTTGTAAGTGCTGTTTCTTGTAAGTTTCACTTAGAGAGCGAGTTTTAAGGTGAACTCACCTTAAAACTCGCTCTCTAAGTGAAACGTGCCTTTCGTTTGACCAAGTTGAATAGTTCTTGTTTAGTCCCAAAGCTGTGAGGTGATTCGTGCTAAACTAACACTGAGCTCCGACACAAATACGCACAGTCTTCACTTAACTTTGATAAATCTGCCTGAAATACAAGGTCTTAAAAAGCCACTTCAAAATTAAGAACTAAAGTCCAAATTTTGACAAATTTAAGACAACTTAAGACATTAAATTTCTCATTTCAACTTTAAGACTTTTTAAGGACCAGCTGGAACCCTGCTGTAGAGGACGAGACACGCAAAGCAAATCTTCCAAAGCATCTTCAGGAGTTGAAGAATCATATAATCTATTGAAATTTGTGTGTTCAGAAGAAAAGAAACGTGAATGCGCAGGACAGATGTCCAAGTGTCTGCGCCCGGTTAAAGCGAGCTGTCCTCCTCGTGTTTGTNTCTGGTCGTCTAACTGCCCTGGTGTGATTTGCGTTGCGGCTGATGGGCCGTGGCAGCTGCTTTAACCACAGTCCTGCTCAGCACGCTTTTGTTTTTACAGACGATACTCCAGAACTTTGAAAGAGACGTGTGGGCCTAGTAACTTTGAGTTCCTACATGAGAAGGACTGGGGACTAATCAGGCCAACGTATAGGGATAATTTTAACTTCTGACAATTACGTAATATTGGTTTGTGACGTCACTGACACGAGTCGTACCTCTTTGTTACGCACCAGTGGAGTTTGTAGGCCTACTTGATATAGTTTTATAGTTTTGAACATGATACATATACGTATGTAGTATGAGACATGATACATATACGTATGTAGTATGAGACATGATACATATACGTATGTAGCATCAGACATGATACATATACGTATGTAGTATGAGACATGATTGTCTGAACAGACTCATATTTGACTGTTGTTGTTGAGCGGTGCATGCATACATATACGTATGTAGGCAAGCACCGCATACAGTATATGTATTTCTCTGTAATTTCTGTTGTGATCCCCTGTAACTGTCACTAATTCTATGTAAATATGTTTGGTGATGATTGTATGAACTGTAAATTTTTTAATTGTATGTATAATATTGTATTTGTTTTTAGAGTGACGATGTAAACCTGTCCAGGGACTACAGATGAAAAATAGCCATTGGGCTAATTCAGGCCAAGAAAGAAAGAATGAATGAATTGTTTGGGTTTCTGATCTGGCCCTGGCATGCTGCATATTGAACAGGCCTGTTATTACCAGTGAAATCCTTGTAATTGTAGATGGAGGCTTTGTGCCTTAGCATCTGTAATTGTTCCAGCTACAGTGGCTGCTGTTGCTAAGTCTACCAGTTGGTCGAGTAAAGCAAAGATTTTGCCAGAAGTTCCGTGAATGACACAAACTGGCGACTGCTCCAAGCTTCCTCAAACCTTAATGGCTAAGTTAGGATTGAGGCTTGGGTAAGGATTATGCAGATAATAAAAAAGCATGGTCAATTTGCCACCAATAACTTGGTCAGGCTAGATGCCATAACAGATGCAAAAGTGAGTTTTGAACACCTGCCCATGTCATAAACTGGACCTGCCGCCTGCTGTTTATTATTATGTTTATGCTGTCTGATGAGGACTGGATCAGAACACGACCAGAGCTGGACTGAGTGAAGTCTGAGTCACAGACACTTTGCAGAAAAGTGAAATAAAAGCTAAAAGGTGACGATAAACCTGGAGTTCCTGTTTCCACCACAAATAAAAACACAATATTCACACTAAGAACAAAAGAATAATAATGTGACAATTTTAGAAACAAAATTATTCTTTTTAGATAACTCTTCTGAACTAGTAATGGATAAAATATTGAGAAAAAGTCGATATATTATTGCTGCAGATAAATACCCATCAAAACTGGTAATAAAGCAAGTCTGCGTCGGAGCTGTGACCCAGTGACACAATCTAAGGGTCCCAGTCCTGATCTCTCTTTCTCTTCACCACAGACCCACGTCCTTCTCGGAACCTCTGCCATGTAAAACCAGGGAGCAGCCGCTTTGAATGGAAGGATTAGCTTTGCATTTGATCTCAAACATGCAACAAGACGCTGGCAAAGTTATCTTCGGGATTAAACCTTCAGTCGTTCGCCTCCCGTTCCATGATTGTACATGGAGCCTGGTCATTAAAGCAGCTGTAATGATAGGAAGCAATTTAATAATGATAAAAACTGTGGACTTTTATGTTGCATTTTAGTCTATTAGTCAGTCTATAAATTCTCGAGTTGCAGGGCAAGACGTCATTCTTCCAAGGTTTAATGTAAAGAAAGACAATAAACGTGTCTGTTTATTGTCTTTGAAAAGTGTGAACAAAGATCCAAAGTAAAGCATTGAGCGTAATCAATTGTGTAACGCCACCTCGGGACTTGCAACCGTCGGTGATTTGGAGGAAACACTGGTCTGGACACAGGGACTTTAGCGCCATCTGGTGGTTGATTTACCGCAGATAGCAAGAGTCTTGTGCAGTGCATGGAAGGATTGCGGAGTGTAATTCTCTGTAAAATATGTACTGGATCTGTTTGTTGTGCATCAATAAACAGGAAAGAAACAGAGAGAGGAGGAAGAACACAGGCGGGAAAAGATATGGAGACAGTAGGTGAGGAGAGAGGAGAAGCAGTAGGTGAGGAAGAGGAGAGACAGTGCAGGAGACAAGCGAGGAGAGAAAGCAAAGAAGAAAGAAAGAAAGAAAGCGAAGAAAGAAAGAGAGAGGGGAAGAAAGAGAGAAAGAAAGAGAGAAAGAGAAGAATAAAGAAGAGAGAAAGCAAGACAGAGAGGAAGAAGAAAGAAAGAGAGAAAGAAAGAAAGAAGAGAGAGAGAGAAGACGAGAGGAAAGAAAGGAGACAGAAGAAGAAGAGAGACAAGAAAGACAGAGGGAAGGAAAGCGAGAGAAAGAAAGAAAGAAAGTAAAGAAAGAGAAGAAAGAAAGAAAGAAAGAAGCAAGAGAGAAGCGAAAGAACAGAAAGAGAGAGAGAAGAAGGAGTAAGAAAGATGAGAGAAGAAAGAAAGGAAGGAAAGACAGAGAGTAGAAGAAGAAAGAAGAGTAGGAGGAAGAAAGAGAGAGAAGAAAGAAAGAAAGAAGAGAGAAGAAAGAAGCGAAAGAGAAGAAAGAAGAAAGAAAGAGAGAAGAAAGAAAGAGAGAAAGAAAGAAAGAGAAGAAAGAAAAGAGAGAAGAGACAGAAGAAAGAAAGAGAGAAAAAGAAAGAAGACAGAGAAGAAAGCAAGAAGAGAGAGAAAGAAAGAGAAAGAAGAAAGAAAGAAAGAGAGAAGAAAAGAATGAGAGAAAGAAAGAAA
The DNA here is from genome assembly GCA_038363315.1 of Mugilogobius chulae. Classification (NCBI taxonomy): domain Eukaryota; kingdom Metazoa; phylum Chordata; class Actinopteri; order Gobiiformes; family Gobiidae; genus Mugilogobius; species Mugilogobius chulae. Next base: position 4,544,279 of record CM076412.1, on the reverse strand, counting down.
GAGCAGAAGAAAAGAGAAGACAGAAGAAAGAAGAAAAGAAAGAGAAAGAAAAGCGAGGAGTAGAGGAGACATAATGAGGAGAGAGGAGATGAGGAACATGACAAGGAGACATATGCAAAGCTAGGAAGGAGACAGTGAGGAGACGAGGATACATAACGAGGAGACGAGTCGAGGATACATAGCGAGGAGACGAGGACACATAACGAGGAGACGAGGACAGAGAACTAGGAATGAAGCCGCTCACCCCTGTTGGAGGAGTTGACGGAGGACATGTCCCGCTGCTGGAGCTCTGGAGCAGACACAGAGGTGAGACCGTCCCCTGATGTGGAGCTTTGTCCCACCGTCGCTGCCGCCGCTGCTTCAGACCAAACCACCAGCTCTGAGTGACAAATACAGAAACATGGATTTAATAACCGAACTTTTAACAAACACGCGACACAACTGGGACCAGGCAATAACATTTTAATCAAGTTATAAAAGAAAACAGAAGCAAAAACAATCTCATGTATCATTATAAAATTTTGTATTGACAGTTGTTTTGTTGCTCCACACATCTTCTCTTCTTCAGCTAGAACTCTCTGCCAGTCAGTCTAAAAGTCACTCTATTTTAAAGAAGACTTACAAAATTCACAAGCAGTTTTCTATAGTTAATTCCTATTTTGCCAGCAATATAATACTGTCGCTGTACTTTTGTCAGTTTGCTCCAAGGGTGTAATTTACAAGGGACGGGGGGTTATAACCTCTCAATATTTGGACTCATACATTTTTCTCAACCACCAACAATATTTTCACACTTCTATAATAATAAGCAAATTAAGCTCCACCTTCTCAGTTTTTTAGTTGAGTGTTTTATTAAAGGAGACCTATTATCTACTCACTAGGTTTACTTTTCTAGGTTTTTAACCACGCTTCAGCTCATCATTTGTGCTGCAGCTGATGACTAAGTGCTCAGAAAATCCCTGTCTTCACCTACCACCTGTCCCCCGCCCACTTGTCTGTGTTTACTTGCGATTTCTCTAAAATTAGGACTCAAAGTAAAGCATGTAAGATTCCAAATTGTCATGTAGACACTTTCCAACTACAAAAATAGCATTTTTTTTTAGCCTACAGCTTATTAAAATTACATTTTACAATGAATAGGCGGAGTTTATCAGTTCTGCAGTTTTCAACAGGAAGTCAATGGACCTAATTCTGTTTCTAAGCCATTTTAGATCTTTTTTGTGTTTTGCATTGAAAAAAAAAAGAATTATTGATCTACTTATGCCATAGTTTCTTCCTAATTATAGGCTACAGAAAAATCACAATAGAGGGATTTTTTGTTTATTAACACGGGCGATGCACGCACCCAGCCTCCAGAGAGAGAGTCGCAGCTGTTAGACACAAACAGTGGAAACAAGTCAAAAAAGCTCCGTTGTCAGTAGCTACAAGAGTTTATCTGTGAGAAAATAAAAGTTCTGCTGCTAAATTAACATTTGTGAATAAAATTCGACCTACAACCTTTAAATGTACATTCAGGTGAAAAAACTGTGATAAAAAACCCTGTCTCAAGCTTCAGGACACAGACGTCTGTCAGACAGTTAAGACCTGATCCAAACAGCTGCTCTCGTTCCCAGTTTTTGTTTTCAGAGGCAAAAAGACGTCAGATGTCATCACGCACCGCAAATTCACTTGAACGCTCAAGACGATTGAACTTAACATTGAAAATGGACGCAAAAATACAAATACGTTGTCCGGTCTGAACGCACCACAATGAAATTAAGACAGCGCAGCGTTGAGTAACAACACAAAGTGTGTTCACGGTGTTGTTTGGGCTCATACTTACGCTCACCTGTGCGCTTTTTGTCTGGGCCTCTGTCCTAAAGTCACTTTTAGGCCTACTGATAAAGTCTGATTTACAGGTATGGTGGCTGACCACTCACATATTTCTGGGATTGCCCAGTTCTTGCAAACTATTGGCAGAACATAAAAATTGAAATTTACCTGTCCAACTTCTAATGTAACCGATGTTGTATGTACTGTACTTGGGATATTTTCAGATATAAAATGTGAAAGAGATCAACAATATAATACTTTGTATCCTCCTGCTCATAGCACGTAAGATGATAACTGTGAACTGGAGAAAACCTTCTCCTCCAACAAGGCCGGACAGAGACTAAAACAAGTTCACACAATGGAACAACTTGACAGCCAAATTCAAATGAAAACTGAACTGTTCTTACAACGATGGACTCCTGTGACCATGTATCTAAACAACTGTTAAGACAATAACCCTTTGTCAAGAATTGTTTTGAATGTTATTTTATTAAATGATTAATAAATCAAAGTTCAAAAAAAAAAAAAAAAAAGTCTGATTTACAAATGAAACAGAGATGAGGTCTGTTCATGATGTATAGGGACAGGTTTTCTGTGACGCTGCTCGTGTGTGTCTGTCGGTGTATTAATTTAATTTAATTGACCTTTATTTAACCAGGGAAGTCCCACTGAGATTCAGAATCTCTTTTGCAGGGGAGCCCTGGGGGAAGGGTCAGGGGAGGCATTAATGGACATGTTTTTAGTTGTAGGAGGAAACCGGAGTACCCGGAGGAAACCTACGCAGACACGGGGAGAACATGCAAACTCCACATAGAAAGGCCCCGGGTGGCCCGGGAGTCGAACCTAGGACCTTCTTGCTATGAGGCCAGAGCGCTAACCGCTGCGCCACCGTGTCGCCCAATGTATGTGGCTTTAGCATCTTCAGCACTCACACACGCTAAAGGCTGAAAGTGTATTTAACAGAAAAGAGCAGCACCAGTATTTGCATCTTTGTGTTGTTGCTGCAGGAGACAGCATGTTAGGCTATTCAAACACATTTCAAAGTTACACCCTGGCTCTCAACATTTACACTTTCATCGCTTTTCATTGTTTAATCTGTTTCTAACAGGTGTTTATTTCTTTTACATCCATTTTAAGGAACATTGGAATTTCAAATGTTTTCTTCAAATTACATTCCCTTCCAAAGAGAAAAACACACACCAAGTTTTGTAGCCGTGGACAAGATTTTTACTGAAGAATTTGTTCTAAACCTGATTTATTTTCACTCAAGTCATATGCATCATCCCTTGTTAAAATACAGTAATATATTGTTAACGTTCACATAGTTTGCGCATTAATAGCTCTACATTTTCTTTCTTTCTTTGCCTCCAATGTCTCTGTATAATCTGCAGATAATCTCAGTTTATTCGTTCGTACCTGAGCAGACGACGGTCAGAAGTCCCAGAGCTGTAAAAACCTTCATGTTTCTTCTCCCAAAGTCTGGCCAAGTGTCGTTGCGATTCCTTAAACCCAATCCCTCCGTCTGCATCTTTTTTGGACAGACTTTGCATAGATTTGGATTCCTGGGCCTGTCTCACTTCTCAGATGACTCGACTGCGGCACCTTCGTTCATCCGGCAGAGTTTACTCCCAAGATTTAAGAACAAGAAAGAGAGAATAATGTTAAAAGAATGTGAACGGGAAAACGACACAATAAAGATCCTGGAACAGATGGAGATGTTGAGGTCGACTTTCTTTTCTAACAGATTACAGGCAGAACATCATAGACTAAAAACACAGTTGAGTAAGTTTAGAGCAGATATTTGATCTTTAAACAGAAGAAAAGACGATCCTACTCGTCGTGTTCTCTGGCTTGTGTGTCTAAACCACATGACAAAAACTAATGTGTCATGATGATGCTTATTTAGACGCCCTTTTTTTTGCATGATATAGAGGTCACTGGGATAGGCTCCAGTCACCTGCGACCCCTAACGGGATTAAGCGGTAGAAAAATGAATGAATGAATGAAGAGGTATTTTTGTTTATCAACACGGGCGATGTGCACACTCGTTATGCAGAAAGAGACGCCGCTCATAAACACAAACAGTGGAAACAACTCGAGCTAGGGCTGATTCATCTTGAATCAGGCCTCAGGCCGCACCTTGTTTAGTTAAATTAAACTAAATCAGAGCCTCAAGACGAGAAAGCAAAAACACAACCAGACAAATGTAAATGTGGATTTGGACCTTGTTGCCATGGTGATGTTAAGTTGTGTTCAGGCGACGTCAGAGCAGGTGGAGGGTCACAGACGAAGACATAACACAGAACAGGCTTTTTATCTTTCAGTTTTAACTCTTTCTCTTCAGACGCTGTGTTTCTGATGCAGATTCTACAGATTCAGTCTCTTTCATGGAGCAGAGATTATATTGAATAAATCCAGTAGTTTGACTTCCTCTGACACTTTTCACTCGCTCACAGAAGAGGAAGTTTCTAGACACGCTGCAGGTTAATTAAGGTTTATTACAAAGTCTTCCACTGATGAACACTGTAAACTCTTTGAACCACTCGAGTGGTAAAACTGGTTCTTTTATGTGTCGGAGTCATTGACGTTTGTGTAATTAGGTCCCGCCCCTTCGCTGCTCTGGGACCTGCTCCGTGCGTTCTGATTGGTCGATCTCTTTATCAGTCATCTGCAGGACCCTCCCCCCTCTCTGGGACACGCCTCTGACGACCCCCTGAGCCCAGATGCACCCTGGGAAAGTGTCCAGGTGCTGGTCTCAGGCTGATAAAAGAGCAGGGAGCTGAGGGAATACGGTTATGTAAATCTAATTATGATCTCAGTAAATGTCAGGATCTGCTGTTTTGAATTTGTATTTATTGTTGAATGTTGAATGAATTGTATTTTCATTCATTCATTTTCTACCGCTTAATCCCGTTAGGGGTCGCGGGTGACTGGAGCCTATCCCAGTGACTTTGGGCCTTAGGCGGGGAAACACCCTGGACAGTGGCCAACTCGTCGCAGGGTAGAATTGTATTTATGTTCATTTATTTGTATTTACGAATGAATGAAGAATGTAACCTTGAAATTTGATTTTGTGTAGTCATAAATGATGAATCTTTTGTTTTCCTAAAACTGTCTGTGTGCAGTTTGTACGGCTATAAACAAAAAAATCTGCTTCTCGTCTAGTAAGATGTTTGATTTTTATTATTTTGTCATGTATGTTATTAAAAAAAGTATTCAACCCCCTAAGATTTTTGCATTTGTCCATGTTTTTATTGAGTGTTTAAGGATGAGTGTGTGTCTGTATCTCCTGTTAGTGATTAGATAACCTGCAGGAATAATAAGGTGGCCAAAGGAAGAGATACAGACCACAGATGTTAAGACACGAAAGCTCCTCACCATGCACGGAGGGTTCCACCACAAAACCCAGCACCTGAGACTGTACGCTAGCCGAAAGGAAGGAGGACGAGGACTTGCCACTATCCAGGATGAAACATCCGAGATCCAGAAGTACATCAAGGACAAGGCCCCAACAGAAGACGTGCTCAGTGAATGTCTCAGACAGTGGGGAACAGATGATGAGGTGCTGGAGGAGGAACCATCATGGGAGGACAAGCCCCTACATGGGATGTACCATCAGAACATAACTGAAGTGGGCTGGGCTGAAGGACAGCACAGAGGCACTCATCCTGGCTGCACAGGAGCAGGCCTTGAGCACCAGAGCCATAGAAGCCCAGATCTACCACACCAGACAAGACCCAAGATCTACCACACCAGACAAGACCCAAGATCTACCACACCAGACAAGACCCAAGAGCTACCACACCCAGGGGCGTAGCACCAAATTCTGGGCCCCAGGTACAAACTTAGTGATGGGCCCCTGATACATGATCTTGTGTTTTAATTATTTAGTTGTCTTTTTTCTTGTCATTTTTCTATTCATTTGGGGTTTTATTTATTTTTAGAATATTCATATACAGCCAATTGATTTAATTTCTACAATCCACACATAAATAGTGTTGCTTTTTTGTTTTTTTGCAGGGAAATTAAATACTTTTTAATGCCACCTTTCAAGATTTTTATGGCCATAAACGCCATTTGTGTGTTTTTGTGTCAAAAATGTTGGAAGTTGGAACCACGGCCTTCACTCAAATGAGACGAGAAAAAATGAAATGTGTTTTAATCTTACTCTTTTACAGCTAACTTGTCTAGATGATGCCAAAATCACACTTAGAAAATCCCTGTGACATTTTGGATGTTTTATAATGTTGAAGTTGTGACATTTATTGACAATATTCAAGTTAATATGCATATTTATAGGTGATCATTTGTGTGGCTATTTGTTCACTGAAAACTGCAAACTTTTGCTTATATTATTATATTTGTAGCTACTGTATTTGTTAAAATTTTAGCTAAATAATATTCCTTTTTTTTTCCAGCCATTTTCTTTAGCCAAAGTCTGTAGCCACGTTTTATTGGAGAGATGGAGCTCTATGAGATCACAAAATAATTACATTTAGAGGAACAATGTATCTCACAAACAAAATGCTTTTGGGGGCTCTTTCCTGTCCTGGGCGCTGGGGAAACTAGCACCATTTACCCCCCAGTCTGACACCCTTAGATGTGGCAATACCAAGCGATGGTAATATCAGGAGAAAGGAGCATGAGAAACTAGAGAAATACCAAGGGTTTAGAGAAGAGCTGGAGAAGGCTTGGAAGGTGAAGGCAACAGTGGGGCCCGTGACTAGGGATGCACCGATCCAATACTGGGATCGAATATCGGTGCCGATCCAGGAAATTTAGCTGGATCGAGTATTGGCTCCATAATATCGGTTCAGCCGATATCCTAGTTGTATTTAATTGGACATAGGCAGCCCGATTTTGCACTTGTCCTAGCCGGTCTTAGCGGACGGTCTTAATTATTCCTCTGTTGGCCACTAGTGGCTCTCTCCAAGTTCTATACACTGTCAGTATAGAAGGTGTGGCTTCGGCCAGATGTGAGGGTACAGTTTTGTTCATTGAACCAGTGAGCAGCTGTGTTAGGATCACAGGCAAAAGTAACTGTAGCAGCAGCTTCAGTTTGGGAAAAAACTATAATAATAGAAGTCAACAGGCTTTATGTAAGAAAAGACACATTTTTAGACAAGTTGTTAAAGTCTGTCAAGTAAATAGACTTCACCAAATAGATTTCTATTATTATAGTTTTTTCACCCAAATAGTTTTTCTATTATTACACTTTTTTTCCAAACTGAAGCTGCTGCTACAGTAGCATTTGCCTGTGATCACTGCTCACTTGTCACAGGCGTGAGCATGTGTCTGGTTCACTAAAGGAAACTGTATCCCACATCTGGCTGGAGCCACACCTCTACACAGACAGTGTATAGAACTTGGAGAGAGCCACTAGTGGCCAACAGAGGAATACTTAAGACCAAGGCTAAGACCGGCTAAGACAAAGGGCAAGATCGGGCTGAATGAGTCTGATTTATGTCTGATGTTGATCCAGAATGTCTCATGTTTGACATTTTATTCTTTCTCTCTCTCTCTTTCTTCTCTTTTTCTTTCTCTCTCTTCTCACTCTCTCCCTCTCTTCTCTCTATTTCTCTTTCTTCTCTCTATTTCTCTGTCTTCTTTCTTCTCTCTTTCTCTCCTCGTGCTTTTTCTTTTTTCTCTCTCTCGCGCTCTTCTCTCCTCACGCTCTCTCTGTCTTCTCTTCTCTCTCTCTCTCTTTCTTCTCTCTCTCTCTTTCTCTCTCTTTCTCTCTCCTCTCTTTCTCTCTCTCTTTCTCTTCTCTTCTCTCTTCTCTCTCTCTTCTCTCCCTCTCTCTCCTCTCTCTTTCTTCTCTTTCTCTTCTTCTTAAGTTGTTAGTTTTGTCTTGCAGTATAAATAACACTATTATGATCAAAAGTCTTATGTTTTTGAAAAAGGAAAAAAGAAGCTATTTCAGTCCTTACACAAGGTATCGGCCGATATCTGGTATCGACAGATGCTTAAATCTAAAGTATCGGTATCGGAACTGAAAAAGCTGGATCGGTGCATCACTACTCTTTGTCTTTATCTCTCTCTTCCTCCTCCTTTATCTCTTCCTCCTCTCTCTCTCTCTCTCTCTCTCATCGAGTGCCAAAAAACTCCACCTTCAATTACAAAACATTTTTTTATTGTCGTATGAACAGGTTTGGCTGGTTTGAAGAAAAAACAGGAAAAAGATTCACAAATGTTCTGATTATGAACACATTTGATCCAAAAACACTGGAAGCCCCGCCCACTCAGCCAATACTCTTCTCCCTATTGGTCACTCCTCGTGAGACTTTAAAAACTATGGATCAGAATATTAATAAACAAAATGAACAAAAGCTGGATCCGATCACGTCCTAAAGCTTCAAAATGCATCATCTCAACTTCAACAGGCTCATGTGCGTTATAACGTTGTAATAACACGTTCTGACTGTTATAGTGGCACAAAATACAAGCTTAAACAAGTCTTTCGCTTTTATATAAATTAAATTCTTTCCTTTCAACGTTTGGTCCAGAAATCGTCCGTAAAAACTGGACCCGTTCCAAAAATAGAGTCAAAAATAGTTCATTTATTACAAACACGACAAAGAACGACCAAAGTCCAGGATTTCATCAGCAGCAGAGCAACGTTTTGGTTTGAATGTTTTGGCTTCAGAATTAATCAGGTAAATAAACAGGTTTGTGAAAGTTGTTTTTTGGCAACACTTTGGAATAAATCAATAAACAAAAAGGGAAATAAATAACAATTAATTGCAACAAGTAAAATAAATATGAACTAGTTTTAAATGTCAAATCAAACAGTTTAAATGGCTGGTGTAATTATCGTTTCCTCGTCAAAGAAATGTAAAGAGTTGTGTTTTTAATCATGTAACACACAACAGTTGTTCTAATATAATGTCACCAGAATCATTCATTTTTTCACATCACTCACATCTGCTCCACGATGAGTTTAGACGAGCTTTAAGGCAATAAAACTAGTGTTTGTGCAGAAACCGCAGAGTGAAGGTGCCAGCGCTCGTGAGTCCATTTAGTTTACATTATAGAACTGAAAATTTAAAAAACAACTCTTTACAGCAGATTCAATGGAAGCGGCGGGAGCATTTATAAACCAGCCTGACGTTGCACCCAAAAGTGAATCGGCTGAGTGGACACAGATGTTTTACAGCATTTTAATCGGGTTTGTACGGCGCTCTATAGTACTCACAAAAAAATAAATATTTATCTTGTAATTACGAGATCATTAAATGGCTTTTCTGGCTAAGCTAGTGACTTTATCCACAACGAGTAGTCTTTTCTGTGCTAGCTTCATGTTTCTAAATAGCTAAGATGTACTTGTGGATTTCGTTGTGTTAAATTAAGTGCCTGTGGTCTTCACTGCAATGTTTAAGGTCTACAAAAAGTATGAAACTAGCTGTTAACGTAACGTATGCCTGATGCCTGTGGACTCAAGCTACAGTTAGCATGCTATTATAAAAGACGGCCAGTGTGTGGAGCTGTTCACCCACCAGAAAGAAGCTAGTGGTAATCGGCAGGTTTTTTAATAAAACACAATCCTTCGACTGTTGGCAGTTAATCTCACACATCCTTAGAAATGTGCGGCAGTTTTCTGTGGCTCCAGCGTCTGGTTTTCAGTTTATTTGGCCAAAAAGGAGAGAAGTGCTGCACATTTGCTACACTTCCGCATGGATCACCCAGAGTGGGCGGGTACTTTGCGCATGTTGCAAGTCAAATGATGGCCTGCTAACTGTAGCTTGAGTCCACAGACATCCGGCATACGTTACGTTAACAGCTAGTTTCATACTATTTGTAGACCATAAACATTGTAGTGAAGACCACAGGCACTTAATTTAACATAATGAAATCCACAAATACATCTTAGCTATTTAGAAACATCAAGCTAGCACAGAAAAGACTACTCGTGTTGTGGATAAAGTCACTAGCTTAGCCTATATACGAAGCATGTGGGTATACAGAATGTGGGAAAAGCCATTTAAATGATCTCGTAATTACGAGATAAATATTTATTTTTTTGTGAGTACTATGGAGCGCCGTAGGTTTGGATCAATTTGAAACAAATTCACGCATTTGGGAGTTTGATTTCCTGGAAAATCCAGGCCATATGTAACATAGTATATGGTTCGGCCACCGTGTCCCTCTTTCGAGTTTCAGGGGGTGTGATTGACAGATTAATCAGCCAATCAGTGGCATGCATCGTCTCCAGTATAAAAAACAACATGGAAAAATCTCAGGTGGAACTGAAAAACATCGCGGATTTCTGCAGAATATATGAGCAGAAAAAAAATTCAATGTGAGGTTAGTGAAGTCTAAATGACAGACGACCAATCTTTGTTTCATCTGCGTCACACACAAAAATATTCTGATTGGCCGGTTTGTTATCCTGCTTTAGATAAACCAGGAGAACATGTGACTGATGTAAAAAGTTCAAAATGTAATAATTCTGTTTGCTTACATTTTGAAGTCAATAAGAATCATGGACTGCATCTTAAGCCAGAACAGGGCAAACAAATGCGTCTTCAAGGTCTGAGCCTGCTGTCTGAATTCAAATATGGTCCTGACTTCACATTCCACAATTCAAGGCAGTTATGAGAGGGAAAGAGGCAGTTTTTTGCAAATAACCCTAACCCTAACCAATAGAAAACTGCTTTTTAAACTTTATTTTAGCTGCCAAACCTTGATAAAACTGAACTCTCTCTAACCGTTTTAAAGCTTTACTAAACCTGTCTCTTTAAACAGCAAAACACAAGATGAAGTGTGTGATTTTTGTGCAGAAGGGTCCACAACTGCTCGTCTCTATGGTTACGCACTTCTTTGCCTGGAATGTTTTACAGCGCAGCATTAGGCTTATCTAGAAGGTTTGTTTGCAAAGAAAATCGATTAAATTTGGTTTAGACGAAGGAAAAACACGAGCTACGAGTCAGGTTTGTGTGTTTCAAAGTGATTAAAATGTCCCAATGCAAGACAATACTATTTTTTAGACAAGGAAATATAAATAAATTAAATACAGGCGTCGTTGCTCTGCTGCTGGAGCCGGTCTGGGGTCAGTTTAAGTAGTTTTAGCACAAAAAACAGAAGAAGGAAAAAGCTCCACAGTCCTCGGTCCGGTGTAAACGCTTTAAGACACGCTTTGGCATTTTCTCAACAACAGTCTGCTCCTCGCCTCGCCGCGCTCCCATTGGTCCAAACGCAGGTCAGCTGATCCTGGAACAGCGGCTCGTCCAATCAGGCGCCGGGAAGGACACTCATCTGCGAGAAACAGACAGAAGGAAATCAATAAAAGGAAGATGAAACAGGAAGAGGGGAATCTGGCATAAGATTTTTATATAAATTGTTTTTTTTTTTGTGTTTCATTCTCACAACTTTAAGCCTGAGTAACAACAGCAAAACTTATTTAAGACTGCTTAAGACTTTTTAAGACCTTGTATATCAAAATTTAGGACCACGCGCACGTTTTGAAAATATTATTTTTATAAATAAAAAAAAAAACAAGCAATATTTATTGGCTAATATTTTGTTATTTCTGATCAAAAATAACATTTGCAGAGGCCCATCCCAATGTGATGTGGTTATGCCTGCACCTGTCACATGATCACAGACAGGTGCAGCTCACACAGATGATCTCTGCTCCAGTTTGTTTCAGTTCATTTATGTTAATAAAGTCACTGAACTTGACACAGTAGCTCCACTTGAAGTAACGTTAACGTGAACATAAGCGAAGAGTTCTTTGCACACAAAGCTGATGCTTTCACCACATGTGCACGATCTACTGCACCTTAAATAAATCAAGGAAATGTAACGAAAGCCCTGCGTTGAAGCACACGGCTCATTACGCTCAGCGCGCAGCATCTGTAGTGCTAGCACATGACAAAGTCAGACGATTTCAGCCTGAAGTGTTCAACTTGTAAGTGCTGTTTCTTGTAAGTTTCACTTAGAGAGCGAGTTTTAAGGTGAACTCACCTTAAAACTCGCTCTCTAAGTGAAACGTGCCTTTCGTTTGACCAAGTTGAATAGTTCTTGTTTAGTCCCAAAGCTGTGAGGTGATTCGTGCTAAACTAACACTGAGCTCCGACACAAATACGCACAGTCTTCACTTAACTTTGATAAATCTGCCTGAAATACAAGGTCTTAAAAAGCCACTTCAAAATTAAGAACTAAAGTCCAAATTTTGACAAATTTAAGACAACTTAAGACATTAAATTTCTCATTTCAACTTTAAGACTTTTAAGGACCAGCTGGAACCCTGCTGTAGAGGACGAGACACGCAAAGCAAATCTTCCAAAGCATCTTCAGGAGTTGAAGAATCATATAATCTATTGAAATTTGTGTGTTCAGAAGAAAAGAAACGTGAATGCGCAGGACAGATGTCCAAGTGTCTGCGCCCGGTTAAAGCGAGCTGTCCTCCTCGTGTTTGTGTCCAACTGTAGGCAATCTTTCTTTTTCATCGTGCGCTGGTCCTCTCTGTGTGTTTGTTTCAGGCGATCAGCGGTTTCCTCTCGTGCTCCCAGGTCCCTCTTTGTTTCTAGTGCTCAGAGCCCTGTATTACAAATGTCGCTGAATTTATCCTGGATAAGTTCCTCTTACCTGGGTTGAGTAAACCAGACATGGGTCTCTCTGGATAAACTGTCCTACGAAACGAGTTCACAACTGGATCTGTTAACCCTGGATTTTCTCAATGACGAGTGTCCTGCATGGATACAACAGACTGAAGCACAAATGTGCAGACATCACCAAACCTTTAATAGATCGACCGCTTACTCTGAATGAGCTGTGTCTTTAGTTCAAACTCTTTAGTCTAAGTCAAAGTAAAGATCCACAGTCAAATGTGCACAAAGTTATTCAATAATTTTTGACAACGAAAGTTCAATGAAAGAACTGATTAATAATGATCAGATTAAACAGGATTCTTCAGTCTAGCCACTGTTACATATAAGATCTCACCCTCCTCTTCATACATAGGCTACGTGCGTGTCGCATTGATATAAAAGAATACGCCATGACTTTCACATTTCCTCATTTGTCCACTGCTCTCTCTAACTCTCTCTTCACAAATGCCAGAATTCTTGTCTCTGACTTATACAGGATTTTATCCTGGTCTGGAGCAGGTTATGAGTTTGCCGCATGTTGCCGTAGAGATAGGAAGTGATCCAGTTTAGTAGGACCAGACCAGGTTTAACCCAGAACTTACCTCGCTAAACCCTAAATCTTCGTAGCTTCGTAGTGCAGGGCTCTGGTCTGTGGTCTTCTGCACTTATGTCGTCTCTCCTCGATCCCTCGCACAAGCTGAAAACTGCAAGAATATCTGGCTGCAGACCTGTACCGCTGGTCTGAGTCTGAGCTGGTCCGTGTTCATGTCCATGTTTACTTTCCGGACTACAGCTCATTTGTCAGTCGCAGTGCTTACGTATTGTCCAGTAACGAACAAACAGCAGTGATTGGTTAATGTGAAATAGACGCGCATACTATAGAACAAACAAGCTCCGATGCTGAGATGTCAGACGGTTTCCACAGAGTGAAATAAAACCGGTCATACATCAGGCTACCCCCAAAAATAAAATAGTTTATGCTCACATGGTGTGTGTGTGTTCCGACCTGCGCAGGCTGCGAGCCTCGTACAGAGTGTCGTCCTCTTCACTCTCCACTCCCTCCATCTCCACCGAGTCGTCGTAGTTGGACAGCAGACCGTACTTCTTCTTTGGAGCGGGTTTCTTCAGCCTGACACACAAACACAACACAGATCAGAAACACTGATGTGAGTTTTGTTTGCTTCTTTACACATGAAACCGAGGGCTGGAAACATCAGAGATCAGGACTTTCTCACAGTAAAAACACATCATATCATCACAAACTGACATTCAAACAAGTGTGTCCTGCTCAAAGGCTCGTGTCACAGCGCAGGTCAAACCTTTGGTCACAGGACAATTACCAAACCAACACTGTTTTCAACTATTGAGCAATAAATAACAATGAGCTCAGCAAACCCGTGTTTATGAGGAGAAAGTGGGTCAGATTCAGACAAAACAAAAGGCTTTGAACGAGAGGAAATGCTTTAGTCCCGACGTGATTTCACCGACTGCAGCAGCTTTATTATTAAACTTCGACTACTTTGTTTGGTTAACTGTGAACATGGAAGTAGATGATGACATCTTATAAATAAATGTAAATAGATTTTTGGTCAGTTGTTCCCAAAAGATTAGAGAAAACGCTGACAGTGAGATTCTTGAGAAGCCAAACCCACAGTTAAACATGAGTCAGGTGGTGTGGTTTAGACACAGTTCAACATAATCATGAAGCAGCAGAAGTCTGAACTCATAATCACACACTTAACACACTTAAAACCAGCTCAAGCCACAAACATGATCAGCAGCCGTCCTGTTTTTATCACGACTGTTTCTAGAATGTGGAATAACCAGCTTGTCAGTGTTTAATCTCGTCAGATCTGAAGGATAAGAAGGTTTGGGTCTGGGCAGTGCTTGGATGGGAGACCGCTGGAACAAGAGCTGCAGAGAGAAAAACTACAGAAAGAGAAACTGTTGTGGTTCCTTTAAGTTCTTCAACCTGTAACTGTGGAACTACAAGTAGCACATAAACAGGTCAGATATATAAGTGGAGGCAGTTAACCCAGCCAGCATTAATTATCATTAGTGTGGACTACTCCCTCTCATAAATCCTTCCACACAGGTTATTATAGAAATGTGAAAGTGAAACCGGAGAGGACCACCAAGTTCAGCCAATCAGAGAGCTGCTTTGGCTCCTGATCAGAACTCAGATTCTTTATTATTCAACTTAGACAGTACTCCGTGGTCTCATTTTTTCACAAAGTGCTGCATTTATCATGTAATTTTTAGTGAAAAACACAAAGTACTAATTTACAATTAAAAAAGTTAGTTACCCCAACTTTAAGTTTATGGCACAGAGAGCTGTGCAATATATCAATTTGAGAAAATATAGAGGAATTTTCAGTCAACGTCACTTTCCGCTCGACATGCGTTGCATGCGTTATGAGCTTACAGATGGAGAGGAAACGTTTTTGAATAAAACATGAAACGGGACAAGAGCAGCTGTTTGGATCAGGTCTGAACTGGTCTGACAGACGTCTGTCTCCTGAAGCTTCAGACACTGTTTATCCTGTATGTTTTTTCACCTGAATGTGACTTTTAGGGTCGTGGGTTGAATTTCATTCACAAATGTTGATTTGCAGCAGAATTTTTGTTTTCTCACAGTGATAAACTCTTGTAGTTAGCTGACGTGTTTTTTCGACTTGTTTTCACTGTTTGTGTCTATGAGCGGCTCTTTCTACAGGCGAGGTGCGTGTGCATCGCCCAAATTGTTAAACAAAAAATCCCTCTATAGTGAACGTTGTTTTAAAGATAAAACTTTAAAACAAGCCGGCCCTGGGCATAGGCGACCTAGGCAGTGGCTAGAGCGCTCCCACTGTGGAGCATCAGAGAAGCTGCATTTAAGGGAGAATACTGTGTGCTGTTAGAAGATTTTTGCAAAGCACTTGCTTGAAGAAAAGAAAGTGAATTTACTCATTTAATTTAGAGAAAATATAAAACTCATTGTGTGCAGCACAAGTAAGACTTTTGGGTTCACTTCTGAAAGCTTCATCTGTTTTGGAGCTTCTCGGATGTTTAAAGGCTGTGCTTTTACAGTGTTGGAGCCAGAGCTGCTTCTTTATAACGACTTTGGGTTTCTCTTTTTGGAAAGTCGCTTGTGAACCTTTAAGTTCTTTATTAATGATCAAATACTATTTAAAATACGTCAAAATCATTAACCCTCGTTCTGCTGCGACGCACAATGTTTAATTATTTTAATCACTTTTTTCATAGAGGGGTTGAAGTCGCTTGTTGCTCTTTGAAAACCCTGGTTGAAGCTTTTACTGTAAATGCAACACCTCTCTGTTTTGGGGATTTCCAAAAGGCCTGTGTGTGATGAGTTCTGTGTGGGTAGTTTATGATAAATGGAATAGTTTCTCATCATGAAATGGTTTAAAAGTTAGTTAGTTTTGATTCTATTACATCTATGACTTTACTAATCGTTAATAATGAATCACACACGAGTGAAAAGTGTAGTGTTGCTCACCTGACGGCTCGGATGAGGAAGTAGAGCACTCCGGTGAGCGTGATGCCGATCAGGACGTACAGGGCCCGCTGGATCATGGACGAGTCAATGCTGGAGTCCGGGCCCGCTTTGGCGACGCTGTCCGTGGAAGAGTTTCCCGCGGGCCTGGTGCTGTTCACGGGCGGCTTCACGGCGGTGGTGGCCCCGGACTGGACCTGCGGCGGAGCGGGACATCTCCGCCGCCAACACCAGCATCCAGCAGCAGCAGCACATGAAGAGCACCAGGGTCGTGACAAGTCTGTAAAGTGACATTCTGAGGGGATAAAGTGATAAATCCCAGCGGAATGTTAGAGAAACGACAGCTTTGGTCCGGGGTCGCGTCTGGAAGCCAGTTTTTACGCAAATACACGTCGCTTTATCTCGGACTGGAGAGTTGTGTGTGCTTTGTTTTGTTGACATAAACCCAGATCCGAGCGCGGAAGTGAACGGCAACTTCCTGTCCACGCAACAGAGTGACGTGGCCACGCACGCACAGCTCAAAGTGTGAGGACTTGACTGATTAGATTATTGAGTAAATGAGCAGTTTTTTGTGTTTGTTTGTGAGACTTTGGTGTGAAACGTGTTCTCTGTGATGTCGCGGCAACACCAGACTTTATTTAAATCTTAAAGGAGCTGTTTTGTTGAAAATAGCAGAACTTTGAGCTTCATAGTGATAGTGACTTATCTTGAACTGATGTAACGGTGTCATGTGAAAGACACGAGACAGCGGATAATTCTGGTGCCTGACATGATTAATGCTGTTACACGCAATTTTCGTTTTTAATCACACTTATTTAGCACATACATATGACATTTTTAGGCTGTGTTTTGCTCTCAAACTGAAGTAACCAAATAAATAACATAACTACTTACTTTTATTACATGACATCACAAGGTGGAACAGGGCACATTCAAACTTCACAGAAAGGCCCAAGTAAGGCTCCAAGCTAAAATATTTACATATTTATATCTGTGAGCAAGAGGAGCAGGACCACATAAGTTCCTTGAACTTCCACCTACGCCGTTTGAGCATCACTGTTGCTAAATTTCTGATTTCTCCAATATCATCTCTATCTATTTCCTCTGCCTTACTGGTTAGCTAGTTTTTAAAGGGGATCCTGAATATAAAGACAAACGTGGCTAAAACACTAGTACTGCTCATGCTTATTAAAATAAATTACAAACAAATAAATAACTGCTTACAATTTTTTATAAAGTTGTCATTGTTTATGTTGTTTTCAAGTCACTGGGTAAACATGTGATTATAGCCAGGGTTCGCTTTAAGTCCACAAACAATATTTCCCTCTTACAGTTTTTCTTAGTAGCTTTGACACTTGTCCTTTCTAAAAGTCAATTTGCAAAGCAATTCACACAGAATTAGCTGTAAAAGCTCGAATCTGGTACAAGCATCTCTGCCTTTGTGCTTAATGTCATTGTACATAATAAACATTACCTAATCTTAAGCTAAATTTAGTTTTATGTACAAAACAGGTGAATGTTTCCGCCAAAAACAAGTTTTACCATCTAAACTCCCACACGCCTCAGGTGTTTTATCATTTATTTGACTTTACAGTTCAGAAGCTTTAGTTCTGATTCAGAGACAAAGTGACCAAAGGTTCAGTTTAGTCACTGGGATTCATACTTCACACTAATGATTTTGTATTGGAGTTGTGTTTTTATATAAAAATGGTGTTTATTATCCCTTTCAAATAAAAAAATAAAATACAGCAGAAATGGGTGGGTTTGACTCCCGGGTCGGACCATATCAACATCTCACGATCTCTCTGGGTGGAGTTTGCATGTTCTCCCCGTGTCACCGTGGGTTTTCTCCGATTTCCTCCCACCTCCAAAAACATGTATGTTTAGGTTAATTGGTCATCACTGTAAATTTCCCTTAGTGAGTGAATGAGAGAGTGAATGTTTGTCTGTCTAACCCTGCGGCAAGTTGGCCACTGTCCAGGGTGTTCCCCCGCCTAAGGCCCAAAGTCACTGGGATAGGCTCCAGTCACCCGCGACCCCTAACGGGATTAAGCGGTAGAAAATGAATGAATGAATGAACAAAAGCTCGTAAAACTTGATTTAACACAAAATGTTCTCTTAAACCTGCTTTTATAGCATTAGCATTTAATCATTCGTTTTTAAACTAAAACATTCAGTACAGCAACATCATCTCCACTACAATGTGCTTTAATAAACACCAGAGGGCAGCAGATCTCTATGAAACTGTTGTGGATGTTCCCATTAAAATAAACTGAGGATCGATTTAGATTTTGTGCAAAAGCAGCACAACGTTAATCAATAAACAGACTGTTCTCTCTGAAAAAATCATTCAAAAAAACTATAATCGCATACAACTGAGTAAATCACCATATTATGATTCTCTTTTCTTTCTTTATTAATGCAAAATCCAGAACTTACAGTCATATTTAGCTGCAGTAAAATGATTTAGACTGTCTCTTTTGCTGGTCTTTTTCCCAGACCGACTTGCACTTTTACAGATCGGTTGTTTGTGGATTTTCGGTGGATTTTGAGGCGAGGTTTTTCCAGATGGCTTTGAATATTCACGTTGTGTTCAGTTTCGCTCTGCCTCGTGTCTGTGCAGCAGTCTGAACCGTCCATCTGCTGCTCCCCGCACAAAAACTGTACCAAAACTGCATCAAAAACAGGACAATATCAGACATGGATACAGAATACTGCTACTGCTGTTACTTACTTGTTGTACTTCTGATGGGCTGTACAAACCTTTCAATCAAGGGTCACGTGGTAAACAGACAAACAGGAGGGCAAAAATGTTTAATTGAGCCACTAAACATTAATTCAGGCCTAAAACCCCAATAATTTGCTGCAAAAAGCCACACTGACTCACGTGAAATGAATCTGTGCATGACTCTGAATTGACTTCTACATTAGGTGTGTTCAAGATGCGAAAATCTCTGCCTGGATTGCAGACGAGAGCAGGCGGCTGAGGCAAAGAGGAGGAGATTCAACTTGGACACTTGTTGAGCCCGAGAGCAGCGAGGCAGCCTCAGATCTCACAGACTCACGGAGCTCTCGCGTTTGTTTGAAGTGTTGCACTGAATAAAACTACCTACAACGTTGTAAATGCATTTCTGTTTCCTTCACACATCACAGATAAACACGTGCGCTGTTATAAAAGTCCACAAATACGATAAAGACAGATGAGGAGGAACTGTAGCGCGTCACGTTTGATCAGAGCGAATCAGCGGTCAATCACCGCACTCCATTTCCCATCATGCATCTTGATTTTGTAGTCATCGAGGTGGTGAAGCCGGGAGCAGTTGCTCTTTCCTCGCCTCGACGATTTGTCAAGTCGACTCGAGCCGGATTGCTCTCTCGAGATTACCGGGGCCTACGAAGCCCTGACGTAGCCCCCGACCCCCCGACACCGGCTCGAGCCGACTGCACCGTCTTTACCATCTTGAACACACCTAATATGGATCTGGACGACTCGTCAAAAGCAGGTGGAAAGGGAGGAACTTCTAGTGGAATACTTTGATCTGATTGGATGAAGCTCCCACCTTAACGTGCTCAAACATCGGTCCCATTCACAAATGCACAAAACACTTCTTTTTGTCTGCATTTCTGTTCAAACTGATTCAAAGCTTTAGCTCCAGTCCCTGCGCCTGCTGCGTCTCCATGTTTGTAGTTTTGCTGTGAGCTTGCCTGACACTCGCTGCTGTCGTCACATCTGTAAATCCAGCCCCCTCCTGCAGAGAAGCTTGAACCTCTGGCCCTTCAAGATGGTTTCTCGTGGACTTGTAAACCCACTAAAGCTCATTTCATACTTGATGCATTGATGGCAGAAATACGTAATTTTTACAGACACGCCCCCTCAAGCACCGTCCGCGTAGATCAGATTTTCCGAGTCGGCGTCAGGGAAAAATGTGTGACCGGGCGGAAGTCAACGGCATTTCAATATCAGCTCTCTACGGCCCTCTACAAGCAGCTCCTTGACACGCACAGAAACCATGAACACTGTCAGCGTCTGCTCCGCTCCGGTCCATGCGTCTCGTTTCCGTGCAGACTTCACGTGCGAGAGGCATAAACCAAGCTTAAAGTTGAGGTAGCAAACTTTTTTAGTTGTAAAATAGTAACCTTTGTGTTTTCCACTAAAAGGTACATGGTAAATGCTGAACTTTGTGAAAAAATTAGACCACTGTGTACTGTCTGAACTGAATAATCAAGAATTTTAGTTCTGATCTGGAGCCGAATGCTGCGTTCTGATTGGCTGTTCTTGGGGTGGTCACTCCAGTTTTAGTTTTGTGATGGTTAAAAGAAGTTTTTAAGCCTTAATTGCAACCAAAATCAATACATGTTCATAGTAACCATGTGTCAAAGGATTTATAATAGGATGTAGTCAGATTTAAAACCTAAACCGTGTTTGCAAAAATCAGCTACCTCACCTTTAATGCTGTGAGAATTCATCTTGCTGTTCAAGCTTGGATAAAAAAAGTCTGATATTGAAGTAGAAAGGTAGACTTTCAAAACTCAGTGTAAAATTGGGCCGGTTGTTCAGGATGTTTAAGGGCCAAGAGGAAAGGCTCTGATGGCCGCATATGGCCCCTGGTCCACAGTTTGAATACACCTGTTCTGCAGCTTTGCTACTTTTTCTGCTTCTACTTATTCCCTAGTTCTGCTGCTGCTTCTGCTACTACTAACCTGACCTTTGAACTCTCACATCATGTGTTACTTTCACAAAACCTTAAAGGGGACCTATTGTGTGTGTGTTTTTTTTATATATTTAGTAAGAAACTAGAACATGTGCAGATCAATAATTTACCCTTTGTTCATAATAAAACACAAAGTTGATCTAAAACAGCTTGAAAATAGAAACAGCTCTACTGACTTCCTGTTCAAAACTGCAGATCTGATAAGCCCCGCCTCTTCATTTTAAAATGTAACTGTAAGAAGCAACAAATTTTAAATAACAAATTATTATTGTTGGACAGTGACTAAATGGGACAGTTTTGAACCATATATACTTCACTTTGAGTATTAATCCTTTGAAAATATCAAGTAAATACAGACAAGTGGGAGGGATAGGTGGTAGGTGAGAACGAGGATTTCTGAGCACTTGAGCTGCAGCTAAAGAACAATACAAGATTTTTCGGTAACACTTTATATTAACTGCACACTGTTAAGCATTAATAAAGCATCAGTTAATGATTAAAAAAGCATTTATAAAAAATGAGTAAACATTAATAAATGCTTTATAAAGCCTTATAAATCATTTATAAAGACTGCATTAGTAAATGCTTAAAAACGCTGTGCCTTTAATAAACAGTTTATTAATATGTAATAACTAATATCTATTAAGCCTTAACAAACATTTGTAGACACTTAATTACTTTAAAATTTAACTGTTTATTACCAAACACCAACACACTATCTAAATTTTTGCTAGCAGTTAATAGATGCTTTATAAAACCTCTGTTGAGTAAAACTGGTATTTATAAAGCATCTATTAATTGTTAATAAAGTAACTAGAGTGAGCTTATCTAAAGTGTAGTCTTATTTTGCCTTATAACACATTTATTAAAGTATTGCAAACACCAGTGCACAAATTAGATTTTATTATTCAAACATCACAGTATGAACGTTTACACACCGAAATACATCAAAATAACCACGTTTTCACATTACTTTCCCATAAAATAAATACAGAATAACATGAACATCTTTTAATGGTAAAGTTGTGTCAAAAGTCTTTATGAATGTCGAGGCTGTGATTGACGCAGTTCAGGATTAACATGTTGTATTTTCTCAGACAAAGTCAATCTTCAATAAATCTAAAATGTTGTTTTTTTTTGGTTTTGTTTTATGTTGTAACAATAAGTTGCATTCACAAAACATCAAAATATTCTCCAGATAGTGTGAAGCTAAAGGAAATATTATTTAAATCCAATTTTTTATAATAATAACAAAAGTATGGGGACCTACTCACTAGTCTGAAAATGTGAAATGACAATACATTTTAATAGTATTTTAAAAACAATGTTATGAAGACAAACTCACCACAACATTTTAGAAGGTGAACGGTACGTATTACAACATAAAAATGGTATAAACAGTTTAAAAAGATAACCTGGCACTGGCACGGTATAAAATATGAATGTATACAAAATGACTGCTTAACATGACTGAAAAAGGTTTGTTTGTTAGTTTGTTTTTTCACAACAGAGAGAATGATTACTTAAAGAATGGTTGATTAAGACATTTACTAGTCTAAATGTCTTAATCAACCAAATCAATGCCATACATTTTTGTAATAACTGCCATTTCATCTCCTCCAAGTCTCTAGAGAGTCTTTATTGACGTCCAGGTGCTCTGCAGGTGCTCGATATGGGCACCACAAACCAACTGTTGTGGTTTACCCATGATGATGACCTGTGATGTTTCACCCTCGACCTGCCAAGAGCCCAGTTTCTTCTCTTCCATTCGCCGGCCATCCTTCCTCTTCAATAGTGAGGCTGAAAACATAAACAAAAGCAAAGAAGTTACAATCACAATGAATTAGAGCTGCAACAGATTGTTGTTTTTATTATACTTTTTTATTGTTTAGAATAATCAGTTGGTTTAGATTTCAACAGGACCATGTCTGGACTTTTTTTTACTAAGATGGGGTTGTCAAAAGAATCAAAATACAAACATAAAAATATACTACTGAAACTAGTAACAAAATACTAATTTTAAA
Source organism: Mugilogobius chulae (assembly GCA_038363315.1). Lineage (NCBI taxonomy): Eukaryota > Metazoa > Chordata > Actinopteri > Gobiiformes > Gobiidae > Mugilogobius > Mugilogobius chulae. The sequence goes on along the minus strand of CM076412.1, from coordinate 4,521,643 downwards.
CTATTTTTAGTAAAATAACTCAATCAACAGTTGTGTCCATGTGGTCTAGTACACAAAATAATGTTTTGCCTAAAATGTTAGGTTGCACAAGTCATTGTCATAATGAATATAAAATGTCTATTCAGAAACAAGCAATTTTGCATAATTTATCGACATTTATTTATGATTTGTGGTCCTTGCTTTTCATTATTGCATTGAGATTTTCTCTAGCCGAAATGCCAACACCATAGTTGTGCCAATAACATGTTTTTTGTTTTGTTTTCTGACCATCTTTATGTACTGTCACTTAAATCATTTACTGTGCCTTAAAAATACATGAATGCTGTTGCTGATATCTGAACACAATGCCCACATTAGCTACACAAACACTTACCAAGCATGTCACATCCAGAGGTCCGTTTCAAGACTCATGGAGCGCGGCTAACACACGCTAGCTAGCCCGCTAGCAGCGCTAATGCTAGCGGGCTGAGCATGGCTCTGACTGCCCCAAGATTTAATTTGATGCAGAAACTGAGAACACCAAGGCTGAGTCTCCCTTTTATCGGCTCAATTGTATCCGTGTTCAAGTATGAAGACAAAACAAGCAGGTTTTGTAGGAATCTTGTTGTTCTGTGACTTTGGTTAGAGCACACTTTGCTTGCTCTCTAAGGAACCAATCAGGAGGCTTAATTCTGGTCAGAGCCGCTGTAAGGTGACTCCCGATTGGCTGCTGGAGCTGTTTGTGAGCAACTGAGTGGGTTCTGGTGAAGGAAAAGGGACGCTCAGACTGCGCTAAGCAAAGAAAAAACTGAACAGAGACCCACATGTCCGAATGTTTTCACATTCGGACATGGAAGCAGTGGAAGCAGAGACAACGAAATTCAGCCATGATCTTCTCCGTTTCTTGATAAAATACGATCTTGAGGCAGTCAGAGCCATGCTCAGCCCGCTAGCATTAGCGCTGCTAGCGGGCTAGCTAGCGTGTGTTAGCCGCGCTCCATGAGTCATAGAAACGGACCTCTGGATGTGACATGCTTGGTAAGTGTTTGTGTAGCTAATGTGGACATTGTGTTCAGATATCAGACACAACATTCATGTATTTTTAAGGCACAGTAAATGATTTAAGTGACAGTACATAAGATGGTCAGAAAACAAAACAAAAAACATGTTATTGGCACAACTATGGTGTTGGCATTTCGGCTAGAGAAAATCTCAATGCAATAATGAAAAGCAAGGACCACAAATCATAAATAAATGTCGATAAATTATGCAAAATTGCTTGTTTCTGAATAGACATTTATATTCATTATGACAATGACTTGTGCAACCTAACATTTTAGGCAAAACATTATTTTGTGTACTAGACCACATGGACACAACTGTTGATTGAGTTATTTTACTAAAAAATGTTTAAAATTAGTATTTTGTTACTAGTTTCAGTAGTATATTTTTATGTTTGTATTTTGATTCTTTTGACAACCCATCTTAGTAAAAAAAAGTCCAGACATGGTCCTGTTGAAATCTAACCAACTGATTATTCTAAACAATAAAAAGTATAATAAAAACAACAATCTGTTGCAGCTCTAATTCATTGTGATTGTAACTTCTTTGCTTTTGTTTATGTTTTCAGCCTCACTATTGAAGAGGAGGATGGCCGGCGAATGGAAGAGAAGAAACTGGGCTCTTGGCAGGTCGAGGGTGAAACATCACAGGTCATCATCATGAGTAAACCACAACAGTTGGTTTGTGGTGCCCATATCGAGCACCTGCAGAGCACCTGGACGTCAATAAAGACTCTCTAGAGACTTGGAGGAGATGAAATGGCAGTTATTACAAAAATGTATGGCATTGATTTGGTTGATTAAGACATTTAGACTAGTAAATGTCTTAATCAACCATTCTTTAAGTAATCATTCTCTCTGTTGTGAAAAACAAACTAACAAACAACCTTTTTCAGTCATGTTAAGCAGTCATTTTGTGTACATTCATATTTTATACCGTGCCAGTGCCAGGTTATCTTTTTAAACTGTTTATACCATTTTTATGTTGTAATACGTACCGTTCACCTTCTAAATGTTGTGGTGAGTTTGTCTTCATAACATTGTTTTTAAATACTATTAAATGTATTGTCATTTCACATTTTCAGACTAGTGAGTAGGTCCCCATACTTTTGTTATTATTATAAAAATTGGATTTAATAATATTTCCTTTAGCTTCACACTATCTGGAGAATATTTTGATGTTTTGTGAATGCAACTTATTGTTACAACATAAACAAAACCAAAAAAAACAACATTTTAGATTTATTGAAGATTGACTTTGTCTGAGAAAATACAACATGTTATCCTGAACTGCGTCAATCACAGCCTCGACATTCATAAAGACTTTTGACACAACTTTACCATTAAAAGATGTTCATGTTATTCTGTATTTATTTTATGGGAAAGTAATGTGAAAACGTGGTTATTTTGATGTATTTCGGTGTGTAAACGTTCATACTGTGATGTTTGAATAATAAAATCTAATTTGTGCACTGGTGTTTGCAATACTTTAATAAATGTGTTATAAGGCAAAATAAGACTACACTTTAGATAAGCTCACTCTAGTTACTTTATTAACAATTAATAGATGTTTTATAAATACCAGTTTTACTCAACAGAGGTTTTATAAAGCATCTATTAACTGCTAGCAAAAATTTAGATAGTGTGTTGGTGTTTGGTAATAAACAGTTAAATTTTAAAGTAATTAAGTGTCTACAAATGTTTGTTAAGGCTTAATAGATATTAGTTATTACATATTAATAAACTGTTTATTAAAGGCACAGCGTTTTTAAGCATTTACTAATGCAGTCTTTATAAATGATTTATAAGGCTTTATAAAGCATTTATTAATGTTTACTCATTTTTTATAAATGCTTTTTTAATCATTAACTGATGCTTTATTAATGCTTAACAGTGTGCAGTTAATATAAAGTGTTACCGATTTTTCAAACATGCATGAATCAATTCAAATATAATTTTGAGTAAACTAATAATGAAGGAAGGCCATCATAACTTAGAAAAAACTAAAGAAAAGTGAATTTGACATAATAGGTAACCTTGTGATTTATACGTCAGACTCAGTCCTGATGTGTCCCTTTTGTTTTTCTTTCTCGTAGAGGAAGTCATATATTAAACATGCTTTACAAGTCAACAGAAAACAAACAAACAAACAAACAAACAAACAACCTGGATCTAAACATTCAGTCTCCTCAGAGTTTAAGCCTTGTGTTTGGGGCCAAAGTCTTTTTTGAACCAGACTGTAAAAGGTTTTCTGACACTGACACTGCTTCCACTTTGACTACAATGAGACTTTACTTCCACAAACAGCCCTGAGCGACCACAGAGAGAGAACCGCCTGCTGCCTCGTAGAAACTGTTCTGGGTTAACCTCGCTGCTGCAGTTCTGTGATTTGAGCTGAAATACCAGAGTTAACCAACACAAACATGGCAGACGTTGCAGCTTACTTTCTTTTTTTATTGTAGATGTGTTCACAGAAGACAGTTGTAGTTGTAGGTCCTTATAGTTTATAGATGATTCAATTTTTTAAAAGAAAATAACTGCATACAGACCCTTTAACTCCAGTGTAATGTCAGTGTGAATGGCTTGTAGCTGACTGCACTGACTGTCACGAGCACCAGGGGGCAGAAGTGAGCCGTCCTGCAGCTTCTCAAACGAACATCTGTTTCATCGTTAAATCCACTCAAGCACCAAAGCAGCTTTTGGATTTAATATCAGACTGACTCCACACAGAAGCCTTAAACTGGTCAGAAATATAATGATTACAATGAGTTTGAAATGATTTAAATAAACACATTAATTATGATTGAGAGTTAATTATTACTTCGGTGTTTGTGGAATAGTTTGATCCGTTTTTGCTGATTCAAACATTCTGGTTCAGTCATATTTGATTTTCCATTTCTCCAGTTAGAGTTAGGTCACATCTCTTTGTTCAAATACCTGCTTCTCATTGGTCAGTCTCAGAGTTGCCAGGTCTGCTTCTTTATAGCGACTTTGGGTGTCTGTTTTTTCTTTGAATTGCACTTTCAAGTCACAAAGAAGGTGAATTCTAGCAGCTTTTCAGTTTTGATTTACAAAAAATTCATCCATTTGTGACATTATTCATTATGACTAGGGATGTCAAGATTAACCGGTTTTTCAATAATCGCAAATATTTTCCCCCACGGTAGGTTATTCGTAGACTTTTTACATCTCACGGTATACCGCAAACACATCTTTTACGTCTTCTGTGACGTGCGTGGGCAGCGCCAGCGGAGAACAGCGTGTCGTCAACTCACCGCTAAGGTTGCTGAAGTTAGCGCTTCAGGAGTTGTATCCATCCAAAGAATCAAGTCTGGGGATGTTTTAAAGACGATCAGTGCTTTGTGCGGCTGAAGAGTGTCCAATACACAAAACGTGTCATTGAAAAGCTGCCGCTAAAAGCGCTAACACATCCAACATGATCCAGCATCTTCGATATGATCATCCCTCGCTGTTCGTCCAAGTAAAGGTAAAGAAACAACGTAAATCCTTTAAACGAAGCGCTCCAGAGAGAATCACGCAGCTCACGGCAAAAATAAACAGTATTTATGCTTCATAAACTCCGACCTGAAAGTAAAACTAAAGCAGAGCGGTCCAGGCGGTCACGTGACGACGCTGGGAAAATAAAACGTGTGAATGACGTCGCCTTCGTGAGTCACGTGACAGATATATATTATATAATATATAATATATTATTAGTTAGTAATGAATCTCTTCTTGTAAGTATAATGAGAATATTAAAGCAATCATTAAAGGGACAATAATGTAAAAAAAAAAAAAGCTTGATTAAAATTTTGTTTAAAACATAAAATGATTATATATTTTTTTCAAAGGGTAATTATTTAAAATAATTGCATTTATTATTTTGATTCTAGGCTACATCATATTATGTAATACAATCAGTGTATTGTCACTGTCAGCAAATCAAATATCAATAATTTAGATTTTAAATATATATGTGTATATATTTTTTCTTTATGCCGATAATCGTGATTCTAAAATTTGATATTGTGACATCCCTAATTATGACATTATTTGCATGTCTAAAAAAGTGGAGTTTTACAAATTTTCAGACCTAATATTAAGTCTTTCAGCTCCAGTCCTGTTCTCGTCCCTGTCAGGTCTCTTTCATATTTTAAACAATATTCACAGCTCCACAAAAAACTTCGTGCAACTGGAATCATGACATGTTGACCTACAAGTGTCTACTTTCAATTTAAAAAAGAATTGTTATTCTATACAGAGCTGTGGCAATCTTGGAGACAGATCACGATTTTGATTTGATCACAATTATTGTAGCTTATTGTCTTTTGTCTTTGAGGTAAAAACAATCATCTGTTTTTTTCTGAAAGTTCCTACTTTACTGTGATTGGTTAAATCCAGCTGTCACTCACTCAGAGCAGAACAAACACTGACCAATAAGGACAGATTTTCAGAAAAAATGCGACAAAGCCTTTGAAAAATATCCAGACAAACGACCTCAGCTCATAAATAAAGTCCATAAATAATGGATAAATTAGAACATTGTGTAAAAAACAATCTTGGCATTTTTAACACTTTTAACAGCTTTAGAAAATCTGATAAAATCCATGTTTCAGTCATAAATAGATATATTTTTGTAAACCTGAAAATGTGTTAAATTCACCTGGAACTTGAAGCTGCAACACAAAAGACTCAACACATGACCTTCAAAATGAATAAAACTATTAAAAACAGACAAACAAACTCGTTATAAAGAAACAAAATTGGCAAATTGTCTGTATTTTAACAGTTAGAGTTTTTTACAGCATTTGCACGGACATATTTCATGTCTGTAATTTCCTTGTTTTTACAGACTTTACAGAAGCGGCGACAGATGATTTATGGCAACAACTATTTACTTCATTCATGAATGAATGAAATAAATAGTGAATTAGCTAGACCAGGGGTGTCAAACTCATTTTTAGATGGGGCCAAATGAAACAAAAAATGCCAAGCCGAGGGCCAGAGTTGCTAGTCAAATATTTTATTGCATTTTATTGCTTTTATTTAACATTTAGAAAAGTGCTTAGTTTGAAATAGGATAGCTTATTCTTTCTATCTCCAATATCTGAACATAACGCAAAGACTCCCAGCATTTGTTTTAACATTTTGCCAGTTAAATGAAACATTCTTAAACAAAGTCTGTTTCAAAATGTAAAATGAAAAATGTTCTTTCCATCTGAAATATATAAACAGAAAGACTTTTACAACATTTATGAACAAGAAGAATGCTAGTTTCTTAAGAAATAATTATGAATTTTAAGTTGAAGTTTCATTAGCCTCCTTACAGTTTTATTGTTTGCTCACTGTGGATACTTGGCATCTCTTTTTGACTACCAGCTCAGTTATGTTCGGGGTCAAGTCCTGCGCAGTTGAAACTCTCAGAATGGAGTGCAGGTGTGCGTCAGTAAGACTGCTTCTGTGTGCAGACTTGTTCAGCTTCATGACAGAGAAAAGTTGCTCGCACACATATGTACTACCAAACATGCTGAGAATTCGAGCGGCATGTCGCCGGAGTTGGGGCATTGTTTCTGGTAAGCAACGGTGGAACTCAACGCGCCCCACAGTCTCGTACTTTGATTTGAGCGCGCTGTCGCATTGGAGTTCTATTAGCTCCATTTGCAGATTTTCAGGTGCTTTCTCAGGGTCAATGGAGAATGGATTGCTAAACATTTCGAAGTTGAACTTTTGTCTTTCGAAGTCTGTAAAGCGCCGTGTGAATTCAGCCCGCAGAGTTGACAGTTTTTCAACAAAATGCTTGGTTGGGAACTGGGAAGCTGCGGTGGTGCGCGTCATCATATTTTGGCACGCGGGGAAGTGAGCGTGGTTTTTCTGCTGAAGTTGAGTCTCCCAAAGGTTTAGCTTGACTTTGAATGCTCGCACAGAGTCGTACATGTCTGTGACTGTGCGTCCCCGCCCCTGTAGTTGGAGGTTGAGAGCGGAAAGATGATTCGTAACGTCACAGAGAAACGCAAGCTCACAGCGCCACTTTACATCACGCAGCCTGGCTGTATCTTTCTCTTTGGTCTCCAGAAATTGGCAGATGTCATCTAACAAGTAAAAAAAACGTTCAAGCACTTTCCCCCGACTTAACCACCGTACCTCGGTGTGATAAGGCACATCATTATATTCTGACTGTATTTCTTCAAGAAACGACTGAAATTGGCGATGATTTAACCCTCTGGCACGGATAAAGTTCACAGTCTGTGTTACTGTGTTCATCACATGCTCCATCCCCAGGACTTTTCCACACAATGTTTCTTGGTGTATGATGCAGTGATACGCTGTGAGCTCACCTGCATTCCCCTCGCTTTGCATTTTCTGTCGCAGTCGTCCCACTAATCCACTCTTTTCGCCGCACATGGCAGGTGCACCGTCTGTAGTGAGTCCGGTTAGTTTGTCCCAGGACAAGTTCATCTCCTCGACACTTTTACAACTTCTGAAAATAAATCTAGGCCTGTAGTGGTATCATGCATTGCTGCAATACTTAGAAGTTCCTCTGTTATTTGCAATGCTGAATCTACACCGCGGATGAAGATTGCCAGCTGTGCGGTGTCACGGGTGTCCGTACTTTCATCCACAGCGAGAGAGAAGGAAAGAAAGTCATCTCCTTTGACTTTTAATTGAGAGCGCAAGTCGCTGGCCAGCTCAGTAACACGACTTGATATTGTATTTCTGCTGAGACTGACATTCAAAAAAGCTTGCTTTTTTTCGGGGCACAAGACATTGCAGACTTTAATCATACAATTTTTTAAAAAGTCACCTTCTGTAAAAGGTCTTGATGCTTTGGCTATTTCTTGAGCCACGATAAAGCTTGCTTCCACAGCAGCATCACCTTGACTTGATGCCCTTTTGAACACATTTTGTCGTTTTAAAAGTGATTTTTTTAACTCTTCTACCTTCTGTGCTCTTTCATTTGAGTTCATTGTTTCGTACTTTGTTTTGTGGATTTCATAATGCCTTTTCAAATTGTACTCTTTCATCACAGCTATTGCAGCGTTGCAAACGAGGCACACAGGTTTTCCTCCATTATCGACGAAAAAATATTCTGTCTCCCACCTCTTTTGAAAGCCTCTGTTTTCGTCGTCTACTTTGCGTTTTTTGGACATGTTGAATGCTAGCTGAATCACATTTGACTGACGAGTGGCGAGCTGCCAAAGCTTGCAGCGGGAAAGGGGGGAAGTCAGGAGCAATGCATTGTGGGAAGTGTAGTGCGGAGGCGCCGGGGAGGCTGATGAGCGGTGACAATAAAAACACACCGCGGGCCGTGACTAATACATATTAAAAATTGCTTTGAGGGCCGGATAAAATTAAAGATAGGGCCGGATTTGGCCCGCGGGCCGCCAGCTTGACACGTCTGAGCTAGACCTACCTGAGCCGCAGCAGCGTAAATGTGTCTCCTCGTCACGTTGTTGAGTTTGTTTATCAGAATCACATCCACAACATCAGAATTCTTACGAAACAATCAAAGACTCTCTCGTTTAATCCTTTACAGTGATAAAATCCAAACATCCAAACATTGCAGCGGTCTGTCCCGTTCTGTTCAAACTTTACCTGAAACGTCCATCTTCTCGACCTTCCGTTGCTACGACAGCGAGGTTGTTGTACTTCCGGTTCACAAACTTTTAATCCTGGTTCGATTAATCTTTAGAATTTTAATTGTAGAAAAAAACGACAATTTCATTTGAAAATTATCCATAAAGAAAAGTATAATAATTTAGTTCAAATCTGAAGGTAAAATAAGCCTCAGGCTCAGAGTTATTATTAATTCATTTATAAAACGTTCACGGATTGAAAACACAGACATACACATTCACACGGCTTTAGAATCACATGAGGACGTCTGAGTTTGGAAAATTACAGGAGGGAAAATTCAGGGGAAACTTTACAGACATTTTTACAGACATGAACGATTCACACAGGAGTAAAAACTCGATGACGTCCAGAATTATCTTTATTTTTTCTTGTAATAAGCTAGGTGCTGAAGCATTTACCTGACAGTTTCGGCGGCAGGACTTCCTTCTTCGTCAGAGGTGACGTCTGGTGTTGTGACGTCTCTCATATTGAATCTTCCCAGAAGTATACTTCCATGGATACGAGAGGCTATTGAGATCAGGAAGCGAGGCACAAAGACCATCAACAGAGACGAAGTAGCTTTTTCTTTGGCTCACACATGGGATTCACTTCTCCAGAGACCACCAGGCCTGGGGCAGACGTGGTCAGTCTGACAAATCTGTCAAACTGGCCACATCTGGGAAGATTCTAAAGAAAGATGTCACAACACCAGACGTCACCTCTGACGAAGGCGGAAGTCCTGCCGCCGAAACTGTCAGGTAAATGAGCACCTAGCTTATTACGACTGTCTTATTACAAGAAAAAATAAAGATAAACTAAGAAGAAGACAGAATGAATTTTCCAAATATGCCGTCCAGAATTATTACAATTTACGTGAGGTCCACAGATAAATATTAAGCCATATGAATAGGACTTTAGTCTCATACTTTCTTATAACTTCGTCCAGAAGTGTCCGGTAAGATTCAGACTGAGGAGGAGGTTTTCTGAGGTAAAGACGAGGTTCTTCTTGTTGAATATTTGAGTTTGTGTTTGAGCTCGGAGCGAGTCCTGAGGCTCTGAGCCAAGTCCGGATCCAGATCCAGACTCTGAATATCAGAAAGTCTACTGCTGCTGCTGCTGCATTTGCACTTTCATCACTGCTTCTACTCATAAAACTACTCCGGTTATTCCAGCAGTTATTTGTGTAATTGTGAATCTAAAATGTAGAGTTTACATAAAAGACTGGACACTTCCTGTTCTTCTCCGCGTTCAGACTGTACGAGGTGTTTTTCCTTCAGAGCATAAATAAAACATGACACAGAGACAAACAGGTCTGCAGACACAAGCCTCCTGCAAAAAAAAGAAGTGACAAAAGCCGAAAGGGCAGAGTGAGTTTCTCCAGCTGCAATTATAGATTCTGTCGACAACATTTACATACATTTACATGGCAGGAAATAGAAACAGTGTAGCTTGATTTTTAATAAGTTGTGTTCATGTTGTAGAACAGATTCCTCACTGTGGATCAATGTGACAAACCCGATATATGAACTTCTTTACTGATGATTGTCAAACACCATTTTAAGGCCTCGTTTACATGACGTTCACTAGAAAGCGTACATTTACCACGACACAAAAACAGCGTATTATGACCACGACTTCAGGCCTTTTTTGAGTACTTACAGTATGTTACGCCGTAAATTTAGCTCGATATGAAAAAGAGTAAAAATGACACAAGTTTTGGTTGAAGCCACGTGGGGACGTTTTCTTCAGGTGAAACAGGTAAGTTTAGGCTTCAAGTGACTAAAATGGGTAAGTTTAGGTCTGGGGCTTGAGATCAGAATCAGGATTTGGTAAATATTCGGATCGGTGCAGCCCTAACTATAGTATTACAATTCATTCATTGTAATTAGAAAAGTTACAAGTAAAACAGTTTCTTGTATGCTATTGTAGTTACCTCCCTTTTAACTATATATTTTTTATTGAGATATATTTATGTTGTACAACAAGACACGAAATACTGTATGTAATTAGGAAGTTTATGGCAATTGCAAAAGGAATTCATAAAAAAAATGATAAAAATTAAAAAAAGTTCGCCGAAAAGAGATGTTCCCAGCCTGGTGGTTGATGATGAGATGATCCACTGATGGCAAGCCTTCGTGGCCATGCCTGCTTGTGAAAGTCTGATCCCATCAGATCTTAGAAGCTAAGCAAATTAGGGCCTGGTTAGTACCTGGATGGGAGACCATTAGAACACCAGGAGCCACAGTGGGATGACAAAAGTGGATTCTCGTTGTGTCCTTGGGCAAGACACGCAAACCACATTGCCTCAGTGTCTGTGTACACTGGGTGAGTGGATCCTTGACTGTAAAGCGCTTTGAGTGCCTGGAAAGGTAGAAATAGTGCTATAGAAATAGACCATTCACCATTTACCTTCCTGTCGAATTACCCCAGGGACACACTGCAAGCGTATTTCGCGCTACGCAAGCCCTACGTGCGTTAAAAATAGACCAACGATGCACGCGCATCGTTTAGAAAACATGCAAAGTCAATGAGACCGGCCACACACTCAGCGCTTGACGTGCGTAGCGAGCGTGACGTCGGGCGAGCGTTGGGCGCGCGAGAATCGGGAGCGAAAGAATCCAACCTATTTTTTTTGTCGCTTGACGCTGGCGTAGCTGCGTAGAATACAGAGAATACAGAGAAATCAGGCTTCTACTGTTGTATGTGTGTACTTGCCATCAGCACCACACGTCCTGGGACAGACCTGGACTGTGTGACAGAGCCCTGCTTCAATAGAACTGCCTGCTTGAGTTTTCATATTTACTATTGAAAACCTCGCGTTTGCCGTGATCAGCCGGTCCAGAGGGGAAATATAAACCTGTTCATGTGATTATTTTCACTATAGACCGGATACAAGAGCAGAAACACAGACAGACAAACTTGAACAGTTTTCCCATTGAGAAACACAGGGTGAGTGGCTGGCGATGACGCACCACAGGCGCGCACGGGGCATCTGCTGCATTTGGCGGTGTGGCCACTCATGCGTGGACGCTCGGCTGTAGTTTCGCTTGTTCACGCACGTCATTTTTGTCGCTTGCTGTGTGTCTGGGCCCTTAGCGAATCCACCAACCATACAAATGATGCCTGTAATACTTTTGTGACTTGACTTATTCCCCTGACTAACTGACTTGAACATTTACTGACGTTGAAAATAAAAACCTCCCATGACTGAAAATTTTCCAAAGAGACATTTTATTATCATTTTGTTATCTTGGCCCATATTGAAATTGCATCATGCACATGTTTTTCTGTTATTGCAAACTAAAGTTACATTTAATTACAATTACCTGTGTAGGGTTGTTTTTGTTATGTTCTAAGCTAGTATGATCTAGACGTGTACATACCTTGAAGTAGGTTACATATTTAATTCGGAATAATTAATTCGGAATGAAAAATGTGACAACTGTCCAATAAAATACGTGTAGCAATTCTCCCCATTGTAACGTCTCTATTTAAGTCTCTCTCTCCCAGAAGAAAATCAATTTACTTTCGTCTGACGCCTCAAAGTTTAGAATCAATCAGTGTTTCTTCTGTTGACGCGCCATTATTCAACCCCAGAGAATTCAATTAAGAGCAGAGAGGATCATGGGAAGTCTGGCTCTGGTTTCAACACCACACAAGAAGATAACGACTGCAGTTCATTCAGAAAAAAACATATTTAGTTAAATGTTTTTGATGCTGCAATAAAAACAAGTCACAAAAACTCGTCTGTGTGGTTATATTTGGGAGTGTTATGTCTTCAAATCTGCAAAGAAAGTGAAATATCGGCGGTAAACCTCAGAAAATGTGTTTCAAAGACGTTATTTTATCTCAGAATCAGACTCCTCGGAGACGGGGAAGTCCGCTGGGATTTGACTGATGTAACTGCTCCGAAGTAGGACACCAAACTTTCCCAGAACACTTCCTCGGAAAACAGATTATATAAACACGAACATGTTTGAAATGTGTGAGTAAAAATGAGTTTAGTCCTGATTCTGGTCCATGTTTAGTCCTGATTCTGGTCCACGTTTAGTCCTGACTCTGGTCCACGTTTAGTCCTGACTCTGGTCCACGTTTAGCCCTGACTCTGGTCCACGTTTAGTCCTGACTCTGGTCCACGTTTAGTCCTGACTCTGGTCCGTGTTTAGTCCCGACTCTGGTCCACGTTTAGTCCTGACTCTGGTCCACGTTTAGTCCTGACTCTGGTCTACGTTTAGTCCTGACTCTGGTCCACGTTTAGTCCTGACTCTGGTCCACGTTTAGTCCTGACTCTGGTCTACGTTTAGTCCTGACTCTGGTCCACGTTTAGTCCTGACTCTGGTCCACGTTTAGTCCTGACTCTGGTCCACGTTTAGTCCTGACTCTGGTCCATGTTTAGTCCTGACACTCAGAGCCGGGTCTAATCTTTGGGGCCCTCCAATCTTAACCTTTATCAGTCAAGCCAAAGCAGCGTTTAAATGGACTTTTTTCATGATAATTTATATCTACACACAAAGCGACAGACAAAATAAATTGTAGACTAAATAATATTTCTTACAGTAAAGAGCTCATGTAAGATCCTGCTGCCAGAAACATTTTCCCTTATTTTGGAGTGACCTATTTTAGACCAACACATCTTTTATTTTATGCATAATTTTATTAATACATCATTGCCTCCCCTAAAGTTTCACCTGGTGTCAGTGTTTCCAAGTGTGTCCGCAGCCTGTCCCTCTCCCTGTGAGCTCCGCCTCTGTTCACTCTTCTCGCTGATGCTGTAACAGTTGATAACCTGCATCATCGCGCTGGACTTTTTGGACAGAAATACTAAAATCTGAAACTTTTTCGGGACAAACAGCCTCATGTTTTATGTGGCTTTTGAAGTAATTCAACATTAAATGTGCAGAAATTCGCCGTATTTCACCGCAGTAATTTTCGCAATCTGCAAACATGTTAGTTCATCAGCTATTTGCATTCGTAGTTCAGCCAACACTTGTCCTATTGACGCAAAATAAAGATTGTCTGACCCCGGGCTCACACTGCCTCCAGTCCAACTCGGTGCAGCCACCGGACCGGTCTTGCTACGGTGGGTGACTCACATAAACTCCGGTTAACTACAGTCCTGCTACAGCCACAGGCTCTGCTGCCGACCTCGCGAGACCCAGAACTCACGCTCAACGTGGGAGAATACGTGATCGCTGAGCACTTTTTTTTTCTCTCTCTTTCGCTGAGCACATGTGTAAACAAGAACACATGCGCCGAGTTTTGGACTTGTATCACGTCAGTTTATTTCCTGTGGATTTTTCGCCGCACATTGGGTAAGTTTGGGAGGTTTATTTACACCCTATGTGTTACATAATCGTGTAAATATCGTATTTTGTATTATTTGTGGTAACGTATGATTTATTTTGAAAACTACCGGATTCACTTCACCAGCGCTCGCTTGGTTTCCTGTTTATCGTGTCTTGTTTCAAAACTTCACCAGAAAGGGCTCCGGTGCGCTCCGGCGTCCGGCCAAATTTGAAACAACGAAACGATTCGGAGCGCCGGATTGGCCGTACCGGAGACACCGGACTAGACTGTACGCCGTGTGAGCCACTCTCGACTTTTCAGGTTAAGTAAAGACTCCGGTGTCTGCACCAGAGTTGGACTGGAGGCAGTGTGAGCTCGGGTGAGAGCTTATGAGATACAGAACATGTATTTGTGTCCAAATTGTTCCTTGAGTCTTTGCTTTTGCGCTCTGTGTTGAGATTGATCAGACACCTGTTTCTGCTTTTGTTAGTCTTATAAGAGCGATGTATAGTTCCTAGTTATGTTCTCCACAGATGCAACTTGTGTAGTCTGCGTATCGGAAGGTCCGGCTCTGCTGACTCTGGTCCACGTTTAGTCCCGACTCTATCAATCTAAGATGAAAAAGACACTCGTCCTCATTGTTTAAATCATGTAACCCTTGTATTTTTCCCAAAGACATTATTTCATTTGATTTAGAAAAGGTTATCGCTAAAGTTTTTTGTCAAACGCTGAAATCTATTAAAATAAGGAATTTAAATGCCTATAAAAGAGAAAAGATTAATGTAGAATAACTTTTTTTTTTTAGTAAAGTAGACACTCATTTCGTGTACAGCATGTTGTGATTCCAGTTGGACAAAGTTTGTTGTGGAGCTGTGATTATTGTTTAAAATGAGCAAAAGGCCTGGCAGAGAAGAGAACAGGACTGGAGCTGAAAGAGGTAATATGAAGAAAAGTGGACAGAGCAGAATAAGGTGAACAAAAAACTACTTTATTTTTCTTCTAAAATTGGATCAGTAATTCTCTTGTTCATATGATTAGACAGTGACTTAAATGACTGCTCCAGAGCGCTGAACTGTGGGTAAAATAAACTCCTGCTCTGAGGTCAGTGTTCAGCTCCGAGTCATTCATCACACTGTCATTTCTGTGGGACCTCACAGACTCACTCACATTTGGATTTGGTTGTTTTCACCCACCACCAATTTTTTATTTATTTTTTATTTAGGTTTATTATAAACATCACAATCACATTGGACCAGCCAGATGCACTGCTTTGAGTGTTTTAGCACTACATAGCCTGTATGTAGAAAGACACACATAAAAACACCTCAAATCACATTTAAAAAACATAAAAATATATTATTATGGAAAGTGTGCATACAGTATATTCATAATTTTTATCCATGTGTACATTTTTGGGTGGAAACATACAAGCATTTTAGTTTACTCTTAAAGATATTACTATTATTTCCTGTTTTAGATAAGTTGGTAAGCTTTTCCACTCGATGTTCTGAACATGGGAACAACACAATTCCCCGTTGCAGCGCCTCTAGTAGTCACTCTCTGGCCCAGATTTACTAAGCGTTTGCACAGGTGCAAACCAAGTTAGAGGGAGCAAAACCTTGGCAGAGATGAGTATGTGAAATTTACAAAATGATCAAAATTCAGTAGTTTGTGTTTCTTTAAAATGTCACAGTGATGCCAGTGTCTGGGCTTTTTATCAAGAACCTTTAGCGTTGTCTTATATAATGAACAGAGAGTTTTCAAAGTAGTTGCAGAAGCCTGGGACCACGAGGTGATACAGTATGATAAATGTGAGAAGATCATTGCATTCATTAATATTTTGCAGTTTGGAGAGTTAAATCTTCATGTATAAAACGAAAACAACAGAGATTTGTTCTGATCTTTTTGGCTAAGTAGTGTGTGTGATTAGTATTTATATTTTTATCAAGAAGATATTTAGGTAACACTTTACAATAACTACACCTTATTTCGCATTAATAAAGCATTAACAAAGGATTAGTTAACCATTTACAAATAATTTGTTAATCATTTATAAAGGTTAACTAATCATTTATAAAGGCTTTATATCATATATCTATTAAGCATTGACAAAGCATTAAACCTAAATAAAAATACTAAATATTAATAAAACATTAATAGCAATACCTTACTAAACATATATAAATGTTTATTGAATTGATCAATTAGGCCTTTACCAAGTATCAAATACTTTCTTTTTAACCAAACACGACTTATTTTATTATTTATAATAGACCATTAATTGATACTTTACAAATCCTTTATAGAGTCAAATTATCCCTTATAAAGCAGCTATTAAGTGCTTTAGACACAATTATGTCTCTTTTTAAACACACAAGTGTCTCTGATGAAATATTCCTCTGATATGTAAAGTCTTTAACATGTTTTCTGTAACATTCACCACAACTGTCTGATCTAAAGAATATTTATTCGTTTTAAACTGATGTAGTGAAAACCTCATAGAAAAAAACAAATAAATCCTCTTTGCATGTGATTTTTGATACTTTTCATGCATGTTTTATTTGAATGTTAACTTTAAATAAAATATAAAGATGTATCTGTGTATTTGTACATGATTATTATATTGTTTAAAACTTCTATGTGTATTTTACCTGATTTTGTTGGTTTAGTTTGCCATATTCATTGTCATTCCATAAGTACTTTACGAAAACATGTATAAGGCATTATGTGTCCACACTTTAGAAGAGCTCACTCCAATCACCTTATTAACAGTTAGTAGATGCTTTATAACTGACAATTGTGTTTTACAAAGATTTTATAAAGTGTCATTTTAAAATGAATTTGCAAACATGGGATATGTTTATCATTTACATTTATAAGAAAGTTATAAAGCACAAGTAGTTCACACTTTAGATGAGCTCACACCAAATCCATTATTAGCACTTAATAGCTGCTTTATAAAGGATAATTTGACTCTATAAAGGATTTGTAAAGTATCAATTAATGGTCTATTATAAATAATAAAATAAGTCGTGTTTGGTTAAAAAGAAAGTATTTGATACTTGGTAAAGGCCTAATTGATCAATTCAATAAACATTTATATATGTTTAGTAAGGTATTGCTATTAATGTTTTATTAATATTTTGTATTTTTATTTAGGTTTAATGCTTTGTCAATGCTTAATAGATATATGATATAAAGCCTTTATAAATGATTAGTTAATCTTTATAAATGATTAACAAATTATTTGTAAATGGTTAACTAATCCTTTATTAATGCGAAATAAGGTGTAGTTATTGTAAAGTTTACCGATATTTAACTTCACTAACAATCTGGACCTTTTCATTTTGTATAGTCACCTCGAAGTCACAGTTCTTTGATTGTGTTTGCATAGAGAAACAGAGGGAAACTGTTTTTCTAACATTAAGTGTCAAGTGGGACATTTGAAGCCATTCTGAAACTTCCTGTAGCGCATGACTAAGATGTGTACCAGCTTGGGCAGCTGCTTTGGCAGATACATACAACACGGTGTCGTCAGCATACATTTGCACATTAACACTTGAACAAATTTAGGAAGATCGTTAATATATATATATAGAAAAAAGCAGAAGGCCGAGGATGGAACCCTGCGGCACACCAAGGGAAATATATTCAGATTCTAATCTAACTTTCCTTGTCTAACCTTGTCTTCAGTCGAGTAATAAAGACTGGTCCAGTGTCACTAAAAGGCAAAGATGGCGTCTTTGTTCTAAAACTTTGCCACTTGCGCAATAACGAACCTTTAAACAATAGATACATTTCTGAATGTTCAAAACTTAAAGAGAAGCTAAACGCAAAAACAACTTTTTTGGACATTAAACTGTGTACATGGTGTTTAAATAACATTGCCTACTGTTTTAAGCAATTTTTTTGGGGGGCATTTTAGAGCAAATTGAGCAAATAAGCAAGTTTCAGGTCAAAATAGTCACAAACTGTGTCTCTCATGTCAGCTCTAGACTCTACAGGTATGTGACGTCAGCGTGTATTTTCCTCTCAAAATGAAGCACTAATTACACACACCTGCTGTCAGTCCAATCACTCTGCTGCTCTCCACTCTAAGCCCCTTCTTTCTCCTTCTCCCAATGCTTTTCAATGAGTTTGCTGTGTTTGTGGGTGGAGTTTAGGGGGTGAGCTTGCCTTTAAGCAAGAGCCAAAGAAAATAACTAAGTCCATCAACTTGAATGTTTTGAAACAAACAAAAACGTTAAATAATCTTACAGTTTTACTTAACACAGTTTATCTGGTTAAATACTCCACTGTGAGGCTTGAACACATAATAGTTTTCGTGTGATTAAAAGGTTTGTGGTGGAGTTTGAGAGTGAGTGGGCGTCAGACAGAAGAAGAAGAAGAATCACACAACAGGAATCTGACATTATACAGGCTAATGCACCGAGGACAGAAGAGGAGGAGACTGTGGTATTTATCAAGAGAGAAGAGAGGATGAGAGAGAGAGAGAGAGAGGGGGGGGTGAAAGAATGAGACAGGGAGAGAGAAAGGAGAGAGGGAGAAAGAGGAGGGAGGGAGGAGAAAGAGGAGAGAGAGGAAAGAGAGAGGAGAAAGAGAGAGGAGAGAGAGAGGAAGAAAGAGAGGAGAGAGAAAAGAAAGAGGAGAGAGGAAAGAGAGAGGGAGAGAGAGGAGAAAGAGAGAGGAGAGAGAGGAGAAAGAGAGGCGGAGAGGAGGAGAGAGAAGGAGGGGCGTGGGGGGGCAAGAGAAGAAGTGAGAGAGAGAGAGGTAGGAGAGAAAGAGAGACAAGAAAGAAACAGCAACAAGCTAGAGGTGAGGAATGTGATGAATGACTAGAGGTAAGAGAGAGAGAGAGGGGGGGCAGCAGTTATGGGATCAGATGAGTACACACGTAGGAGAGAGAGAGGGGGGGGGTAAAAGAGAGAGAGAGGGAGAAAGAGGAGGGAGGGAGGAGAGAGAGGAAGAGAGAGGAGAGAGGGAGAGGAAGGAGACAGAGAGACAAGAGAGAAAGAGCAACAAGATACAGGTGAGGAATGTGATGAATGACTAGAGAGAGAGAGGAGAGAGAGAGAGAGAGAGAGAGAAGAGAGAGAGAGAAGAGAGAGAGAGGAAGCAGACGTGTGTGTGGTGTGACAGGAGCCTGAGGCGTTTGGACTCACACTTGATTCTAATGGGACACTGACATAAACAGACTCAGAGCCGCAGCAGCAAAAACAACATTTGAGTTTTTCAGTCTTGAAGCGATTCACAAACACGTACTTCACTTTTAACAGTTGTTTTATTACCTGAATAGTTTTTATTGCAGCTCCAGTCTTTATTACAGGCGTGTCTTCTTCACATTTCTTGTTGTGTTCATCCTCTCTGATATTAAACGTTATTTGTATGTAAACCCGTTCAGAGCCTACGTCATTTTGGGGCGGAGCCACACTGGTGCCTCCGTAGAGTTTTCCCTTAAGTTTCTATACAAACCGAGTAAGCTGTACTAACGATATTAAACAGTTAGAAAACTCCACGACACCTTTTAACGAGGCTCTGACCATTCCTACTATCAAAACAAATACATCGCCTCAGTCATGTAAGTATATCCTTGGAGTCTTTTATACAATAATCTTCTGTAGAAATCAGCACAAAATAAAGCCACAGGAGCAGTTTACTGTGAGTCTAATTCTCCACTGATAATTGATAAATAATTAACACAACTTGCACAAAAATCTTAAGCAATGTCAGGGTAACTCACCTTCTGTGCTTTTCCGCAAATTACGTCGTCAAACTCATCAAGGGATATGTATGATCAAAGCTTTTCTCTTGTGCACATGAGTTTCCCATCAAATATAAGTAAATATCAGGTCGCTGAATGTCGGGACACTTACTAACGTCATGCTAACATTCAGTAGATAACTGTACATGGATCTGGAGTCGCTTGCTGTTCGTTAAATTGAGTTTTTAAAGAGCGTTTTGCGATTTTTAAATGATCATACACCTGCGTAGCTTGAAAAGCCTGAGACTGGGCACCACTCAGGGCTCCAGTTAGCGCGCGCAGCCATCTTTGTTTACTAACAGTAAATGGGTCTATTACGTTGCATTTGTTTTCTGATTTTATAATCAGTGTAATCTAACCTGTCTAGTCAGATAGTTTCTCTTGGATTATGATTTTTGTGACTTCACAAACTCAAGAGAACAACTATGGCCCTTCACCAGCCTGTAGTCCAATCACATCACACCAGAGGCCTGTACTACGAACGTCGCTGAACTTATCCTGGATAAGTTTCTCTAACCCGGGTTGACTAAACCAGATATGAGCCTCTCTGGATAAGCTGTCCTACGAAACGAGTTCACAACTGGATCTGTTAACCCTGGATTTACTCAATGAAGTCGTGTGCGTTCACAGAGCAGAGGCGGGGTTAACGCAAACTGACCAATCAGAACACCCGAGTTGCGATCTTCAAATGTGAGGAAACGTCAATCATGAAGCGAAACATACGAGTGTTAAAATCTAAGAAGGAAACGCGCTGCAGCTTCAAGTGAAGTCTGCGCTTAATCAGCCAATCACAGACACAGAAGTTACGCTGCAGAGTTCATTTAAATGTCATGCATGGATACAACAGACTAAATGTGCAGACATGACAAACATTTATAAGATCAACCGTTTAGTCTGAATGAGCTGTGTCTTTATCTGAGTCAAAGTGATGCGTAAAAATCCACAGCCAAATGTGGACAAAGTGCAGTCGATCATTATTTCTTAACAATGAAAGAATTTATTAATCATCACACAGATTAAACGGGATTCTATAGTCACTATTAAGATCTCATCCTGCTCTTAATAAATAGGTTGCGTGCCGGGCCTGTGCGCATCGCATTGATATAAAAGAAAACGCCGTAACTTTCACATTTCCTCATTTCTCCGCTGCCCTCTCTCATCTCTCTCTCTCCCTCTCTCTCTCTCTCTCTCTCTCTTCTCTCCCTCTCTCTCTCTCTCTCTCTCTCTCTCTCTCTCATCTCTCTTCACATACGGCTTAATTCTCGTCTCTGATTGGCCAGCGCCTCGTCTTTTTAACTTATTCAGAACTTATCCTGGTCCGGAGCAGGTTATGAGTTTGCCGCATGTTGTCATAGAGATCTACCCCGATAGGAAGTGATCCAGTTTCGTGGGACCGCCAGACCAGGTTTAACCCAGAACTTACCTCACTAAACCCCAAATCTAGCTTCGTAGTACAGGGCTCAGACGGGTTTAGAAGAGTTATTAGCAATGACGACAGGAAGTAGCTCCTGAATCAAACCAAACACGGTTAAGGTTTAGTGAGGACAATGTACAGTTACATGAAGCACAATGGCAGAGATGCTTCTACCAGATGTGTTTTTAGTGGTTGGGAAACTAGATCACCCAGATAAAAAAAAACTACAACAAACAAACAAACAAACATACAAACACAAACAAACAAACAAAAAACAGACACTAGTTCTTAGAGAGAGCTTGTAATTGTGTGGTTTGTAATTATCGGAATTAAGATTTTTACTGCCATAAAAAGGATTTGCCAGTGGAACTATTCTAATGTATTGTTTTGCTTAAAAGGACAAGCATTTTCTCATTTGAAATGAGCAAAAACTGTACTGTACTTGAAATAATCATACATATTGTGACGGCCCCAGGGCCTATAAGTTGATTATCATTGTCAGATTCACTTGACTTTAGTCACATTTACTCAAATCAAGATAAAATATTTGTGTTTACTAGTAACACTGACATATGTGGTTGTTTTTTCTAGTAAAGGCAATTGCTGCTTAGTTTTAAAACATATTCTTTCAGTTCAAGCAAGTTTGGGAATTTACTGAATTAATCTCTAATTAATTGAATAATCGATTCGCTGCCATTAACTTGTTCCAGCCCTGGAAATGTGATTACAAATTGTTGCTGTGATTTGTTAAGCACAAACTAAGGTAGGTTGCACATCAAATCAGCTCAAAATTAGAGATGCACCGATCCGATACTGGGATCGAATATCGGTGCCGATCCAGGAAATTTTGCTGGATCGAGTATCGGCTCCATAATATCGGTTCAGCCGATATCCTAGTTGTGTTTAATTGGACATAATGAGTCTGATTTATGTCTGATGTTGATCCAGAATGTCTCATAATGTTTGACATTTTATTCTTTCTCTCTCTCTCTTTCTTCTCTTTTTCTTTTCTTTCTCTCTATTACACTGTTTTCTCTTCTTTCTTTTCTCTTTCTTTCTCTTTCTTTCTCTCCTCGCGCTCTCTCTTTCCCTTTTTATCTCTCTTCTCTTCTCTCTCTCCTCTTGCTCTCCCTCTCTTTCTCTCTCATCTCTTTCTTTCTTCTCTGTCTTCTCTCTCTCTTTCTCTCTCCTCTCATTTTCCCTCTTTTTCTTCTCTTCTCTTTCTCTCTTTTCTTTCTCTCTCTCTCTTCTCTCTCTCTCCTCACGCTCTCTTTCTTTCTCTTCTCTCTCTTTCTTCTCTCTCTCTCTCTCTCTCTCTCCTCCTTGTGCTCTTTCTTTCTCTCTCTTCTCTCTCTTTCTTCTCTCTCTCTCTCCCTCTCTCTTTCTTCTCTTTCTCTCTCTTCTTAAGTTGTTCAGTTTTGTCTTGCAGTATAAACAACACTATTATGATCAAAAGTCTTATGTTTTGAAAAGAAAAAAGAGCTATTTCAGTCCTTACACAAGTATCGGCCGATATCGGCAGATGCTTAATTATAAAGTATCGGGATCGGTATCGGAACTGAAAAAGCTGGATCGGTGCATCCCTACTCAAAATATTTCATTTAACGTCCCACCTTTTAGAGGGGGAAGTTCCAAACGGACATTGTGGAACTCAAATCAGAGTTCAACACAGATCCGTCTGATGTGAACCCGTTTAAGTGCCTTTTTCTAGTTTAATTCACACATTTCATCCTTGTTTGTTTGACTTTTATACTTTAATTAACGACGCTGACCACAATCTGGTTTAGAGGCACAAAGAACTGTCATGTAACTGCAGAAATGTGTATATCTCTTCCATAAATAGTCTCCAAAGATGCGTCCAACTGTTTCTATTGTCAGAGTTACACATTTAGTTCGGTGTAAAAAGAACATAAAGCTGGTATTTACTCTTCATTGTGATGTTTCGTGTCTCTGTATCTTCTTCATCTCCTGCAGACACAAACAGACAGCTCTCCTCCTCAGGCAGACGTTTTTTTAATATTCCCTTCAGCCCTCGCTCCGTCCGTCTGAAGCTGAACTCTGCCGATGTTTAAAAATAGCTCCGGGTTTGTGCGGAGAAGCTGAAGTGAAAGTGTGATGTCGCTCGGAAAGTTCCAGATCAATTATACATGTGAGGAACGAGGAGGAAATTAGAGGAACTTTTAAAAACATGTTCAGCTCTGCACGGAACCAGGAAGTGTCTGTTTGCGTTTGGAACAAGTCTGACAGATCTGGGACAGAAGCTGAGTTCTGTTTACTTCAGGAAGTCCACCCTGAGTTACACACGCTCACAGAGTTTGGAGGAAAATAGTTTACAAAGAAGTATGTGCACTTACAACACTTTTACAGACAGTGTCCCTTCTGTGTTTGTCAGAGCTCCACTAAGGTTTGTGTGTTTATTTTATACATCAGGATAAGTAAATACTTAGCAACTGAAAACCATTAAAATACATTTTACTTTTAAGCTCAAAATGTGTATTTAAAAACAGTAAATGAGAGCCTCTGAGAAAAAACACATTTGGGAAGATTTTTACCAGCCAAATTGATAAGTTTATATTTTATGTGTTAAAAAATGAATTGTTGTGGTCGTCCATGTTTATTTAAAGGTGCATTGAGTTAAATGTTTAATATTACGATATATCAAATGACCGTTCACTGGCCCAGGCCTGGATGTGTTCATGACGTTTTGTAAACTTACAGAGGTTTCCTCTGTAAGCGCAGACAGACTCATAAATGTGAGTGGAGCTGGTCCTAGTCCTTCACTGGATTATTGTCATTATTTCTATTTGTTTCGCAAAAGCTCTCGGTTTTATACAACAGACGAATGTTGTAAAGACTGTTTAATAAAAAAATAAAATAAATAATCAGTGGCAAATACTGCCATCTAGCTTTGAAAACCCACAACAGAAGAATTATGAAAACAACTAGCATACGGCACCGGCCTGAGGCTGACTGACAGAGCCGAGGAGCTCTCGGACATGTTTTAGAGAAAGAAGAATTGTGCTGGAGATCAATAAGACGTTCATCTGTGATTATTTTCATTAGAAGGTCAGACTTTCAGGCCTGTCAAAGAACATCCACATTTAGACTCAGTTTTAGTAGTTTAGCTGTTTGTCTTGGTAAGGTTTATGTTTTAGTAATAAATTGTCATTGAGCATTTAGTTTATGAGAAATGAGTCGTGTAAAGAGCTTGTTTACGCTAAAACAAAACTTTTCCTCAAACTCTCACTAATCTTTCCTTGTGTAACTTTTGAAGTTTGAAAACTGATCAGTCAAAAAGAACAAATAAAATAGTCAGCATCTACTTTTTCATACAAATAACTTTGTCTTCTTAACTCAGAAAACATTTAGCAGAAAATAACGATGTGTCAGAAGAATCTTTTAAACCTAAAATACGTCTTTATCTGCTGATAGTAGGGAGTGTGCAGTGCCACAAAACATTAAAGATGGCGCCCTTGATCAAAACC
Source organism: Mugilogobius chulae (assembly GCA_038363315.1). Lineage (NCBI taxonomy): Eukaryota > Metazoa > Chordata > Actinopteri > Gobiiformes > Gobiidae > Mugilogobius > Mugilogobius chulae. Next base: position 4,497,043 of record CM076412.1, on the reverse strand, counting down.
TTTAACGCTTACGCAGTGCACCTTTAATGTGACGTAGATACAACAACTTTGAAACAATTACTCAAATAAATGTGCTTCAGCGAACACTGGAGCAGTTATTTCTCTTCCATCGATTCACTTCTACAGCCTCAAACACAACATGACCCATCTACTTTACCAGACCCACACACTTTCTCTCTCTTCACTCTTTTTTTCTCTGTCTCTCCTTCTTTTCTCTGCTCCCCCCTCTCTCTCTCTATATATATATTTTCTCGATCTCTCTTTTTCTTCTATTTTCTCATTCTTCTTTTGTTTCTCTTTCCCTTCCTCTCTCTTTTTCTTTTTCTCTCTATCTCCTCTCCTTTCTTTCTGTCTTTTTCTCTCTCTCACCCCGTCTCTCTCCTCCACCCATTCTCCCGCCTCTCTCTTCTCTCTCTCTCCTTTCCCTTTCTCTCTTTTCTCTCTTTCTTACTCTCTCTCTACTCCCTCTCTTTCTCTCTCTTTTCTCTTTCTTACTCTTTCTCTCTCTACTCTCTCTTCTCCCCTCTCTCCCTCTCTCTCTCTCTCTTTCTCCTCTTTCTCTCTCTCTTTCTTACTCTCTCTCTTTCTCTCTTCTCCTCTCTCTTTCCTCTCTCTCTCTTTCTCCTTTTCTCTCTCTCTTTTCTCTTTCCTACTGTCTCTCTCTCTCCTCTCTTTGTCTCTCTCTCCCCCCTCTCTCTCTTCCCTCTCTCCCTCCTCCCTTCTCTCTCCCTCTCTCTCTCTCCCTCCTCCCTCTCTCTCTCTCTCTCTCTCCTTCCTCTTCCCCTCCCTCTCTTTCTTTATCCTGGTTTTAAATTCCTCTCATTTGTTTTTGCTGCGTCTCCGTCGTCGGCTTCAGGTTCATTTGCTTCGGCATCGATTCTGTTTCTGCTCGAGTCCCAGTCGCATTAAACACTTTTGTTTTTGATGGATGAGGCGCAGAAATTAACACCGGGAGGAACGCGAGACGACACAACACAACACCACACCACAGGAACGAGAAAAATACTGCGACTACGGTGGCCCTGAAGCACAAAACATGCACATAAATATAAAACATGCACCTAACAGTCTGACACAGTGACCTCAACACTCTCCTTCCTTCCCCTGAGATACTTGAGCTCCTCCATTTGTGACAAGGAGGTGGTTCTGTGTGTAAAAGTAAATCAGCACCATGGACAGCTCTTTAAACTTGCTCTTTTTAATGCTTTTCGTTGCGACTCAAACAGTTTCAGCACCGTGGACAGCTCTTTAAACCTGTTCTTTTTAATGCTTTTTTGCTGCGGCTCAAACAGTTTCAGCACCATGGACAGCTCCTTAGACTTAGTGTTTCTGTTGCAGTTCATCCCTTTTGACCAGAGGCAGGAGCTGTCCAAGGTACTTAACTGTTTAAGAGTTCAGCACCTTGGACAGCTCCTGCCTCTGGTCTATTATATGGCCCAGATTAGTCTGTTAGTCCATGGGCCAGAGGCCAGATTTTGCCAAACGGGGCTCACCAGAGGTGGCAAGGGCTATCATACATTTTTGGAAAGGACAATATCTAAGCTTTATATTTTTGCATGATAGACTTTTCTGAGCTTCAGCGATAACATAAATATCCACCTTTGAAGTTTACAAAACACATGTTAAAAAATGCACTTTTGACACTGGTCCATGTTATAGTTTAGACCATGTACCACCCAGCAGATAATGATTAAACTATTATGTTTGGTATCATTTTGAAGAAAACAATCTTGTCTTTCTTGTAGGTACATTTGTTGTCCTCTCTGATAATTACTATGGCAACAGCAGCTTTTCAAACTGTCACATGAGGACAATTTTTTACCATTTTTTTTCTGAACTGTTTTGCTACGTTTCTTCCTGAAAGCTCTAGGAACATGACAGAAACACAAATGTGATATCAAATTATTCTCTGGAGTCTGAGGATTCAGAAAATGTATAATATGTCTTAACTTTTTCAAAACACAGCTTCACAGTGAGCCACAAAGTACAAGAGTCATTCTCACTGAGGGGCATTTCCCATAGAACTCAGGCTATTTTCTGTATTCTTGCTTCTGATGGTTGTTGGAGCTTTTTGATCTGGAAATGTCCTCTTGGTTTATTATTTCTTTTTTAATTTAAGTAGAATAGTCTTGTTTTTACTAAAAAAGTTGTGTTTTCTCTCGTTTTAGCCAAATTTGAAGTCTCATAGTGAGAAATGAGCACACAGCTCTCAGAGTAATTCTGTCTAAACTTCCACTGATAAAAAGTTCGGCTGAAATATCATAACTGTATCACATAATCCTATTTTCTGTTGTGTAACTGTAAAAACATATGACACTGGACTCTAAAACCAACACAAATGATAATCACCAAGAGACATGTTAATATAATGATGCAAAAGAGTTACAATTCTGGTCTGCCAAATCAAACTAAATGGATTTGTGTTCCTGTTTTTAATGTGTGGCCTTCAAAATATATCTAATGAGCCTGATTTCTGTTACTATTTTGACAATTACTTACATTTACTTATATGGATTTTTAGAAACAATAACCAGAATACAGGAGGTTTGGCGATGCCAACAGCCAATACACAAATTACACAAGTATGAAGAGGTCTGACTGCCAACATCCAAACACAGCTCTGGTCATACAGGGAGCCGACAGGCCTGAGTAAAGGACCCTAAACCTCATACTAAAGCAGGACACCACATATCTGAGGTTTGACTACATGTTGATTCACCTCTCCAGGACATGAAGTAGATCTGACCTGAGGTTGAGGAGTGTGACTCCTCTGGACCTGGAACACACCCTCCATTACCGGTTCTTAAACAAAGGGCCCACTACCGGGTCTGCAAGTCCTGTCCCAGTTCGCCGTGTAAGACAGGCATGCCAGGACAGTCCCACAAGATTCAGAGACTTCAGGTGTCTCATCCACCTGGAGCCTTGTCACCAACTTGACTTCAGTGTCTGGTCTCGCTTAGTCCTTCGTTGCTTCCTCCTTGAGATTGAGGACTCAAAGGAGAAACATTTAAGTAAATTACTGCATCAGGAAGACAAGACAAAACAAGAAACGCAGAGCATGAAATAGGACTTTTCACCCAGGGCCTTCAACAGACTGTACATGTCTGAAAACGTGGAAACTGTGTTATTCTGTGCTGTGATCAAGGACTATATAAAGAGGCCTGTTGTACTCAGAGCAGGAGGAGGCTCCAGTAGACAGGCAGATGTTCAACCAAAGAGAACAATAAATGTTCTCTTACTTTCTGGGCTTTGAGCTTTTTGCAGAAGAAATAAGGTTTACCCAGAGCCCATGACATGTGAGGGTTTACAAAGCATTATACTGCTGAAACATCGATCAGAGTAGTTTTTTGCTGGACCATGAAGATCAGGAGAGACTTCTCCATGAAGGGTTTCACAGAGCTGAACAGTTTCCCCCTGAGTGTCCAAAGGTGACCATCAGAATAAACTTCTCAGATCAGACTGTAGTCTGTGAGGGTTCTGAGTTCCTCCTGATGTCCCACAACACACAGTGTTAAAGTGAACAGGCAGCTTTAGGAGGATGGAGGTAGAAATCACTGATCCCACATTCCCCTGACCTCACAAACACCACTCACAGGCCTCTTCTGTACAGTAAATGGTTCTCTGTGTTTTTCCACTTTTCAAAGTGTTTAACAAGCAACGATCCACTCACCCAGTGTACGTAGACACTGAGCAGCATGGGATAACTGTCATGCCCAAGGACACAACAGCAAAATCCCACTGTGGCAACTGGTGTTTCAGCGGTCTCCCATCTCCCATCCTGATACCAGGTGGTATCAGGTGTTGACCAGCAGAGTTGGACTCTATCAATGCCGAACCATCCTTCTCTTGATCACGAACAAGCCCTAAGTTGTAACAGGTGTTGGTATTTCTACCAAACAAACAGATACTTGATGCACCTCTACAACCAGGCAGCTGCAGAATTGCCAGATGAGTTTGTTGATGTTTCAAACTGTTTGCTTTGTACATTTTATCTTTTGTGACATTTGGCTTTCTTGAGGTTCACCACCTCTCTGCATTATGTGGCTGGATCAGAGGATATGTTCTCCTCCAACTGAGGCAGATGGTTGAGGAATGTGGATGTTCTCAGGAGGGTGGAAATTACCCTGTAATTACCCTGTGGGAATTGCACCTGATACATAATCTTAAATCAAAAAGATCAGCGTGAAAATGTCCATACTATTGTCCTCCTTTACATTTATAGAAAAAAGTTGAAGAAGCACACACACACCTTGTATTGTATTGCAACTGTGTAAACCTTTTAAGCAAAACAATTGTTTGTTTGATGTCCAATCGAGTAAGACAGTAAACTGTACTGAGTCCAGACTGTACATTTTAACCTGAAGAGGCCAAACTGACATCTGCCTACATTGTTTCATGCATTCGTAGAATGCTCAGGAAATTAAACAGTCAAATTTAAAATTGTTTTGGACAGTTAGTAAATTATTTTCTACAATAGTCTCTAATTTTAGATAAATGTGACGGCTGGAAATATAATCTATCGATTTATCTTAAGCATATACACCTAATAAGTTTGGAACCTGGGAGCTTTGGTTGTGGAACACCAAGTTGATTGTGTTTCCGGAGGATCTTCCCAAAAACGTGTCAAGAGTCTATGATTAATTGCGGCTATGTGCTGGTGATCAACATCATGCTTTGAGGAGCAGTCAGGCCTTCGCCGCTCCTTTTTTCTCTCTTTCTGATAGTGAGTCGTATGCTTCCCTACCAAGATATTGGGCGCAAAATCATTAGGCAATTTCACAGTATGCGTCGCGATGGTGGCTCTGGTTGTGGTGCCGGCAATGTCTCTGCACATCTAGATTCTCGTCTTCCATTCTCATACGCTGATATGTAGCTTCATGCAACATATATCCAGCTGGTCCCGTCAACTCTCTTTTTTTCTGTAAGGACCTCTCAGTTCACATACGCTCACTTAGAGTTCTCTTTTCCCAGTATACATGTCCTCCGATCTCTCTTCGCAGATGGGTAATGGGAGGACACCATAGTGGACACCAAAATAAGATTACATAGCCGGACACATAACATACAACTGAACTAATGTCATATATATTTCAAGCGTCTTATGCTTGAATCTGCCCGGTTGATATTGGGTTATGTGGGTCTATTATCGTCCTCCTGGCGTCATTATACACGGATTAAGCCAGCACTCCTTGCTTAGCAGTAATCAGAGAAACAGAAAGTTGAAGCTCGTTTCAGAAGATATGTATCTTGTTTTAACGGACTAGCTCTCAGATTTGTTTGGAACTAGTGCACAGCCAGTTATATGGCTCTCGTAGCTTACAGATTTTTGGAGTTCCACATAATAACGGTTTATAGGAGGTTTGGACGCGAACGGGTTTATCTTTTTAAATAATAAATCCTTTGTAGATAGCAACAAATTACCAACTAACAACAACATTTATATTTCATTAAAGCACTTTTAAAACTATCATATCACTGTATGAGTATTCGTACTCGTTTTCTGAACAGGCACTGAGGCAAATGTTCAATCACTTGAGCGGTCGATATTACTCGCGCACTTCAGCTGCTAGCTGGGATACGTTGCGACTTGGTCAGAACCTGTCTCCTCCTCCTGCCTCACGCGGTCTTCTATTCTACACTGCTTCCTTCTTCTTTCCTTTGTCTCAGCCGTCTCCTATGAGAGCGGTCCTTTGATTTCTTATCATCCAGTGCTTGCCCCAGGGCGCGCTGTTGACTTGCATGCTACGAGTAATCCACGTGGAGTGGGAAAGTGAATAAGGAATGAAATTTCAATTGTGGCATGAGCATAAGAGTTTGCAACAAACGCTGCTGTACTCATGTCAAGCGCTTCATAACAAAAGAGAGTATTGTCGCGCTAGTAGGTCCTTGTTGCTGTGTGACCGTCGTGGTTCTCATATTAAACAAATTAGCACAGTCGAATGTATCTTGGTGATTGTCTTCAATGCTGGTTAGTATACCGATAACATTGATATGCTTTGTTTTTACTTGGAACAAGCCACAACAGACATAGGCACGTTTAGTGTTGAAGTATCTACGCTTCTGATATTTCGACATGCCGAGGTTTTAATCAGTGGAAGTTTGACAGATATGAACCCTACGCTTGAGAAGGTGTATGTTTGTCCGTCCATTGCATTAATACCCGTAGTGTATGAGTCTTCGAATTGCGTCGGGGCTGTATCAATCAACTAGAGTATGATTAGATTAACACGACAACTTATTTTTACGTCGGTTAAGATATAAAGATAATAAACAAAGACATTCATAGGCTAAAAATTAAAAAAGAAAATAATAAACCAAGAGGACATTCAGATCAAAAGGAGATCGCGCGAAGATAACCATATCAAGAAGCAACGCATAGACTAACAGGACAGAATCTAAGTCGCGACCTGTAGTTCTTATGGGAAATGCCCCCTCTAGTTGAGAATGACTACCCTTGTACTCGGTTGGGTCGGCTCACTGTGAACGCCTAGCTCGATTTTGAACTAAAGGTTAAGACATGACTTAATTACTGTGTTTTTCGTCTCAGCTGGTATAGAAGGTTAATACTAATTGTTTCGATGACACTACGCTCGGACTCCACGTATGTCATAAATTTGATAATCCACAGTTTCTTGTATGCTGTATAGATAAATGATATCCTATTATGCTTTCTTCAGCGGAGCTGGTATAACTCGCAATAAGACATTATACTCATGTTTAGGAGTAGAAGAAATTGGCAAAACAAATATTGTCTCCCTCGAATGTTGGGACTACGGTGTTAGTATCGTAGACAGCTGCTGTTGCCCATAGTAATTATCAGAGAGGAAACAAATGTACCTACAGAGAACAAGGAAATGTTTTGTTTCTGCGCACCGAATCGATGATCACTAAACCGTCATACTCATGGATTATCGGTTCAGTTAATCATTTCTGCCTCGGGTGAGTTAATCACTAATGGTTCTGTGTATACTCTATAAGCATATTGGCACGCTGTACAATAAAGAATGCGCATTTTTTACTGCATATTGATGGTTTTGCGGTATGATATCGCATGCCTAGATCGTACAAGGCTGGTATTATAATGTGTTATTTTGATCGAATTATGTTTACAGATAATAGCTTCTTCATTCTCATGTCCTATAATACTTATTCTTATAAGCTCTTACCAGTTTGTCCTTTCTCTCCTATAAATATGCTTTTCGCATTATGCCTTCTCGTCTCTCACACTCCTTTCTTCTGCGTGTAGTCTTCTGTCTTCTGTCTCTCTTTGTCTCGCGCCCTATTGGTAGCTTACTGTTGCTTCCTTACAATTACTCCTCCTTCTCCTTGCAAATCTACTCATCAAAAAACTTTTTTTTATGAGACAAACGCCCTCACAATTAATCTGTTTTTGGTGTGTTCTCCGGTCTCAGATGTTTTTTATTGCTTCATGTATACTCTTCTGTGTTCGCTTACGCTTTGCTTTCTCTCGAACACCTCTAGAGAGCATGTACAATGATGTGGTCATCAACAGACTGTAGATGAGAGAAGAGGCATGAGAGAGGTGCGTCCGTTAAGTAGCATGATATCATTGACGAGGACGTCAGGGAGAGATGTAGTACGACTGCATCGCACGATGCGCAGTCATAACGCAGAGGAGAGCGGATCTCGCATGCATCATGAAAGAGTATTTGTTATTACTCTCGTGTCGCAGATGGAGAGTTTTTTAATCAGTACGCCACGTGAGGCACTTTAAGATTTGACAGCATCGATCCTGAGCGCTCTGACGGATGAAGTAGTCTTAATCATCGAGAGGAGCAGGTCTTGATTCGGGTCGCAGAGGTAGCACACAGGAGAAGAGATCACGCAGTTTCTCTCGATCGCTAGAGGCAGCTCAAGAGGGGAGAAAGTACGTTATACGTTTAGAGTAGGGAGCTCAAGAAGAGAGAGATGGCAGATTATACTTGACGCAGTAGACGATGTTCACGCGATGTAGAGACAAGAGTGTCGTCTGCGCACGATAATCAGATGCATCAGATAGATGTATGTGCGTCGCACGTACAGTAGATGACGAGAGGAGCGAAGACTGAGCTCTATTTCTTTCTACTAGTTTGAGTCTGCGCTACTCTCTGAGCATTTTCTCATTTCTCTATTCACCATTCCTGTGCAGACGTTCTAGAGTAGAGAGAGGAGAGAGAGTCAAGGTAGTCTTAGAGGTCTTTGGTACTTATGAGTTCTCTTGTTACTCTCTCGTGCTAGTTCTCTCTACGCCTGCAGGAAGCATCATACGTATAGATCTTTCTTGTACTGTAGTCATCGCGTAGATGTTCATGAATCTACGTCAGGAGAAGAGGATGAAGAAGGAGACAGAGAGGAGAGTAGGCGTAGAGACTGTATAGCGAGAGTCTATGCATCGTGCAGAGCTCATGCTAACGAGAGTTAAGGAGAAGGCAGAAGTCTCAGCAGACGATGCTTTGCTACGTGACGTCGAGAGTCTGACGCGTAGAGTTGATAAGGTAGCAACACAGAGCTTAGCCAAGTAAAGTGAGAACGTGTTAATAAGAAGCGAGTGGGGAGGTGGTTCAGACGCCCACGACCACGAGAAAAAGAAGGTTTCCCATTTTGGCGGGCGGTGTTTGAAAAGGAAAAAAAGAGCTATTTCAGTACTCTACCAAGTATCTTGGTTGGTATCGGGTATCCGCATGATGAGAGTTAGAATGCGTAAGTAGTCGAGGGGTAGGAGTTAATCGGAGACATGGAAAAAGATGAGGTGGAGATTTATCACTAGATTTGTGTAGTTGGAGCAATTACGACACAAAATTATCTATACCTTTACGTTAACGGGAAAGAGGAAATGGAGTTCGTGGGGGGTTAAGCTAGTAACGAACAAGATCCGTGAAAAGAAGACAGAGAGCAGAAGCAAAGAGAAGAGACTGCAAGTCTACAGGTTGAGGAAACGACACACTCATCTGCCGGGCATGTATACAGAGAAGATCTTATAAGAATACACCTAGAGTTTATAGTTAGAGTGCATAAATGCTTATTGGGACAGTATTCTAGGTAAGGATGAGAAAGAGGGAGAGAGAAGAAAGAGGGAGAGAGAGATAGAGGGGAGAGGAGAGAAGAAGGGACGATAATAAGTTCTAGTACAATTCATTTGTCCTGCACTAGAAAGGTTATTTGGGTTTGTTTATAGTGTGGAGGGAAGCTTTTTCGGGATTTTGGGGGCCTGTCTGTTCTGAAAGGTTATTTGTATTGGGTTTTGTTGTGGGCGTGTCCGAGTTTTGTGGGCGTGTCTCAGTGTTTGTGGGCGTGTCTCGTGAATCCTGGACACTCCCGGGCCGATCCGTCAGCCTCACACTGTCCCGGATCGTCTGCGGTCTAATCTGAACCACAAACAGCCGGCAGGAGCTGTTTATCCGGAGCAGATCTGATCCAAAAGAAGAGGCACACAATCAAAAGCCTCGTTAATAATTTAGCTGTGAATTAGCCGCGCGCTAACGCTAACTGGAGAGGCCGCTGTATCAAATATGCATGTGCTGAGGTTATTAAGGCCGGCCCGTTTCCAGAGGAGACACTTAAGAAGGAGCCAAGATACTGTTCCATGTTCTTCCGTCGTTTATGTAGGAAACTGTCAAGACTGATTCTAAAGATGTTTATCTTTTCGTTTTGACTTCTAAGGTTGTTTCTCTTCTCACATTCACATAAATCTAGTCCTTAAAGTAGCTCACACTCACAACAAACTGCACAAACTGGGACTGTGAAAGATTTGTGAAGGTTTTTATAAGAAAGAGGATGTGTTTTGGTCGATTTAGCAGAATTTTTTGAGTTTTGACCTGATTTTAGTCTTGATGTTCCCTCTTTGAGTTCAGGAGTTGTGGTCAGAGTCAGAGATGTGTGTGTTTTTCTCTCCTTCTGTCTGTGCGTCGCTGTGACTCTGTTTGGACTGTTTGTGAGGAGCATCATGGTGAGGTTCAGATGCTGCACGAGCGAGGACTTTACAACAGAAGCATCTGGTGCATCTGCCTTGTGACGGCGACTCTTAAAATGTTCAATAAAGAAGAAACTTATCATCTGTAAATAAATTAACACCGGGCTCACACTCCGGATCGGCGTACGGAGGCTTTCTGTTTCTTCAAAAGTAATAAGAGGCTCTCACACGCGTTCAGTCCGGTCTGGTGAGCCGTTGGAAGTAACTATTTCCGGACTGCCGGAGCCGAAGACATGACAAACCAAAGCGAGCACGGGGTGAAGTGAATCCGGTGGTTTTTCAAATAAAATCATTACGTTAACACTAACTACAACAAATAATGTCAAAATGCTCGACATAAACACGACTATTGAACACAAATGAATGTAATAAACGTCCCATGTTTATCCCATTGTGCAGCGAAAATTCAAACAGAAAATGAAAGTGATGTGAAATAAGGCCAAAAGTAGGCGGAAGTGTTCTTTGTTTATCGACACGTGTCAGTGATCACAAGAAGTCCCAAGTTGAGTGTGAATCCCTGTGAACTGATGATCCAATCAATCAATCAAATCAATCAATCAATCAACCTTTATTTATAAAGCCTTTTACACACACCAAAGTGACCAAAGTGCTTTCCAAATACAAAAACAAAGCATAAAAACTATACATCTAAACAGCAAATTATGTCATGACATTTACAGTGTTAAAAGCCAGTCTGAATAAATGTGTCTTAAGTCTGGATTTTAAAAGTTCAGATCTGTGACGGTCCTCATGTCAGGAGTCAGTGTGTTCCACAGTCTGGGACCAGCACAGAGAAAGCTCATCACCCCAGTGTTTGAGCCTGGCCCTGGGAATTCCAGCAAAAGTTGATCTCGTCGACCTTACTGAACCGCGGCTTGAAGGTTCGAACAGGAGAGAAGCCTCGGTCAGGTAAGAGGGCGCTAAAGTCATGTAAGTGAGTGCTTTAAAAATAACTTAATATATTTACTATTTTAAAATTCAACTTTTCATCTTAAAACATAAGAACTGGAAGCTAATGAAGGTTATAATAAATAGTATCTCTTTTGGGTGATGCGTTCTGGTGACGTCTGGATGTGTTTTGTTAGAAAAACCGAGCTGCCGCTTTTTGAAACAAGCTGGAGACGACGTAAGGTGATCTTGCACGGCCGCAGTGTGAGTGAACAACCGGAACCCAGACGGATCTGGATCTGGAGGCAGTGTGGAGTGACACGCGGACCCAGACAGGATCTGGATCTGGAGGCAGTGTGAGCCCGGGTAACAACTTTGTGCTCGTAGTTAAGTTTTTGAACAAGGTTACTCTAATTTTTTTCACAGCCTCACTTTACGTTGTTTATGTGGTTTTTTTTTTGGTTTTTTTTTGAATTTTTTTTTGTTTTTTTTTTTGTGTTTGTTTATATTTTTTTTGTTTGTATGTTTGTTTTATTTGTTTTGTTTTTTTTTTATTTTTTTTTGAGATTTTATGTTTTTGTTTATTTTGATTGTTTTGTTTTTTCTATGTGGTATATTAACTTTTGTTTTTTTTTTTTGTTGTCTTGTTTTTTTTTTTGTTGTTTTTTTTTTTGTTTTTTTATATTTTTTTTTTTTTTTTTTGTTTGTGTTTCTTATTTTGCGTTTTTTTTATTTTTTCTTTTTCGTTTTATTTTTATTTTTGCTTTTAGTTTTTTTATTTTTTTATTGTAAACTGTTTTGTTTTGGCTTTTTTTTCGGTTTTATTTTTT
>CM076412.1:4461751-4483456 GCA_038363315.1 Mugilogobius chulae | reverse complement strand
CCTAAACATGACCCATATAAATGATGGACAGACAACGGCCGCTTTCCCCCATTCATTCAGATTTGCCTCCACTTAAGAGAAAATCAAGATGGCGCCGGTAGTCACGTCGACGACGTGCTGACGACATATTCCTTAAAAGGAGCGAGCTGGCAGTCACGTGTCCCGACGCCGCCGTGCCCCCTAACGCCAGAGCGCTTATTTTCGCGCATGCTCTCTGGCTGGCACAAGTCTGGTACGTTTCTGCTCGGTTCATGCTAACTAAGCTAAGCGGCTAGCACTCCACGCAGACTACAGTGGTGCTTTGGGAGGACAGCCGCCTGATCGTCAACGCTGATGTTAGAAGTAAGAACTTTTAAACTTTCATGTTAAAACTTAGTTGATTGCTTGAATTAGTTCGTTGTTAATGTGTATGGATATCTTTGTGGACTTATTTTTCTCAAAACCTAACCTAACTTGCAACGAAGCTAACCTATTTTTGCAGGACGGAAAAAACACTGGGAAAAACGTGCTTTTCAACTAATATACGTATAAATATACATAAGCTACATGTCCTCCACGTTGTCGTTGTTGTATTTAATTAACCTTAAAATAAAAATGACAAAATTATGTAGATAACTTTAGTTAATTTATGTTCACTGTTCAAAATAGGAAGTTAACTCGAGCATTGTATTTGTTTTGCTCACTAGTTTGATCTAAATCTGTGTAAATTAATTTAATAATTAGTTAGATTACTGTGACAAGTGTCATGGAAATGATAAAAACCAACAAAAAGCATTTGCCAGCATGCAGTATGTGAAAACTTGAATTGAATTGCTTTTGAATCCATTAGTCAGTGCCAGTCGAGTTTATGTCCTGTGTTATCCTAGTCTATATTGACAATTGATATTAATGTATATGTCACATCCAAGTAAAGAAATAAGTTAATTGATTTTATAATTCTAAAATACACTGTGTTTCAAAATACATTCCACCATGGACAAAAACAGCATTCTAGTCATGGGACTTATTGATAAATCAAATATATTCTGTTCTCTGCAGATACAATGAAGATGGACACAACAGACCAACTGAAAAGTAAGTACATTTACAATTTAGTATGCTGACACTGACACTTCAGAGTTGAATCTTTTTATACAGTTACATTCATCTGACAAACCCATCACATATTTAAAATGATCTTATTGAATATATAATGTTCCTCTCTGCTTTGTTTTACAGGTGACCAGGAGTTATCTGGGACAGACGCTGCTGCTGAGGCAGGTGACACAGGATCAGGCCAATGTAAGTTAGAATACAAATAGTACTGTTCGATTATGATGAAAATAGTAATCACGATTATTAATAAGAATTCTATTAGTTAAAAATGATAATCACAATTATTCAAATGATTATTTGCTTGGAAAGAGAGCAGAGCATTAAATGTAGAGAGTGAGGACAAATGAAATGGGTGAATCTTACAAAAATGAACAGTTGTAAATGTTTCTACAATAGTAAAGAAACAGTCTGGGACCCACTTTTATAACTTGAAAAGAACATTGCTTATAAACTCACTTATGAGCCTCAATTAATAATCACAATTACTCGATTATACAATTTTGTAAAACATTACAACAATAATAATAAAACTGAAACTGAATTTTTATTTATTTTTTGGTAGAAAGTGTGGATCACTGGTGAGAGCTGTGTGGACGTCCTGCCCAGAGAAGGAGCTGTGCTGGATGATCCTCCTTTTGATCCAACACTCAGATAAGTGCAGAACAAACTACACTGAGCCTGAGACTTCTATGTAATGTTAAAGTGATTTACTACTTAACACACCTCAAACTTATATTTATTTGAAATGGGACATGTAAACATACCAGATTTAGCCATAAATACTCTATTTCATCAGCATGATGCAAGACAACAAAAATTGTTAAAAGCTACAATTATGAAAAGGATTAAAAAGCAATAAAAGCGTCAGCAAAATCGGTTAGCACAAGCAGATCGTACAAAAGCACAAAGAGCAAATTCAACACAGACACAGAAGCACCTGGAGCCACAGTCTGACTGACTTATAAAATGTTCTTAGTGTTGTAAAGCTCCTAATATTGACTGGAACAAACGTTTACATATTTTATGTTTTTAATTTAAATGTTATGCCTCTTATATTCATTTTGGTTTGTAAGTAAGGTTTCTTTTTCATTATTCATAGGTTCAAAAATATTTTTGTGACACTAATATTTTGTTCACTTTTTTTGCTCCACAGCTGTTCACAAACATGAGGACAGAGGACGGATAGAGACGCAGCTGAAATGTAGAGGCGAACGTGTCACTAAAAGCCAAATAAAGAACTTTTTGATCCATTATGACATAAAGAAACTGCATCAGGAGTTAAAAGCTTGCTTTGTAAGTATATGACAGTACATAGTAGTACTATGTGCTGGCTCGTCTGTGGTTTATTTTTTTCTATTCTTTATGAAGATGTATAAAGGTGAACAAGTTATGTTTACCTGTTAATGGCTTGAATAATTGTATCTATATTCTTTTCTCCTCACAGTCTGTGTGCATGTCTTTAATTAACACAAGATCTAAGTCATATCTGAACATTGCCTTCTGTATTACAGGTTTTGATGTGTCTGTGGAGTCGACCAGAGCTTGATGTCTACAACCACCTGGATCTGCAGGGAATCAGCAGAACACTTCTGCTCTGAAAATAAAGAGCACCAGCCACAATAAAGTTGTTGTTTTTCTCACTATATTGTTTACTTTTGCATTTCAACATAACAATATACTAAAAATATTAAGATGAGTTATGGTTTGAAATAAGATCACATTGCACAAAATATTGTTCCATTAGAAATGAAACTCAACAGAACATGAGAGGTCAAATGAACCTCCTACAGATGAATGAAAGTAAAGACTGGACACTTTGCTCAGGATTGTTGACCTTTTAGAGGGTTCATATACAGTAATATATAGGTTCATATTCAAAATTATCAAAAAATAGTGTGTATTTTTGCAATTGCTTTAGTTTTGTAAATCTAAAGATGTCATGTTTCAGTTTGTTTATGTAAAATTGCCCTTGTACACAAGCCACAAGTCATTACTATCATGTTCCAAGTGAGACACGTTTGTCTGGAGTTTATCAAATGTTCATTTTTATGCTGAATTTGCTAGCTGCAGACAGGTTTCCTGGTTTGTTCAAATGGAGTCGATTTTGCCAAGCAAGTTTAGATTGTATTTGTCCAAGCATCTATAAATAAAACAATAATAAAAATAAAATAAAATGTAGCTTGATAGTTATACAAGACATACATATAAATATTAATTCTATGAAAATACAATCAAATTTCTCTGATTTCAAATTAATAATTATTCTTTTATCTATTTAACTAGACATTCTAAATATATAATAGTAACTCACCAAAGTATCATTATCAGAGTACAGCCATTATCGCGGCATTTTAAGTAAGGTTGTGTGTTAAACTTGACCCGAGTTCTGCTAAAATACTCAAGGCGAGCTGATTAGCCTGACGGCTCAGGCCAGTGTTAGCCACATCTAGCATGTAGCCACGATACGGAGCATGCTCAAGATGGCGCCAGCTCCCTTCATTATAAATGCAGAAACTTTACAAATCTACAGTGCCAAACAAATCAATTTCAGAAAAATTCACCCCCTCAGTGTTGTCACATGATATAAACCTTTCATTGAAGGCCAAAGCCGTCTTTTGAACCAGGCTGTAAAGTGTTTTTGAGACGTCTGAAGTCGTCATTGACTACAATGTTAATTTCCACTTTCTGCAGCCAGCCCCTAGCGGCCACAGCGTAGAATGCAAAGATGGCTGACTTTCCCTCGTAGTCATTTTAAACTGCCGGATCACGCCCACTGGTCCTAACACTTACAAAGCTGTGATGTCAGAACCTCTATAGAGAACAGTTCTTTTCACCTGAGCTCTTGTGCTTTGGTGAATGTTTTAATAGAAACATTGAACGAGTGCGCCAGCGTGACTGTTTTGTTTTAATGAATGCAGCTGCACTTGTCACTCCACTGGTTTCGCTCAAAGGCCAAAATCTGGCTTCTCAATTATCGTCTGCGGCGGAACAACACTATTACAAAAGATATTTACTCCTGCATATTCATTTCCAAATCTGTGAAATCCTTTATTAATTCTCCCCTGCTCTGCCTTTCCGGATCATGTCCTGTGGCATTTTCAAACTTTCTTAATAAAAGTTTAATTGCGTCTCGGAGGATTGAGACAAACAAACAAACGGCTGTGTTGTGTTTTGGTTCCAAACGCTGGTCACGCCGAGGATTCTGGTCCAGAGACGGAAGAGGGATCTGAGGACACGCGCTATGCAAAACTCACTTTATAAAGCTGGTTTTAATTCATTTTGTGACTGCAGTGACTTTGGGCCTTCGAGGGGAGACACAAATCTAATCATTTAAACTTATTGTATTATTTAAACTCCCAGGAAACTGTTGTGTGTGAATTGTCTTTACATTTGGAGTTTTTTAACGACGTGTGGAGAGATTCTAACCTGGCTCGCTCCAGATAGATCTGTGTTGAACTACGATTTGAGTTCTTCCGCCATATCCATCTAGAACTTGACTCGCTGAAAGCGTTCGAGAAAAGGTGGGGTGTTCAGTAGGGATGGGACGAGATCTCGTGCCGCGAGATCTCGCGAGATCAAACTGTCCTGATACTGTGCGCACACGTACTGAACTGTCTCGTGAGATTTTTCTATGGTCATGAAATTAAGTTTCGTATCTTTGAGCAGCTGTAGTAAATATTCTCCTCCACACACAGACTTGTAGCAGACTTATTCTGACAGAAAACAGTCTAAACTCTGTCTCAGTTTTTATTTCGTAAAGATAGGACCAATATTGACAGAGATAATTAGTCCTAAACATAGTAAAAGTTAGCGCAAAAAATATATAATCGTCAAATACACGTGCAGACATCGCGGGAACGGGTTTTCACACCTAAACATCGTTTAAAATAGATCCACAAAGAGGTATTTTGGAATATATCATCAATAACTGTAAAAAAGTACAAAAGTCTCCTCATCTGTGTGTGTCTGGTCCCTGTCAGCAGCAGCGGCAGCGCTGTGAAGCAGGGTAAAGGGGGCGGAGCCTGAGCTACACACGGGGAGAGGATCAATTTCAGTCAAAACTCAATCGTTGAAATGATAAAAATCCAAGGTGATACACATAATGAAAGGTAAAGCCAAACTAAAAGAATATAAACTACAATAATAAATAATACAAATATATATTTTGTATTTGCCTTGTTTAAATTCTAAATTGAAACAATTAATGCAAATTATTTAAAAATCTTGTCTCGTCTCGTCTCGTGAAAATTCTGTCTCGTCCCATCCCTAGTGTTTAGTGAAATACTTCGAGCTGATTGCGTGTGGGACCTTCCTCATTTGTGCTTAGCCAATCACAGCAACAACTCATCATGATGTATCCATTGTCCGGCTCTTCTTTCAAATAGAAATTACTCCGTATTTCGAGAGTCCCTCGCGTATTTCTGCTAAAACCGCATCAAAAGCAGCAGAAACACGTACATCCACGAGAGCCCCCATCTTTGCTTAGCTTGAATGAGACTCGGCGGCGGCGCCTGGCCGTCTAAACACCGTCGAAACACCGCTGGTTTGGACTCTCAAACCAATCGGCGGCAGGAAGGCCAGATGGTTTATCTTGTGTTTGTGAATTCACAAATATCGCAAGATAAACCATCTGGCTGGCCAGGTTATAGAGATTCTGTTTTAGAACTCAAATACTTCCTGTAATTTTCAACTTTTGTCAATTTCTTCATAATTTGCTGTAAATCTGTGATAAATATTTACCACAAAGATTACGACACCAAACTAAGTCAAATTTAGACATATTTGATAATCTGTCATATGGACTTATGTACTTTTATCACCTTTGATTGTAGTAAGCTCGGAGTCTAAAGACACAGACATAATACAGTTTGAGCAATAAAGTGTAACATGTATCTTTGGCGATCTTATCTTTGCTCCCGACTGCAGGTTGGAGCCTCTTAATTCATGTTTATGGTCATAGACAAGTGGGCGGAGCTAGGTGGGAGGTGAAAACACTGGAGCATCGGCTGCGGACAATTCAAGATTACTCAAACCTGCAGGAATGAATCCAAACACAGCTGTGAGTAACATAATGAAAGACACAACATTTCTGATTGGTCACATACAGTTTCTTTAACCAATAACTAATCACTTATTCATTACGTTGCACTGAAAATAAAAGCTCTTGTAGTTTAACAGCTGAATCTACTCGGAGGAGAGAGAAACACACAAATAGCTCAGAGCTTTTAAAGATGATTTTCTCCGTGAATCGTCCTGTTTGTGCCTGAGTCTGTGTTTTCTTCTCTCTCTGGTGCAGAACTCGTCTTTAGGTTAAGTCCGTCCTGGAGCCACAGATCCAGACACAACTCTCCGGTTCTGCTTTAGATGAATCAAACACTGTTCACGAAGACGATGGAAACGCTTTTGGATTGACCTGAGCTGATCTGAAGTAAACAGTGAAAATGTGTCTCATACTGGTTTGTTTTGTGGGGTTAAAGGAGACATAATGAACAAAGTTACTGTTCTTAGTCAGTTTGCTCTCTCAGTATATAAGGTTTCATCTGGATATAAGAAGGTTTAACATTTCATCAATAGGTCCTCAATATGAGCTTCTGAATTGTCTCCTACTTACACCAATTTTTATAGCCTTGAACTCTGTAGAAAGAGCTGATGCTCATAGACACAAACAGTGGAAACAAGTCAAAAAAGCCCTAACAGTGCAGGTCCTGAGAGTGTAACACCGGGCTCACACTGCATCCAGCCCAACTTCGGTGCAGCCACCGGAGTCTTTACTTAACTTGAAAAGTCAGAGAGTCACTCACACTCGTACAGTCCAGTCCGGTGTTCCGGTACGGCCAATCCGGCGCTCCGAATCCGTTTCGTTTGTTTCAAATTTTGGCCGGACGCCGGAGCGCACCGGAGCCCTTTTTGGTGAAGTTGTGAAAACAAGACACAATAAACAGGAAACCAAGCCAGCGCGGGTGAAGTGAATCCGGTAGTTTTCAAAATAACATCTTTACGTTACCGCTAATAATACAAAATACGACATTTACATGATTATGTAACACATAGAATGTAAATAAACCTCCCGTACTTACCCATTGTGCGGCAAAAAATCCAACAGAAAATCAACACACGTGAAACAAGTCCAAAACTCGGCGCATGTGTTCTTTGTTTACATATACATGTGCTCAGCGAAAGAGAGAGAGGAAAAAAGTGCTCAGCGACCACGTATTCTCCCACGTTGAGCGTGAACCTCCGTGAGTTCGGGGTCTCGCGAGGTCGGCAGCAGAGCCTGTGGCTGCAGCAGGACTGTAGACCACCGGAGCTATGTGAGTCACCCACCGTAGCAAGACCGGTCCGGTGGCTGCACCGGAGTTGGACTGGAGGCAGTGTGAGCCCGGGGTAAGAGTGCAGGTCCTGAGAGTGTAACACCGGCTCACACTGCCTCCTGGGTCAAGTGCCACTTCACGCTCACTTGGGACTTGACGTAATCACTGACACGTGTATATGTAAACACAGAACACCGATTTTGGGCTTATTTGTTTAATTTGTTGTTTATTTTTTGCCACATAATGGATAATTGTGGCCATTAGTAGTCACGTAATGATTTCATTTTGACGGACTGACGTGTGGGAGCCTCTCATTACTTTTCAAGAAGCGGATGCTGTGTGAGCCCAGTATAAGTCTTACAGTGCAGGTTCTCAGAGCACAGGTCTCTGTTTCAGTCATGATCTCCAGCCTGTGAGTAGGGTGACCACCTGTCCCGCTTTTGGTTGTACCGCCCCGCTTTTTAGCTTGTGTCCCGTGTCCTGCATATCACGGCCATGTCCCGCTTTTCATTGGTGATCGGAACATAGTGAATATAACACTTACAGCGCAGTGTTTAAACGGGAGTTTGGGCATCTGTCTGATCTCTGTTCGTGCACGTTCGTGTGATAAGCAGCACCGCACGTCAATCAACAGTCTGCACGCCGCTGGTCCCGCCCACCATCTGAGAGGAAAACTTAACTTCAGTCTCAGCGGCGACAGCGAAGGAGAAAGGCAAACACGTGTGAGGAGACGAAAACAATCACCAGCGAGGCAAAGAAAAGGAGAGTTTGCAGCAGGTACAAACACTGAAACACTCATGAGTCTGAACACTGAAGAGACGCTGAAAGAGAGCAGTGCTGTGCAGTTTGTGTAAAATCAGTTTCTCCATCAACCACGGAGGGAAATACGACTAAAACAACATGACACACGCAAAGCTCATCAAAAATAGACACAACAGCAAGAAACTTCTTAATCAATGCAAACAATTAGGTCTATCTTAAACCAAAAAACAACTACCTTTCTAAACAGCCTAATATTTCAATTGGCTAAATAACACAATTATCTATGTGGGCTATTCATAATGTATTACTCAGAGAACTTTTTCAGGTCAGCACACAGGTGGGTTTCTTGCAAAGTGCCTATCGCAGAATCACATAAGTTTCCGTGAGAATGCTTGCATATTGATTAGAAAGCTGCACAAGAGCGCTGTGGTCTCTGGAATAACAGACTCATGCAGATTCTTTTCACAGACCCGCACGGTTCTCGCTGCACTCCTTGAACATCAGTGTACGTGAGCTATAGTTATATTCTGGACCTGAGCCCGAACCTGCCCACATTAATCGCTCAGTTGTCCAGGTTTGAGTCAAGATTCAAAGCTGCACTGTACACAGCTGCTCCAAAACACAGCACAAACCACCGCGGTGATAAATGCATGATTGAAGTGTCAACCGTGCGGCATGAGAAGGGATGGTGTGTGTTTGATACGCAAGTGAGGAGAAAGAGAGATAAAAGGCTTGTGTAGAGGAGGAGAAGAAAGAGAGAGGGGGAGATGCGCCTTCATACGCACGGGCCTAAAAAGCGTGTGTACGACATACAAGGAAGAGATGAGGAAGAGTGAAAGAGAAGTCACGCACTTGCTGAGCAGTGACAAAAAAAGGAAAAGAGAGAGAGAGCTTTGCAGTGGAGGAAGCGCATCTGGCTCCGGAGACACACTGTAAACATGTAAACGCATGAGACGCATCAGTAATGTGCTTTGTCTGTCATTAAAATGCCACAGTTCAGTGAGTGGGCGGGGCGGGCTCGCTTCGGGTCAAGACGAACTGAGAATGTTTAGGGTCTAGTTGGGTTTGAACACTGCAGCCTCGAGCCGGGTCAGGCTAGATTTTTTTAGGCCAGATCCAAACTCTAACAGGAGCACATTGGTTTTAAGCACTTTCTAACCCTGGATGTACACAGACTGCGAGGCGGGTTCGGGTCCTGGTCTTGCAAAGTGCCTATTACACCAGATGCTGGTCAACTGTAGTCCAGTTTTGTCCAAAGCCACGCGGATTCTGTAATTCCTGCGGGAACGCTCGTAAATGAATTGGAAGCCGCATCAGATCGCTGCAGTCTCCAGGAACAATACACTTCATGCCGGATTCTTCCACAGACCCGCGCGGCCTCCACACTCGCATCAGCACTCCTCGGAGGTCGTGTACATGGGCACATTGGTTTTTAAACACTTTCTAAGTTCAACGCAGGTCTCGACCGACTTGCTGTCTGTGTACATCCAGGGTAAGTTCTGTGGGACCCACGCTGGTCTGGACTCACACTGAACTCCCACTCAGTGTAAATATACCAGTCACTCTGAGGCTAGTCCATGTTTAGTCCTGACTCTGGTCCACGTTTAGTCCTAACTCTGGTCCACGTTTAGTCCTAACCTGACTGGTCTGGTCACGTTTAGTCCGACTCTGGTCCACGTTAGTCATGACCCTGGTCCGCGTTTAGTCCTGACTCTGGTCCGCGTTTAGTCTCTCTGGTCCGTTTAGTCCCGACTCTGGTAGTCCCGACTCTGGTCCTGTTCCTGACTCTGGTCCACGTTAGTCCTGAGTCCCGACTCTGGTTCCTGAAGTCCTGGCGTATCCGCGTTTAGTCCTGGTCCGTGTTTAGTCCGACTGGTCGTGTTTAGTCCGACTCTGGTCCGTGTTTAGTCCCGTCTTTGTTTAGTCCCGACTTGGTCCGCGTTTAGTCCTGACTCTGGTCCGTGTTTAGTCCCGACTCTGGTCCGCGTTTAGTCCTGACTGGTCCACGTTTAGTCTGACTCTTGGTCCACGTTTAGTCCTGACTCTGGTCTGTGTTTAGTCCTGACTCTGGTCTACGTTTAGTCCTGACGTTTAGTCTGACTATCCACGTTTAGTCCTGACTCTGGCCTCCGTTTAGTCCTGACTCTGGTCCGTTTTAGTCCTGACTCTGAGGCCGTTCTTAGTGGCCACTAACATTTTCCACTTTCTCTCTTTGAGCATCTGTTTGTTCAATACAGATTTTTAATCTCAGCCTCGAGCTTGACAAGTTCACTTCATCTTCTGTTATTAAGCTCTGGGCATCTGTTATTAAAGTTTCTTATGAGGTTTGAAGGTTGTGGTGTTTTTGGGGCTACACAAATCATAAAAGAATAATAATAATAACTCAAAGATTTCTGACTTGATTCATAGGTGTTTGAAAGAGAGAGAGAGCAGCGGTTACACATTCCCTGCTTTCCGTTTGCTCGTACATCACAGTCGTCTCTGTAATCTGCTCCAATAACACTGCTGCTGGATTTATTCTGAACTAAGTGAAGGATATTCGGGGCTGTGACTCGTAGCACATTTCCATTTTCACTTACATGGGGGCTAATGTGCCATAAAGCGTGTCAAACTGCCGAAACACTCCTGGTGGGTTAAATAATGAGTAAATGGCTTTTTGCAGCAGGTCTCTGAACCTGGAGATAATTCAACGACATTAGCTTGAGCATTACTGCAGCTAATGAAACATCACGTTTAATATTTATGGAGATGGTTTGGTTTTTCTTACACGGGATAATACAGACGGATAATAGTGAATGTGAATGTTAATAAAGCACATTTAGTCTTAATATATTTTGTGTAAATCAGCATTGTAGTAAGAGGACACTAGCACAACTGAACCGTGGTCATCTCGGTTCTTTTCTTGACGCTTCTCGTACAACTGACTGTGTGGGGAGTTTGGGCCGTGACATGCCCGAGTTTCTCGCCTTGTACACAAGCAGCAGTCCACTGTTGTCCATATTTGTCCAAAGCCGCGCGGATTCATGTGAATTCCCGCAAGAATGCTCGTACTATGACTTGAAAATTGCATCAAACCGCTGCGACCTCCGACAAAAACACGGTCTTATGGATTCTTTCCGCTCACTCGCACGACTTTTAAGCGAGAGTCGCGCAAGTCCCGCCTCGCATCGATCTTGCACTCAGTGTAACGACAGGGGCGACACAGATCTGACTCTTGGTGTGGGCCAGATCAGGGCACAGTTACTCATGTACTAGTGAGGGAACTTTCAACTTTCAGATAATCATGATTGATCGTTTTAAACAGCGATCAAAGACTTTTTTTTTAAACCCACCTCAGACCACCTTGTTTTTTTCATTCATTCATTTTCTACCGCTTAATCCCGTTAGGGTCGCGGATGACTGGAGCCTATCCAGTGATTTTGGGCCTTAGGCGGGGAAACACCCTGGACAGTGGCCAACTCGTCACAGGGTTAGACAGACAAACATTCACTCTCTCATTCACTCACTAAGGGAAATTTACAGTGATGCCCAACTAACCTAAACATGCATGTTTTTGGAGGTGAGAGGAAACCGGAGAAAACCCACGGTGACACGGGGAGAACATGCAAACTTATTGGGAAGCCAGAGCTCTAACCACTCTGCTACCGTGCACCCTTTGTTTTTTTTATTTATATATTAAGCAACAGAAAGATTCAGGACAGAGGAGACATGACAGACAGCACAGACATGTTCTTTAAACTGTAGGCTTTAAAAAGGTGTGCGGCGCGGTGGCAGAGTGGATAGAGCTCTGGCCTCATAGCAAGAAGGTCGCAGGTTCGATTCCCGAACGGCCCAGGCCTTTCTGTGTGGAGTTTGCATGTTCCACCCCGTGTCTGGGTGGTTTCCCCACCAACCAATAACACATGCATGTTAGGGAACACTTGGTGTTGGTCGGAGGTTGAGGCGACAGGTGTTTAGGCGTTTGTGAGGCGTCTGCAAAGTGGGGAGAGGAGGGGAGGAGGAGATAGAGAGTGTAAGCAAGAGAGGAGAGAGCAAGAGGGAGAGAGGGTGAGGGGAGAGACAGAAGGTAGAGGGGGGAGAAAGAAAGAAGTGAAAGAAAAACCGAGTGTGAGGAAGAGACAGGAAACCAGTAGGAGAGACAGAGAGAGAGAATCACATATAAGTTTTTAATAAAACTGACCTTTTACTTTGTACAGTGAAGGAGAGAGAGAAAGAGCAGAGAGAGAGAGAGAAAGAGAAAAGAAGAGAGAGAGAGGAAACAAGAGAGATGAAGAGATAGAGAGAAGGGAGGGGAGAGAGGGGGAAGAAAAAAGGTACGAGGAAGAGCGAGAGGAAATGAGAGAGAAAGAGGGAGGGAGTAGAGAAAGAAGGAGAGAAATGAAGAAAGAGAAGGAAGGGAAGAGAGGGAAGTAGAGAGAGAGAAAGAGAGTCAGAGTATGTAAGCAAGTGAGGAGAGAGAGCAAAAGGGAAGGAGGGAGAGAAAGGAGGTGGAGGGGGGAGAGAGAAAGAGGAGAAAGAGCCACAGAGTGTGAGGAAGAGACAGGAAAGCAAGAGGAGAGAAAGAATCACATAAAACTGCTCTTTTACTTTTTACAGTGCAGGAGAGAGAGAGGAAGAAGAGAGAACAAAAAAGAAGGAGAGTGAACACGAAAGAGAGAGAGAGAGAGAGAGGTGCTTTTAATCATGTTCTGTCTGGTTAGAGCCGAGATCGAACCACAAAACTCTTAAACCGAACCCTGACACTTCCCTTTAGTTAATACAAAATCCCACCTTCTGCACTTTTCTTTTTGAGCCCATTAGCGCAGGTGCCGCTCCGTCCTTCCGCCCGATGCGTTTTCTGATCAAAAGTGCTTGTTTTCGATCCGTCTTTGCCACTTGTTCCCGGTGGCGTCCCCCCGAGGCGTACGATCTGACAGCACCATAAGTCAGCCGGCTGCATTAAAAACACATTAGGGCGCGGAAGAATTAAGGGCGTTCTCGTATCTGACGCCGGGACGTGAACTGGAATGCATCACGGCCTGACAGCGCCGGTGACTTATGGACTGGCCAAATGCACTCCAAGCACTTAGAGGCACCGGGCAGAGGAGGAAATATGAACGCTATAGGAATGTATTAAATGTAAGGAGCTGGCAGTCAATGCTTTTTACATTTAGACCTTCAGAGTGCTCCGGAGGGCTAATAAAGGCCGGCGGTGAGAGGACGGCTTCAGGTGCAGTGAGGACACGAGAGGGAAAGGTGATTTAAAAAAAGGCTTTCTGTTCTGGTTTGGATCTGAAAGTCAGAGTGGGTAAAATAATGTAAATGAGATACAAATTTAGGCTGGATTTGAATAAGTATTGACTGAAGGCGAACTGGCCACGCTACACAACGTTTTGCTCATTTTCTCATGTAGTTTTCAGTCACACTTAACAGTGGGGTAACTAACTTTTTTGGTTGTAAATTACTAAGATTTGTCCTTTTCTTTAAAGGTGCATTGCTAAAGTGTTAAAGGTTTTAAACAAGGGCACCATCATTTATTACTTTAATATAACATAAACCTTACCAAGACAAACAGCTAAACGCTAAGCTACTAAAGCTGTGTCTAAATGTGGATGTACTTTCACAGGCCTGAGAGTCTGACCTTCGTCTTATTGATCTCCAGCACAGTTCTTCTTTCTCAAAACAAAAAAAGTGCTCCTCGGCTCTGTCAGTCGGCCTCAGGAGGGTGCGCTATAGGTTAGTTGTTTTCATAATTCTTGTGTTGTGGGGGTTCAGAAGCTAGATGGCAGTATTTACCACTGATTATTTATTTTATTTTTTATGAAACAGTCTTTACAACATTCGTCTGTTGAATAAAACGAGAGATTTTGCGAAACAAATACAAATAATGACAATAATCCAGTGAAGGACTAGGACCAGCTCCACTCACATTTATGAGTCTGTCTGCGCTTACAGAGGAAACCTCGGTAAGTTTACAAAACGTCATGAACACATCCAGGCAAGTGCCAGTGAACGGTCATTTGATATATCGAAATATTGAGCATTTTAACTTACGCAATGCAACTTTAAAGAAGAACCATCCCTCACTAGTTCAGCTGTTACACACATATATTATTAGCTCATTTAAATAACTTGTTTTTGAGCAATAAAATGGTATAAAAACAATGACAGTCTGTCTAGCTAGTATTAAATGCCAGTTGACACAATGTGTTTTAAGACGTGTTTTGAACTGAGTGACAGACTCAGAGACCTGGCAGACGGAGGGAGACTGTTCCAGAGTTTGGGCGCTGCCACTGAAAAAGCTCTGTCCCTCTTGTCTTAAGCCTAGTTTTAGGCCCAGTCAGCAGGAGCTGGTCAGCTGACCTCAGGGCCCTGGGGGGAGCATAGAGCTGCAATAACTCTCTCAAATAAGGAGTACCCATACAATGCAAACATTTAAAAACAATCAATAACAGTTTAGAGTTTACTCGAAAAGAGATGGGATGCCAATGCAGCAACAAAGAACAGGAGTAATGTGCTAATGTCTCTTAGTTTTAGTCAGCAGACGAGCTGCAGCGTTCTGAACAGTCTGCAAACGCTGCAGCGATCCCTGGTCCAGCCCAACATACAATGAATTACAATAGTCAAGACGTGACTTTTCAAATGCATGTATAGATTTTTCAAAGTCAGCTATAGGGGCAGGTACGACTTGACTTTAGCAAGAAGTCTTAGCTGGAAGAAGCTGGATATGAACATGAGTCGAATTGTAATAAAACACACATCATTTTAAACCTTAAACTGTCCTCAGTTTGTCTGGTTTAGTTGTGTTTGTCTCAGTTCTCTTCATCTGCTTGTGTGAGAGATCAAGAGGAGCGAAAGAAAAATGCAAAATCCCACATTGGCAGTCTAAATATTTGCTAAATGAGTTTGTTCTTTGGAGTATTTCATAGAACTTTTAAGAAACACAGGCTGGACTGAGGTGCTTTCAAGACTCAAAAGTCCATCACTGAAAGCAGAACAAAATGATTCAAAGTAAATCTCTTCTTCTCTTCAGCAGCTCCAGGTCGAGACTCAGCGAGCTCTTAAACACCCTTCAGCAGATCGCTCAGGATTTCCTCTCAGCGCTGCACAGGTGTTGAGTGGACCTGCTCTCTCTCCTAATTCCATTTCATCTCTTCTCTCTCGGAGGAAGGTCGTTACGCCGCTGAAACGTCCATCTATTAGCAGCAGCAGCAGAGCCTGATCCCATCTCGCGGCTTCGGGAGCGCCGCTTTTAGCCCGGAGCCGTGATGAACGATGCTATCCCCGCGCCAGGCTAACCTCACTTAGCGCGGGCCATGTTTACACGCCGCGGGAACACGCAGAGGTCGCGCCGAGGTCAAGCAGACAAGGGTGAACTCTGAACTCCGGCCGCGCTCACGTTATTAATCACTTTGTAGGAGATTTGTGAGCGCCTTCATAACGTTTGGGTCTGCGCTGGAAGAAGAGGAAGGACTTAAACAACACTATGTTATGTAATCAAAGAGACTTAAGTTAGACTCAGATGTAGTCAACATGTTATTTTGAAACACGCTAAATATTTTTGTTTGTTTTTGTTGTTGATTATTAATGTTTTTTGACCAGCAAATACAACATATGTAGAGGTAATTCATAGAAACCATAAACAAATAAAAAATATGTATCTATATTTTTCTACTTTGCACCCCTCAATTTAGCACCTGGTTTGATAAATCAGGCCCTATGTACGATCATATGACCAGATGTTGCTCTTTAAGGCAAGACTTTAGAATGCATTGTTTGTGTCATTATAGTCTGTCTCTTTCTATCAGCTTTTTTCGTGACCCTCTACGCTCGACCCCCCCGCTGAGGGTAAAGGGGCTTTTACGAGCACGAACGTTGCCCTGTCCATGTGTCAGTGACATATTATGTAGTTAACAGTCTGCTGTGTCCAATATCAAAGAAACTTTATGTAAAACTACGAACTTTTTGTTATCTGATCAATACAAAGTACGTGCGGAGTGATTTTACTTTGAAATTCCGGACATAGTTCATTTTCTTTTTCCTGTTTGGTGAGTTTTGATTGGCGGAGATTGACTTGGCTGGACTCGGGCGGAGAAGAAAATAGCCTTGATGTGTATTTTGGTCGGACGGCGATGGAGCTGAGGCGGAGCCCTGCGCAGCGCACACGGAGGATGTGGAAGGTCTTCATTCATTAAAACAGCTGCACAGTTGATCCGGCAGTCGGAACGGAGCTGCATGTAGTGGGATAAGCCGTTAGTTTAGGTTTATGGCGCGGTTTTATTGGACTGACACTCACGTCACTTAAAGCTAAAGCAGAAGAGTGTTTAAACATGTGTTTAGACCCGACCCACTCAAACCGCCGAGTGTAATCTGCCCATAGCTAGCTATGTTGTCATGCAATGAATTTTTTTCTCACATCTAGCCCTTTTAACCTATTTTAGCTTTATTTGTGAGAAAATGTCATTTCTCTCCATTGACTCTCGTGCATTTCTTGCCACTCAGTCCTCACATTTACAATGCTGTGATGTCACTGCAGAACATTAATAGATAGATAAAAAATATATTCCACAGTGGGCCCAGAATTAACAGGCTAACCAGGTTTTTCAGTAAATCATAGTGAGCATGATTATATTTAAATGACACAAATATAACAGTGTGATAAACTTGACACCAATATCCGTTAAAGGATTGTCTAAACTGCAGAAAACTGTATCAGTTGTATGTTTTTGGTGCTTTTTGACGACATGTGGAGGAATTCTGTTTTAAAACTCAAATTACTTCATGTAATTTCTATCTTTCATGTTTCATTTTCTTCTTAATTTGCAACTTCACCACTGTAAAACTATAATAAATATTCACCACAAGAACTATCACACCAAACTAAGTCAAAACGCTTAACTGTTCCATGGGCTTTACCACTAACCCAAACAGAAACACTTGCTTTACGCTCCTTTAGCCTTCGCAGCTAACAGCGCCGCCTCATTACCTCACCCTGGTCCTTCCTGATTAGCTCGCGGCTCACATTCTCGTCTCTCTTGTTGTTCCCGGTTCGTATCGACTCGGCTGATCCGTGTTTTGGGTGATCAGTCCGGACACTTCCACGGGCCTAACGGTTCTACCACGCCAAGCTCCATCCGCTCCGCTCGGCGTCGCAAACACAACCAGGCTAACGAGGACGTGGAATCAGCGCGGCTAACCAGGCATGTGATTGAGATAGCAGCTAATCTATGGAATAAGCTCCTCCTCTGCGAGCTAAGCCGTGGAGAGAGGGACTGGGATAAAGAAATGTAAAGATTTAGAGAGTTTAAAGGGTCTACAAAAGAAATAGACACTGACAACTGAAAACACTAAATTGTTAAGGTATTTATAATGAGAAACGTGTTCTGTGAGGTCACCTTTTAAAGCACAGATAGAATTATGGGATCAGTAACGTTGGATAAAATGCAGACATTTGGTTATTTACTGAGACAAGACAAAGACCAGAGTCCGCCAAGACCAAATCAAGACCATCTTTGTAATTTTCTACAAATATCAGTGTCTACATGATCTTGGTGTGCAATCCTTATTGCAAACTGTGCCTGTAGACAAGTCACTGCGCTCTTGGCCTAAGCTTAGCAGAAAGTGGAGATACGGAAATGTGGTCTTGGTGTCCAAAACAAGACAAAGTGCAAGCACCCTTGAGATTAAGACAAGACTGAGTCCAAATGTGTCCAAGACAAGACCAAGACATTAAAAAACAATCATGAGATTGGTCTTAAAACCAAGACCAGTCTCAAGTACTGGTAAAAAATATGGGACCAAGGATTGAACCTTGGGGAACACCCTTTTTTAAATTACTAAGCTAGAAGGAGTGTAACCATCTGCCGTTATTGTTTGTGATCTGTTTGAAAAATATATAAGTAATAAATCCAAAATTAGGCTAATTTATTAAAAAATAAGTTATTATTTATTATTTGATTTACATTTCTATCTTTAATGTGTCATTTTCTTCTTAATTTGCAACTTCACCACTGTAAAACTATAATAAATATTCACCCCAAACTAAGTCATGTAAATATTCACCCCAAACTCCTCATGTCTATAACAGTATTCTTATAACTTATAATATTCATCCTATCAACACGAAATAAAAATTGAGACAGAGTTCAGACTGTTTTCTGTCTGATTATGTGCTCTAGAAGTCTATATGTGGAGGACATTTTTTTTACTACAACTGTTCAAAGATACGACTGAACCCTTTATGAACATTCTTAAGACCGCAAAGTCAAACATATAAAAGGAGGACACAAGAGACAAGGGTTTCAAAAATATCTAGTTTTTATTTTTAAAGTTAATTTAAGTTATTTTTAAAAAAGTCCCAAGAACCCCTCCCATGCCCAAAGTAACAAATGAAATCTGGACCTGGTGAGCTAGATGCACCGGTCACTTTAGAACCATTTTCATTGAATGTCTTCTTTTTATCCGATGTTAAATCAACCTGCCCAGGGACTACAGGTGGAAATTAGCACTTGTGCTACAACCTGGTACAATGCATCTCTCCTATGAAAGGTTAATGTATATTGTACATTGTCCCTGTTTCATTAAATAAATAAACTAAACTAGAAAAACAGAACAAACAGACGTCATAACAAAAAGGTCAAAAACCCTCCCAAACTAAACCAAGTCAAACAAAAAGCTAACCGTAGCTAGCAGGCATGGTGCAGCCTGTAGTCACCAGCAGCCAGGACCAGAGCCGGGAACGCGCACGGCGATGGGCGCGCCACAAGACCTATTGTCTTTTTTCATGTTTTTTATTAATTAGCTATCCCATTATGTTGATTATAAAACCCCAAACGGACCTAAAACGGTTGAGAAATATAAACAGGCCAATTGACTTCCTGTTCAGAACTGATAAGCCCCACCTTTGATTGAGAAACTTCACATGCTGCATATTTTAAACCGACTTGATTTGAATGTTGGAAAATTTGAACCCTGCATGATTTATTTGGTTAGTAAAAATGGTACCACTAACAGTAACATTATGATTTCTAAGTTTATATATACTTTAGTTTCACCGTCTGATTCTGTGCATTTAGTGTTTCTCCACAGCCGCACTAAGAGCTTTTCTGACAGACTTCAGCGCGTTCGTTCGTCTGCATAACTCTGCCGGGACTCCTCTTCTGTGCCGGTCTAAACGGCTGGGTAGACACTATTGTATGCAAATGTTGAAGCGGCAAACAAACGCTCTGCTCCTGTGAGTTTTGAGTCGAGACGCTTTCAGATTGAAGGAGATGTGTTTACTTACAGCGTCGGTTCTAACGGTTACAGTGGGAAAAGGGGATTATGTAACTCCAAAGAGAAAACTGAAGGAAGCTGTTAACTCTTAATCTGTCTGGGATTACTGACTGGACTAAGACGACAAGGTTTCTGATGAATTATGACATATTTACAGCGGTCCTGAAGGGAAAAACATGGAGCATATATGGAAGCATGCACAGAAAATCAAGAACACACCAGCTAAATTCAGAAACACACAAACACAACAGATTAAAGAGAAACTAAAGGCAGAATCAGCTTTTTCCACTGTTAAACTGTGTGTATGGAGTTAAAATTGAATCATTGACTGTTTCTGAGTCTTTTTTTTTTTTAATGCGACTGTGCTGCCATGCTGGTCATATGCTGTCAGTGCATTTTCAGTTCACGCCGACGTCACATCCAGTTGACGCGACAAACGAGCTGCCCTGGTGGAATAAAAAAAAAACTCCTCCCTCTGACACCGCTGCTGTAGAGTTTGAAAGTGCACAGCTTCAAGGCCAGCGCACATCGGGACGCTCTGCTGCGCGGACAAATTTCGTCGCCTCCATTAATTTCTATGAATGTACACACACCCGGGCTCGCAGCTGCGCACGGCGGCGCTTTACAACGCTCCGTGACCCTGCCGGCACTCGTAATTTTCTTCTTCTACGATTTAAATAATGTATAGCAGTTAACTTGTCAGTGCTATTTCGTTTACAATGATGAACGAGGAATGCCTTTCATTATTTAGGACATTTTTTATATTACTCACAAACTACGACCGTGGATTGTTGAAAAATAAGCCGAGCGTCGTGGCGTTTGGTGAGTGTTGACGCTTGGGGTCTGGCGCGTGGAAAGTGACGTGCTGCGGCGCGCCGCGCTTTGTTGTGGGCTGGCCTTCAGAACTCGTTCGATGTGTCGTCTGTTTAATGTTCTCTTTAGAAAATACTCACATCATAAGCTCATGTGCTTATGTACACTAAAGTAAAGGTTTATACATGTGTCTGCAAAGTTAATAAAAAAGAATCTTGATGTGAAAGTAACTAACTCTCCCTGTGCACAGCCTCAGCGCTGTGAACTTCTCCACACGTCAGGATCACTTCCGCAGCAAACTCACATCACTCACAAGCTCACTGTCCATATTTGGTGCTTTCAATAGGCGTTTTCCCACATGAAAGTACCAAGAACTAGTCCCAACATTCCTCTTGTCCTGTTCCCATGTATTCAACTTGTCCTCAGAGATGACTGTTGTTGTGATTTTGGGCTATACACATTTGATTTGTTCAGTCAGAGGAACTACTCCGTCCCCTGGCTTTAACATTAGAATCTGCATAGTCTGGGACATTAAATAAGACATTAAGTGGTATTTGGAAAACACAAGGAGTCTTTCCATTCCACATAAAATTATGATTTACAAAACCTAAAACACATAAATGAAATTAACAACAAAAACAAAATTTTGAGGATTTACTGTTAATTCCTATTATATTTACATTAAATAACTATATTTTGGAGTTACTGCTTTAATCATTGCTCAAAATATTTTCCTTAAGATAAGGAAAGGTTATCGAAATGTAAGAACATATAACATGTTTCCAATCAAAGTTAACCTTATAAATGTGTTTATGTCAAAGTACCTGCCCTAAAGAAGGAGCTAAAAAAGTCCCTAAAGTGTGACCCCAGACCAAAGTTCCTGCTCTGTGTGTGAATGTGCCTATTTTGGGACTGGAACTAAATTAAGTACTAGGAATGGAAAAAAGTTCCTACTGTGGGAAAAACCTAATCGTGTCTGTTCACAACCACTGGGCATTTCTCAAAAGGCCTCTGGGCATCCCCCACTTTTGTGAGTCTGTTTAGAGCAGTTGAGGTGGAGTAAGTCTCTGAAAGCGTGTTTAGCCTCACTTTAAAAAACACAAACTCAGCAAAATATATAAAAAGATACAATATATCGATTCCAGATTCCTGACTGCAGTTCTGTGCCTCTCGGTACAACAAAAAACAAGATCCAAAGACTTCTGAACATCTGCTCCAAAACAGTTGGCGACATTCACCCATTTGCAAATGAAGCAAACAGTGGCCACCGACAGAGATCAAGTTTTGAACAATGAGTTTGAGCTCTTGCCCTGCTGCTGGAGCAGTAAATATAAACATTCCTTTGTGCCTTAGGAAAAACACATGAACTTACCTTGCATTATTCATGTAGACCATAAAGTTTTATCATATCATTTAGGTATGGGACAATTTACTCAATTCTCAGTTCGATTCAGTTTTCAATTTGCAATCC
>CM076412.1:4440763-4454080 GCA_038363315.1 Mugilogobius chulae | reverse complement strand
CGTGATCGCTGAGCACTTTTTTTCTCTCTCTCTCTTTCGCTGAGCACATGTGTATGTAAACAAAAATACATGCGCCGAGTTTTGGGCTTGTTTAATGTCAGTTGATTTTCTTTTGGATTTTTTCGCCGCACAATGGGTGAGTACGGAGGTTTATTTACATTTTATGTGTTACATAATCGTGTAAATGTCGTATTTTGTATTATTAGTGGAAACGTAATGATTTTACTTTTGAAAACCACCGGATTCACTTCACCTGCGCTGGCTTGGTTTCCTGTTTATCGTGTCTTGTTTTCACAACTTCATCAAAAAGGGCTCCGGTGCGCTTCGGCGTCCGGACAAAATTTGAAACAAACGAAACGGATTCGGAGCGCCGCATTGGCCGTACCGGAGACACCGGACTGGACTGTACGAGTGTGAGTGACTCTCTGACTTTCAGTAAGTAAAGACTCCGGGGCTGCACCGGAGTTGGACTGGATGCAGTGTGAGCCCGGGGTAAACCCTTCAAATCAACCATTTTGGAATCAGGATCAGATTCAGTTTTTACTTCTAAATTTACAAATAAAAAAGACGTCACAAATTCTCCATAATTTAATAGGAATTTTTTAATGAGCTCCGCCTAAACTTTTTTAAGTAATACAGAACCTAAAACCTATTTTTGATGAAAAAAGTTTCAGCTTTTGAAGAGGAATTGTCCAAACCCAAAATATGACAAATCTAGTGTCATTTTGTCCCAGTCTGTGACACCAGCTTTACTTGATTCTTACATTTACCAACAACATTTTAGACAGACTTTAAAACCTGCGTGTTCTTTTGTGCAGAGCTTCTTCTCACTTGAAACTAGAGTTAATCAGACATCAGAGACCAAAAACTACAAAGCCTCAGCTTCACAAAGAGTCCAGCCAATGTTTGTGCTCCAAAGATTAGCAACAGTTTCCATTTGAATTTGAGATGAATTTAGTCAGGCGTTTTAACATAAATGCCACCCCCCTCGTAAGGGTGTTAAACTATTAATGCAGAATTCATGCACTATAATGTACGAAGTCCAGAGCTGCCAGTGTGGAGTAACATTTTTTCCAGCTTTTCTCGTTTAACGACTTTATATTTTACGTTCAAACGACAATATTCTCGTTATTACGACTTTTTATTTACGTTCAAACAACTTTTTTTTACGTTCAAACGAGAAATATATTCTCGTTCGAACGACTTTTTATTTACGTTAAAACGAAAATATATTCTCGTTCGAACGACTTTTTTTTATGATAAACAGGACTGCTCTTCCCATGATGCGCCACAAGCTGGATGGCTCAGAGCCATACTACGAAGCTAGATTTGGGGTTTAACGAGGTCCTGGTTAAACTGGTCTGGCGGTCCTACGAAACTGGATCACTTCCTATCGGGGCAGATGTCAACGACAACATGCGGCAAACTCATAACCTGCTCCGGACCAGGATAAGTTAAAAAGACGAGGCGCTGGCCAATCAGAGACGATCGAGAAGAGACGGGGGAGAGGAGAGAGAGAGAGAGAGAAGAGAGAGAGAGATGAGAAAGGCAGCGGAGAAATGAGGAAAGACGAAAGTCGGCGTATTTTATATCAAAGCGATGCGCACGTAATTATAAAAAGGAGCCATGAGATCTTATATGTCGCAATAACACTGGAAGAATCCTGTTTAATCTGTGTAATGATTAATAAACGGAGCATCATGGGAAGGGCTGTCTATTTTTCATTAAAAGTCGTTTTAACGAGAATATATTGTCGTTTTAATGTAAATAAAAAGTCGTTCGAACGAGAATATATTTTCGTTTTAACGTAAATAAAAAGTCGTTATAACGACATTATATTCTCGTATTGAACGTAAAAAAAGTCGTTTGAACGTAAATAAAAAGTCGTAATAACGAGAATATTGTCGTTTGAACGTAAATATAAAGTCGTTATAACGAGAAAAGCTGGAAAAATGTTTACTCCACACTGGCAGCTCTGGACTTCCGTAATAATGCATCTTGTCTCATCTCTATGGCGCCTCCTGTAGTCTCCGTGTAAGAAAAGAACTACAAAAACAGGCAATATTGAACAAAAATCATGACGGAAGAAAATACCTCATGAAAGATTTTTGGGACCCTGTTTGTC
This sequence comes from Mugilogobius chulae, assembly GCA_038363315.1. Lineage (NCBI taxonomy): Eukaryota > Metazoa > Chordata > Actinopteri > Gobiiformes > Gobiidae > Mugilogobius > Mugilogobius chulae. The sequence continues at coordinate 4,451,955 of CM076412.1, read as the reverse complement.
ACAGTGACAGATTGAAATTCTATCCAGTGTAACCACTGCTGCTCCATAACATAACGGGAAATATCTACCTGTGCTGAGGTTTGGGTTCTAGTTCAAAATCTAAACCAGACCAGTCCGTACCAAACTGTGGCTCTCAGACTTCCTGAACAATTGGCCCATAAAGCAACATGTGGCTTAAAACTGTCTGGAGTTGTCGTTGTGCCCGTTCAGTTGGTACTGCAGAGGAAAAATGTGATATTATTGGTCAACAGCTCTGCTCCAGTGTGGTGAGGGTCAGACCAAACCTACATAATCAGGCTGCAGGAGCAATAATGACAAAGAATGAAGGAAAAAGTGAATGAATCGATGCTTCATTTTATTCATAATATAGTGTGATTGAGTTCTATTGATCAAAATGTATTTGAAAAAGAGAGATAGATCATAATGCTCAAACATAAAAGCGATGTATTATTTCATCCAACAGAGTGGAACCACTTGAAAAAGGAATTCCAGGAACAATTTAGCATTGACTAAAGATCTCTTTAACTCGTACAAAATGCCCTGGTCTGAAATAGAACACAGATTGGTTATAATAATAATGCATTGGATTTATACAACGCTTTTCAAGACACCCAAAGGCGCCCACATTCTGCATTATTCATTTATTCCACACTCAATGGTGGTAAGCTGCTATTGTAGCCACAGCTGTCCTGGGGCAGACTGACGAAAGGCTGCCATTTTTGCGCCATCAGCCCCTCCAACCACCTCCAACCATTCACTCTCACACCAGATCCAGGCAAGACAAGGTGGGCGAAGTGTCTGCCTAAGGACACAACAACAAGTTTCTCTTCTTTTGTAAACATAAACAACATCTTCAACAAGGCCAAAAGAGACTAAATCTGAGCCGAGACTAAACCAGGAGCCGAGACTACAGTACAAGGTCTTAACCATTTAAATGAGAAAACAGAATCTGGATTAAATGATGCATGAGCGACTGAGTAACAGTAGAGTTACCTTTAACAAAGGTCACTAAAAACAAGAACACGAAGAAAAACCAAGAGGAACCAAGAACAACAAACTCAGCTTATCAAACAATATGATCCGGTCTGCGTTCTATATTTAATCATGCTGGGCCAAAACATACTGACCATTGGGCCATCATTTGAATAGCAAGTCAGTGTGGATCACGTGTTACGAGAGCAAGACAAACACAATGTCTCCTTTAAAGGCTCTTCTATAATGTCTCGTAGATCCGTGTTTCAGGGGCACGTGGACACAGGTTATGCAAAAATAAAAATGTTATTTGTGATGATTTAAGACGGTATTTTGTGAAAACGAGAATATACAAAAGCGACATCTGGCTGTATTCCATTAGAAAACCCATTTGTTTACCCTAAAAGCCCAAGTTAGAGATACTCAACATGTCAGACAGAAGTAAGGAGCTACTTTAGACGCCTCTGTAGTAGATTATTGATTGTAGATTGGTTTGTCTCTCACACCAGACACAATAATGTCTCCAGCTTTAGCTAAAGTCAGTCTGGATTAAAACTCTCACACAGTCATGAACAAGTCACTTTCAGACCAGTTCCACGTGCCTCCTGTTATCTCTGAGCTCATTCATTTCAATTAGGCAAAAACACGTCTGCTTTGTAACTTAAAAGGTGAGCGCAGAACATAATTTGGACGTCTTATCAAGCTCTTAATTATCCCGGTCTAATAGTTAGTTCTTGAAGCGCTCTTACAGTAAAACCCCGGCGCTGACTTTGATGCGTGCTTTGCTGTCTGGATCACTTACTCCTCACACAAACGAAGCAGCTCCGGCGCCGTGTTTTCAAAGACAGTCCAGGCCGCGGGTCCACACTTTAACTCTGGACATGAAAGCACAGCGCATCAGTATTCAGCTGCACTTTCGCTGGAACTCAAACCGCCAGCGCCGCACTAAAGTTTAGCAAAGCGCTGTCAAGGACCAGAGCGTACGCTGTCCACTCCGACCACAGATGATTGCTTTGAAATGGCGGCGCTCTGAGAGGAAGAATGAGGCTGTTATTGAGGAGAAAAGCTTTGAAAGTTGTTCCGTGTGTTGTACTTTAAAGCTGAGATGACGGATTTTTAACCAGGAAAACTGGAAATAGTTTTTTAAATCAGTTTCAAATACTTCCAGTTTGCAAAAATCCTTTACCAGGTGGAATATTTACAGACTTTTAAAGGTGCTGTACCTGATTTTTTTGCAATTAAAACACTTAAAATGAATTCCTCCGTAGGGAAAAAATAAAGTGCTGTCTCTCAAACATCAAATACAGTCAGAAAAACAAGTATCAATAACTGTACTGTACATTAGAATGAAAAAGCATTTGGGGGCGTGGCCTCCTGAGGAGAATGTCCCTATGACCTTATTTTGCCCCACCCATTTTGCAGTTAGCCGAGCCCAGAGCCCCGCTGGGCAAACAGTGGCCGGGGGCCAAATGCGGCCCGTGACCGGCTTCAATCTGGCCCCTGGCATATTTTGAGAAACAAAAATACATGATGAAGTTTAAGAGACAAAAAACTTGGGCTATGACAATAAACTAACAAAGAGTACAATTGTGTTCATTAATATTGCATTGTATGCTATGCACTGTATAAATTATTCTTGATGTTAATGTATTTTTTTATGTGTAAAAGCCCTTCTAGGGACAGACATTGCAATTAGCCAAGGCTATAAATGTTTTAGTATTTTACATGTCATTGTGCGTACTTGTCCCTATCAAATAAAAAAATAAATAAATAAATACATTAAATTCACATTGTTGTGAGAATAAAATCAAAGCCATAAAAAGCTATTTTTCGATATTAAACTTCTTTTACAAGGTTAAATTATATTTTGGATCATGGGGACATTATTGTGATTATAAAAGCTATTGTGTGTTTTATGCAAACATTTGACTTGTCCAAATCCAATTCCTGACTTATTTTTCTGTAAAATACCATTTTATTCTCACAAAATTTCAAATTTAATCTATAAAATATATATATTTTTAAAATTTGGCTTCAACTTTATTCTCAGAAAAAGATGACTTTTTTTTTCTTGCAAGATCATTATTTTCTTAAGCTTCGACTTAACCTCAAAATGTTTTTTTAATGCTAGAACAAACCTTTAATTTGTACTGGTTTTCTAAGAAATGTGTTTTCAATAAGCATACTTTGTTACACCAGTGTTGACAGTCCGGCCCTCCATCACTATTCTAGGTTTAAATATGGCCCTCGAGTCAAAATAATTGCCCAGCCCTGAATTAGTCTGTAGAATTCAGTTAATGAGTTTATTTTAACTGTCACTACATCTGTTTGAAACTGCACAACAACACAGACAAACAAACACGTTAGCTACCTAACAGAGCTAAACAGGAAGTGCTCTTCCCAGAAAAGTGGGCGGTGTCATTGCCCCACTTTGTACCGGAAGCACACTTCGTACCTTTAGCTTTACTTCTTTTAAATTGTTTTATTAGTTTTAAATTTGAAATTAAACACAGACGAAACTAAACTGTTAAACGTAAAGCCCACTTACAGATTAAAACAAAAGCAGTTATTTGTAAAGTGAGATTATTACTATTTTAAGCCGTAAATGCCTGATTAAGCTAGTTCCGGCTGCTAACTGTTAGCTTTAAAATGGCGATAATTAAGTGCGGCGTTTGGGCTTTCTTTGGCAAACCTTTGTGAGATAAATATATAAATATCAGTATAAATGAATAATATCAATTGTACACTTACAAACAATGGGTTTAAAAGTTTCGTAGGCGGCATGCGCAGTTGCTCTAAAAGGTACGAAGTGGGCAATGACAGGCGGGACAAAAAAGGGTCAGAGGATTTTTGCAGAAAGAGCAACAACTCGAGCCAGCGCTGTTGTCAGTAACTACAGGAGTATATCACTGTGTGAAAACAAAAGTTCGCCACTAAATCAACATTTGTGAATTAAATTCCACCCTAAGACTCTCTGAGAAAGCCCGAGAGAGGCCACAGTGACACAGGAAGAACATGCAAACTCCATCCAGAGAGATCAGGAGATTGTTGACTGGATCCAACTCTGTATTTGAACCCACAATCTCACCAGAGCTCTAACCACCACCTGCGACTGTACATTCACTTTCCTGTTTAAGTAAATGGCATCAGGTTTAATGCCTATATTACTAAACTTTATAATCTAAATACAAAGAGAATATTAGCAGTTTGTCTCTTGAGTTCTCTGTAATATTTGACCTGCAGGGCCACCGTAGACACACTCATCGACCTAAACGAGCTAAAGACTGATGCTTATTTTAAAGTCCGTCCATTAGAATTCATTTATTATACAGAGACAACCGCAGAAGCTCCGTGGTGCGTTCAGGTGACGGTCCGTAAATTATTCAAGCGGAGAGAAGATGACAGAGGCAGGCATTGATTAGGCCTCCCGGTGATTATCAGCTCGTTAGCACGCTGCTACGCTAACGTCATCTGTCAGAACACCAGAGGAAAAACTGCAGCTGAAGAATCGGGTTCATCAGCAGCAGGAAACACACTGGGAACATGTGAGAAAGACTGTCATAGTGGTTCATTTTGATCGACTTTTGTATTATTGCTGATCACTTTTTCTTTCTTCTGAGTCGGAGCAATAGACAACGCTGCGTCCCGTTTAAACTAGTGTAAAGTAGCATGTTTTTGGAGAGATATTTAAACACAAAAGCAGAAAAAAAGTCAGGTTCTGTGAAGCATTTGCACCTACCATTAGTGCTTCAGAGTCACAACATTTAGTATTAATTTTGTTGGACTAGAGTCGGTTTCAGGGGCTTTTTGTATGGAGCTAGGATTAAGGTCATAATGTTTGAAACTCAAAAACAAAAACTTAAAACTGGAATGTCCCAATTCTTCTGAAATAATTAATTTACTTTTTTTTTTTGTTCAATGTATTATTTCAGATTCAAAACCCATTTTCATATCTTTTTTTTTTCACTTTTAAATCTTTTGAGCCTGTTCTTAAGAACAGGCACATCGTGACCACATCGTGACCAGAGTTGAGGGGGAGTGTCGTTGCTACGGGTAACTGCATGTTTAATGAAGCTGGGACGGGCCTCCTTCATGGTGCGTTCAGGGAGCGTAGGGGAAAGAGCATAAAATAAGCAGCATAAATACGTATGCCTCCCCCGTGTTTTTGAACGCATCATCCTGGAGCACAACGGCAACAGGCATGGGTCTCTGCAGCTGCACAGGGGGTCATTATTGCACTCACACGAAACCTTTTCCCTGGGACAGCAAATAAACAGTGAGAAGGAGGCTGGAGCTGCCGTCACCTGTACACCAGGAAATGACAAGGTATGAGCAGTATAATATACTTACACTCTAGCCTTTTTGGTGGCCTATGCAAGATTTTGAAAAAGGTGCCCCCCCCCCCAAAAAAACAAACAAAACAATTCCAGCCTCAAACCGGCCCCACAAACGCAATGTATCGATTTATTTAAAAGAGGGTCTGACAAGTCCCCCTACATTTTTTTTTTGTTTTATTATTTTTACTTTTTAAAATTATTATTACATAATAGATGCATTTGTTTGGTTTGTTTTTTTTTTTTATCTAGGATATTTTAGAACAGTAAATCCATTAATTTCAAATTTTTGCCAAATTGCTTTCCAGTGGGGCCCCAGACCTCTTGCCCCCCCTAAACTGCCCTCTGCTCCGCCACTGTTTCTTCTGCGCACACAGTGGAAAATCCGCCGTATTTCGCCGCGGTTATTTGGCGTGTTCAAATCTGCTGCCGTCTTAATTCATCTGCTGTTTCTCCTCGTAACTGACCCAATATCTGTCCTATTGACGCGAAATAAAGATTGGCCAAGAGCTTACAAAAAGTGACATAAATCTGTAGTTTTCTTTATGTATTGACATTTTAGACTAAGTAATGGTGCCCTCTACTGGTCATTTCACCTCCGCTAGTTTACCACTATTAGCATAGCAGGAAATTAGCATACACTGAAATTAACAACTCACAATCTAGTACCGTCTAGTGAGTAAAACCGGCTCACACTGTCTCGCTAGCTTTATTACTTCATTATAGATTCCCACATAAACACCTACAGTCCCACTATTACTTTTCTAATTGAATTCTTCACAGTATTTATGTGTTAAAACCAAAAGCATTATAATTAAATAAAATAGCACATGAAATAAAATGATTTTCGGAGGGTGCCCTGTTTCTTACTCCCACATCTTCCCTGTTTTTTTTTCAGACCAGCAAGCCAAAAACACAACATATTTGCACAAAAGCCTGGAGGCCTTTCAGTTTGTATTTGTACCTATTAAACATCAGTCAGAGACAACACCCTCTTCTTCTGAAGAGTGTGAACTTGCTCAAGTAGGACTGGGCAAAAGACACATTACATTGGTTGAGATTGAATCATGATGCATTATAAATTTGAAAAAATTTTATATTAAACAAGGTTAAAATAAGTGATAAGTAACAATAATAAGATGCCATGCCTGTTGCCGATGGGAGGCATACGTATTTTCCCAGTGTCAATAAACTTCAAAAAATATATATTTTATAATAATAAATACTATTGTCTGTTAACACTATTCAGTGTAAAATGCAGCGTAGTTATTCTTCAAAGTGTATTAAAAAATCAAAGTTTCAAAGTTTCTATTATATAAATTGGACATTCAGTTTCAAGTTTTTGTTTTCAGTTTTTGACCTACACCTAGCTCCATGTTTTTGTCCAAGGCTTGGTTGCTTGAAAATCTGTTAGCTCTGGTTATTAAAGTTTTTGCTAAAGCCGGAAATAAGGGTTTTTGTATAAAATTTGAATGATTGACAGCAGAACAGTTTTAGCAATTCTGAATAAAACAGAACAATTTGAGGGATGAAACTGCACCTGCACGGCTGGGTAAGGTCAGAATAACCACGATAAAGCAGATGAAACAAAGGAGACGATATGTTTTTATAAATCAGCTGGATTTTCTGGACGCAGTTTGTCAAGATCTAACATGTGGAGGGATTTTTCACACTAAGTAACTAAGTCAAGAGTATAAAAATGTGATCATCTGTTCCCTGACTTGTCCTTTGACCTGCAAGCTGTGTCTCTCCTTCACTTTTCTTTCACTCTCCTGCTCCGCTCTGGATGTGTTTGATGAGAAACATGAAATAAAGATGATTATAAGAGAAGTTGATGCAGTTGTAGAGGTTTCTGCGCCCCACACACAGACACAGACAGATGTTCACTTACATAAACCACGTGTCCATATGGTTTACAGAACGTCTTTAACATGTTTTAAGAAAAGGCTTGAGTTGGTGTTGTTCCACAGTTTTAAAAATAAAGTTTAATCAATTAGAAGTGACCAAAATTTTGAATTGAAGAGACTGTCACAGTACAACCAGAGACCTGTACTGCAAACGTCGCTGAACTGATCCTGGATACGTTTCTCTTCCCCGGGTTGACTAAAGCTACGGTCACAATGACCCGTACGACCTGCTACGACCTCTCTGCGAACGATTTTTTCTCATTTCCTACGTCAATCTTGAGGCGTTATTACGAAAAAACAGCGCTCGCAGCTCGTTCGTAAGTTCGTAGACAGGTCTATGGTCGTGTTAAAGATTTTCTACGACCAGTCTACGAACGCAGAGACTAAAGCCTGTACAATGTGCCTGAGCGGAAGAGTCAAAGTGGGAGAGAGACGCGCTCTGGAGACTGCGCATCTCTTGAGGCGCAGTTTAGCCTGTACGAGGGATCTGTATGAAAGCCCACAGGCCTGGAGCACGCGACGGAAAGGCAGCTAGCTTTAAACACGGAAAGGAACGGACAAGGAGCGCACGGAGGGGACCGGACAAGGCGCACGGAGACAGGACGGAGCGCGCAGGGGGCCCGGACCCAGAGCGCGGGGACCAGACCCGGAGCGGTGAAGGGATGAGTTTGCTTGAACACGGCCGGACCGGATCAGGAGCGCACGGAGAGAACAGACCCCGGAGCGTGCAGGAATATCGCTTGAAACACGGCCAGACCGGACCAGGAGCGCGCGGGAAAAGCGCAAATCGCCTGGAGATGGACACAACCACGGGGAGAACAGCTGTAACAAACGTAGACATTTGGACAACTTCTGCTCGCTGGCGGTTGGAATATTAAGTGCTTCAAACTTTTTATATGAACACAATGATGTCAGTGGATTAGTCTTCAGCATCCAGCGACGCTTTGGAAGTTTAGGCGTCTCCTCTGCAATACACAGGTAAGAAACAAAGCGGTTTTGATGTTTTTATGGAGGTTTGACTTTGTGAGTTTGTTGTGTTTTGAGTGAGAGAGACAAACGATGAGAACAGATTTCAGATAAAGCCTACAGAATATAGTATTCATAGCATATTTGTGTTTTGCTGGTGTGTAATTAGGTTATTGCTATTCCGGTACGGTTTACGAAAGGTTTAATAGCTAGAAACAACTTGATAAAGGCTTGCGTTGGACGCAGGGACATCGTGCAGCTCCCGTGCGATACAAAATAGATGTAGGATTACCGTAAAGACGCATTAAGCAAGCTTTAGGGCACACGCAAGGATGCCGTACGGCTTCATTTCCCCAAGAATATCGTGAGTTGTTGGTGAGAGCTGAAAGTCTGCCGTAAGAAGACTGTAGGAAAACAGTTTCCACTCCAGCCACGTACGAACTCAGATTTCGTACGACCTGTAACATTCGTACACCATTTTATTCGTACGGGTCATTGTGACCGTAGCTTAACCCAGACATGAGTCTCTGGATAAACTGGATTAATTGCCCCACAAGACAGACAGACAAAACACGTAAACTACCGTAACAGAAGCTAAACAGGAAGTGCAAATCCTAGAAAAGTGGGTGGGACAAATAGGGTCAATAGATGGGTTTCACATTCTAGCTCTGAAACCAACCTATCAGCTGTGTTTTTGGCTCACGCTAAAGTAATGCGTAAGGAGTGCAGACATTCAATATTTTGTGACAGTGAAAGCGTTTATTAATCATCACAGAATTTAAACAGGATTCTTCAGTCTAGTTACTGTTATATATAAAATCTCATCCTCCTCTTCATACATAGGTACCTGCGCATTGATATAAAAGAAAACGCTGTGACTTTCGCATTTCCTCATTTCTCTGCTGCCCTCTCTCTCTTCACAAACGCCTGAATTCTCATCTCTAATTTTTAACTTGTTTGGGAAGCTTATCCTGGTCTGGAGCAGGTTATGAGTTTGTCTCTTGTGCCATAGAGATCTGTCCCGACAAGAAGTGATCCAGTTTTGTAGAACCAGACCAGGTTTAACCCAGAACTTACCTCACTAAACCCCAAATCTAGCTTCGTAGTTCAGGGCTCAAGTCAAGTCATGCTATTGTAATCATGTGTTTGTATTGTGTGTGGTCTGACATGCACGGCGCCCCCTGCAGAGCCTGAGTCACACTGCACACAGACCGACGTGACTCAAAGGTCGATCTCATTAAACTCGGCTCTGCGCCTCAGCCGTGACCTCTGACTCCCGCCCGAGCCTCTGCTTCATTAACGGAGCTGACGACGCACTCTGAGCACAAACTTATTTAAATCACGAGCAAGAACACGTCAACAAGATCCGTCCAAACTGCTCTAAAGAAAAGAGGCGAAGATACAGTGTTAATGGAACCCTGCAGTGACAAAGTGAAGCAGAAAAATACACTGTTTAATGTTTAATTAATTGAATATATAACTACATACAGAGAAGCAACGTGATTCAGACTTGAGTCACTATTTTAATGACTTTAGACTTGGTAAAATATAACCAAATAACACAAAATCAGATTGTACTCATGTATTGTCTGTATAAAGTATAAGGGCATGCAAGTGACTAAGTATACCAAGTATAAAATAAGATATTAAGAATATATACAGCAATCAGAGCAATCAGAACAATTTGTCAGTTCAAGTAGATAAGATAAGACTAGAATGAGAAATAAAGTGACAGGTGTAAGTGTCCAATGTTTTATAAAGTGTTCATGAGTCCAACGGCAGAGGGAAAGAAACTGTTCTTGTGGCGTAAGGTTTTTGGTCCGGTGTTCTGTCAAGATTGGACTCCCTCACCAGCTTTTGTGACTGTGCGTGATATAGCAAGCTTTCCACGCTAAATAGTTTACAATTAATTAGGCTACGTTTTGGATTGGGGCTTGAGTGAGGTTTAGCAAAAGTCATTTGAAAATAAAAACTGTTATTGATTTTCTAGCACTAACTTTAAACAAGGGGGGTCCAATCTCGACGGGGAGTGCCAAAAAGTCCATGTCCAGGGTGAGAAGGGTCAGTTGCTATCGCACAGGTCCTGGAGACGTACAAGTCCTGGAGACGTACAAGTCCTGGAGACGTACAGGTCCTGGAGACGTGCAGGTCCTGTAGACTCACAGGTCCTGGAGACGCACAGGTCCTGAAGACGTACAGGTCCTGGAACGTGCAGGTCCTGGAGACGCACAGGTTCCTGGAGACGCACAGGTCCTGGAGACGTACAGGTCTGGAGACGTGCAGGTCTGAGAGACTCACAGGTCCTGGAGACGCACAGACCCTGGAGACGTCACAAGTCCGGAGACGTACAGGTCCTGGAGACGCTCAGGTCCTGGGACGCACAGGTCTGGGACAGACAGTCTGGAGACGGTACAGGTCCTGGAGACGCACAGGTCCTGGAGAGCTCAGGTCCTGGAGACGCACAGGTCCTGGAGACGCACAGGTCCTGGAGAGCACAGGTCCTGGAGACACAGGTCGTGGTAACGTACAGGTCCTGGAGACGCTCAGTCCTGGAGACGTAAAGGTCCTGGAGAGATGGAAGGCTGCAGTCAATCACCTTCTCCAGCAGAGCACACAATGCGCTGCACAGCGTGTGTCTGTCCCTGACTTGGCTCCAGCACGACACAGTGATGAGGAGGTGAGGATGGACTCAATGATGACCGTTGTAACTTGCACACTATCTGGGCCGGCAGCTTGACTTTCTTCACGCTTGCCGCAGAAGTAATTTCCTTCTGCTGGGTTATGAAGCTCAAAAGTAGACTTTAAACAGAAAGGCTCGCATTGAAGACTGTTTTAATTGAATATGACGTGCTGTTTCTTCCTTTCCGTTTAAGAAGATAGGCCGACACACTGCGATTTGTTTGTGAGACTTTCAGCTGCAGGTGCAAAGTTTGTTTGGGGGAAGTAAGAATTGCTGTGACATTGTAGAGAACACATTTGGCACAAAGACTACGTAGTGTGTTTTTGCTGTTTG
>CM076412.1:4413480-4435223 GCA_038363315.1 Mugilogobius chulae | reverse complement strand
AAAAATCTGGCTTATAATTCAACATGTTCAAAAACCTGCAAATGTAGTCTAGCCTAGTTTAGTCTATGCCTGTTCAAAACTACACGATTGGAACAAAGAGTCCAGTCACAACACCTCCACACTACAACGGTGACACAACTGCAACTAGCTTCAACTAGCTTCGACTAGCTTCGACTAATCTTGACTATAGGCCTGACTAAGTGTGTTGAAATTAACATGGGAAAATGAGCAAACAGTTGTGTAGTGTGTGGCCAGCTTTAGGCCCCAAGTCTGACTCGAGCCCAAGTCACGACCTGAACGTCCACACTTCTAATAAAAACTCACCTTTAGCTGACGACCACATTATAGTTTTGATGAAATAAACAAAAGATTATTGTGCGTTCAGTGAGTCTGTAGTTTTATAAGTGCGGCGCAAGCAGCGGAAAGAAAACTGAAGAAAAGTGACAGAACCGGTTTTTTCAACATTGAACAATCAGGTTCAAGCGAGGCCACACTATCACATACACACTGTTCTAGGTGAAGTGCAGCTAATTACAAGCCTGCAAAACTGCCATTTAAGCTAATGGACATGTAAGCTAACGGCTAGTCAGGGTTCCCACTCATAGTCATTTTCCAGGACATTCCCAAAGTGGAACGTAGGTAATCGAGGCATCTACATTTGCCTTTTTAGATTATTTTGCAAAGTCTATATGTAAAACACACCCAGTTAGTGCGTGCTGGGATAATTTTTCAGCCCTGGAAAATTAGACCTTAGAATTTGACAGTTGTGTACATGTGACAGGGGTTCATCTTTTATTCCGACATTACAAAAGACCTCCTTTCCAAAAAAACAGTCATTCCAAAACCACTCTAGTTCAGGGTGCAATTTGTCAAAAAAACAGAAGTGGGGATGGAAATTAATGTTTTTTAAGTCATTCTGCACGCCGCCACTATAGCAGCGCGCCTCTTTATTGCGATCACTCAGTTTCTTTTCCACCCGTAACTACAGACTTCAGGCTCACGCTGGGTGTGTTTCCTCCAAAATTAACAGATTCCAGTGAGTATAAAGCCCTGCAGAGCTCCAGGTTTCTCCTGTTCTCTGAACACAGCTCTCGTGGCTTCATACGTCTCTTGCTCTGTTTTGAAGCGCATCACATACACATTCTTGTTTCTCTCACTTGTTTCTGACTTGAGATCGCGCTCTGCTTTCGCACAGCCGTGGATTAAACCATGATCTCACAGGGCAAGGACAGAGCAGCAGCACAGCGACTTTGAGTGACCAAATGTCTAAATGACAGCGCTGAGAGAGAGAGAGAGAGAGAGAGAGAGAGAGAGAGTGATTGCTTATATGCGAGAGAATGAAAGTCGAATCGGCGCCTATGGTCATTGGCTATCCATTTAACCTTTGCTTGTGCGCGTGGACAAGGTGAGAGGGAAAGCCAATCAGAAAGGCACTGTGTGTGAAAGTGTGGTGTTATTGGCTGTTATGAGAGCGCGGACAGAGCGGAGGGGCTGTAGCGGGAGAAGGAAAAGCCTCAATGAGACTACGCTGGGACCAACAGAACCATGTGAAATTTAGGTCATAAAACACTGTCTCTTTATTGTCTGACAGAAGAGAATGATGTGTATCAGAAGGCCCGATGACACTCCGCCTTCCCTCAGAAACACACACAACAAAAAGTTCCTACAGTGCGAAGTCACCTATTCTGTTGTGCAAATAGGAGAAGTAGGTGGTAAACAAAGTCTGTACAGATGCATTAAATATAGAAATACTAAATGTTCGATTTAATAAAAAAAAAAGCAGATTGTCACAGAGATGAGCTCACGATTCGACTTTTATCACGACATTGCACAACCCTTGTTCAAACCTGGGCTCTTTCTCTGCACTTCTCACATCTGCTTAATGACTTCTCTATACAAACTTGAAGCAGAGAATAACCTGCTTCAGTCTCATCCATTTTCCTTTGTTGTTTTTGTTCGTCGATTTACTGAAGCGAGACTTTCTACTGCGGCGTTTGTGACTTCACCAACACACTTAGCATATTTCATCAGCGAGTCTCTGATAAACCGACGTGTATTATTTCTGCTCTGACAGCTGATATAATGCAGCGACTTTGCTCCAAACAGGCTCCGAACTCCAGACAGAACTAAATGAATTACACACAGATGAGTTTTAACTGCTTGGAAGGAGTATTCTGCTTTCTGCGCCGACGAAATGTCATTTAGGACGAGACACTGGAGCTGAACAGGGGAAAACATTCAATATATATGTGAAGCTTGTGCTGTAGTTTAGTCACACAAATGTGAGAAAAAAACAATACAGTCTGAAGAAAACGTAGATATGCAACAAAATGTGGTGTTGAATGATAATTTCAGCTGATCTAAGCAAAATATTGGACTCTTGACTTTTAAAAACTTGCACACAGACGAGATTTGTGCTTTTTTGGAATTGAAACATGCTTGGGCTTTTCTCTCAACAAAAACATGATTTCTCTGTGACTTCCGGTTTCAAATGCTTCGACCAGTCAGATTCAAACAATCTCACGACGCTCTGTTTTTACCCGACGACTCTGAGTGGCAGTGATTCCACGTGAGCCAGACTAAATGAAGTGGGTTAAATTCAAGAATAAACTACTTTTGGAACAGGCATACATAAATAAATTGTGTAATTTGACTTCAATGAGTCTTAATGTCAAACCATATTTTAAAACACACTTGTAATCCGTCTCAAAGTAAATGAATGAACTAGTCCTCGCATGGACTCCCACATGGGACACCGAATTTGCAAATTAGTGGCACCTTTTTGTGTGGTTTAGTGTGGTTCATGTGCATCACAATTGCCAACACAGTCTCACTAGAGGGCGTACTTTTACCACGACACAATATTTTGAGCACGAGTTCACAGCTGTTATTAGTACTTGCATTTAGCACGATATGAAAAAGAGTAAAAATGACACGAGATTTCACTGCGTCAAAATAGGACGAGTTTTGGTTGAAGCCACGTGGGAACGTTTTCTTCAGGTGAAACCAGTAAGTTTAGGCATAAAGTTACTAAAATGGGGTAAGATTATCAGCCCGATTTTGCCCTTTGTCCTAGCCGGTCTTAGCGGATGGTCTTAATTATTCCTCTGTTGGCCACTAGTGGCTCTCTCCAAGCTCTATACACTGTCAGTATAGAAGGTGTGGCTTCAGCCAGATGTGAGGGTGCAGTTTTGTTCATTGAAGCAGACACATGCTCACGCCTGTGACAAGTGAGCAGCTGCTTTAGGATCACAGGCAAAAGAGAACTGTAGCAGCAACTTCAGTTTGGAAAAAAACTATAATAATAGAAGTCAACAGGCTTTATGTAAAAGAAAAGACACATTTTTAGGCTAAGTTGTTAAAGTCTGTCAAGTAAATAGACTTTCACCAAATAGTTTTTCTATTATTATAGTTTTTTCACCAAATAGTTTTCTATTATTACACTTTTTTCCAAACTGAAGCTGCTGCTACAGTAGCTTTTGCCTGTGATCACTGCTCACTTGTCACAGGCGTGAGCATGTGTCTGGTTCACTAAAGGAAACTGTACCCCCACATCTGGCTGAAGCCACACCTTATACACTGACAGTGTATAGCGCCTGGAGAGAGCCACTAGTGGCCAACAGAGGAATACTTAAGACCAGCCGCTAAGACCGGCTAGGACAAAGGGCAAAATCAGGCTGTAGGTCTGGGGCTTGGGGCAGGTTAAGATTAGAATCAGGATTTCATTAATATTCATAAATAAGAACACGTCTTAACAACCACCATTGAAATGAATGGGGACTGTGATGCGTACTATAATTACACAAAACAGCTGTGAACTTGTGCTAATCGTACCTAATTTACATCTTGTGTAATGTGGTAAATGTACGCTTTCTTGTGAGATCGGGCTCCAGTTGCAGTATACCAGCAGTGGTGCTATGTAAATAACATGTGGGAGTCTAGGTGTCTTCCCCCAGAGAAAAGTGCTTGGAGAAAATGGAGACCCTGGTAATGCTCCTAAAAAAGATTCCCACACTTAAACTACGAGCATAGAGTTACATTTATTTACAGATGATGTGGCGATGTTTCTTCTTTATTTGACAGTCCTAACAGAGTCGCAGTGACGCACAGACAGAAGGAGAGAAAACACAACACATGTTTTACTCTGGCCACGCCTCCTGAACTTGTACAGGGAAACATCGGGCTGAAATCGGGACAAAACTCCTGTAGTTTACACAGAAGGATTTAGTCCACAACTCAACATTATCCTTCCTCCAGACAAGCAGATATTACCACCACAAAAAAGCTTAACATTTGCCATAACGTGTTAAAAACAGTGGTTCACGAAGCTGCAGAAACAGTTAAACATAAAATTGTCGATCTCATGTTCATTAATAACCCACAGAGCTGATTCGCCTCGAGCCAGCCTTCTCACATTTAACATTCAGTTTTTCCTCCGTGAATAAAATTACTGAAAAACGTAATTATTCTTACGGAAACCGAGCTGTGGGTGGTCGACGCTGAGCTTAATTTTGATAAGTCTTTCAGTATTGTCAAATGTCCCTTTTGTCTGGGTGAAAACATTTGATCAAATACAAGCCTAATTCCCTGGTAACGCACACACGCCAAATCCAATAAGTGTGCAGTGTAAAACGCAGCTTCTTTTGGAGGCTCATTACGGGGAACATATGGGACCGAGAGCGACGCTGCTTTGGTCATTGGATTATGCTAAAGCCAATGTAATTAGTGAGTGTGAGGCTGCTGCTGCTGATACTGAAGAGAAAGCGTGTGTGGATGTGGGAAAAGAGACGGGAAAACTAGTCACAGAGGGAGAGAGAAAGAGTGTGGAGAGAGGGAGGGTGCCAGGTGCAGGCTGAGGTTGCCAGGTGTGAGGTGAAAAAGCAGGAGAAAGGAGGAGGTGTGAGTAAAAAAGAATTGGGATTGAGTTTTGCAAGAAAGTGTTTGGTTTCAAGTCTGTGTCAAGCTTAAAGTCAAAGAGAGACAAGTCCAAGTTAAGTTCCAAGTCAAAGAGAAAGTCTCAAGTCAAAGAAAGACAAGTCCAAGTTGAGTCCAAAGAGAAACAAGTCCATGTCAAGTTTCAGGTCAAAGAAAGACAAGTCCAAGTTGAGTCCAAAAAGAAACAAGTCCATGTCAAGTTTCACGTCAAAGAAAGATAAGTCTGAGTTAGGTCCAAAATCAGAGAGAGACAAGTCCAAGTCGAGTCCTATATTCATAATCCAGAGAGTGACAAGTCTGAGCCAAGCTCAAAGTCAAGAAGAGTCAAGTCCAAGTTGAGTCCAAAGAGAAACAAGTCCAAATCAAGTTTCAGGTCAAAGAGAGACAAGTCTGAGTTAGGTCCAAAATCAGGGAGAGACAAGTCCAAGTCGAGTCCCATATTCTTAATCCAGAGAGTGACAAGTCTGAGCCAAGCTCAAAGTCAAGAGAAAGAAGGGTGTGCAAGCGCTATTCCGACAACCCTCCATTCCGACAGACCTGCATTCCGACAGTGATTCCGACAGCCTTCTGTTCCGACAGACCTCCACTCCGACAGCCTTCTGTTCCGACACCTTTTTAGGTCCGCTATTCCGACAGTTTTTTTTTTCCGCGCTGTACTATTAAGCAAGTACTAATGCACCAGAAAGCAATAAATTAAAATAAACACATCCATTACGTGCTTTGGGCGCGCGGACTTTACGCACGGCTTTTACGCATGACCTTCACGGCGCCATCAGGATCTGAGGTGCAGTGATGATGAGCAATCGAATTGTAATTTCTGGGGACGTACTGGGGAGACCCACGAAGCTTATTTTGGTCTCTCCAATTTCCTTTTGCACTGGTACAATACACTGGTATTCTCGTTTTTTCGTGGGCTCATGGCGCGCGTTGACGCATGGCTGGAGTGCTTCTACATTCCACCTACATCTCGCAGTGTGGCCACACACGCGCTGCTTATATTTGTCACTTGCATTCGCTCATTTCTCTCTGCTCCGTACTGTGTCCGCACAGTGTCATGCCCCTGTGCCTTTTCACGCAACTCAGAGCGCGTAGGCCAGAGGCTCTGAGCTGAGGCCTGAGCATAATCTGTCCCATCAAACCCCAAATAGAATGCAGGTTATATATCACTATATAACGCTGCTGTTCAATCATCTGCAGATTAATAGGCCTAGTAATTTATTTCAATGTTTGCGCGCGTCAGTGTGAGTGCGAGAGAGAGATGTGACAGCCTGCGCGCCAATGAGAAGACCCGAAGCACTTTTAGATTTACGTGACTTTTGAGTTGAATTTCTCCGCAATTCTTTGTTTTTCGTTTACTTTTTATTTTTGGTTCATTTAAAACTGATTTTTAGACACCCTTTGTCCAAATAAATAAATAAAAACATAAATGAAAATTATATAATAAAATATATTAACAACCACAATAAAAAACGATCTCTGATCTCTGATATTTTTGAACTAGGCCTAGGCCTATATGCTAATAAATCTGCATAAAAAAAAAATAATAATAATATGTATTAGGTCAAAATACATATATATATATATATATATATATATATATATATATATATATTATTTATATTTTTTTTTTTTTTGACCAAATACATATAAAAAAAATTTATGCAGATTTATTAGCATAATTTTTTTTTTTATTAGCATCAGTGGTTACACTAGACTTAATTCCAATACGTCACCGTGACGGACAAGGTCCCAAAAAATCCGTCATGAGGGATTTTTATCCGTCACAATTTTGCTCAGTAGGTTTATTCCTGTCTATGTTTTTGTAGCTGATTTCTGACACGGAGACTGTACGGGAGCACACGGGTCATGAGACATAAGATACATTACAAAAAATGACTGAACTCTGCATAAATAGTTTCTTAAGATATCATTAAAGCATCTGCAAAAATCATTGTGTCCGTTTGACTTTCAACAAACTCAATGTGACTAATGAGGCTCTGCATTTCTTACCTGAAACACAAAGTTCCACTTCTCTCCACTTTCTGCAAATCCACACTGTATTTTGCCCAAACTCTAGGTGTTATTTTCATTTCTCCTGCATAAAAGCCAGTCTTTTATTCCTCCGGGAAAGTTTCTGATGCCAGCCGTTGTGAGCGTGTCACCAAACACTGCAGGTGTGACTTTCCGCTAAGTTTAAGAATCTGAATAAACATCAGTGTTTGTCTGCCGAGTGATCACGGTCACAAGTACAAATCCTCTTGAAATCAGACCGATAAAACTCTGTCCATCCCGCTGTTTTTGTCGAATGAAGCGTTATCCGTGCGCTCTGTAGCAAACGCGTGCGGTTTACAGATAGGTCACGTATTTGTGGAGGCCACAGCGCCGTGCGCTCTGCAGCCATCAGTCTCACGGTCTCCCCGACAGAACAGCAGCGCGCAAGGATGAGATTGAAAGCAGCATTTTCCCTCGCTGCTTCTTCAGTTTGAGGGAGCGGGAGAGCGCGAGTCCGGTCGGGATCAGGTCACTAAATCAGTAGACAATATATAAAAGATTAGCTCCATATATAAAAGGTCAGCTTTGAAAACTTTCCGTCAAAGCAAAATACAATCGGTAAATGACGGAAAATTGTCAGTTAATGTAACCTCTGATTATATATATATATATATAATATATATATATTATATATATATATATATATATATATATATATATATATATATATATATTATATATATATATTTATTTATTTATTTATTTATTTATTTATTTTACCTAATAGGCTACATATTATTATTATTATTATTATTATTTTTTTTTTATGCAGATTTATTAGCATATAGGCCTAGGCCTATTTCAAAAATAGGATCAGAGATCGTTTTTTATTGTGGTTGTTTTAAGTGCGGGCTTGCGGGCCAATCCATTAATTAATTTATCGATGATTTTAGATCTTCTGAGTGTCTGTTTTCCGTTCTCATGAGAACGCGTAAGTAGCGTGTGTCATGCCAGGTGGGCACGGTAAGGCGCGTGCACCTTACCAAACTGCTCCTGATCAAAGCAGCAGTGGTTCAGCTGAACGGTAGGGTCACATTTTTTAATGTCGGAATAGCAGGATGTTTGATTAAAAAAGACAAAAATGTATCGCTACTCCGACAACAAAAAAAATTCGGAATACCGACTCTCTTGAAAAAATAGATGGATACCGCTATTCCGACAATAGGATTCTAATGTCTGAATAGCACCCTGTCGGAAAAGCAGGGTGTCTGAGTAGCGGTGTGTCGGAATAGCAAGGTGTAACCCAAGAGAAGAGTCAAGTCCAAGTTGAGTCCAAAGACAAAGAGACAAGTCCAAGCCAAAGAGAGGCAAGTCCACGACAAGTCTGAGTCCAAGAGAGACAAGTCTGAATCAAAAAGAGACAAGGCTGAGTCAAAGAGAGACAAGTCCAAGTCAAAGAGAGACAAGTCCAAGTCAAAGAGAGACAAGTCCAAGTCAAAAAGAGACAAGTCCAAGTCAAAGAGAGGCAAGTCTGAATCAAAAAGAGACAAGTCTGAATCAAAGAGAAACAAGTCCAAGTCAAAGAAAGATAAGTCTGAGTTAGGTCCAAAATCAGAGAGAGACAAGTCTAAGTCGAGGCCAAAGTCAAAGAGAGACAAGTCTAAGTCAAGTTCAAAGTCTAGAAGAGAGAGAAGTCCGAGTGGAGTCTCGGGTCAAGGAGAGACAAGTCCAAGTCAAAAAGAGACACGTCTGAATCAAAGAGAGACAAGTCAGAGTCAAAGAAAGATAAGTCTGAGTTAGGTCCAAAATCAGAGAGAGACAAGTCCAAGTCGAGGCCAAAGTCAAAGAGACAAGTCCAAGTCAAAAAGAGACAAATCTGAGCCAAGTTCCAAGTCAAAGAGAGACAAGTCCCAAGTCAAAAAGAGCAAGTCCAAGTCAAGTTTCACGTCAAAGAGAGACAAGTCTGAGTTAGGTCCCGAGGCAAAGTTAGACAAGTCCCAAGTCAAAGAGAGACAAGTCCAAGTTAAGTCCAAAGAGAGACAAGTCCAAGTCCAAAAAGAAACAAGTCCAAGTCAAAGAGAGACAAGTTAAAGTCAAGTCCCATATTCTTAATCCAAGTACTTTAAGCAAGGTTAGATATACACTGTACTGTATTTGTTTAAAACGCAGAAGTCAGTAACCCAAGTACCACAGTTTGAGAAACCCTTGTTTAATCTATTCAAGCGTATAGACTTCTCTGCCACTAACCTCCTTCAGCTCCAGCTCGAGTGAAGGGCAGATGTCACACCGATGTTATCTGGGCGCTAACGCTAATTAACCGTCCTCATTTGTAAACGCTGCTAATGCGCAGCTCTTTCTCTGGTCCTCGGGAGGCGCTAGAGCGTGGACGGACCTGACACTTCCAAATTGCCCTTGAGTGGAAGTGGGCTCGGGCCAGCAGACTCACAACAGACTCACAGCGGATCAGATGGAGTTTGACAAGCTGCTGGAGACAATGTGAGCGCAAGAAAGAGGTCGATGTCAGGATATTAACATCACAGCTGAACCTGGAAAGTCAGTTAGTGGACTTAGGCTGCATTCACAAAACAAACCGAACCGGACTCGACTTGAATAGGAAGCAAAGTCTCTGTTTCTTTCTCTAAACTGGTCCGGGTCGCGTTCACAATACACTTCTACCAATCGAACCAGCGCAGTAGAAACACATCTGCCTTTCACCGGTGGAGACGGCTGTGGGACAGAAACACTTTGCGCAAACAGCAAAGAAGACACTCGGCTTCTCTGCTACATCAGCTCCATTTATATTTGTGATTTTATGGATCTATCCCACAACTTCTCTCACATTAACAGGCCCAGTGTGAGTGAAAGACTAAGTGTCGGAGCGAAGACAACATGGACTTTCACTTTAGAAGACAAGAGAGGAGGACTGGGCAGTAGGAAACGTAACAAAAAGTTCATCTATTTGAGTAAGTCTGGCTCTGAAAGGTCTGTCATCGGCTCACTTAGCTGTAGAACTAAATATTAGATGAATCTAGACCATTTTCTCAGCAGTAATGTGAGCAGTAGTTACTTTTACTTACAGTTACTTTCTGTTGCTTGGTTCCATCTAAGGTTTGTAACTTTTTTATTTTAAAGTGAAACTAAATGCAGAGGCAACTTTTTTCACTGTCAACCAGTGGTTACACTAGACTTAATTCCAATCTGTCACTGTGACGGACAAGGTAAACAAAATCCGTCGTGATGTATTTTTGTTGATCATAATTTTGTTCTGTAGGTTTATTGCTGCTTATGTTTTTGTTGTTGTTTTCTGAAAGGGAGACTGCAGGAAGTGCACGGGTCATGAGACATAAGAGGCATAAAAGTCAGCCCTTCATTCCTCCGGGAAAGTTTCTCTGATGCGAGCGCAGATCTAACAATCATAAACCAGGAAACTGCAGGTGCAACTTTTCCCTAAGTTTATGAATCTGAATGTTTTGTCCGTCAAGTGATCCTGGTCAAAGGAACGAATCCTCTTAAAATTCGACCGACACAACACTGTCTGTCCCGTTATTTTTGTCGAATGAAGCCTTATCCACGTGTGGTCTGTGAAACCGCAGCACACATGAACGGGATTGAAAGCGGCTTTTGTCTATCGTTGCATTTTAATTTTGAGAGAGGGGAAGAGCGCACGAGTCCGATCGAGATGCAGCTCTCTTAAATTATAGACTATATATAAAAGGGCAGCTTCATTTTCAATCAGTCAAAATGGTGGAGAGCCTTGGGAATTTTCTGTCAAAGCAAAATACAACCTGTAAATGACATAAAATTGTGAATTAATGTAGCCTCCGCTGTCAACTGTGTGTATGGTGTCAAAATTAAATTATATACCGTTTCCGGGCATTTTTGTTTGGACTTTTGTGCAAACTTTCTCATTTTGCAGTTATGTGAGCAAAAACCACGAAGGTGAAACGCTGTCAGTGCATTTACAGTTCACGCCGACGTCACATCGAGTCGATGCCACAGCCAAGGCGCCCCGGTGGAAGATGAAAACTCCTCCTTCTGACACCGATGCTGTTGCGAATTGGAAAAAGGTCACTCGCCTTTGTGCTCATATCGATGAGCTGGTGATGAGGTGCAAAGAGTCGCAGGTGTGAATCTTGCGCCACTGTTTATTTTTTCTCATTTTTAATTTCAGAAAATACTCACATGAGCTCATGTGCTTCTGTAAAGCAAACATTTCATACACATGGCTGCGAAGTAGAGACCTGCACGGGACAAGATTTTCATGACTACTCTCGCCCGATCTCAAAGTTTCCGTGACTAAATAATAATATGTAATAATCAGGCGATTGTGTCCATTTGACATGACAGTCAATCATAAAGCGACTGATGTGTGTGTATTTCTTACCTGAAGCACAAAGTTCCTCGTACCCCCCGTTTCCGCTTAATCAACACTTTCGTTTGCCCAAACTCCAGGTGTATTGTTTCCATCTCTCTGTGCGTAAAAGCCAGTCCTTCATTCATTCCTCTGGGAAAGTTTTCACCCGTGCTGCGGCTGCTGTTGGCGCGAGGACTCACAGATGATACGTATACGCCTAACTCGGAAATGCAGTTCCAAGTTTTCATGACGTATTTAGGCCTGAATGAACCTGAATAACCGTCAGTGTTTGTCTGTCAAGTGATCATGCTCAGGAGAGCATAATCCTCTAGTAATCAGACGGAAACAACACTGTCTGCAGCGTGAGTGTAGTGCATGAAACTGCAGTTTACAGGTCTGCACATTTATAAACACAGCGCCGCAAGTGTCTGCACCTCACAGGCGCAAGTGTTGCGTCTCTCTGTTGAACAGCAGTGTGCATAAAGTGGTATTTCTTCCTTGCTACAAAATATTTCTAAATCTAGGAAGTTTCTAGACTCGCTGCATGTGCCGTTCTCCTCAGAGTCCTAGTCCAGTATCGTCTTTTCTTCATTTTAAAGATCAAATATCTGCTCTAAACTTACTCAACTCTGTTTTTAGTCCATGTTTTGTCTGTTTGAAAAGTGAAACTGTTGTAAAAAAAAAACTTCAGACCTCAAAATCCAACCTACTTTAAATAAGATTAACATTCCACATCCACGCTCACAGCTTGACAGTCGTGGTTCTTTATATAAGCAGCTCTCTTCAGCAGATCCCCGGGGTAACACGTGTTAGCGGCCAGCGGCTAATGCTAGCAGCTGGCCTTCATGAAGAGAGAGACAGGAAGAAGCTGCTGGGGTGAAAGGTCGCGGCAGAGCTGTCAGAGAGAACAGGAGGATGTGTTAAAGAGATGACAACCTCTCACTGCAAGACGCCCGCTCACAGAGAAGAGAAAGAGAGAGAGAAAGGAGCTGGCTGAACACTAGAGGAGTTTATAATCATTCTTCATTTTTAGACAGAGCAAACCACAGTTATGAGACATTTTGCAACGATGTTATCTTATTATTTAACTAACATTATTAGTTATGTAAACTACTGCACTAAAACAAATCAGACAACTAGAAGACTAAATTGCTAAATAAAAAATCAGAGAGCCAGGGTTTTTCAGGACAGAAATTCAGGTCGGGAATGTAATTTCTGCCGGAAACACATGCTTCAAGTCCTCCAAAATACATCTTAACCATCATCACGGAGATCAAAATGTTTTTTAGTTCTGCTTTAGCATTTTGTCACTTCTGGTCATGAAGATAGTTGTTTTTTTATTGTCCACCACACAAAATGAAGCTCAATTTGGTTGTGATGTCTTTGAGTTAATTGGGCTTAAAAGGAGACCTACTGTGATTTTTTCGTATATTTAGGTTGAAACTATGGCATATGGCACATCAATAGTTCACACATTTTGTTCATTGTAAATCACAAAAATTTTCTAAAACAGCTTATAAATAGAAACAGGTCTATTGACTTCCTGTTCAAAACTGCAGAACTGATAAGCCCCGTCTCCTCATTGTAAAAATCTAACTTCATAAGCAGCAGACTTTGTTTTGTTTGTTGATAAGTGGCTACATGAAAATTTTGAACCTTACATGTTTTATTCAGAATCTAAATTCGTGATTATTCGCAAGTAAATACAAACAAGTGGGCGGGGATAGGTGGTAGGTGATTTTCTGACTGGTGGAGCATCAAACATGCAGGAGTCAATCAAAATACAACTTTGGGTAAACTAATGTGGAGAAAACACGGCTGTAACAGTCAAAAACTAACAACAAAAAAGTATTAACAACAACTGACTGCAAGAACTGAAAAAGCTTTATTTTCTTAGCAAATTTTATTTTACAATGGTATTTTTAGAACAAGTCACTACTTAACAATTTCATCTGAAAATTATGTTCTTGATCAACACCAGACGTTAAATTTGTCTCATTATGTCCAATTGAATATACTACCAGAGTATCGGCTGAACCAACATCATGAAGCAAAACTGCCTGGATCGACACCGAAATCTGATCCCAATATCGGATCGGTGCATCCTTAGTCTTGATTTGCTAGTAATATATTAAAAAATCTTTAAAAAGTGTTAAATTTTCTTCAAGCTCCATGTACAGTATATAACCTGGCTGTGGATCTTCTTTTGGAAAACAATAGTACAAGAGTGCTGTGGACCCTCTTGTTGTGAGTTGAGAGTGCCGTGGACCCTCTTGCTGTGAGCTGAGAGTGCAGTGGACCCTCTTGCTGTGAGCCGAGAGTGCAGTGGACCCTCTTTCTGTGAGTTGAGAGTGCCCTGGACCCTCTGCTGTGAGCTGAGAGAGCTGTGGACCCTCTTTCTGTGAGTTGGGAGTGCAGTGGACCCTCTTGCTGTGAGTTGAGAGTGCCCTGGACCCTCTTGCTATGAACTGAGAGTGCTGTGGACCCTCTTGCTGTGAGTTGAGACTGCTTTGGACCCTCTTGCTGTGAGTTGAGAGTGCCCTGGACCCTCTTGCTGTGAGCTGAGAGTGCTGTGGACCCTCTTGCTGTGGGTTGAGAGTACCCTGGACCCTCTTGCTGTGAGCTGAGAGAGCTGTGGACCATCTTGCTGTGAGCTGAGAGTGCTGTGGACCCTCTTACTGTGAGTTGAGAGTGCTGTGGACCCTCTTGCTGTGAGCTGAGAGTGCAGTGGACCCTCTTGCTGTGAGCTGAGAGTGCAGTGGACCTCTTGCTGTGAGCTGAGAGTGCTGTGGACCCTCTTGCTGTGAGTTGAGAGTGCAGTGGACCCTCTTTCTGTGAGTTGAGAGTGCCGTGTACCCTCTTGCTGTGAGTTGAGAGTGCTGTGGACCCTCTTGCTGTGAGTACTTTCCATACATCTCCATTATTCTGATACATTTCTGTCGTTGGGCTCTGAGCTGATCGAACAGTCGTGTAACAAGCGTCTTTTACTCTCCCTCATAACACTGATCAATAATGATGGATGAGACACAAACCAGTCGATCGATTTCCCCTCCTCGCTGTTTCTTCTTTCTCTTTCCCTCACTCTCTTTTCACTTTCTCCCTGCTTCTCTTTTTCTCTATCCTCTCTTTAGCTTTCTTTTTACCCCTTTTCTCACCATCTTCTTGTTTCACTTTCTCTCTCTCTTCTCTTTCTTTCCTTTTTTCCTTTCTGTTCTTTTTCTTTTTGTTTCTCTTTCTCCTCACTTCTTTTTCTCCTTGTTTCTTTCCCTTTCTTTTTCTCTCCTTGTTCCACTTTTTCATTTTCACTTCTCGTTTCTCTCTTTCTCTCTCCTTGTTTTCTATCTCTCTCTCTATTCTCCTTTCTCTCGTTTGTCTTTCTCTCTTCTTTCTTTTTTGTTTTTCTTTCGCTCTCTCTTCTTTCTCTTCTCTATTCTCTTTCTCTTCTTTTTTCTCTCTTTTTTCTCTCTTTTCTTCTCTTCCTCATCTGGTTTTTCTTTATCTCTCCATTTCTCTTTTTGGTTTCTATTTTTTCTCTTCCTCTCTTTTTCTCCTTGTTTCTCTCTCCTTTTCTCTTTCTCTCTCTATCCTTTCTTTCCTTGTTTGTCTTTCTCTCTTCTTGCTTTCCATGTTTCTTTTTCTCTCCTTGTTCCTCTTGACCTCCTTTTTCACTTCCTCTCTCTCCTCTCTCTCTCCTTGTTTCTCTGTTTCTCTTCCTCTATCTATTATCTTTCTCTCTTTTCTTTCCTTCTTTCTCTTTTTTCTTTCTTCATTCCACTTTTTCCTTTCTTTCACTCTCTCCTTGTTTCTTTCTTTCTCTCTCTCACCTACCCTCCTCCCCCTCTTTCTATCTCTTCTTCCCCTTTCTCTTTCCCTCCTCTCTCTCACCCCCTCTCTATCTCTCCCTCTCATCTCTTTCCTTTCTCTCCCCCTCTTTTCCTCTCTTTCACTTTCTCTTCCCTTTCTCTCTCCCTCTCCCTTCTCTCTCTCTTTCCTTTTCTCTCTTCTCCCCTCTCTTTCTCTTCTTCACTCCCTCTTTATCTTCTCCCCCTTGCTCTCTCTTCCCTCTCTCCCTCTGCCTCTCACTCTCTCTCTTCCCTCTCTCCCCCTTTCCCTCTTTGTCTTCTTTCCCTCTCCCCCTTTCCCTTCTTTCTTCCCTCTCTCTTTCTTTATTCTCTCTCACTTTATCTTCTCTTCTTCATCCCCTCTCGCTCTTCTCCCTTTCTCTACCCCCCTCTTCGCTCTCTCCCTCTTCTCTCCCTCTTTTTTCTCTCCTCTCTCCTCTCCTCCCCCTCTCTCTCTTGTCCTCTACATAAAATCATTGCCGGTGTTTCTTCGCGGTGGCCTTGGATTGGTCATTGATTTCTTCGTTCTTTATGGTTCTCATTAAGCTGCGATGCTACAGTAGCGCTTTAGCTAATATGTGACGGATTGTGTTTCACGAGGCTAAAGCTGCTGCTGCTGATACAGACCCGTGTTCGTTATTGTGTTATTTAATTAGCTCACATCACAACATAAACGCCACCGTAAATATAATATATAAGCAGGACCAGAGCAACAGTTATTACCACGACGACTAGGATAAAACTGTTTGTGTTAGCTTGTGTAGAGAATAATCTTGTATTGTCTTGACTTATACAACTAACTATCTTTATATTCAGGTTAAGGTCAATACTGTATTGTGTTTTTTGAAACGCTGGTACGAATAATAAAGCCAATCTGCAAAACTTTGATAAAAATGTACTTAAGCATAAATATGTCCGTCTGATGCACGTATTATGGACTATTTGGGGACATATTTATGGACTAGACATATTTATGGACATATTATGGACATGGTTATGGACTAGACATATTTATGGATTATTTGTGGACTAGACATATTATGGACTTTTTATGGACATATTTATGGACCAAACATATTTATGGACTAGACATATTTATGGACTATGTGTGGACATATTTATGGACTATTTGTGACATAGTTATGGACTATTTGTGGACATATGTATGGACTATTTGTGGACATAGTTATGGACTATTTGTGGACATATGTATGGACTATTTGTGGACATAGTTATGGACTATGTGTGGACATATTTATGGACTATTTGTGGACATATTTATGGACTATGTGTGGACATATTTATGGACTATGTGTGGACATATTTATGGACTATTTGTGGACATATTTATGGACTAGACATATTTATGGACTAGACATATTTATGGACTATGTGTGGACATATTTATGGACTATTTGTGGACATATTTATGGACTATGTGTGGACATATTTATGGACCATTTGTGGACATATTATGGCCCAAACATATTTATGGACTAGACATATTTATGGACTATGTGTGGACATATTTATGGACTATTTGTGGACATATTTATGGACTATTGTGGACATATTTATGGACTATTGTGGACATATTATGGACCAAACATATTTATGGACTAGACATATTTATGGACTATGTGTGGACATATTTATGGACTATTTGTGGACATATTTATGAATTATTTGTGGACATATTTATGGACTATTTGTAGACATATTTATGGACCATTTGTAGACATATTTATGGACCATTTGTAGACATATTTATGGACCATTTGTAGACATATTTATGGACTATTGTGGACATATTTATGGACTATTTGTGGACATATTTATGGACTATTTGTGGACATATTTATAGACTATTTGTGGACATATTTACAGACTATTTGTGGACATATTTACAGACTATTTGTGGACATATTTATGGACTATTTGTGGACATATTTATGGACTATTTGTGGACATATTTATAGACTATTTGTGGACATATGTATGGACTATTTATGGACATATTTATGGTCAACACGTATTTACAGACAAAGTTTTGAATTAAACATCAGATATACAGGAAAATTAAACTTTTACAGCTCAAACAAACAAATAAGCAGCACATCAGCATCGTAACAACTATTGTTAGCATCTTT
Source organism: Mugilogobius chulae (assembly GCA_038363315.1). NCBI lineage: Eukaryota > Metazoa > Chordata > Actinopteri > Gobiiformes > Gobiidae > Mugilogobius > Mugilogobius chulae. The sequence goes on along the minus strand of CM076412.1, from coordinate 4,417,950 downwards.
AAGTCAACGAGTTTTAGTAATGAGTGTTTTGTTTATGGAGCTCAACAGTTCCGCCCACTTCTTGGTTCAGGTGTTATGGATCAGTTTGAGGCGCTGTGGGCGGGGCTTACAAGGACCCACTTAAATAAAGCTTTTGGCAATGCCTATCAGTAAAATGCATCATCTCGGTTATATTGATGGGGAAAAGAGTGTGAGGGAACGGGTTTAAAGTAAATAAAGTGACGAGTGCAACCTGACCCGGGTTGACATGGCCTGTTTGCATTGAATCCTATGGAGGAACAAAAAACTAAGTTGTGCGCACTGACAACTATTTTACATTTTTTCTATGTTTCAAAACATTCAAGATGGCAGACGTACTTGATAAATAATTTTTTTCGGTTTCTGCTTCAGTTTTTTAACATTTACGAATGTATCAATCCTTAAAATCTGAGCAGCAAATTGTGTTGAACCTTCAGACTGAAAAAATCCTTGCGCTACATGTTTACAAGATTGGTTGACGCAGCACTCTGAAAGCCGCCCTTGCAGATGAAATCCGGAGCTCTGGTTCCAGACCCTCGTGTCTTTGTAAAGTGTCTGTCAAAGCGTTTAGGGACTGGCTGGTCAGGCAAGGAAACCAGAGTACCTGGAGAAAACTCATCCAGACACGGGGAGGAACATGCAAACTCCACACACAAAGGCCTGGGTCAAGTAAGAGTCGAACACACAACCTTCTCACTGTGAGGCTTATGATCTGAGTTCGCATATATCCCTTAATAATATTAACTCTTAATATTTGAATTTTTCTCAGTACCTATGGAGTTTATGATGGGAGCTATTCTTCTAGAACCAGAGCGATCTTCCACATTCAGTCGTGTTGTTTCTACTTAAAGATCCATAAACATTTAATTACAGTCAACGTGTAATCAGAGCCTCTGTTCAGTTCTTCAATACCGGGCTAGTTCAAGTGTTTAATAAAATCAGAGGTCATGGACGTCTACTCTTTATGTCCAGGGGCGTTCCCAGAAAAAGTATTTACCTGTTGTATGAAGATTTGAACACAGTGCCATTCAACATTGGAAGAACAATGTGCCGTTTTCCAGTGTAATAAATCTATATAAAACACAAATGCACAGTCGTGTCGTTTCAGTCTAAATATTGACTTGATCCTGTCTATGAAGGAGACAATGGAGCTAACGTATCGGCCGGTCAGAGTTCAGAGTTCAAAGGACAGTGTTTTTTTTCCCAAAAGGCTCGGTGCTTTAAGATCACAACCTCCTGCGTTAAAAAAACATGAATCCAATATTTATCGACCGGTTTCTGTGACAAAGGAAGAGGCAGGAGAAAACACACTGTTCATGAAATCTACGCATCCATCTTTGTCTGAAAACGATCTGATCTTCTGTGAAATACAGGCTGTGTCTGAACATCCACACTCGTTCCTTAACCACTCACTCATATATTTCTGTACTACAATCATAATACTAGCTCTATTTAACTTGGACCCCACGTTAAACATCAAACTGACTGGATAATTTAACAACGCCACTGAAAATGAATTGTTTTTTTTGTACCAGGTGGTTCATTGTGTGGGAGATACTTAAGTCAAGATTATTGTTGTGTCGTCAGCATATTTGAGTATGGATACAGAATTGTGAGAGGGGGGTGTAAGTGTAAAGAGAAAACAACCAGGGAGAGAGGACACACCCCTGGGGGACCCAAGTACTGAGAGTCAGTACATTTTCTCACTGATTGTTTTCTTCTTTAAGACACATTCAAACAAAAACAAAAGGAAAAGTAAGGAGGCACTAATAGAGCAGAGAAGGAAAGTGCAACCTGTTGGCAAGCCCAACAATTGTATCCAAGACAGAGGAAAAAAACGAGCGCTCTGGACAGAGCTTTTATACCAAGTCCCCTACTCATCACCGCCACAGCTAGCCCATAATGTCACACTAACGTTAGCGTCTTTAGTTACCAGTCTTTAGTTTATTCTCCCGGCTCAACAGGGCTGTGCTTCCAGGCTTGTCCTAACCGCAGCAAAGCCTAAATCGGTTTCTACATTGGCCACAAGGCACTTCCAGAGTAAAATAAAATCAAAATATGGGTTAAAAAGTTGAATATTTTTAGCAGAGGTTACATTAACCATCAATTTTCCGTCATTTACGGTTTGTATTTTGTTAGAGACCTGCGTCCCGACCAGACTGGCTCTCTCCCACTCAGTCAAAATGAGGACGCAGCGAGGGACAGGTGCTGCTTTGAATCTCCTGTGGGGGGTTGTTGTGAAGCGTCACCGGGAGTCTGACGCTGGCGGAGCGCGAGATGCTGCCGGTTACGCCAAAATGTAGTTTATAAATCTGTAAATAGGAGACTGCAGTTTCATGGACCACACTAGTGATGGGTAGATGGCGCGTCAATGTGTGTGTAACCCATTTCCAAGCTGGGTCGACCCAGTGTAGACTAGTGTTGGTGCATTCTAGCGCCATCAAGTGGTTTAATAAATGCTCTGCAGTCACTGGGCTCATTCAGTGACGTGCAGTTAAGTTACAGCTGGTGAGACGGTTTATTAACAAAAGACACCTTTTTATTTACTTTGCACACACATACGAAACGTTTCCCATTACAGAAGCACACAAACTTGTGATTTCTTTTGCCTCTACACGCATAAATAAAATAAGAGGAAAAAAAAAAAAAAAAAATGACCTGAGGTTTGATCCCCGACCTTTTGCTCAGAGCAACACCTGCTCTCCCAGTTGAGCTACACGTGAGATGACGTAATGGTGCGAATGAACTAATAACTGTGCTTATTTTGTGAGCAAAATTATTATGACTTTTAGTCTGTTGCTGTTAAATATTTGCTTGTGATTAATTATTTAGTTGCTTAAGACTCTGTCAAGCTGCAAATTTATATAGACCCTAATAATTTTTGGCCTCACAGTGCAGACACAGTCATGCTCAGCTTTGCGGGTCGAAATCAAACGAGGGCGTCAGAAACACTCGCTCCAGCGTTGACACCATGTGACCCACAAGACACAGTAGATGTGTTGCTCACGTGACATTTCTTAAAGTGGCACACATGTTGACACGGCTCGCACACGCGCCTTTTCTAGTGCTCCATACATGTGTAGACGCGTCGACTCGTTTGGCCCATCACTAGACCACACTTTAGCTACAGAGAGATAAGGCTTCATTCCACAAAAATACCGACAGCGTTGTGTCGCTCTGATTTCAAGAAGATTAAGTCCTTTGACCATGATCACTTACAGACAAACACTGATGTTCATTCAGATTCATAAACTTGGCAAAAAGTCGCACCTGCAATTTCCTGATTTGGTGATTGTCAGATCTTCACGAGCCAAAACTTTTCACAGAGGAATAAAGGACTGACTTTTAAGCAGGAGAATGGAAATTACCCTCAGAGTTTGGGCTAAATACAGTGTGGATATAATGGAAACTGTGAGGTGTGAAGAACAATTGTGTTTCAGGTAAGAAATGCAGAACCTCAGTCACATTGTGATTGTTGAATGTCAAATGAACAAAAATTTCTGCAGATGCACTAAAGGTAGTTCAGATATTTTTGTATTGCTCCTTATGTCTCACACTTGTGGCCTGACAAATAGACTATGACAAATAAAATTACCTTTTTTGGGCCAAATAGTTAAGCTGGTATCTGGACTCGTGCAGTAGGTTATATAAATCTTTACACACTTGTACCTTCAGCGTCTCTATTTGCAGATCATTTTGTTGTTGTTGCAGTGAAAGCGTAAAAGTGTGTGAAATGACAGCTCTGATCTAAAAACGATCTGGATGTGTTTGTTCGTTAATGGCCGCCGTCGTCGCAGATGTGGAGCTTCCTGTTTGTGCCAGATGCTCCATATTTGGAAAGACATCCAGGCAACAATTCAAAAAAAAAAAAAAAAAACAGTCATTAGAACATGATCCGCCTCATTTGGGCTGATCAGACTGTGATTTCTCTTTCTGTCAAGACACAAAATGAAAATGTTACAGACGAAGCCAAATCATGATGTGTCACTTCTCCTCTGGCGGTTTTTACTTAAAATGACTTGATATTGTTTTGAGTCTTTGGTTTAGGTTTGGAATCTAGTGTGTAATTATGAGATTAGATTAGTTAGAAAAGCTCTGCACAGAAGAGAATGTTTCATCTTTAAACCAACAAAAGCTGTGTTACAGACGTTTTTACTTTCTGATGAGATTCTCTAGATTCAGCCTCTTTCATGGAGCAGAGATTACATTGAATAAATCCAGTAGTTTTACTTCCTGACACTTTTTCACTCACTCACAGAAGACGAAGTTTCTAGACTCGCTGCATGTGTCGTTCTCCTCAGAGTCCTAGTCCAGTAGGATCGTCTTTTCTTCAGTTTTAAAGATCAATATCTGCTCTAAACTTGTTTGTTAGTCAAAGATGTTTAACCTGTAATCTTTGTTGAAAAGACGCAGCTGATCACTCGAGCACTGTCGGCTTCATTTAACAATAGT
>CM076412.1:4316023-4412480 GCA_038363315.1 Mugilogobius chulae | reverse complement strand
TGCGTTCCCTTTCCTGTCTCTTTCTAACCCAGACGTTAGGCGGAATAAGATAAAGCGATTTAGCGTGTTTAATATGTAAACCTTTATTGGAATTATTATTTCCATGTAAACTTGAAAGAAAATATTTTAATTCCGAATTAATTAATTCGGAATAATTAATTCGGAATTAGGAAACATCATGTAACGTGGCTATTATAGGACCATATGTAGGTTCGTCTCATTTGTCCAAGGACCTCCTCTTGTTTAACATAATAGCAGCATTTTATCCATTTTCTACCAGTTTTTGTCATGTTAGGAAAATGTCGTATGTTACATCAAATCAGCCTATTCATGAGCCAGTTTTCAGTTCATTTTGTTAAAACCGCGTGACACCTTTGGGATTCATTCTCTCCACACTACGGGGACTTGCCTGACCAGTCCTTCCCTCCTACGTTCTGTTACTTTCTGTCTGATGCAGAAGGTCTGAAACCTGAGCCTCGGCCAATAACTTCTCCATCCAATGTTAGGATGATCCAATCAAGCACAGGGATTCTGACACGTGACACTAAAAAGTCAGAAGTTACTTTCAAGTCCCATTTCAAAACATTGAAGGTGAACGTAGCTGATTCGGCTCTTGCTTCGGTTTGGAAAAATGAACGTATCAACTCCTTAAACCTGAGCACAAACCGTTGAGAGGCTTCAGACTGAAAAATCCTCACGCTACACGTTTACGAAAACTGGCTTAGCGGTGTCGCTGTTTTGGTGGAAATTCCGGGTTTTCTGTGATTGGTTGACTCGCCTTCGAAATTGAACCTGGGTGCTCTGATCCCAGACCTCACGTCTTTGTAAAGTGTCTGTCAAACAGTGTGTAGAGACTGGCTGGTCAGGCAAGGACATCACTACTTTCGACCAGTCATGACGCCTGAACATGTGAGTGTAGTCCAGGAAGTAGAGTATAAACATGTGTGTCAGCGATGGTTGGTGTTTTTATGAGTGAATATTTAACACAAGGTCATAGGAGGTGAACATAAACAGTCTAGTGTCTCTACTCAGGTTGGTTCTGGCCCAGTCTTCTACAGATTGTGCAAAATGCTTCACCTTCTGGTTTTTCGGGAGCCACCTCTGCGATACCTGTTGCTGGAGGTGGCTCTTTGGAAAAAACGCTTAAGAACACCAGGATCTGAACCCTTGTATCCCTGAGCAAGACACTTTACCCACCTGAATGTCTAAAATGACGAGAAGCGGGTCTATTGACTTTCATAAGCAGCAACTTTAAAGGACCATTTTCGCTTGTTGGAAAGTATCTACATGACAATTTTGAACCCTACATGTTTTACTCTGAATCTGAATTTGTGAGTAATTGCAGGTAAATACATACAAGTGTTCAGGGATAAGTGATAGGTGAAAACTGGGATTTTCTGAGCACTGGAGCATCAGCTGCAGGACAATACGAGAAGACTCAAACATGCAGGAATGAATCCAAATACAACTCAGTACAAAGTAAACTCATGATAAGAAAACAAGGTTGTAGCGTAGTTCAAAAACTCAGAATACAGTGATCCCTCATTTATCGCGGGGGTTAGGTTCCAAAAATAACCCGCGAAGTAGTGATCTTCATTTTTTACCAGTAATTTCAGTTGATAACCTGCCTGGTTCTGATGTTTAGTGTCTTTTGTACAGGTAATAATGCTCTGAACACATGATTCACCGCGAGCCACGGATCAAACGGACTCCAGAGCCGACACGAAACACATCCGGACTCTAGCGAAGTCACAACACGCTTTCTAAAAGAGCTTCAGTGCTGTTGCCTGTGAACGCTGCGATGTGATACGGTCCAAACAGTGAGTTTGAGAGAAAAGCAGCTTACAGTGCACGTCTATAGGACCAAAGCACTGAAAAAAACAAATGCAAAATGCACAAAAAAATCTGCAAAACAGTGAAAGTGAACCGCGATAGAGCGAGGGACCACTGTAGTAGATTTCACATAATAGGTCTTCTTTTAAAGTAGGGCTTTCTGATACTGAATAAAACAATTACATATTCTGTATCAAGCATCTCTTTTTCAGCCAGGAGCTGAACCCAGAAGCTTCTTAATGATTCAAAGTAATGGCAAAGCCCATGTTTAAACAGTTTCATTTGAAAGGGCAGTGTAATGTGTTAAATATGATGTTGCTTGGATAAAATGGTGAGATCCACACACAGGACTGTCAGTTTACATTCTTTATACTGTAGTGACATAAATAGTTTGGATTTGTTGCTTTTGAGCAAAGAAAAGCCCCAGAGAGAGAGACTTCTTTCCATGACGCAGAGACAAACGAATGATAGGACGTCCAATCGCTGATTGGTCGTCTGTCATTTAGATCAAAATCTAATTTCACTCACCTCACATTAAAATTGATTTTGCGTCGCTCTTTTGTTAGATTTTTTTCTGTGTATTTTTTTGTCGTAAGCAGCCATGTTGGTTTTCATTCAGGAGACGATGCAAGCTCCTTATTGGCTAATCAATCTGTCAATCACACACTGAATTCGTAAGAGGAACATCCTGAGCCATTTTCATTAGTTTTAAATGTATCTCGGCAGCACTTTAGCTCTGCTCCGATTGATACTGACAGATTGAGACAGATGTAACACAGTGTCCATGTTTGGTGTTTGATGATTGATTTTATTTTTCTAAGCGACTGAATTGCCCTTCTGGACAAATAACGTTTTCTGAGCTGGAGGTGGAAAACAGTAATAGACGACATCCAAGTGAAGATTGAAGACACAGATACAGTTCACAAGACAACATTCTCCAGAAAACCATCACAGTCGTAACGTTTTGTTTCTCACAGTTTATCTGTGTCGTGGCGAGCTGATCTTCCTTTACATGGAAACGCAGATACACAATGTTGTAGTACTTCTGGTGCGTCAGGAGGTGGCGTAATTGTGGGCACTGGACCCAAGCCGCTGCACTGGTAAGGTCACTCCAGATGACCTCACCGTGACCTCACGCAGCCTATAATAACACAGGCATTGACCCATGACATGAACAGGTTTACAAGTTATTCATATCAATAAAATGGCAAATGAAGCAACAAGGACCAACACACGGAAGAAAAGGAGATCACCTGAAACAAACACAGGGCAGACCGAGGACCACCCTGTGTTTGTTTCGTAGATTTGATTTAAAAAGTAGATCATCTACAGTACGACACAAAGTCTTCTTTTACGGTCTTAGTGACTACTGCGCGTGTATATCAGTGACGTAACCGTCTTGCCAGACGTACGATATTTATCGTTTTTGTACGATAATTTCACCCCCTGCACGATGTACGATCAATAATTCTAAGTCACTGTAAAACTCATACGATCATTTTCAAAGCACCAGGTATTTTCTTCGTGACGTTTCTAATGTGAGCTCGCCTAAAAGACTGAAAAACTGATCCAGGATCAGCAAACACTTAACACAGCGTGCACTTTTGCTGTGTTCTGTGATATTATTGGTCAACAGCACCAATAGTTCCTCATGGCTGCGCGTCTGCGTCTGTCCCAATGTGCTGAGACCAACACACAACCATGCCGCATGAGCAATCATGGAGACATCGACCAAGGGAAAGAGTGAGTGAATCAATGCTTAGTTTTACTTATAATACAGTATGACTGTGTTCTAATATTATTTTGGGCTGTGACGAGGAGAAAGCTTACTGTGTGCAATGCCTTAAACAGCAAGGAAAGATTAAATGTTTTCACACTTCCAACTGAGCGAAACATGTTTAAAAATCAATTTCATCGTCTAAATTCTGCAAATTGCCTTGGCCTGAAATAGAACACAGTTTGGATGTGTACGATCATTTTGAGGCTCTGGTACGATAATTCAACATTTCCCATCTGGCAACACTGGTCTTCATTGACAACTGTTTTTTCCTGTTTACACTGCGGTACATCCACTGAACCAGCCCCAAAACTACCTCTTGAGTCGTATCCAGAGGAACATAGGTTGCTCGTTGTCGTGTAAAAGAGAAGACAATCTGACATGGAAACGTCTGAGATTTGTGAAAACTCATGTAAACTGCTCCACAGTCTAAAGAGGGATTATTTGTTTCTCAACATGAGAGATGCACTCAGAATGTAGAAAGAGTTGCAGCTGATTGACACAAATTGTAGCAGCAACACTAACCAGTGTTGTTGTCAGCTAACTAGAGTTTATCAGTGTGTGAAAACAAAAATTGTGCTGCTACATCAACATTTGTGAATGAAATTCGTCTTTATGACTCAAACTCGTCGCAGGGTTAGACAGATAGAACATGCAAATTCTCCTTGTTATTATGGTCCAACCCGGGAGTCGAACCCACAACCTCCTGTTGAAAAGCCAGAGCTCTAATCACTCTGCTAGTGCTCACATCGTTACATTCAGGTGAAAAAACAAAAGCTTAAAGCTTCAGTACAGACGTCCGTCAGACCGGTTCAGACCTGATCCAAACAGCTCATTTGTGCAGGCGACATGCGCACAAGAGCAGAAAGTGACGTCGACTAATGATCCCTCTACAGACCGTGTGTAAGGGGAAAACTGGAAGTAAAAGCACTTCTGTGTTTGTTGAAATGTTGAATTGAAATGTTATTTCAATCAGAAAGGGCCTTTTTGGGTCTTTTCAACTCAGAAATATTTATGTATTTATTTTTTAATTTAAACATTTCAGTGCAAATGTTATTAATAGGAAAAACTGCATCTTGCCCCAAAACCTGGAACATAACTGCCAGAAAACCCCTGTATGCAATGAATAAGGGCATGCAAAAAATAAGTTTACAAAAGAAATGATCAAAACAAGAGTGCAGTCTGTCAGTAAGAGGATGTTTACAATAAAGAGACAGGTGAAGATGACACGGCTGATATATTATAAAGTGTTCTTGTGGCGTGAGAGCACAAACCAGTGCCGGTGGATTTGGGTGAAAAAGCTGCGTTTTCCTGACCACAGTCGTCGCACAAACAGGGTCTGACTGTGTCGTCGGATGAGAAGAGAAAGTTTCACGGCTCATTACCCTGGAGCAGAGTTACTCTGACAAAACAAACCTTATCACATTTAACACATCACAACTGACGTCTTTATCTGCACACAAATCACCCCTCCTGCCTCTCCTCCGAAAGCTAATCTCCACCAGCATACGTCTGATACAGGGATGTCACCGTGTCAGGCTTAGAGTTACCAATGTCAAGACCAAACATGTCATTTCTCCTTTTATTCATTTTTTTAAATATTTCCCTTCTTTAATGAAATATTTTATACTTGCTTTTATTTATACATAGTTCTGTATTTAACACACATTTATTTTTTGTCATTTTATTTTTTCCTGTTTTTATTCATTTCTGTGTTTTCCCGAAAAGAGATGCTAGCACCGCCACAAGTTATTGAATGTGTATTCTTTCATTGAATATGTATTGTTTTATTGAATATGTATTGTTTTATTGAATGTGTATTGTTTCATTGAATGTGTATTGTTTTATTTTGATTTCCTTTGCTAAAATTAATAATCTTGGGAAGTCCTCAGAGACGACTGTTGTTGTGATTTTGGGCTATACAAAAATAGATTGATTTGATTTGATTTGACAAGTGTTGCTAGGGAGCTAAAGTCAGTAGCTGTGGACTTGGAGAACAACACGCCTTACGACTACGACTTTGTTTTATTCCATGTGGAGAAATCAACGTTTGTTATACGTCTCTATTTGATAGTGTGAGAAGTGTCATATAGAGACACTCAGTGCTTAATTTCCAATCAATCCCTGAACAAAATGTGGCTTAAGGTCCCGGGTCCATACAAGATCGAACCTTCACCGGAGCAAACACAATAAGTGAACATAGGGGCTTAGAAATGCTAAAATACAAGCATTAAAAAATTATACAATTATGTCTGTGTTAAACATGTTTTGGAAGAAGCTACAGGAACGCGTCTCACCTGAAGCCAATGAAAAGTCTTAAACCCGCCTGAGCTGCTTCTGATTGGTCAAATTTACTGCCAGTTTCTCTTTTAGCCAATCACAGTCCGTGACACAGTCTTCCCCACAAGTTAAGTTTACACTGTTTGCAGTTTCTGTGAATGAGAGTTTGGAGAGCAGCAGAACCGCGGGAAAGCGATAAAAACTTTCAATGCGTTACCGGAGCGGGCAAAACTTTTGCTGGAATGCCCATGGAAGTGTAATTAGAACTGGAAGATGAGTCCAAGATGGCGGCCCGTTGTTTTCAATGGCTTCTGCTCAGTGGCGCATTGATGCCGAAAAAGATTTTTACTTCCGCGCTCTTTCCTGAATGCGGGCTAGCGCCTCCTACTACCGTGACGTCAGAAAAGTGACAGCGTGATCAGTTCTGACCAATCAGAGCGATGGAGGCCTGAGCGGGGGGAGAGCAATGGAGGAGCGGAGAGAGCGCGGGCAGAGCGGTAAGCTAGGCTAAACACCGTTTAAGCGGTTGGGGCATCAAAAAAATTGGAAAATTTATGTAGTGAAACTAGAGAGAAATACCTTCAAAATGAGACCTTAGTTAAAGCTGTAGGTGCCGTGTCGGCGGAGCAATAGCAGTTTGAAGTGCCGAAAAATGCATTGACGGTTTATGGAGAAATTTTTCTTGGGCCCAACCGCTGCAGTACCGCGGAGCGGCCTGATCGCCACTCGCATCAGGAAAGAGGGATCCAGATAATATAATACATCCATGGGAATGCCCCTCGAGAGCTCCCGGATCTTACTCCGGCTTGTTCCGGCTCAAATTAAGCCCTGGAGACACTATTTTCTTAAGGTCTTATATACAGTTGTTTTGATTGAATTCATGTGGAGACATTGGCTGTGTCTGAAGGTCCACACTATTCACTCCAATGCGCACTATTCAGGGGTCACATGTTGTAGTGGTGTCCAATTATCCAGCAGGTCAAAAAGTTGTGACTCAAAATTTCCCACAATGCATCTGGAAAAGTAGTGAGCATCGCTTGGCACTAGAACGGTCAATATAGTATATATAAATATTTGTATGCAAAGTAACCAGATACTAAATGTATTGTATTTTACTGATTGTGCCGCCCTCAAGGAGATGCTCGTGGCCCTACTTTGGCCCCCAGCTCTATGGTTAAGAATCACTGATATGGACCACAATTCATTGCAAGAATCGAAAAAACAAAGCGGACAAGGTCAGGTCTTTAACTGTAAACAACACGACTGAAGTAAAGATGAGAAGGAGCCACATAAACTCACTTAAACACTCGTAACTGAAGCCGTTAGCCGTAAAGATGCTAACGTTAGCTGCTAACCTTAGTTTGGGCTGTAAAAGAGGAATTCTCCAGTCTGTTTGCTGTTAAATGTGGAGTCCAAGTTAAACCAGTCCTTAAATATGTGTGTGTCAGAAGAACTGGACCAGTATTTATAAAGTTCATTTTTATCAGACTTTTTTGCCGACTGTGTTTTTTAACTGAAGGGGGGGAGTCACGTGAAAGTAGTGCACTTCGGTACTAAAGACCAGATGAATGAGTCACTGAACAGGACAGGACTGTGTAGTAATTGACCTTTCGCCGAGCCCCGCCCCAAAACGGCTCTTGTCCAATCAAACATCGTAGCAACCGTTGCTATGTAAATAGGGTCCGTCAAATCTTGAGCTCCAAGCAAGACGGTGAAGCAATGCACCTACGGTTTATGTAAACCGAGTTGTGTTCTTTTCATTTCCAAAACCGACTGGAGCGGTGGCTACAATGGATTAAACAGTGCGGGCGGCTCGGGGCGGCTCCTCTACTAGCTAAATATATCGAACAAATGTCTACTCAAAGGTAAAACTAATGTTTAACTATAACCATGGACTTACTGTGTTGTTAGATCTAGAGGCAAAAACACAAACTAGACCCAAGTTATACCATGACGAGGATATAACTGCAGAAGTTACGCTCTAAGCTGCTACGTTTAGCGGGCCTCTTAGCTTTAGCCAACACTAGTAGCTTTAGCTCGCTAACATAGCCTCGTAAATGAACAATATTCTTGCAATAGAGAAAAATAGACCTTAACATAGTAAAGTGAACTTACCCGGCAGTGCAAGAGCAGGACAAGGCTGTGCTTGTTGCATTTGAGGTAACGTTAAAGATCGTGGGTTTCTCTGATTTAGCTTGAGACCAGTAGCATTAACCTCCATAGGAGTTATATTCCTCTGTTGTGTATTTTAATGTTTTTGAATAAATATCTCCACTGAATAGTGAACCTCTTTTGCCTCGATCTAGAGGAGATCGCGGAAAAATTGCTTTAAAAAAGTCACTAACGTGAACAGGTGTACTTCTTTCTGTCATTGAAGTCTATGGCAGGGTTAAAGAGAAAAAAAATGATTGGACTGAAAATATTTTGCAGTCAAGCTTTTAGTTGCATTTTAATCGCAATAATACAGTGACATCTATGTTTTAAGGAAAAAGGTCTCATCTTAATGATAATACATTTACAACTTAGCTATGATACTTGATAAATTATAATTGAGATTGATGTGATAAGGAGACACTTGTGATGAGAAATTTCTAGTGCTGTAGTTGACCAAAGAAATTCTTGGTTGACTAAAGACATGTCCCATCGACCGATTAGTCGACTAAAAAGGGGGCGTGGCTAAAGCTCTGAAGCAAAAAAAAATAGTTTGATTTGACAATTTATCTGACGCAAAAGGCAAAAGTGCAATGGAGTTCATGCAAAAACAACAATTTACACAGAAAATGAATCAAAAAAAGGCAGATTAGACCAATGATTCTGTTCCAACTCTTCAGCTAGAGTTTAGATTCTGGGCCCGACAACTACGTGAGAAATGTGGGCCGGCCGGGTTCGGGCTAACACGCAGAGCCGCACTGAACACGTGCGCTTCGCGGATGATTGACAGACGCGTCAGAACACAGCACAAAACCAGCACTGTGATAAAAAAAGTCAGTGTTTAAGTGGCCAACTATACAGCGCGAGACTGAGGAGAGAGAGAGACAGAAGACTTGTGAATAAGCAGGTAAAAGAGAAAGGAGAACAAAAGACAGGGAAGGCACGTCTTTCATCCACGCGGATCAAGTAAAAGGTGAGGAAGAAGAGAGAGAAAGTGCGCACGTTACGCGCGCGGTAGAAAAGAAGGAATAAAAGGGAGAGAGAGAAAGAGAGAGGGAGAGAGAGAGAAAGAGAGGAATGTGCGGTGGAGGAAGCGGTGAGACACACTTACATTAAACACGTTGGACATCATAGGAAGCTTTTTCTGTCATTAAAATGCTACAGTTCAGTGAGTGGGCGGGGCGGGCTCTCTTCAGGCTCGGACTCAGGCACACACAGACTGACTCAGGTTCGGACACGACGTGCGCGGGCTCGGGCTGGGTCGACTAATACAAATTTTGGTCGACTAAAGCCCCATTGACCGATTAATCGACTAAACGACTAAAGAACTACAGCCCTAGAAATTTCGAGTTGGGATGATAAATGTATACAGGCTAAACTCTTGCATAAAGGGGGCGTCTGGTCTTGCTGAAAACAGAAGTAATTTCCTGCATTTTGGTGGATTTTAGAGGAATTTCTTCAGGTCTTTTACAGGTGCAGTTCTTGGCCGTGGTTTATGATATGTTACTATTATTACCTTGTCGGATTTGGTCAAAAAATCCACTTTTAATGTGAATAAATCGACAGAACGCCTGACGGGCCGTGTTAGCCACTTATCAGATAAACGTTTAAGAAAACATCACCAACGGAAATATTCCTATATGTTTTTTAAATTGACTGAAATCAGTCACAGTGACTGAGAACTTTAAGCCCTGGTCTATGGCAGTCTATCATACTGTATTTGACGGGCGTAGCAACAGTAACTAAGGGGGGCGGGGCTCGGCAAAAGGTCAATTGAGTAGGCAAGGCAAGGCAAATTTATTTGTATAGCACAATTCATACACAAAGCAATTCAAAGTGCTTTACAAGGCAGGAAAATATACATCAATAATTACAATACAACATTATTAAAAATATATAAATAAATTTACTTTAAAAGAAGAAAAGAAATAAGGAGTGCAGACAAAGCATTTCAGTCATATGCACAGACAAAAAGAAATGTTTTGAGCCGAGATTTAAACATTGTCACAGTCAAGGCCTGTCTTATATCATCTGGAAGACTGTTCCAGATCTTAACTGCATAAAACTGAAACGCTGATTCCCCATGTTTAGTCCTGAATCTGGTCCATGTTTAGTCCTGACTCTGGTCCATGTTTAGTCCTGACTCTGGTCCATGTTTAGTCCTGACTCTGGGCACCAGCAGGAGGCCGGTAACCTGGCTCACGCCAGATGGATCTGTGTTGAACTCCTATCTGAGTTCTCACTATATCCATCTGGGACTTGACTCACTGAAAGCGTTCGAGAAAAGGCGGGGCGTTTAGTGAAATACTTCGAGCTGATTGGGTGTGGGGCCTACCATATTTGAGCAAGCCAATCACAGCAACAACTCGTAATGGTGTATCCAATGTCCGCGTCACACATACTGCTCTTCTTTCAAAAAGAAATGACTCCATATTTCTGCTGAAACCGCATCAAAAGCAGCAGAAACACCTACATCCATGGGAGCCGCCGTCTTGTTTAGCTTGAATCAGACTCGGCTGCGGCACCGGGGAGCTAACGGCCCGTGTTAGCCGCCCTGCTACAATGTGATTGGGCCTCAAAACCACACTGCTGTGATGTGAGTGGGCCGAACCACGGCCGTTTCGGACTCTCAAACCAATCGAGCCGGACGAAGGCCAGATGGTTTATCTAGTGTTTGTGAATTCACAAATACCGCGAGATAAACCATCTGGCTGGCCAGGTTAGGAGGCCGGTCCTGAGGTCCTCAGAGTACGAGATGGTTCATGCAGCACTAACATGTCAGAGATGTACTTTGGCGCTAGTCCATGGAGAGACTTAAACACAAGCAGAGCTGTTTTAAAGCAGATAGGTAACAAGTGTGGACATTTGGACACAGCCATTGTCTTTGGGTTTAACAGTTAACAGGAGCTGATTTGGATTTTGTTAATTTTCATAAATAATGACACATCCTTACATTCACCATAGAAATGAACTGTGGCTGCAACGCGTATCATAGAGACACAAAAAAAGACAAATTATGTGATTTGAACTAACGTAGCAGACATACACATTTGAGACTGAGCCGGATGTCCACGTGGCGTTTCTCTGGCAGTTTTCTGAAAAAGGCTCATCTAAATTCCTTTCACCTCCGTGTTTCCTGCTCGTCTGTTGTTTGGAGCTAGACGAGCGATCATAAAGTCGTCGTTCCGCTGCAGATCAGAGGAATCACCTGTGCGCTCATGTCCCGGGACAGTTGTTGTCTGTGTGTTGACTCGGCAAATGTTTTTCTGTGAGACATGTTTAGAGCGACACACACAGCAGTAGAGAGTGTGTACAGCAGTTTGTGTGAAGAAAGTGTAAATGTTAATGTGACGTTAGTAAGTGTCCTGATATTTACTTGTATTTGATGAGTAAACTGCAGAAAAGCACAGGAGGCCAGTTACTGCGACATTGATACAGATTTTTGTGCAATTTGTGGTCATTATTATCAACAGAGTGGAGAACAGGCTCACACAAACTGCACCTGAGACTTTATTTTGGGCTGACTTTTACAGGTTATTGCAAAAGACTCTGGGCTTATGACATACTTCATGACTCTGGAGCAATTCACTGTGTTTGTTTAGTTAACTGTTAGCATTAGTGATCATTAGCAATATCCAGTAAATACAAACGTTATAAATAATCTCAAGTGTCAACTGGTGCAAACCTGTAGAACACATTAGGAGCCTCGTTAGAAGTTTTTAGTTGAGTTTTCTAACTGTTTAGTGTCTTTAGTTTTACTGATTCCGTAAAACAAGTTATAGAGGAATTTTTTGTTTCTCAACACGGGCGATGCACGTGCACCCCACCTGTAGAAAGAGCCACTGCACATAGACACAAACAGTGAAAACAAGTCAAAAAAGTTCCGTTGTCAGCTAAATACAAGAGTTTATCTGTGAGAAAATAAAAGTTCTGCTGCTAAATCAACATTTGTGAATGAAATTTGACCCTATATGACCCTTAAAAGTTACATTCAGGGGAAAAAATGTCGAGAAAAACAGGAGACAGACGTCTGTCAGACCAGTTCAGACCTGATGGAAACAGCTGCTGTCGTCACGATTCATTGTTTTATTCAAAGAAGTTTCCCCATGTAAGCAGGTGGAGAGAAGCACTTTCTGCATAACGCATGCGGAGTAGAGCTGAAAGTGACGTTGACCAAAAATCCCTCTATAGAAAAACTGTGCAGACTGGAACCTTTGCACTAGCCAGGCTTGCGCCACCTGCTGCCTCTACTCAATTTGATTTCACTCCAGCTCTAGGTGAGGTATCGCAAGACTGCAGACAGTTCCCAAAAAACAGGAAGTTTGTTCGTCCAATGAACGGACAGGAGCAAAGTGGTGTGTTAACCAGAATGAACCTGAGTTGAGATAACAGACTGTATGTCCTTCATCTGTGACCTTGTGTCAAATATTAACTTACAATCTGATATTGTATCTTCTATTTTACAAGTTTGCCAGAAATAGACAACTGTCACAGTCACATACTTATGTTCTATTTCCTGGACAAAACAACCAAGAGCTGTGATTGGTTAAATAAAAAAAAGTCCCCGTCTACTGTGAAGAGAACAAACCCCAATGATGCTACTGTATGTCCGACAGTTTCCATCCACAAAGTGAAATAAAACTGGCTGCCATTGTACACCTGCCTCTTTTAATGACGTAGGCTCTGAGATAACTCCACATCAACACCCTTCATTTAAACTTTGTTCAACTTAGTTGTGCCAAGAAAACACTTTATTCACCAGAAAATGTCTTAAAAGTAGTGTAGTAGTACTCAAGACCGCTCTTGGTTGTAAGAGTGCTTTTCTAAGGTCTCATTTTCACCTGGGACTTGAAAACATTTGGACTCAGACTTGTCTTGGACTCTGAGACCACATTACCACCACACTCTGTTTAACGTGCACCAGGAGCTCCTGTCCCACAGACACTTTGTAATAAGCCCTGCACATTAACATCATGTGGAGCAGTGGTTTATAAAGTGGGGGTCGGGACCCTTCAGGGAGTCGTGAGACCATTTCAACATGTAATTTACCAATTATGACTTGATATTTAATTGTTCTTTTTTTTAACTAAAGCATAATTTTTGATTGAATGTTGGTCTCATAAAACATTAAATCACCAAAAAAAAATGCATTTTAAACCTATATTTAAATGCTTTTTTCTATTTATTTTATTTGGTGTAGGTTTCATGAGTGGGTTACATGTTTATTCTGAAGGTCTCAGTCTGAAAAGTTTAGGATTTAGGATTACACATGACCAAGGATTTGGTCTCGATAAACTGCAGTCTTGGTCTTGTCTTGAGCTATAAAATTCTCAGTCTTGACTACACTACTCAAAAGAGCTCAAATTTCTGTTTCCCATTGAACTTTGCCTTTGACCTTCCCCACAGAAGGCCACGCGCTCTATGTATGATGAAGAAACATATTAAATGAACAAAAATGGTCATATTATAGTCTAAGACCTAAGATTGTTAACACTTTGGAGCTATTTATACGTAACAAAGTCCAGTGTTTTATATAAAAGAACAGACTCATTCAAGAATTCGCTCCAAACAGTCACAGAGATGAGTTTGCAATTCGATTTTTTTGACGATATTTCCCGGTCTTATCTGTTGGATTGTGTGTTTTTTGTAAACGATCTCACACTGACACATTCTTCTCTCGCATGACTCTCGTTCATACCAGGCCTTTTGCTTGTTTTGGCTCTTTACGCTGCACATTCCCATTCCTCCCAAAACAGCAACGCGACACATCCAAGCTCTTTCAAAATTACCTACAAATGTTTGGAATATTTGCCGACAGCACTTCTGCCTCTCTCAGCTGCTGGATGTACTCCCAATGTTTAATGACAGAATAAAGAAAATGTGTTGTTTATGATTTTCTGAAGGTCACAAGATTTATAAACCTTAAGGAGACATGTTCTGTAAATTCTATAAGTAATGATCTCCAAGCATACCAAGGCTCCTTTAATGGAACCATATATAAGATTTTGATTTTGTTGACAAAACTATAGCTAACTTTTTTCATCAACAAAGGTTTTTTACAGAGACGAAAACTAAATAAAAATGATGACGGTAAAAGCCAATATTTTCGTCTACGAAATGAAGATGAAAACAAAATCTAATGAAAGAAAGTCGGGAGACGAGAAAGATGGAACTTGCGGCCGCTGTCGTACAGATCACAGCGCATATTCTTTCACGTGTTGCAGAACAGTGGCGAACAGTGCCGACTGCTGCCGAGAAGCTGGGCCAATCACAGCGCCTTGTTTGCACGGTGGCGACGAGGCGTGGTGGAGACCAGTCGAGCCCCGGTGATCAAAGATGGCGGGCGTTGTGCGTCAATGGCTTTTGCTTTTGGCGTTCGTGGCCGTATTGGCTGTTAGCTTTAGCCTTTTAGGTGCACTACAGGCTGGAACATGCCCACATGTGTTTCACTCATAATTCTTTGTACGAGCTTGAGTCAAATGAATCCGAATGAAGCCGAAAGCTCGTTTTATATGAAACTAAAACCATTTGAAAAAAGTTTATGAAGTGAAAATAGGTAAAATCGCCACAAAATGTAACCGTTTTTAAAGTTGTAGATGCTTAAACACATGCTGATCATTTACTTAAAGTGCATATGACAGGTTCAAACATATTTTCAATAAAACATAAAGAACATGATTGTATTTAAAATGTCACCAAACATCAACTGTATTTGGGTGATTCTCTGAAAGTGGACTATAAAGTGTGACATCCAGGCTGAAAATTCAAACTGCAGCAACTGTTTTATTTTTAGGTTAATTTCCATCTTTGAGAAGTGTACTGACAGGATCTATAATGGTCAAGAAAGATGCACAACTATTTTTTCCAATATAGCCATTTCAATATCAATTTCAATTGCTCTCAATGCAGCATAATTCCACATGTAGCATGGACACCAATTGAAAATAATAATGTATGTTTTCATTGATATTTTTTCTCTCCGAATGTTGATTTTTGAGCTATTCTCTCTGAATACACACATTAGTGGCGTTTATCCGCTGCAAGGTTCCTGAGCGTTGAAAAGTCTTCACTTGCTGATAAAACTGATCATGTCCGTGTGTAACTTATATGGACACCAACAGTTACATTCGGATACCCAGGAATACGGCTTCATTTTCACAAAACTCAATACAAAAAGTTGAAAAACAAAATGTAAACATATTTTCCAACATTATTCTTCATTTTATTGTGTTTCAATGCAGTATTTTATCGAGTTTACATGAGGAAATTACATCATGTTTATTGCTGGATAAGAATGTCACACTTTTGGTCATGATTTAAGCTATTTAAGACATTTTAGTCGACTAAAACTACACTAAAATGGAAGGTAAATTTAGTTGGAAGACAAAGACTAAAACGGAATTTATTTATTGTCAAAATTAACACTGGTTCATAAACATGACTCAAAAATAAAAGGTAAACTTGTTCAAATGTCAACACACACAGAAAAACTAGATTTACAACAAGATGTCAGAAACGTACGATAAGCCACATGGCGACATTTTCTTTGGGTTTACTTGTCAAAAAACAAAAAAATCCAAAAATCCAAACCACAGTAAATGAGTGACTTAGCTGACCCTGAGCGCACTCCAAACACAGACAGCTGCTCTCTCTGTGGATGTCATTAACCGGAACAGCCACCTGCCTTTTCCCTATCAGTGCCACACAGCTCTCCTCCCACACTTTTAACCCCTTCACCCCCTGCTGTCCCACCCCCCCACTCCACTCCATCTCCATCTCCACACGACCGGGATTTCCTCATTCTGTCTTTTCTTTGGCTTACAACACAGTCTGACAATATAAAGTAGATTATTTAACGAAACATCTCACTGCACAATTTGCGTGTTTATACCTGGTTTATCTGTTTTGAGGAGATTTATAATTTGTTTTTTGTCCAGTAGGCAAAATACAGTAGAGGTAATTCTACAACTGTTACCTATAGCAACCACAATGTACATTTGGACCAAAACCCACATAAATGACACAGAAGTTATGATTTGACAAAAGATAATACGCTGTAACATTTTGATTGTGTTGCTAACGCTAACAGGAAATACTCATGAGTACAGAAGTTGGCTATTTTGAATATAAACAAGCTCACTGACGTTTTATGCAGAGAGCTTTGTATTTTGTTGTTTTCTGTTGACATGTGGAAGGATTCTGTTTTTACGACTCAACTTTTATTTGTCAATGTCGTCATAATTTCTAACTTACCTGCTGGTGTAAACCTTTAATAGTTATCACAAGGGCTATCACACCAAACTAAGTCGAATATAAGAAAACATACAATAATAAGAAGTAAAAAAAAGAAAAAAACTAGTTCAGTTTGTAGCATTTTTTTTATTAAAGATTATTAAAGAGACTATGCTTGATAATTTACAATAAATTCACTTAAAACAGGGGTGTCGAACTCATTTTGACAAAGGGCCACATTGGCACCATTGTTGTCCTCGAGGGGCCGGTTATTACTTACCTACTAGGTGTACGTAAGCTACTAATCTTTTCCGTACTACAAATAATAGTCTCTGTATTTGATTTTTGTGTGTTTATTGATGTGACATGAATTTTCATCTGCAATTGTCTTGAAAATGAATAATTCTAAGTTTCAGGCAAACCATTTCATTAGGTTAAGACACCCAGATTACTGCTATTACTAAGACTAAAGTAACCTTAGAAGACCTTGAGGGCCGCATAAAATCATTTGCCTGACCAGCCAGTCCCTACACGCTTTGACAGACACTGTACAAAGATGTAAGGGTCTGGGATCAGAGCGCCGGGGTTCAATTTCGAGGACGGGCTTTCCGACCGCGGAGTGAACCAATCACAGAAAACCCGGAAATTCCCCCGATGCAGCGACGCACTAAACCGATTGGTATAGTAAATATGTAGCGCGAACGCTGAACACGTTCCTAATTGTTCAAAACCGAAGCTAGAGCCGAAAACAATGATCTATCAGCTCCGTCCGCCATCTTGAATATTTTGAGACGGTTAGAAAAAAGTTTTGAAATTGCGGAGCGAAGGAGAGGGGGGGGGGGGGGGGCGTTTGTGATTGGATCGTCCTAACTTTGGACGACGAAATCATTGGCTGTCTCTTCAGTTTCAGACCCTTCTGCATTCAAACAGAATGTAGGAGGGGCTGACTGGTCAGGCAATAAAATCATGTGGAGGGCCGCATCTGGCCCCGAGCCTTGTGTTTGACACAAGGCCCGGGGGCCTAAAATAACTTTCCCCCAGCACAGAAGTCTTGTTACTGTGTCTATTCAAGTGGAAATTCATTCACACTGTCCTGTCTACCTCTATGGGCCTTTTTCACGCTGAGGCTAGGCTAGTTCCAGTTTGTCTGTGGATAGTTTCTTCTCGTTTCATTCATTCCCAATGGGAATTTGCAGAAATGCAATAAAATTAATCAATATTTAAAAATAACAAAGCAGAGAGCAGTTTTCAACTAGATCATCACTGCAGCCAGTTCAGAGTTTCACATATGGAAAGTCTGTTCATGGTTCAATGAAAAATGCTGACACATAAATTAACTTAAACATAAAGTAATAATTTGATCAAAATATATTTATTACCTTGTTTTTGTAAAACGCTAGTTCAGTTTGCAGCGTTATTCTAACATTATTAGTTATGTTAAATATAAGTTTAAGCTTTAGCATTAGCTTGAAGACACAAACAGCAGATTTTATAAAGATTTGTTTTTCCCTGGTGAAGTATTTTACCTCGTATGTGAAGGTCCGAGAAATAATTCTGTTTTGTGTCAATTAAATATTTAATTACTTTACATGTTGCAGCTAATTCTCCAGAGGGAAAGATTATTTTCAGACTGGAACTAGCCGAGCAGCAACCTTGTGAAAAGGGTTCAAACATGGCGGATGCGCGAGCAGCCGTTCTGCAGAAAGAACCCCCGCTCATAAACACAAACAGTGGAAACAAGTCGAAAAAGCTCCGTTGTCAGTAACTACAAGAGCATAACATTTGTGAATGAAATTCGACCCTAAAAGTTACATTCAGGTGAATGAAAAAACTGTGAGAAAAACACTGTCTCGAGCTTCAGGCGACAGACGTTGTTCATTCCTGATCCAAAACAGCTGCTCTGGTCTTGTTTTGTTGTTTTATTCAAAGAAGTTTTCCCAGCTAACCAGATGGAGAGCGGCTCTTTCTGCATCACACATGCGCAGTAGAGCGGAAAGTGACGACTGAAAATCTCTCTATATTGTACAGTTTGTTCACCAAGATCATCTAACTTTTACTGTAGTTGAGACTGTGGCTAACTACCGTTAGCATACCAGCACGTCTTGCTTCTAACAGGAGTAAAAAAAAACTTCAAACACATGATGATGAACAATTCAGAGGCTCAGTATTATGTATAGTGAACAAAACATGTGACTGATGTAGGAAGTTTACAATGAATCATTTTGTTTATGTTTTTAAAGAAGCCAAAACTGAGTATAGTAGCTGTTATTAACGCAAATATAGGTTAGCATTAGCTTTGAGATACTAAAGCCCATTTTATAAACACATGGTTTTCTCTGGTGAAGAGCTTGTATGTGAAGCTCTGAACATAAAACAAATACATATCTGATTGTAACTTGTGTCTACTTTATGACAATTAAATTTTATTTATTTTAGCTCATTTCAGCTAATTCTCCATGTTTTCAGACTGAAGATAGCTAGCCTAGTCGCAGTGTACTTGTTTGGATTGATTCCTGCATGTTTAAGTAATCTTTTAATGTTGCTCCAGTGCTCGCTGGGCGATATGGCAAAAAATTCGGTTTTCTTGGAGCCAGATTACGATTTCCATTTGATCACGATTCTTGTAGACTTGCTTTTTAGGTAAATACAATCTGCTTTTTCAGAAAGTTCCTTCTCTGTTAGTAACTAAATGTAGCTGTCCAGGGCTGACCAATGTTGCCAGATTTTTAGAGAGAAACAAGCAACCATGCCTTTGAAAAGAATTCCCAAAACAAGTGATCTCAGCTCTGCAACAAACGTTCT
This sequence comes from Mugilogobius chulae, assembly GCA_038363315.1. NCBI lineage: Eukaryota > Metazoa > Chordata > Actinopteri > Gobiiformes > Gobiidae > Mugilogobius > Mugilogobius chulae. The sequence continues at coordinate 4,393,405 of CM076412.1, read as the reverse complement.
TTAAAAAAAATAATTAATTAGAATATTGTGTCACCGCAAAACAAGTTATTAACAATTTCACACATTTTGTAAATCTAACCTGAAAACTTGCAAATGACTTGAAAGTTCAGCTCATAAAAGCACAACTTTCCAAATGATTGATTATTGATCATTATTGTGAAGCAGACCTGGCAACTCTGAGGCTAGGAGAGGTAGGTTGGGAAAATAGCAAACAGATGCATTCAATAGAAAAATGAGAAATCACGATTTGACGATTTCACCAAAACAGTGAGCTCACGATTCGATTTTTATCACAATATTGCCCAGCCCTACCTTCATCTATACTTTTCTGTATTTATTCAGTTTTAAATTCAGATTCTAACTTACATATGTGGCGCTAAAAATCCTCACGTAGCAACGTAACAAAAATAAGTACATTTTAAGTTTGTTACAGTTCCGTTTGACTCTAAAGAAGTGTTTTTAACCCCCCCGCTGTGGAGTACATCCCAACACCCCTCCATCCACACTTCCATCTCCACACGAGCGGGCGGGACTTCCTCATTCCTTCTCTGGCTCCGCGGCCCTCCAAACGCAGTCTGCCATCTGGAGGCACAGTGCTTATCTCGGGCCGGTCTTTTCTTTAAGAGGAAGCGGGAGGGGGGGCAGACACACTGAGGTCTTTGAGGAGAAAATCCAAACATTCAGACGCATCAATGGTAACAGGTGTGATGGACAATAAAGACCGAGTGAAAGAGGAGAATGTGTGAGGCGGGACAAAGATCTTCTGTCAGAGCTCATTGGATTCAGCCAACAAGAGGAGACGGTTCCTCCAAAGCTCATCGTTGATTCGTTTACTTGTTTTGTTTTTCCTGCTATGCAAATGACATCACAATATTGGAGATTTAAAGCTGAGGTACCAGATTTTTACATAAAAAAAAAAATAAAAAATTAAAAAATCACAAACAAGTTTGTCTTTGAAAAAAAGACAAAAAAAATCACAAACAAGTTTGTCTTTGAACATTTATAAATAGCAAAGTGAAACTGGAGTGAAACTCAGCCAATCAGAGCGCTGCGTTCAGCTCTTGAGAGAACATAAATACTTTATTAACTGATTTAGAGAGATCTCATTTGTCACAGAATAATATTTACAATAGGGCTGTACATCGTGTTTTTATTGCGTTAGCGCAAAAAAACATTTTTTTTTTTTTCACGCGAATTAATCACATACTTATTTTTAACCATTGAATTGCTCCAATGGCGTGAGGTTCATAGACAAACACAATGCATAAGAGTCCTACCGAAGGCTCTGCTGGCTCTTTTTGTAGACTGGAAACGTTTCCACTCGGTCGCACCACTGTCCGAGCGGGGATATGAGCTGTACCTCGGCTCTGTCCTTGTGCAGCTCCATCAGCTGAGGAGGAGGCTGTTCCTTTGAGACGGGGGTGTTTCCACCTTCCCGTATCTCGATAATGTCGCAGTCTGTGGACACTAAATGCGATGTTCGTCCACTCAAGTTGTTGAAAATATCCAGTATCCAGAACAGTCTTTCAAAACTCCGGCAAAAACGTTCGAAGTTTTACTTTTGGCTCCGCTAGTTCTAACTTACACTTCCTGTGACTCCTACACAATAAAAGCCTTATAATCTCCAGCTGCAGAAAGTGCTTTATTGTGAAAGAGCAGTGTAATAAATGCTTATAATGAGAGAGACAATAACATTGTACAATTAAAGACACAATAAACAGAAATGAAAACTAAATGTTTTTAGAATGCAAAATACATTTTAAAAATATAAAATAAAAACATTTAATTAAATGCGATTAATCATCAGTTAATTACTTAGGGCCAAATGCAGCCCTCAGTAACTTTGAGAAATTAAATCAACCTCCTTTAAAATATAAAGTTAAAGAGGAACTTTTGCATTTTTTCCTCTGTTTTTAGAAATAATATAATATAATATCATGTAATATCATATAATATAATATAACACGCAGATCAGTAGTTTACATTTTGTTTCAAGTAAAACTTCAAACTGATGTAAAACAATTGAAATAGAAACAGGTTCATTGACTTCCTGTGCAAAACTGCAGAACTGATAAGCCCCTCCTCTTGATAAGCCCCGCCTCTTTGTACTGATGAGCCCCGCCTCTTCAATGTAAGATTTTAATGTAACAAGCAGCAGATTAGTTATTTTTACTATTGTATTGTGGCTATGACTATTTATTTACTCAAACATCCAGGAATCAGTCTTAGTAAACTTTGAGTAAACTAATGAGGCTAAGGTTAAATACTTTAAAACATACGTATGTTTGGGGCATTTTCAGTTTCAGGCTCAAGGATCAAGATTTCCATGGAAACAGGCAGAAAACTCCTCTAGGACACAGAAGAGTCCATTTTAAGGCGATGCAGACCACTCAGAGAAGAAGAAGAAACAAAGCATTTGTTCAGGTGCTTCATGTGAACCTTTAACTTGTTTCAAATGCAGCCAAGGGAATAGTTTAGTAAAGACCGGTACACTCACAATTTTCTTTTCCAGGGACCGGTGCCTAAAACAGCAACGTAAAATGCACACAACTGTATATTTGTAGCTTTTATTGCTTGAATTAGCTGTTTATTGGGTTAAGTGGTTCTATATTTTCATTATAAAGTGCAAACAAGTAGAGACTAAACTCAAAATAAAAATACATATTAAAAGATCCTCTGGGGCCCATTAGCAGAAGGTTGAGGACCTTTGGTTTAGTGTATGACAGTTTCAACATGAACACTCCAGCTTTAAGGACACATTATGCAAAAACAACTCTTTTTTTTTTGGCGTTTTTAATCCTGTTCTAACGTGACTTCCTCATCACAAACTCAGCTGGAGATACTATTCTTTTCCTTTTGTTTACTGCCCAGTTCACTTGATTCTTTGGACGTTTTCCTCTTCCTTTCAGGAGCGTGGTGAATCTGCACGTGAACACTGTTTGTATTGTCACTGATGCTTCACCTGCCACAATACTTGTGCGTTTTTCCGTCTCGTGCTGGCCGTGGAGCCTGTTTGATGTGTGGACATAAATAAAAGTGTCAGGCGTCGTCTGGGTCCTGTTTCCTGTCTGCACTTTCTCTCTGCGCTAGACTCAGGCTCTCTGAAGAACAGCTTTAGAGTCATTCGTCAGTGTGTCTGGTGGAGCAGCACTCTCGCCGTTCTGTGTGGAGTTTGTGTGTTTCTCCTGTGTCTGGGTGGGTTCCTCTCAGCACTCTTGGTTTCTCTTTCCAACCAAAACATGCTCCAGATTAATCTTTGGTTTATTGTTGCACTTAACTTTCACCCATACTTCATTATCGTCATAAACCAGGTGCTTGCTGCTTGTAAAAAAAAAAACTTACAATAACTAAATGATTTTGCCACTTATAGCTTTGTCCTGGTTGTGATTCTAATCAAGTTTCAAGTTTATTTGTGTTCTTTCCAGACATTTAGGCACCGCGCGAAAGTACAAAGAACAACATCTGCACAAAGGTCTGAAAAGGGAGCAGGCTGAAGCTGATCCTTACACATTTACATTGTAAACTAAAGAGCTGCTGACACTTACAAATAACAATAAACAATATCCACAAAAAGCTAAGCTTTTTTAAAATCCACATTATCCAATGATGCACTTTGACAGATCAGGACACAACATCAACTCCTTAAAGAGAAACTAAATGCAGAATCAGCTTTTTTTTTTCACTGTAAAACTGAGTAGATTGGGTCAATTATGAATTATCTACTGTTTCCAGGTCTTTCTGGACATTTTTGTCCACTCTCATTTTGCAGTTCTGTGTGGAAAAACAGCAACTGTACTGCCACGATGGTCAAACACTGTCAGTGCATTTTCAGTTCATACCAACATCACAGCTACGTGATCTCTTTGGCTCAGCTTGTTGAGCGAGTGGTGCGATGTGCAGGTTCGAAACTTGTGTCAGGGGCATGATTTTCATATTCAATTTTAGAAATTCTCCATAGGCTCATGTGCTTATGTAGACTAAAGCAAAGGTTTTCACACATATGTATGTTTGCAAAGTAAATATAATAAAATCTTGACGTGTAAGTAGCAAAGACTTAGTGCTGTTCAGCTTCCTCAGCTGCAAACCTCACCACACGTCAGGACCATAATCTATTTATATCAGGACCTGGACCGCTCCACTACAAAACTCTCATCATTTTCCAAGCTCACTGTTCATATTTGGTGCTGTCAATCAAAGCCTGTTCACACCACTGGGCGACTCTTAAAAGACCTTTGCGAGTCTGTTTTGAGGTGCAGTTGTGGAACGCGTGTTTAGCCTCACTTTAACAGTAATGTCTATTGAAATCACCTCAAATACATGAGGAGGAGATGGACTTAAACGTTTCCTAGACAGACGTTTTGGATTGTCACATTAAAGACAACTTTGGCCAGGTGTGAACGATGAAATAGACTTGTCACCATTTTTGTGAAATTGAGTTTGTTTGAGGTCGTTGTTAATCTTTGACTTGTTTATTGTGGTCCAGGTGAGAATTTGTATGTGATAGTCTGGATATGTATATGTATGATGTATTTTGTATAATGCCCCTGATGAGGGCTTGTCAGAGTTGAATAAAAGCTTTTTAACGTTAAATTTAGTTTTTTACTGTGAACAAAATGTAAATGACTGATCTGCACATGTATACTTCATAATCAAACAATAAATAGTCCAATAGTGGAACGTGGACATGACCTGGTTATTTTAGTTTTCACTCTGCTTCCGGTCTTAGATGAGCCTCTTTAGCGGGACAGAAACAGGGGCAGAACTTGTCCTGTGGAAGCCAAAGGGGACGTCACGTGGGTCATTCGGGTGGAAAAGGGCCGGACACATTCCTTTGCAGCTGAGTGAGTCCGGCCCGAGTCCAGAGGAAGTCCGGGACAATGGAGCAAATGTCCAGAAACATGCAGCCAGACGAGAGAGGAGAAAGAGGAGACAGAAAAGTGAGAAGAGAGAGGTGACAGGGACAGATACATGCAGTCAGAGGAGAGAAGAGAGAGGTGATGGGACAGACAAGGACAGACGAGAGAAGAAAGAGGTGACAGGGACCGAAACAGGGACAGACAAGAGAGAGGGAGACAGGTCACAGGGACACACGAGAGAGATGAGAGGTGACAGGGACAGAAAAGAGAGAGAAGAGAGAGGAGACAGGGACAGAAACATACTGTACAGCCAGGTGACAGAAAAGAGGAGAAAGGGACAGACAGATGTAGAATCCAGCCCAAGTCCAGAGGAAGTCTAGGACATGTAGGAAACGTCTAAAAAACATGCAGCCAGAGATGAGAGGTGACAGCCGGGACAGACAGGAGCAGAGAGGTGCAGGCATTGGCAGAGAGGTGACAGGGACAGACAGGGACAATCAGGTGCAGATAAAGCTGCATCACAATATTCAGATGATATGAAGTTAAGTTGGAGCAAAGACTGCTGCATTATTGAAATGACACCGTGTAACTTTCTGTTTCAAAAATCACATTCGTAATTCCTTTGAAATACAAAGTTAAGACAATAGTTTGTGACATTCTATGTGTAGACAGATCAGTTTTGTATCATAATGTGGACTATTATAGCTAAAAGAACACATCAAAACAAGCAGAGGAGATTTGACCCTACTCAGATGTTTTAGTCCAAAAGAAAAATCCACATAACAAATCATGCTCTTGGTCATATCTACATTTTGGCTATAAAGTTTAGACAGTGTGCCAGTAAACAAACTATTCTTTACACACACACACATATAACCACACATACTGTTATTTGAAAGAGTCTCACACTATAAGCCTTCTGTTTTGGTAAAATAAATAAAATGACAAGTTGACAATTAAATGATCATTAATGACAACCCTAAAGTTAAAAAAGAAGCCCAAAGTTTCTATAAAGATGCAGACATGGCAACTCTTGGCAATTTTGATCTGCTCTCAAATAATGAAAGAAATAAAACGTGTGTGTGTGTGTGTTTGAAAGGGGAACTTACACTGTAACTAAAATACCTGAACACATAGTTTTAACGATAATGTTGTCAACTATATCGTTTACCGCAAACATTCTCTTTCATATCGTGATATAAAATAGTAGTAGCCCTAGTCTAAACGTATAATTTTTGCAGTTTAAATATCAAACAAATTTGAAACATATTTAAAAAGTATCCCAAAAAGAACTGAATATCAACTTTATGCCCAAATTGAAAGTACAATATAACTGTTTTGATTTTAAAGGGGATCTATTGTGTCAAAATCACTTTTCTAAGTTTTTAACCTTGTTATAATGACTTCCTTCATCATTAGTTTACTCAAAGTTATATTTGAATTGATTCATGCATGTTGGAGTAGTCTTGTTTTGTTCTTCAGCTGGAGCTCAAGTGCTCAGAAATCCCCGTTCTCACTACCACCTATCCCCTCCCACTTGTCTGTCTTTACTTGATAATTCAAAAGATTAAGACTGAAAGTGAAGCATGTATGTTTCAAAACTGTCCCAAATTCACTTTCCAACAATAATAATTTGTTATTTTAAGTTTATTGCTTTTTACAGTTACATTATAAAATGAAGGAGCGGGGCTTATCAGATCTGCAGTTTGGAACAGGAAGTCAGTAGAGCTGTTTCAAGTCGTTTTAGATCAACTTTGTGTTTTACAATGAACAAAGATAAATGACTGATCTACATATGTTCTAGTTTCTTACTAAATAAAAAAAACACACACACAATAGAACCCCTTTAAAGAATAAACAATGTACTCAATATTCCATTTTTGCATTTCTTCAAAGCATCACTCAAGATGTGAAATACATGATATTGCCCATCTGCAGACAGGAGCATCTTGTTTTAGAAGAAGCTGACTCTAGTTTATTACTTTTGAAGGTGTACATTTAAAACACATTAGTTGTTGTTCGCTGTGCCTTCTGCAGCAGCTTCAGCGCACATTTCCTTTGACTAAACTCTCTGCTTGAACACATGGGTTGTTGTTAGCGTTTGCTTCCGTCCCGTTTCCTGCGCTTTATCCAGCGCTTCGGGGCGGGATTTCCTCATTCTTCACATTTAGTCCCAGAACTGGGTTAGCGCTCTCTGAGGACAAACCTGATTCAGTCTATACTTATGTGTGCTGTATAGAGAAACAGACTTATGTAACTGCACAGGTTTATCAGGACGCAGACCAGGAGAGCACTGAGTTCAACACACTCAGGTCACAGAAGAGACTGTGACACCTAAGAGTCAAGAGTCATGAGGACCATCAGTTACATCAGCTTTAGTATTTGTGTGCAGCAGGACACTGTATTTGAGGCAAAGATGTTCAACTTTTAAGTTAGAGAGTGGGGGAAGAGAGATAGGGAGGGACGAGCGAGAAAAGAGAGAGGAGAGAGAGAAAGAGAGAAGCAAGAGGAGAGGAGAGAGGAACGAAGGGAGGCGAGCAGCGAGAAAAGGGAGAGGAAGAATAGGGAGGGTAGATGAGATAGAGAGTGAAGTAGAGAAAGGAGAGGGCGGACAAGGGACGCAAACTGAAGGGCGACGGTAGAGCAGACAGAGAAAAAGAGGGGAGAGAGAGAGGAGAGAGAAGACTCCCAATTACGGCCTTCAGTGAGCAAGATTGAGGAAGAGGCAGAGGAGAGAGAGATAGGAGAGGGAGGAGAGAGAGGGAGCGAGAACAGCTAAAGGAAGAGAGCATAGGCGTTGAAGAAGAGAGGGGAGAGAGAACGCAACTAAGAGATAAAAAAAGAGGGAAAAAGACGAGGAGGGGGTGGGAGAGATGAAAGGGAGCAAAAACAGACGGCGAGACCGAGAAAAGAATGCAAAAAGGAGAGCAGTGAGAGAGAATTAGGGAAAAAGAAGCAAGGGTGGAGAGAGAATTGGGAGAAGAGAGGGAGAGAGGGAGTAGGATGAAGGAGGGGAGAAGAGAGAGAAAGAAGAGAGGGCAGGGAAACAGCAACAAGGAGAAGTAGATGGTGAAAAAGAGAGAGGGAGGAAGAAAGAGTGACAGAGAAAAGAAAGAGAGAGAAGGGGAGAAGACAGAGAAGAGAGAGAGAGAAATGAGAGAGAGGGAGATGAGAAAGGACAAAAGGAGAGGGTGAGAGGGTAGAAAGAGAGAGAGAAGGCAGGGAAGAGAAGAAGAAAGCAAGAGGAAAGAGAGGAGAGAGCAAGAGAGAAAAGAAAAAATCGAAAGAGAAGAGAGTGACAAAAGAGGAAGAAAATAGAGAGGGGACAAAAGAAGAAAAGAAAGAAAGAGAAGAAAAGAAAGAAAGAAAGAAAGAGAGTGGGAGGGTAGAAGGTTAGAGTGGAGAAGAAACAGACAACTCAGAATGAATTGACGGATGAAGAATGTGACAAACAAAGCAGGACAACTATTTAAAACACACGCCCACACACACATATGGATCAACCCGCGCTGCTGCTGTTGCTGTGTGGATGTGGATGTAGTGTGGTGAACGAGCTCCGGCCTGGGACAGATTGTTGAGCCTGGAGCACCTGTCACACCGACACACTACACCAAAAACCAACCAGGAATGCCACGGAGCCTGCAGGACAAGGCACGGACACATAGGACACTGATAGGAGAGGGCAGAGGACAGGATGCAAATCTGAATCTGTTTGAGACCTGATTTAAGAAACACCACAGAAGAAAAAGAAAAAAAGTCATCCAAAATAGCCTTAGCATGAAGAAGTCTGGGGAGTGTTTTCCTCATGGTAAATTGAAGCCCAGCCTCCTCAGTTTGGTTAGATTGTGTAGTCAGTAAGTAAGTAATCTATATTTGTGATAGCGCATGTCACAGACCAAATGACACACAAAGCGCTTCACAGTCAGATGAACCCTCCCCTCCCACTCAGTGATAGTAGTCGTGGGAAATCGGAGGCCGGAGAACCACCCAGACACGGGACGATACATGCAAACTCCACACAGAAAGGTCCGGCGGAGCGGGAATCGAACCCCGACCTCTTGCTGTGAGGCCAGAGCGCTATCCGCTCTGCCACCGTGCCGCCACAAGTTACACAACATACATTATTTCAATGCTTTTAATGTTTCCAACCTCACTTTTCCTGCCATAACCTCACAACAACCCTCTGTATTTAGACTATTATTTATCTTAGGCGCTGAAGTGCTTGTAAATGTTGGTCTGTGTGTTAAATGAGCAGAGCAGAGATCAGGTTTACAAAAATGAACCAATCAGATGCTGCTAAGTCACGTCAATGTTAAGTCAATTAAACTCGCGTCTTGAGCGTTCAAGTGTATTTGCTGCGCGTATTGGCGTCTGGGAGTCTGTTGACGCGCCTTTCTGCCCTCTAAAAACGCGGTGTCTGGTGGATTAGAAGTTCAAACCTGCGGCAGACGCAACTTCGCTCAAATTGTGGCCGCAGGAGTTGGGAAAATCCATCTTTAGATGCGTTGAAAGTTGCGTAAGCCAATCAGAGACTCCACTCACGTGACATGTTATAATATTTGATCAGGCAGTTGTATGAACAGTCGTCTGCTCAGTAGAGCTGCACTCACAGTGATCAGCTCAGCTCCAAGTTAGTTTTGGAGAGAAATGATCTGGTTTGTTCTATAAGTCTCCATTTTGTTGTCTTTTGAAAAGGAACACTTTCTTTAATTACTCTTTAAATGTTCTGTAATGTGCATAAACATGTTTATTCATTAAACAATCAGACAAAATAAAACTTTAGATTGAACTTTTTTCTTTTTTGGATAGACTATCTCATCTCAGCTTTGTTTTTTAAAAACTAAAATAGACAAAAATCTGCCTCAGAAATCAGCTTTGAAAATCGACCATTGATATTGGCATCGGTATCGGCCCAAGCAAAACCCATATCGGTCAATCTTTAGCTCAAAATACGCTGTGTTTGTGTGTGGTAATGTACGCCTTCTTGTGATACCGTGTTGCTGTTCCAAAGTCACTTTTTAGCGTCTGATTTACAATAAAAAGCACCGAACACATGTGCAGAAGGATGGGTTTGTGTGACGCCGCTTGTAGATGTGTGCTGGTGTGTGTCAGGGTGTGCGCCTCAGCATCTTAGCTCACAGACTGACGTACTTCGAGTCATAAACATGAGGCAGGAGTACCCATTGGCTGTTTGTGTCTTTGACAAGCGTATAAGCACATTTTGAATACTAGTGGACCTCTGGAGACAATGTTGGCTTAAAACCAACCAGGACTTTTTACTAAATAATGTCATAACAAGCAAAGGATGGGATATCGGCGTGCGCTGCTGCAAGATGTAGGCTACTAGGCTGCTGTTATATAACATACATATACTTGTGTTATATAACACAATGCACAACACTTCCTAATGATAAAATCTTGTTGAAGCCAAATAAATAAACTTTATTTGAATACCATGCCCATTGAAGGCCATTGGCAATAGATAAAAACATTTAAAATGTTCAGTACAAAGTTCATAAATGGGGTTTGTTACGTCGCTCCATAGTGAGGACTTGAACTGCTCAACCGATGCCGAGCTCCACAGCCGTGGGACACATTTCAACAATTTGATTGCAAGAATAGGTGAGCGATCAAAGGTGCGTGACGTTGGGTACATCAGTTCTGGCAATTCCAACCTTCGTTTCCGCAGGTTTATGCTGGATGTACGAAGCTTAGGACAGAACTGGAAGAGAGCTCTTGGCACTAATAAATTAAGCAATTTATAGCCATAACAAGCGAGAAGTTTCTACGATGTTTGAGTGGCACAAGTCTTAAATCTGCATAGTCTGAATCATTTAAAGTTTTTGTATAATTGTATCCCAAAATGATCCGTATAGCCCGCCTCTGCAGCTTTTCCAGGACTGCAGTTTGAGAGATAGTCAGTGATGACCTTGATGGAGCAGCAGATTCAAAATGCGGACGTATATATGATTTGTAGATTTTAACCATCAACTCTTTGTCTTGAACATATAGAGATAGTCTGCAGAGCAAACTATATGTTGTATACATGTATCAGGGTACATGTTGTATCGAAGGGCAATAGAGGTGTTGGGGCTAATCCAAAGAATAATCATCAAAATGCTAGTTAGTTGCAGCTCCTCCTCAGATCTGACACTGACAAACTGGTAGAAAATCATTTCAGTTGTAGTTCTTGTCTCTATAGATAAGATATTTTCAATCCAAACAAGCCCTGCGTTCAAACTGTGAGCTCATCCATTGAACAGACGTTTTGTGTTGACACTGATCCTTGTTGTGAGTAAAAACACTGCCGCCATTGTTTTCCTCCAATGGAGAAATTTCACTTAATGCTTCCAAAGATCTCAACACAAGACCTCAGTCATCACATTTCTTTAGTCCAGATGCTTTGTGGGAAAAGTAAAGTGAGGAATCAGAGCAATTTATTATTGTACAGCCCAAGACTTTTATAGGTCGAAACAAGACAACACCAAGACTGCAATCCACCTAGATTAAATCAAGGCCACTTTTGTATTCATAATCTTATTGTGCAGAGCTTATTACAAACTGTGTCTGGACAGGTCATTGTGCTCCTGGTGGAAGTTTAACAAAGTTTATCCTTTTAGCGTTTCCCTTCAGGGATCACCACGGGGAATCCAAGATCTCCATCTAACCCAATCCTACAAACACACCTTCCTCTCTCCTCGACCTACAGTAGTCCAACTTTCCGATGGCGGTCATTGTTAACCCGAGCCTCGACTGATCCGGTATGAAAGGCATAGATTTAAATCGCATGTTTGAATTGGCAAATTTTTTTACATGGGATGTCCTTTCTGACACAGCTCTCTGTACAGGCGGCACGGTGGCTGAGCGGTTAGTGCTCTCGCCTCACAGCAAGAAGGTCGCGGGTTCGATTCCCGCACGGTCCGGGCCTTTCGGTGTGGAGTTTGCATGTTTCTCCCCGTGTCTGGGTGGGTTTTCTCCGGGCTCTCCGGTTTCCCCCACTAACCAATAACATGCATGTTAGGGTAATATCCTCCAGCTACAGTAGTCCTGACCAACTCTAGCAAGAACATCTGGAGATGGGTCCCCGAGCGCTGCACTGTGGCGATCACTGCTCCTGAGGAGATGCCCCAGAGGCATTGAAGGATGGGTCAAATGCAGAAGACAAATTTCCCTACGGGGACAATAAAGTATACCTTACCTTACCTTACCTTATTTATCCAGGCTTGGGACCAACACAATAAGACACTGGCTTGTGCTCCACTGCAAAAACAATATACAGTATCTAGACTTTCTTAAAATGACTTAGAATCAGAATTTTATTCCAGATTTGAATTGTTTAAACTGGAAAAGATTGAATTGTTTATGTAATGTACAATATTTCACCAAGACTTTTGATTATAGGACAATTTGACTTAAAATAAGAACAACAATTTGGCAATAAGGTAAGACCAGTTTTCTCAACCCATTGGCAAATAATCTGGCTTTAAATAAGAAGGAATGTCTTGAACTTCAATCAAAACACTTTGAAACAAGGACAATGTTCTATGTCTTAACAATACATTGAGGGTAAATTAGTGAAAATGCTTGAAATTAGGTTTGAATCCTAAAATGAAGCAACTTTAGCTTGTCTTGAAATTCATTTTTGCAGTGTGTATAAGTTCAACAGATTGTGGTGGTAATGAGATGTGGTCTTGGTATCCAAGACAAGACCAAGTCCAATTTAAGACCGAGACCAAGACAAGGCCAAGTCCAAATGTGCTTGAGTCTGAGACGAGCACTATCTGCTCCGCTGCCAATGTAAATGTGATTTTGTGAAAGAAAGGGCATTTTGAGAAAACTCCTTTGAGCTTATGTTCCACAGAACTGTTTGGATAAAGTGGATTCAATTCAGTTAAAAAACACTTTTAAAACCAGTTTGTGATTCTTTCTTCCACATGAAAGTTTTTATACAGAGAGACTCAAACCTTTACTTGGGAGTTGAATTGGTGAACAGATGTTTGACTTTCCAGGCAACAACACAAGCCACTGTATTGAGCTGGACAATAAGGCGAAAAGTTTATAGCACAAACTACTTCTCTGTTTCCCTTTGAGCAAAATAAAATCTGCTTTTTCTGAAAGTTCCTTCTTCACTGTAACTGGTTAAACCCAGCTGTCACTCACTCAAAGTCTGGCCAGGGATGCCAGATTTTCAGAGAGAAACAAGTGACCAAGCCTTTGAAAAAAATAAAGCTCACAACACAACTCATGTTCTTTTCCAGCAGCAGATCTGAGCAGATGATTCTAACTAAACAGTGATGATCTCTTCCTCCGACAGAAGCAGCTGTGGATCCTTACTGCGTCTGCACTAAAAGCTTCTTATTGAATGAAGGAGTGAGTGGAGAAAGTATGAGAGCTGACCTGACCTCTGCACATGTCCACAAACCTCTCACCCCAGGCTCTCTGATCTATTTCTTCTCTTTCGTTCTTCTTCTTCTCCACCATCTTTCTTTCTCTCCTTTCTCTCTCTTACCCCAGTCTCTCCTCTCTCTCTTTTTTCTCTTCTTTTTCTCTCCTCTCTCTCTCTTTTCTCTTCTCTTTCTCTTCTCTCTTTTTCTTGCTCACTTTCTCTCTCTCTCTTTTGCTCTTTTTCCACTCTCTTTCTCTCCCTATCAATCTTTTTCTCTTTTTTCTCTCACTCCTTCTCTCCCTCTCTTTTCTCTCTCTCCTCTCTTTTTTCTCTTCTCTCTCTCCTCCCTCTCTCTCTATCTCTTTTGCTCGATTTTCCTCACTGTTTCACTCCTCCTTTCTCTCTCTTATCTCTGCTCTTTTCCACCCTCTTTCTCTCCCTATCAATCTTTTTCTTTTTTCTCTCACTCCTTCTCTCCCTCTCTCTCTCTCTCTTTCTTTTGCTCACTCTCTTCTTCTCTTCTCTCTTTCTCTCTCTTTTTGCTCAATTTTCCTCACTGTTTCTCTCCTTTCTCTCTCTCCTCTCTCTCTTTATCTCTTCTCTTTTTGTCTTCTCTCTTTCCTCTCTCTTTCTCTTTTGCTTGATTTTCATCTCTGTTTCTCTCCTCCTTTCTCTCTCTTCTCTCTCTCTTTCTGTCTCTTTTTCTTGATCACTTTATCTCTCTCTTCTTTCTTTTGCTCTTTTTCCACTCTCTTTCTCTCCCTATCAATCTTTTTCTCTCACTCCTTCTCTCTCTCCCTCCCCCCCTCTCTCTCTCTTTTGCTCGATTTTCCTCATTGTTTCTCTCCTTCTTTCTCTCTCTCTCTCTTTATCTCCTCTTTTTTCTCTTCTCTCTCTCCTCTCTCTCTCTTTTTGCTTGATTTTCCTCACTGTTTCTCTCTCCTTCTCTCTCTTTCAGTATCTTTTTCTTGCTCACTTTCTCTCTCTCTCTCTCTCTCTCTCTCTTCTGCTCTTTTTCCACTCTCTTTCTCTCCCTATCAATCTTTTTCTCTTTTTTCTCTCATTCCTTCTCTCCTCTCTTTAATCTCTCTCTCTTCTCCCTCTTTCTACTCTCTGTTTCCTCTGCTCACGCTCTCTTTCTTCTCTTCTCTCTCCACTCTCTCTCCCTTCTCTCTTCTCTCTCCTCTCTCTCTTTCTTTTTGCTCACTCTTCTCTCTCTACTCTCTCTTTCTTTTGCTCTCTCTCTCTCTCTACTCTCTCTTTCTTTTGCTCACTCTCTCTCTTCTCTCTCTCTACTCTCTCTCTTTCTTTTGCTCCTCTCTCTCTCTCTACTCTCTCTTTCTTTTGCTCACTCTCTCTCTTCTCTCTCTCTACTCTCTCTCTTTCTTTTGCTCACTCTCTCTCTTCTCTCTCTCTCTCTCTACTCTCTCTCTTCTCTTCTTTGCTCACTCTTTCTCTTCTCTCTCTCTCCTCTCTCTCTCTCTCTTTCTTTTGCTCACTCTCTCTCTCTTCGCTCTCTCTCTCTCTACACTCTCTCTCTCTTTCTTCTCTCTCACTCTCTCTTTCTTTTGCTCACTCTCTCTCTTCTCTCTCTCTCTCTCTACTCTCTCTCTCTCTCTACTCTCTCTCTCTACACTCTCTCTTCTTTCTTTTGCCTCCACTCTCTCTCTCTTCTTCTCCTCTCTCTCTCTCTCTCTCTCTCTCTACTCTCTCTCTCTACACTCTCTCTCTTTCTTTTGCTCACTCTCTCTTTCTTCCCTTCTCTCTCTCCTCCTCCTGGGTTCCACTTGTGTTTTCTCAGAAGGACACGAGAGCTTCCTGAAGCGGTGGAACCTGTCTGTGTTTCTGCTGAACTGGAGCGACGGTGCAGTTCTGAGTAAAGCCACGCACTGAAGATGGAGGCCAGTGTTTTAGGACAAACAGAGAGACGCTGTCACCGTCAAACTCTGGAAAACAACTCGAAATATTTGCACAAGATAAAGTCTGATTCCATTGTGTAGATCGGGTGAAAGAGTGAATCTGTTCTTACACACTCAAACTTACCAAAGTCTTTGAAATCAATCAAACAAAACCCTGAACTCACAATAAAATACTGACAATTCATGCAGTATTTTTGCTTGAATTCAAATGTAAGTTACTGTAAATGTCTTATTCATGTTACCAAATTAAAACATTGTACAATACTAAGTCTATTAGTATGCACCAGGAACAGAGTCGACTGCAGCCACAGGACACCAGCCGAGGGCCCAGAAAAGAGATGAGGTCAAGACCAAACCTCCAGGCCCAGAGAAGAGATGAGGTCAAGACCAAACCCAGCCAGAGAAGAGATGAGGTCAAACCAAACCTCCAGGCCCAGAGAGAGATGAGGTCAAGACCAAACCTTCAGGCCCAGAGAAGATATGAGGTCAAGACCAAACCTTCAGGCCCAGAGAAGAGATGAGGTCAAGACCAAACCTCCAGGCCCAGAGAGAGATGAGTCAAGACCAAACCTCCAGGCCCAGAGAGGAGATGAAGTCAAGACCAAACCTCCAGGCCCAGAGAAGAGATGAGGTCAAGACCAAACCGTCAGGGCCAGAGAAGAGATGAGGTCAAGACCAAACCTTCAGGCCCAGAGAAGAGATGAGGTCAAGACCAAACCTTCAGGCCCAGAGAGGAGATGAGGTCAAGACCAAACCGTCAGGGCCAGAGAAGAGATGAGGTCAAGACCAAACCTCCAGGCCCAGAGAGGAGATGAGGTCAAGACCAAACCGTCAGGGCCAGAGAAGAGATGAGGTCAAGACCAAACCTTCAGGCCCAGAGAAGAGATGAGGTCAAGACCAAACCTCCAGAGCCCAGAGAAGAGATGAGGTCAAGACCAAACCTTCAGGCCCAGAGAAGAGATGAGGTCAAGACCAAACCTTCAGGGCCCAGAGAAGAGATGAGGTCAAGACCAAACCTTCAGGGCCCAGAGAAGAGATGAGGTCAAGACCAAACCTTCAGGCCCAGAGAAGAGATGAGGTCAAGACCAAACCTTCAGGCCAGAGAAGAGATGAGGTCAAGACCAAACCTTCAGGGCCCATGAGCCAGAGCCCAGCAGCCAGAGCCGACCACAGCTCTTCATATTTCATGAGTATTTTAAGTCGGTCAGATTGAAAATTGTGAACAAGCAATGAGGTAGTTAGTGACTGAAAAGGGGAATATATCGCAGTAACTACAATAACTTTTAAAATGAGTTACTCCCAACATTGCCTGGTGCACTCTGAAGATGTGCTCAGACTCTGGCATCACAAACAGTATGTACATCTCTGTTTCTATATCAGAAGCTAGAAGAGGTCTGCGCACCATAAACCCATAAGAGCAGTGGAGGTAGAGGGAGTAACAACATTTAAATTCCTCAGGATCCACCATCTTACCTGGTCACAAATCACAACACAGCCCATTAAAAAGGCCCACACTACTCTACATTCTAAGAAAGCTCAGGAAAGTTGGCATGAAAGCAGACATTTTGAGCAACTTTTACAAAAGTAAGTGGAGAGTGTTGTGACCAGCTCCATCATCGGTGGTTTGGAAACTTCACAGTGGAAAAAAGGGGCTCCAGTGTGTGATAAAGAGCTCACAGAAGATCTGTGGAGTGTCTGTCTTCTCTACAGGATATATACAAAACTCATTATTAAGGACCGGACACGCCCTTAGAACTCTCTGTTTGGTTCTAACAATGAACCGCTATTGATTTAAAAGTCTTTTAAGACTTTTAAATCATCAGTTTCTGTTACAAGTGCAATTCTTTTAAGCACAGCCTGGTTTAATGTGTCTCTAATGTAGGTTTCTATACTTTTGTTAAAAAAGAAGCAGGCAAGTAAGAATCTCTTTGCATAGTAATGTTTTTTACTTTGCATATGGCAATAAATCTTTGAGACTTTGAATCTCTGGATGCTTGTTCCACTGTTGTTAGGTTTGAGCTTTTTTTTTTTTTTGAGATTTGAGGTTTGAGCACCTTTTTCTATTTTATTTATTTATTTATTTTTTTGTTTGGCCTGGTGGGACCAGTTGGTCAGGGTCGGTTTGGCCGGCCCATGTAAACCTGAGAAAAGGCCTCTCAGTTTTCAAAGCCAACATGAGTTGAACTGTGTCAGCTTCCTGGGGTTTATGAAACAAAATGCTCTGTTAAAGACATAGGTGAGGGTTGTATTTAGTTGATTAAAAGTGACATTATGACTTTCTAGAGGAGAAACATGAAGATATAATTCAGTAAAAATACCAAACCTTGAAATATTTTAATTGGAATAATGATGCATCATTGATTATTCTCATGTAAATTGTGTGCATGAAGAAGACCCCTCCTCCTAAAAATATGTCCCCCTCCTCCTAAAAATATGTCCCCTCCTCCTATTCTTCAGCCCAGCTCACCCCCCGAAACAGCCGACTGCAGCCTATGGTCATGTTAATGTCAGGAATGCAGCCATTTCCTCTTCTCAATGCAAACAAAGAGAAGAGCAGCAGCACCGGGATGTCCCACCTCAGGATCATTGACCCACTGTCCACCGGGACATCCATCTCAGGATCACTGACCCACTGTCCACCGGGACGTCCCACCTCAGGATCACTGACCCACTGTCCACCGGGACGTCCCATCTCAGGATCACTGACCCACTGTCCGCGGACGTACCATCTCAGGATCACTGACCCACTGTCCACCGGGACGTCCCATCTCAGGATCACTTGCCAGATTTTCAGAGAGCAACAAGCGACCTAGCCTTTGGAATAAACCCAAAAACAAGCAACTTCAAACCCTCAATAAAAAAAGTTATAAAAAGAATACATTCTTTTGATCAAAAACTAGATTAAACTGTTGGTCATGTTGGCTTCGTGGTATTGGTCGTAGAACAAGAAAATGCTATTCTAACATCCCCAAACACCAACATGAGTGTACGAAAACAACCTGGGACAGTGAGTCAGATGTGAACCTGCAAGTATGACTTGGACTTGAGTCAGACTCAAGTCACTATAACGAAGTCTTGAGACTTGACTAGAAAAAAGACTTGAAAGTTGAAGGTCAGCGACTTGAGAAAACTTGATGCTTCTACATTCTCTCACCTCGTGAACTTTGTAAATCTACGTTCTCTCACCTTTAGTCGTGAGCTTTGGTAATTCTACTTTTTCTCACCTTTAGTCGTGAGCTTCGGTAAATCTACGTTCTCTCACCTTAAGTCATGAGCTTTGGTAAATCTACGTTCTCTCACCTTTAGTTGTGAGCTTTGGTAAATCTACGTTCTCTCACCTTAAGTCATGAGCTTTGCTAAATCTACGTTCTCTCACCTTTAGTTTGAGCTTTGGTAAATCTACGTTCTCTCACCTTCAGTCATGAGCTTCGGTAAATCTACGTTCTCTCACCTTCAGTCGTGAGCTTCGGTAAATCTACGTTCTCTCACCTTCAGTCGTGAGCTTCGGTAAATCTACGTTCTCTCACCTTCAGTCGTGAGCTTCGGTAAATCTACGTTCTCTCACCTTCAGTCGTGAGCTTCAGTAAATCTACCTTTTCTCACCTTTAGTCGTGAGCTTCGGTAAATCTACCTTCTTAAGGGCTTTATTACAAAACCTATTATTATTTCTACTTATAGAATAAAGTCATCCATATAAAAGAAAACTGGGATTAGGCTCATTTGGGGCTAAAGCGTGGGCACAGATCCACTGTGCTGTTTGCTGTCACTTCATTAGACTTTTACATGTTAAATGAACCTCCTGCTGCCAGGCCATTAGCAGAGATTTACACTGAGCCTATTTACAACCAAATGACCACGTCTGATACAACAACGAGTGAGGAGAGGAATCTGCAGAGCCTCAGACACACCGGGGTCACACTTTTTACATTCATATCTTTGGATCTGCATGTCATACATTTAGAAAAAGTAAACTTCAAACTGTCTGTTGGTGTCATTTTGTAGAAAACTCCAGTAAACGAGATACAAGCAGTTTAACAGACACTGTGACTTTGCAACAACCTCCCCCATTAGGAAAGTTGTGACAGTTTTAGAACATTAAGTTTGAATACATTTCCTAATATCTGATATTGAGCAAAGTGATAAGTTAAAGCATCACATTGTAAGATTTATTACAGAACATGTCTTAAATATTATGACAAACTGATGAAAACATTTGATCTTTTTCTTTGGTGAAGGAAAAACATTAACTGTGATTACACTGAAATGAATGCAATTCACAAAGGTTCTGAAAGATGAATACAAATTTTGTTGCAAATGTTTAATTATTGAGGAAAAAAGTCGAACAATGTATACAGGGATTTTCTGTCAACGTCACTTTCCGTGTATACATACACATTTACATTTGCATTGTGGACATACACATTTATATTTGTGTGGTATACATACACATTTATGTTTTCTTTGTGGATATACACATTTATATTTGCGTTGTGTACATACACATTTATATTTGCATTGTGTACATACACATTTATATTTGCATTGTGTACATACACATTTATAATGCACTGTGGACATACACATTTATAATGCACTGTGTACATACACATTTACGTTTACTTTGTGGACATGCACATTTACAGTTATGTTGTATACATACACATTTATATTTGCGTTGTGTACATACACATTTACATTTATGTTGTATACATACACATTTATATTTGCGTTGTGTACATACACATTTATATTTGCATTGTGTACATACACATTTAAAATGCACTGTGGACATACACATTTATATTTGCATTGTATACATACACATTTATATTTGCATTGTGTACATACACATTTATATTTGCATTGTGTACATACACATTTATAATGCACTGTGGACATACACATTTTGCGTTGTATACATACACATTTATATTTGCGTTGTATACATACACATTTATATTTGCGTTGTATACATACACATTTCCGTGAGAATAAGTAGGATTGTGATGTTCATTAAAAAAAAAAAAAAAAAAAAAGTTAATTTTGTTTAGACTTCCTGGATAAAGGTGTCTCCTCTTTTCCTTGGAAGAGTTTTGGAATGTGGTTAGTTCCATCACCGTCTGAGTCAGTTTGTAAACTAACATTCAACAGTTTTACATCCTGTTACTGAACAACTTCTGTAGAACTTCTACTGAACACAAATAAAATATGTACGACAACAGCACAAGTGTGTGACAGTAAAACACAGTGAACAGGACTCTGAGTTTGACCTGTTTTCACCAGTTTGTCTGTTTTGAAGAAGTTGGTTTGGACTTGTCTCTCTTAGACTCGGGACTTGACTTGGACTTGTCTCTCTTTGACTTGGGACTGGACTTGGACTTGTCTCTCTTTGTCTTGGGACTTGACTTGGACTTGTCTCTCTTTGACTTAGGACTTGACTTGGACTTGTCTCTCTTTGTCTTGGGACTTGACTTGGACCTGTCTCTCTTTGACTCGGGACTTGACTTGGACTTGTCTCTCTTTAGTTCCAAACCTCATAAACACCACCCATTCACATCCAACCAATCCAAAATCAGATAAATGCAATAATCTGTTGTTTACTCCTCTTCTAAAACTGCCACGTTCTTCTTTTGTTCTTGAATATTTTGCCGTTCTTCCCTCACACTCCAGGCCTGTATTGTCTCTCCTGTCCGTACTTGTTCAGATGTCGATGACGTGGGGACTTTTCCGTCTTTGTAACCGCTCTAACTGAAATGCAAATGAGCAGCAGCTGGACTCTACCTGTGTCTGAGCACCTGCCGTTTGTGTTTACTCTGCTCACACTCACCTGCCTCCACACAGGACAGGGACAGGACAGGACAAACCACTCATTATTTATTCTATGACATTTAAAAGACACACATTATGAATTATGTGTGTTGTTCATTCAGATTAGTCTTGGCTGATTGGCTGGAGCTACAGAAATGCTCTAAAGAGTCTGGATGGATGATGGATGCAAACCTGACTTTGAGTTTTAATCCTTGTCTAAAATTGCTTCCTTATCAAAAGCACAAGTTGATGCTCACTCATATATCACGGTACAGTCTGTGGCGTTGTTCGCTTTAAACATTATTTGTGTACCAGCCAATAATGTTGAAGAAAACAAAGAGTAGCTCGATGTGTGCTAACAAACCGGATGTATTATACTTCCATGTGTATGATGCAAGACACTGGAGGGACAGAAGTGAACAGGTTGCCATAGTAAAGAGTTTATACTGTTGCTAAACAAGCTTAAACTAAAATATTTTTTATCTTAACCTTGTTCCTATAATATACCCATCACCCTAACCCTTTCTTAAACGTGCCTGTTCTCCTGAACCTAATGACCGTCCCTCCGAACCTGACTATGAAGCATTTACCAAGACCACCCCAGGACCAGTTATTACAAATGTTATCTTTTGTAAATAAACACTTTGGGTCTATGTTGTTTTTTACGTGTCAGTTCATCACTTTCTGTCTGTCAAAGTTATTGATTGTCATAGAAACTGAAACCTGATCTAACAAAAGCGAAAAAGTCTCTGCTGCAATTTCAAGCATCAAAATGAAGTTTGTCTGCAGTCAGACACTTGTAAATGTATTTGCTAAAATATGGTTGTATTCTATTTAAATCTTTTGCGAGGCATCTGGCTGCAGACCTCCAGCAAGAGGTGGGCGGGACGTACAGACCAGACGTTTCATATTTTCACAAAGTTGTAAACTTTCCCAAATGACCTGATCTAACCCCAGCCATAATCCTAGCCTAACTTTGCTCATCTTTGGGGTATAAATGTTGGAATTTATGTACAGTACAGACCAAAAGTTTGGACACACTTTCTCATTCAAAGAGTCTCCTTTATTTTCATGACTATGAACATTGTAGATTCACACTGAAGGCATCCAAACCATGAATGGCCAGAAGGAGAGTGATGAGCTGGCCTCCACAGTCACCAGACCTGAACCCAGTCCAGATGGTTTGGGGTGAGCTGGACCACAGAGTGAAGGCAAGAGGGTCTACCAAGTGCTAAGCAACTCTGGGAACTCCTTCAAGAATGTTGGAAGAACATTTCAGGTGACGACCACCTGAAGCTCATCAAGAGAATGACAAGAGTGTGAAAGCAGTAATCAAAGCAAAAGAACCTAGAATATTTTTGGCCATTTACTATACTTCCACATGTGTTAATTCATAGTTTGGAGACCTTCAGTGTGAATCTACAATGTTCATAATCATGAAAATTTAAAAAAAAGTCTTTGAATGAGAAGGCGCGTCCAAACTTTTGGTCTGTACTGTACATTCACTAGCCACGTGTGAGAGGAGACTATAAATGGGTCTGGTCAGTACAACCTGTGGGTCTGTGGAGGGAGGTGGGCTGTATGTGTCTGCAGCTAGACTCTCTGATTTTTTCCAGGGGTTGATAAATTGTATGGAGCATAAAGTATGAAATCATACACTCATACCTTTCCTGTTGCACATGGAAGTGTAATGGCTCCTGACATAATGCCTTTAGCTGACACAGAACGTTCTACAGTATATTGTGTGATGTCAGCGACTGAGATCCAGAGCTCATGGTCTGGTCACCACTCCCCCCGTCTGTGTTTCAGATCAACTCCACAACGTACGGGCCAATCAGATGAGTTTATTTGTGTGACGCAGATGAAACAAAGGAGCTGATTGGTCGTCTGTCATTTAGACCAAAATGTCACATTCAAATCGTTTTGTGCTTTGCTCATTGATTCTGCAGAAATCTGTTCCACCTGATATTATATATTCTTTCTAATTTTTGCATGATATTGTCCAGAATCTTACCGTGGAGCTGGTGGTAGTGTGCGCGCGGATCTTGCGCTGGACGCCGTCTCGTCCCCGGAGCACAGGCGACAATTCCAGTGGCCTTGTAGATTTGCTCATATTGGCTCCTCTCTCACGCAGCTATTTCCCTCCGCACTTGCTCGTTTAGCTGTAAACCCACTCTGGATTCGACAAAAGTTTTGGAAAGGACCTTTGCTTGTAAGTGTCCTGCAGTACTTCAGTGCCTCGTCGCTACTTTTGTTAGACAAGACAACTTAACAATTCCAGAGTGGCTCCGTGACAAATAATAAGCACACCCACAATACAGTTTGCCGTTTCCGTGGCACAAATCCCTTTCCGCTTATGACAGGATAGCTCAGAGAGCTGCTAGGTTTGGAGTTTCCCGGTCTTTCTTAACAATGTCCAGCTTTTCTTGAAAAGTCCGTCTTAAAAAGGCTTTACCAATAAATTTGCAACCAAATCGAATTCTTCTCTCCCTTTAGCCACTGTGACAAACCGCTATCAAAACAACAATAACATTGCTTGATTGAGCTCAGCCAATCAAATGTCGTAGTTCTCCTGACGTTGACGGTGGTCTGCTAGAAGGCCTTAGCGTCGTCGACGTAAAATCTGATTGGTTGAAGCAACAGTTTGATTTTAAGAGACGGTGCCTTCAAAACTGATTGAAGGCCTCGGGCAGATTCACTGACCCTGACAACAACTGATGCTGAAATATGATTGGTTAAAACAATATATTTTGAAATACACACCTAAAAGCTGCGAAACGATGGGAAATGCTGCGAAGAAGCTGATAAATAATTATTGAATAATGATTAAGCATGCCTGCACTAAATATCATTTATATCAGTTTGTTATTTAGACATTTTGAGGCCAGCAGAGAAGGCTTTGCAGGCCCTGACGTCCACCACTGCTGAAACCTCTTTTACTCTTCACTGATCCCAAAAACATCATGGCAGCTGGAAACTGAATTATTAATGACAGAAGTGAGACTGTGCTGCTAAAAACACAACAACAAAACAACAGTCACAAGAACCAAGTATGTTCAGCTCGCCGTAATACCGTCAGACTTTTGAGGACACTATATTTTGTCTCCCAAAGTCTGCAAACTAAACAAAACCAGGTTACATGTGAGACCCATCCTGCCTCACTAATTGCAGCGAGAAACATAATCATATAATCCAAACAGGCTTATTGATTCGAGTGGAGCGTCCCTTTGTCTGCCGGGCCCTGGTAAATGTTTAAGCCGGGGCCCGTGCCGGATCACTGTGAGCGTGTGGTGGGAGGGGTCCTGCCTGCCAGCTGTCCCGCTCTGACCCCCTCCTCTTAAAAAGCAGCACTGAGACATGCATTGTTCTGCCCCAAAAAGACAGACACGAGGGGGCTGCCATCTGCCGTGTGGGCCCCCCTCCTCCCTCCCTCCGGCCGACGGTCCTGGTCTGGGACGGCAGCACCAGCACGCACCAGGCACAAACACAAACACGGGACGTCAGCTGGGACAAAGCGGGAGGAGAGAAGGAGGTGTTTGGGGTGATTTTTACAGTGTTTAGATGGGTGATAGAGAGAGAGAGATATGTCTTTTTGCACATGAAAGTATAAGAACTAGTCCCAACATTGGCTCACTGTATAGGACCATTTTTCAGTTCCTAGTACTTTTTTCCCATTTCAGGCATGTTCACACAGAGCAGGAACTATGGACTGGGGCCACACTTTAGGGACTTTTTTTAGCTCCTGCTCTGGGACAGATACATATTTGCTTAAAATAAGTTTTTCTATCTAGATAAGGTAAACCAGGAGAGAAGATCTCAAAACAGGTCAAATAATCTTAGTCATTTTGTTGCAGTGAATCCTGGATTACTAAACAGGGTTGTACAGATTTTAACTTCAGCTTTTCCATGATTTTTCTATGACTTTTCCAAAACAATTCACAATGTTAAATTCCAAATACTTTTGAATATAAATACTTTATTGAGTGAATTTTGTTCAAACAAAAGAGCACAATCTTTCAGTTTAATAAAGTTAAATGTATTTCCCCATCTTAACAAAAACTGTTTTATTTAATCTATTAAATTAATTGTTAAGACCAGGAGTGCACAGTGGCAGAGAGGCTTCCCAATCAGGAGGTCGTGGGTTCGACTCCCGGGTCGGACCACATTAACCTCCGAAAACCTGCATGTTTAGGTCCATTGGGCTTCACTGTAAAACCGGAGAAAACCCACGGTGACACGGGAAGAACATGCAAACTCCACCCAGAGCGATGGTGAGATGTTGGTATGGTCCGACCCGGGAGTCGAACCCACGACCTCCTGATTGGGAAGCCTCTCTGCTACTGTGCACTCCTGGTCTTAACAATTAATTTAATAGATTAAATAAAACAGATTTTGTTAAGATGGGGAAAATACATTTTACTTTATTAAACTGAAAGATTGTGCTCTTTTGTTTGAACAAAATTCACTCAATAAAGTATTTTATATTCTAAAGTATTTGGAATTTAACATTTTCATGTTTTATGTCTAAAAATCACTAACACATTAAATCTATTAATGTGTTTTGTGAATTGTTTTGGAAAATTCATAGAAAAATCATGGAAAAGCTGAAGTTAAAATCGGTACAAACCCTGTTTAGTAATCCAGGATTCACTGCAACAAAAGACTTGAAATAAGCATATTCATCTTAAAAGACTCATTTTAAGATTTTTTCACTAATAAAACCTGTCTGACTAAGATTCTTTGACCTGTTTTGAGATAGAAAAACTTATTTAAGCAAATATGTATCAGGTCATTCTACAGAAACAGTGCCTTTTGTGTCATTAGACTTTAGTGGAAGACAAAACTACAAAAATCATCAAAGTCTGTGTTTTTAATTTTAAATGTTTTTTTTAAAGTGTTCAATTTTAGATTATAAACTTGATTATGTAGGTTTTTCATTTTTGCCAGTTTGCAGGTTATATTTCCATCTCAAGGAAAGACATTTTCATAAAACTTTTTAGTGTTTTTTGTTTTAGTTTTATGTCATTTACTCATCATACATTTTTATTGGTAAATAATTATTGTTTTTTTTTTAACAAAAGTCAAGATGTGTGTGTGTCCTTGAGTTGACAAACCACCATCACATGAAGCTGGTCTCTTATTGACCCTATTTTGTCCTGCCCACTTTTCTAGGACGTGCACTTCCTGTTAAGCTGCATTTAGCCTGTAGATTTCAGTCAATGGGTTATTTTAACTGTCATATTTAATTAAAATTGACAGACAGACAAACAAACACAATAGCTACTTTAACAGAGCTAAACAGGAAGTGCATTTCCAAGCCAAGGGATGACAAAATAGGGTCAATAGAAAGTGTGTTGTTACGTCAAGTGGCAGGACAAAGATTAAAGTGACATTTTTAGAGCCACTAGAGGCACCAAGTTTAAATGTACATATTCTAATCTTAGATGGGTCTGTAAAGCATAACCATACCACTCGTCACGCAAAAAACAGCAAGATATCTTGTTTTGTTGCTTCTGACACAACTTTAAATGCATTGAAAATGTAGTTTAAATGTTAAAGTTTGGTTTCTACCATTTTAGGTCAAGTTTTACCTCCCGTCACATCCCACCACGTCACATTCTGTCAAATATCAAAGTGACAGTATAATACAAAAAAAAAGATCATGTATGAGGTGGACAAATATATTTTTCTGGGGGTCTTTTTGGTTGTATGTATGTTAAAATAGGATTACTTGAGATCATTTTTTGAAAATTTTTGAGCCAAAAGGCACCGTTTCTGTAGAATAACCCATCTGTTTTAAGCCAGAATTGCTTGAATCAAGAATAGATTTGCTTAAAAATAAAAGAGAATAATAAAGAGAACTTGAAACTAGCATTTTCTGCTCAAAACAACTAGATTAGTCAAATGTTCTTACTGCACTGGCAGATTATTTCACTTGAAATAAGACATTTTTACTTCAAAATAGGCTAATTTTTCTTATTTTTTGCAGTGTTACTTTAACATTCCAAAACGACTAAGCGTTTAAAGGAGACTATTTGTCGAATTCACTTTTTAAGTTTTTAATCTTGTTATAATGACCTTCCTTCACCATTTGTTTACTCAAAGTTATATTTGAATTGATTCATGCATGTTGGAGTAATCTTGTTTTGTTCTTCAGCAGCAGCTCAAGTAGTTTTCACCACCACCTAGCCCCTCCCACTTGTCTGTATTATTGATATAATTCAAAAGATGAAAACTCAAAGTGAAGCATAATGGTTCAAACTGTCCCATAACATTTCCAACAATAATATTTGTTTTTTAAATCTGTTGCTTTTACAGTTACATTTTAAAACAAAGAGGCGGAGCTTATCAGTTCTGCAGTTTTGAACAGGAAGTCAGTAGAGCTGTTTTAGATCAACTTTGTGTTTTACAATGAACAAAAGGTACATTACTGATGGTATATGTTCTAATTTCTTACTAAATATAAAAAAACACACAATAGGTCCCCTTTAATGAGACCTTTAAGAAATTCCCTCCATTTGCAAAGATTTGTATTCTCCTGTAAAAAACAATTCTTCGGACTTCTTCGCGCTTTATTCCGTCCTCATTACCTTTTGCAAAACAATGACATTCCTGCGCAACATTTAAACGCGTAAATCTCCTTTTTTTTGCGGACAAAGCGCAGCACCAGCCGCTCGTTTACATGACACTAGTCGCCAGCTGAACCGCTCATCCATTTTTTTCCTGCTTTTTGGATGCGTGCCACCCCCCGCCGTAGCTCCTCCTCCTCCCTCTCTCCCTCTCTCTCTCTCTCTTTACGCACGCTGCTTTTGATCCCACGGGGACTCGGAGCGCTTACATTCCTCTCATTCCAGCCCGCAGTGGAACAATCGCCTCTCTCTCAGTTATTTATTAGCGCTGTGAGGCTCTCTCCTGCTCAGTCTGCTCCGGGACGCACGGCGCGCACACACACACGGACCACGTACATGGAACCGCGAGCGACGTTTGCGTGGATTTACCCGAACTGAGAAAGAAGGAGACTTTTGGACGAGATTACACGGGATTTATATACGCGCGTTTTCGGGGGATGTTACTCTAAGATAAACAGGTACATTTAGAGTATTTTTACGCGGTTTTGTTTTGCTTTGTCTGTGTAGCGCGGGAGGCTAATTGTTTGTAATTTGGAGGTATGGAGGAGATTAAGCTAAAGATTTGATTAGCTTCGTTTTTACTGCATTTATTTATAATTTACTCTTCACTGACCTGCTTATCTTGAGTTGATTTGTGGTTGAAAACATGTACTAGACTTTCTAACGTGTTGTGAACGGTCTGATTCAGTTGTATGTGGGATGATGTTTACTGCGTTAGTTTTGTGGCTCTGGAGTGAGAGCAGACTATAAAACAGGATCTGGGCTGACATCATTGACAGGGGTATTTCCAGAAACAACATCACTCTGCACTGTGCACATGCCACTCATGTTTTCTGCTAAAACACACCTGGACTGTGACATGCTGAGCTCTTTCTCATGCTTTTGTCTTTGTCGTAGATCAGACTTGTTGAAGCGCCCTGTGAACATTGTGAACATGAGAACAGCAGAAGACTCGTCTGGGACAGTCCTGCACAGACTGATCCAGGAGCAGTTACGTTACGCCAACATGAGCGATGCTCGCACTCTACTGGCCATCCAGCAGCAAGCCCTGCGCGGAGGCAGCAGCAGCAGCGGAGGAGGCACAGGGAGCCCCCGGTCCTCTCTGGAGAGTCTGTCCCAGGACGACAGCCCTTACATTTACATGAACACCAGGCAGGAGCCGCAGGGAGAGGAGTACCAGGGAGAGGGCTGTCCGAGAGCCCCCTGTACCACCTGCACACAGAGGAGCTGCCCACGTACGAGGAGCACGGCTTCTGATCTCACAGAAAGGCCTGGATCTGTGTCCCGAGGAGCAGTGGGACATGAAGAGGGAACACGTCCGCTCCCTCAGTGAGCGGCTCATGCAGCTCTCTTTAGAGAGGAGCTCAGCCCGACAGCAGCTTATGCCCTCCTCTCACAGCTATCCTCAGCTCTACAGCACCGGGACGTCAGCACAGAGAGCTCCTCCAGAGTACTGTCCCACCAAACTGCCCGAGTACATGCTCAGCCACTCACAGGACAGTCAGGGACAGTTCTACAGAGAGCCGCCCCCGTTCTACTCCCAGCACAGGTAAAGCACACTCAGGTTTCTGTCACAAGTCTCCTGACTGGACTCATCTAACCTCTCCTGTGCTCCAGGTATGTGCCAGCCCAGCCCCCCACAGCGTGGCCCTGCAGCGGGACAACGAGCGTCTGAGGAAGGAGCTGGAGGTGGCCACAGAGAAGGCGTCCCGTCTGCAGAAGGTGAGCTCACTCAGGTGTGGGACTGCGGGGTGCTGTTCACACACGTTCACTATGTTCCCGCAGTCGTGTGGAAAATGCCGCTGGAGCAGTTTGTGAGACACACACCCCAGTCCTGTGGGACGTTTGCAGTGACACGGGACTTTGGCACATTCTTTGTCTTTTAAATTTTGTCGGCTCAGGGCTGTGACACCTGGGGCTCACAAGTGTTCTCTGAGGAATGTAGCATGGACGTTTAGTTAGTGAAGAAGACATCTGCCTGCGGCCTTCAAACACTTCCACCTGCTTCATTCAGAAACGTGTAAACTGTGTGTGTTGTGTTTGCAGCTGGAGGTGGAGATCCAGAGAATATCTGAGGCTTACGACACGCTGATGAAAGGCTCGTCCAAGAGAGAGAGTCTGGAGAAAACCATGAGGAACAAACTGGAGGCAGAAATAAAGAGGCTGCATGACTTCAACAGAGACCTGAGAGGTGAGCAGGACCTTCACAAACACACAGGATCCATACTCCATGTGATAGTTTTGTGTAAGAGATTTGATCAGTTCAGTATTTTTAGACTTCTTTTTGTGTCCTGGCATTTGAAGTTTTTTCATTTCTCCATTCTTTAACAAACATGTCAGCGAAATGTACAAATACGGCTTTGGAAAACTGCTAAAAATATCACATTCATCTTCCCATTTTCTGTTTTCTGGGGTATTTTAAAAGCTCAGTTGTCCTCCTGGGTTTGACTCCCAGACTGTCGCTTCTTTCGTGGAGTTTGCATGTTCTCTCTGTGGCTAAATATGTTTCTTTTGCGGGTGCTCTGGTTTCCCCTGCCACTAAATCATGCGCTAAAACAGAAGTGACATTTACTCGGTTCATCAGAGGGTCTAATTTGGCTCGCGAACACAAAAAGACCGGCAAAGGACACCAAACTCATGTGCAATCTCTTCAAATATATGAATAAAAGACAAATTAACAATCAGATTATTTCAGATAAACTTTTAAAATGCAAATAACAACTAGGTTTGGCCCTCGGCAGGCTTCAGTGTAATATATTTTTGTTAGTTTTGATCCACAGAGGATAAATGTTTGGGTATTCTTGTTCTAGAGCAGTGCTTCTCAAACTTTTTCACTTGCAACCTTCAAATAATAACAGTCTTTAGTCTTATGTTTGGTTTAATGTTGAGGACATAAGATTTAAAAATCATCTGTTGTCAGAAAAAAAAGGAATCGATCCCCAAGTTGAGAACCACAGTGCTAGAATATGGCTGTTGGGCACATTCGCGGATACTAGGAATGGGACAATATCCAAAATAATATTGAATTGTTCCATAATGGCGTTTCAGTTCAAGTCTAGTGTTGGTTGGCTCCATAGAGCTGTTTTGTCATTTTTGTGCGGTTAGGAATGAGTTACACATTTTTGAGCACACTCAAATATAAGCCACACCAGCTACATTTTATAAAGAAAACAAAAAGGTCAATGAGAATCTTATAATATAATATTTTAGCCCTTTGGTTGTACGTAAGAGGCAGAATTCAAAGTTTGTGAAAAAAAGTAGTTATTGTTTAGAAATTATGGTAATTCATCATTTTCTCTCTTTTTTGTCATTTCTCAGTCAGAGGAAGTAAAACAGCAGCTTAATGATGTTATACACTGCAAAAAATAAAAATCTAACTTAGATAAACTGACTTGAATTACGCATATTCATCTTACAAGACTCATTTAGGATTTTTTCACTTAAAAAGACCAAGTCTGACTAAGATTATTTGACTTGTTTTAAGATATTCTCTTCTGGTTTACCTTATCTAGATATAAAACCTTTTTTAAAGCAAATATGTATATTTTCTTAAGCCATAATTGCTTGAATCAAGAATAGATTTGATTAAAAATCTTGTCAAGAGAACCTGAAACTAGTATTTTCTGCTCAAAACAACTAGTTTAGTCAAATGTTCTTACTGCACTGGCAGATTATTTCACTTGAAATAAGACATTTTTACCTCAAAATAAGGCCTTGAAAGGACTTTCAAGCAGTGTATTCTTATTGGGGGAAGTTTTGTCAGTCTGTGCCCTTTTGTTTCATAGACATTACCACAGGAACGACTGAAATATGAACTTTTTTAGACATTATGTTGATAAACTTCTGATTTAATCCACTAAAAACTACTATAAATTAGAGTTCGAGTTGGAGGATGATACCGCTAATAAATCCAAGCTCCGCGCTCCCCAAAACTGAACAGCCTGACCTTATCTTTTCACAGAACAACTGGAGTCCGCGGCCAACAAAAGTGCACAAAGGAATCGGACAGCTCGGACCCCAAACACCACGTCTTTGTCAAACTCCTGGAGCAAAGTAAGTGCCTTCCACAAGTCCGTTATAAAACTACACAACACACAAACATTTCTCTATCTCTTTCATGGCATAAACAAACGTGGCCTAAATTCCTGGGATTGTTGCAAGTATTTGAGTCTGTTCCTGCATTAGCCTCGCCCCTCCTCCTCCTTCCTCTCTCTCTCTTCTCGTCGGTCTCACATTTGCATGATCACTGCTGACTTCTTTCTGTGATTTGTCTGGGACGCGGCGCAAGCGTGACCCCCCGGCCCGGCCTCTGTCCTTGTTTGGGCTGCACTTTGACTAATGGGTTAATCTGAGTCGGAGCTCCGGGGGGGGGGAGATTTCCGAGCCTTGAGCCGTTCTGCACTGACAAATGTGAAATTTTAAAGCATGGAGGAATGTTAGCCCGAGGTGATCACAGACACACTCAGACAATGAGGCAATTTGTAGTGAGGTAATTTCCACTTAAATCAGGTCGTACACTTGTTTATGGGTTGGATTCTGTGGGAAAATACACTTTTGTTAGTGTTCAAGTGACATTGTGTAACCATGTGGAGATGGAAAATCGAATTTGTAATTGTACTGAAATAGGAACTAAAGCAGGACTGGGCAAGTTCTACCCGAGAGTCAAACCCAGACAAATGAATGCAAACATCAAAAAGAAAAGAAATCTATTAGTATTAAATCAAAGTATAAAAGTCAAAGTATCTAAGCTTTATGTTCGCTTAATGTTGGGTTGACTAACTGTGTAATGTCTGCAATGAATAAGAAAGAATTGTAGTTCTTGTCGAGAGCAGAATGCTGCGCTCTGATTGGCTGTGTTTGGGTGGTCCTCTACAGTTTCACTTTGTTGTTTGTAAGAAGATGTTTGGAACATGGATGTGTTCAACTAACTGGATAGGACATTGCTAGTTTAACACCATCTGGAGTTGTGGTAGTGGCTGCTCCGATGGTTCTGCAGCGGGAACGTCTCCTCAGTCCAGAAAACATTTGAAAGCACAAACTGCTGCTGCTCGCCTCACACTTCAAAAAGGTTGGACTTTGTGACAAATCTAGTTTAGACCTAGTTTTATATCATAACATTTCTCACTGTTCAAAAGTGTTCAGTTTTGTTAAAAATAACTTTTTATACTTCAGCTTCGGCTCTAGCCTGCTCGCTCTTGCTCTGATTGGTCGGCGTGTTACGCGAGCCCACGCAACGTCCGCGTGAGAGAAAGAACCACTGCACATGTTCAGTGGCCGGAGGTTAGCTGAATCGGAGCTAGTTAACTTGCAACAATGTGCCACTGAGAGCAGCCATTGACGCAACGCGGCGACTATCTTTTATCACTGGGGCTTAGTTTTGATTGCCTGGAAAATCCAGATGATATATTGAAAATCTTTCGTCTGGCCAACGTGTCCCTCTTTCGGATTTCTGTAGCCGTGATTGACAGATTAATTAGCCAATCAGAGACACGCATTTTCCGCTGTGTAAAAACCAACATGGCTGCTCCCGACGATGATCTGAAATGCAGGCGGAGGGCGTGGTGACCAGACCCACTCTTCGCAGTTTGCTGAAGTGTGGGTTCTGGATCCCAGGCAATAGTTTTGAAGCCATGATTGCAACCAATAAAAGTTTAGGTGGCAACCTCACCCTAACCATGTGTCTAAGGATTCAGGGGAGAAAGTGTGACGATTTAAAACCTAAATCGTGTTTGGAATGTAAAAATCAGCTACTCCACCTGTAAGTGAGGCAGAATACTTTGAATGTTTTCACTTGAGCATAAACACACAATAGATTAAACTTTATCATTTTGATCCTTACAGCAAGCCCCAAATGTGTGGAAGTAGGGCTTGAAGCCAGATCACATTTCAATGTTATCACGACACTTAGACAGTTTCTTTTCCTATTGTTTTCTCACTATCGACACCTAAATCCAGCTGTCAAAATCTGACCAGTGTTGCCAGATTTTCAGAGAGAAACATGCGACCTTAGTTACCTTACCTTACAGTAAAAGTTAATAAAAGAATCTATTAATTAGAACATGTGTGTTACTGCAAAACAAGGGTAGGCCCTATGTGTTTTTCTTACATTAACAATGACTTTTAGACATAAAAACATGCTAAAAATACTTGTTTCAGTTTATAAATTGCTATATTTTAATAAATCAAACCTGAAAAACTGCTAAGCTTCATTCATTTTATGACTTAAAAGCACAGTTCAAAAGAGACTTTAAAAAAGAAGTTGCTAAAAAGGGTTGGAAAAATAGTTTACATTAGAACAGTTTGTTTAAAGTTTGTTGTTAAAAGTTTGATTATTTCATAAAACTGGTCACAAACGTTAGGAAAGGTGATGTGTTAGACAATGAAACTATTTACTGAACAATCGTTAAATTGCGAGTTTTGTCTCCAATAATCTCCACACTAACGCTGGATGTAATTGCACTAATGGTCTGTAATATTTGAGTTGAATTCTATTTGGAGCTGCGTGTTTACTCGGGGCATTCCTGGGCCGCTGGCAGTACAAAGCTGTCTGTGTGCGTAAGTGGATAAGAGGAAGTCTGCATTCCACCCAAAGGCATGCACTAATGTTGTGTAATCAGCCTCATTTCAGAGCAGCACAATCACAGTCCAGGTCCTTTAATCAGGGAGAAAGCACTTTTGTGTGGCTGGCATGGTGAGCAGGTGTGGAAAGTATTTTAACAAACACTAAGCACAAAATATGTTATACAGGTGTTGGGAAGTAATAAATGTGTGTACTGAAAATACATAATTAGAGTAACTGAATTATCACAGTTACTTTTTCATTTGAAAGTATTTGGACTACAGTTTTTTGTCTTGTGACGCTTTTGACAAAAGTGAGAAAACACTCCAATTGTGTTGCATGTGTGACGCACATCAAAGGCCACTACCATGGGAGTCCCACAAGGCTCCGTCTTTGGGCCATTGCTTTTTGCTGTTTATAGAAACGGTCTTCCTGCAGTTTGTGGTGATGTGGACACCCAAATGTATGCGGATGATACTTGTTTATGTACATGGTTGTGATGTGACCAGTGTGGCAAAACACCAACTAATGTCATGGGAAACATCTCACTTTGGCTACAATGTGCTTCTCTCACTCTGACACACACAACATGTTTTTGCATTTGAGGTCTTTAATTATTTGTAGATTTTCAAAAGTTTCCGGAAGACTAAGTGCTCTCTTTGAAATACAAAGTTAAACAACACTATGCAACCTTTTATGTGTAGATAGATGAGTTGTATGCTATATTGTGGAATATTATAGAATAACATTTTCGTGAAAACAAGCTGGAGGAGACCTTCTCAAGACACATTGAACTTTGGGGAAATTTAAACATTGTCAAAGTTAAAACACACATTTTTATGATGCATTTTAGTTCATTCAGATCTATTTTGGGGGGGAAAGTTACACAATGTGCTTTGAACAGATTAAGTGCTACCAGGTTTTACTTATTTGTCAAATCATAACATCTGTGTCATTTATGTGGATTTTGGCCCAGATTTACACTCTGGTTGCTAGGTAACATATAGAGCTTGGGGTAAAAAAAAACATGGTTACCATGGAAATAATGGCAAGTCCGCCATGTTTGTTGCAGGTTTTGTAAACTTACATTGGAACACATCAGCCAAAACATTATACAAAGTAAATAAACCAGCCATTAAACAAACCAATAAACTGCTGGGTCAATACAGACAGTTATTTATCACACTGTCAGAATATGCTTTTATTTACACTATTTTAAGTATATAGACATTAAACATCTAACATTCATAACACATATTAACATTCTTCTGACGACCTTAAGCCTGTATTTGCAAACCTCATCAAAACGCCAAACTCAGCCAATACTGACAAATGCCTGAGCTGCCATACTCACTTTAATCAGTTTTCCTTTGTTTCACCGTCACTCTTTACTTTGTGTTTTGCAGACGAGGAGCAGCAGCGAGAGAAGGAGCATTTGGAGAAGCAGGTCCTGGCTCTGCGCGTGTCTGCGGAGGAGGCCCAGAGGAGGCGGGACGTCCTGGAGCAGGCACTGTCCCAGGCCCAGACCAGGAGCCGTGTGCTGGAGGAGGAGCTGAGCAGGAAGAGGGC
Source organism: Mugilogobius chulae (assembly GCA_038363315.1). Classification (NCBI taxonomy): domain Eukaryota; kingdom Metazoa; phylum Chordata; class Actinopteri; order Gobiiformes; family Gobiidae; genus Mugilogobius; species Mugilogobius chulae. The sequence goes on along the minus strand of CM076412.1, from coordinate 4,357,679 downwards.
GTACGTGCAGAAGGTGGAGGGTCTGCAGAGCTCGCTGGCCCAGCTGCAGGCGGCCTGTGAGAAACGAGAGGCTCTGGAGCTGAGGCTGAGGACCAGACTGGAGCAGGAGCTGAAGAGTCTCCGAGCGCAGCAGGTACAAACTAGTCAATCATGTGATGGGTTAGATTTTTAGTCAGGCTCCTGGCATATTTTGAGAGACCAGAGTTGTCGTAGGGCCTTAAAAAGTCTTCAATTGACTTAAAATGGAAATGGGAGGTCTTAAATTTCCACTTCCTGCTTCTGTACAATGCAAACGTCTATATGTTCGGAAGAGTGAGTGGCGGCGCGCAAAAGGTGCTGTGGCCCAGGGGCTCGCTCCAATGTATTGTTTGTGACCATGATAAAATTAATGTTTTTTAATGTGCTCGAGATTTTAAATATTGATATTTAAAAGTCTTACATTTAGTACTAAGACCTGTGCAGGAACACTGGTTATTCTGAAGTGTGCGCTCTTCTGTCGTGACTTTAGATTTTTCTCGCATGCACAGTGTGAGTTTGGGGATCATTTTGTATTTTCTAAAATCACACAGTATAAGCTCAGATGCTGACTGTAGAACGTTGTTGTCCAGATGACTTATCCATGATTTGTTTTGTCTTCAGAAGCAAAGCAGCACCAGCAGATCTTCAGAAGTCAGTGCGTCCACGTTGGAGCAGCAGCTGAGGGAGAAAGAGGAGCGGTCTTGGCTCTGGAGGCTGACATCACAAAATGGGAGCAGAAGTATCTGGAGGAGAGCACCATGAGGCAGTTTGCCATGGACGCCGCTGCTACTGCTGCTGCCCAGAGGTACAACTACACCACAGTCCAAGTCTACACAGACCTTTAATGGAATTATGTTTTAGACAATATTAAAGCTGTGGTGCCTGATTTTCAAGATGAAAAACAGAAAGTATATATTTAAATTTGTATTATAACTTTCTTGTTCTTGCACATAGTTAATATTTAATGTACATTACGTTCATTTTTTGGTGCTCTTATATCTAAAGAACTTTTTTTGTTGCAAATAGCAAAGTAAACTTTAGTAGTTTAATAACTGAAAATATTAAAGCTATGGTACCTCTTCGCATAGCAAAACAGGAAGTACTGTAGAGATTTAAATTTGTGCTACAACTTTCTTGTTCTTGAGTATAGTTAATATCACAGCAAAACAGGAAGTAGGTAATTAAATCCGTACAACAACTTTACTTCTTGATTATAAATGATGACTTCACACTAGGAAATCGCCTAGTAACCATGTTACACTGGCCCAAACTATTTATTTTATTTTATTTTTTTTTGACACATAGAAGTACATACAACATGGCCATACCTGTTTGTCAAAGCCTGATCCCGTCAAATCTCAGAAGCTAACAAGTTAGGGCCTGGTTAGTACTTGGATGGGAGACCGCTGGAACACCAGGTGCCACAGTGGGACGATAAGAGTAGTGTCCTTGGGCAAGACACTTGCCTCAGTGTCTGTTACACTGGGTGAGTGGATGCTAGATTGTAAAGTGCTTTGAGTGCCTGGAAAGGTAGAAATGTACTTATTTTGCTTTATGTTTACAAGCTCATTTATTTGTGTTTCTTGTGAGAAAATCAAAATTATACTTGTCTCTCTATTGTGTTGTCAGTTTTTCAATATATATTTTCATATACTTCTTCACATATTTATTTATACAAGTTTTAATAAGTTGTTGTACTAAATCCTGTCTTTTTCTTTTGCTTTCATAATTTGGGTTCAGAGACCTGTTTTGTATTTTGGCTATACAAAATAATTATTGATGATTATTTTGATTGCTTTCAGGGATACAACTATTATCAAACATTCACCTCAGACGTCTCCGAACAGCAGCTTCAACGAAGATTTACCGCTGGCCAATCACAGGCACCAGGAGATGGCAAACAGGTGGGACATGGTGGAAGCTTTTTTAAGGTTTTGTACAGTCAACCTGGAAAAGTCTTTGAAAATTCTAAAAGTTGGGAAGTTTAATGGCATTGGGAAAGATTTTGGAAAATTGAGAATAATAATTTGCTGCAGCCAAAGTGAACTTATTAATGTGATATTATTTGACCGCAATGTAATACTGCTGGGTTTGTCTTGAGTCTTAAAAAGTCTTAAATAGAAAAGTCTGAACTGAATTGAATGAAGTTTTAATTGGTGAACTTTTGTGCGCGTTTCGTTCAGGATCCGGGCTCTCCACGCTCAGCTGCTGGAGAAAGACGCCGTCATCAAAGTCCTGCACCAGAGATCCAGACTGGAGCAGGGAACACTGGAGAGACAAGGGCTGCGATTGGCCCGCTCCGTCCCGGCCATCCACACTGTGTCCACCAGCACAGAGGTCAAAGGTCAGTACAATATTGGATTTTGGGTGCACAGTAGCAGAATCTGTGATCGGACCAAAAAAACGTTATCTTTTTACATTTAAATAAGACCTATTATGTAAAATTCACGTTAAGACTTTTTATCCATGTTATAGCAGTGTTTTCGGAAAATCTCTGTCTTCACCTCCACTTATCGCGCTCATTTGTTTGTATTTATTCGATTAGTGAAACAATCAGATTCATCTACAACATGAGTTTAAAACTGTTGTTCAGCACATTCTCCGCTCAAAACTTGTAGGTCAAAATTGTTGTTTATTAAAGTACACTTTCACATTGAAGAGGCGGGGCTTATCACTTCTGTAGTTTTCAATAGGAAGTCAATAAACCTGTTTCTAGTTCCATTTATTCTAGTTTATTTCTAAAAACAGAGAAAAAACACAGTAACGCGAACAAATAGAGAAAATAACAGACTTTAAAATGTGTGTGTGAGAAGAAAACTCAAATCAGGTCAAGTCTCTCCAAAATGTGTGTTTTTTTTTTTTTCAGAAATGACTAAAATTTAAGTTATTTTAAGAACCAATAATGCAACTTACGATCTTTTTGGTAAAAGATTAGTTTGGCAATTATAATTTCGATTAATCGATTAGTTGTTTGGAACACAAAAGTCACTTGACTACAAGATTTTCACAAATTTTGATTCAAACAAAGCCTTAAAATAAATTAGACGTTGAACTTGTAACTGTCTTAGCAAAGGTTGGCCATTGGAACAATTATAAAAATGTTTTGCTTTGCAAAAAAATAGAGAAGGCCATTTTCTTATTTGAAAATAGCAAAATCACATAAATATCACATAATTATCTGGTTCTATTGACAGTTTATTTGTAGAATTTTCAAAATCACTCAACCTTTGTCACATTTACTCAAATCAAGATCTTTTTAAGATTGTGTTTTTCTATTAGAAACGCCAAAATAACAGATTCTCTTTATGGCTGCCCCATTGGAGTCATAAAACAACCTAAACAGACAAGTTAGCAATGATTCGATTACTAAATGAGTTGACGATTAATTCAATAATCGATTAGTAATTAATGAACTTGTTGCAGCTCAACTTGACACAGAAACTGTATCAGTAGAACATAAATGAATGATGGATTTGTTTGTTCCAACAACAAAAATGTCAAAAAAAGAAATTATAGATTTAGTGTCATTTTACATATTACATACATGTAGATGTTTGAATAAATTCATGTTTTTGAACTGTTTTAAGCGTATACTCAATAATAGTCAGTTGTAGTTAAAGGTTAAATCTTATGGGTCTACAAGTTCATGTGCTCTTCTCAACCAAGTCCTCTCTGAAGCTTGTCCTCGAGCTGATATTTCATGCTCTAGTGGGGAATTTTGGATATTTTTACTATAACAAATGCATCACGCGACAACTGGCAGACGACTGGGCGACGCCAGACCGAAATGTACACATCTAAAAAAAATCAGGAACTAGGAGACAAGCCCCTAACGTAAATATAGTCGTTTTAAACTGGAATGCATATCATCTCTCGCTCCAGAATAGCCCGTCCGGAATAAGCATGGGAAGGAACCGCGCGGGGCAGATGTTTGGGGGGTTAAAAGTGGACGTATAATTGAACCGGGGGGGTCTTTGTTTGGTCTTGTTTTTCGTAGGAAAGAAGAGCCTCTCGGATGACCAGACAGGTGTCGCGCTCAGACGGGACAGGGCGACCCAAAGCGAGACAGAAGCCGACACGATGCAGGAATCTCAAGCAGCGGACGCTTTTGGTGGGTGGTAATTTCGACCTTTGGCACTTCCATACAAGCTACTGACAGGCCGTGTTAATACTGCGGCCTTAAATCAGTCTAAGTTTGAATGTGAGGTCAGGAAGGCAACGGAAATAATTCAACCGCAACGTTTGGTTGTTAGAAGAAGATTGGTTTGTTTTGTTAGATTGGTCTCTCATTTTCAAACCGTGAAGATGTTTGTAGCTTAGCTGAGACGCGCTAAAATAATGAAATGTTTAACTGACACAAAGCGTACACAAGTTACAATCAGATAATCGTTGTCTCATGTTCAGAGCTTCACATACGAGGTAAATACTTCACCAGCGAAAGCCCAAGTGTTTATGACATGTGCTGTTTGTGTCGAGGAGCTAAGGCTAATGGTAATGCTAACCTATAGTTAATTTAATCCTTAATGTTTCAATAACTTTACAAATTGAACTAGCTTTTTACAAAAACAATCAGCCTGGCTTTGAATGTATTTTATCAATCTGTCTATTTATGATTAGCTTTTATGCTTTATGTGTTAGCATTTAGCATTGCGCCAACATTTTTCTAAACACATGTTCTTTCCCTGGTAAAGTGTTTACCTTGTATGTGAAGCTCTGAACTCACTGCAGTAATTATCTAGTTTAAATTTGCTTTGGGATTTATACATTTTGATTAGTTTAAGCATCTCAACAAATTCTCAATAAAGAATTAATAGAACAAGACGACAAGATAGTGTGGAAATTATGGTGATTCAGGTACTGTATTCTGTATACTTGGGTCACTTTTGTATTGAAAGGCAAATTAGGTGTTAATCCTAACCTGAAATGACAAAGTTTGTGTTTCTTCTTAGTAACTAATGCTAGTAATCTGGTCACCATCAGCACAGCGCTGTTTCAGTCGCTACTGCAGTTTACTTTGCTCTTTAGGTGCAGTTCATCGAGAATGTTCCTGTGTCACTAATCCTTTCCTAATAGTCCGTTCACTTGTTATGAATATTTCGTTAACATTTTCTCAGCGAAAACAACTTGTTCCTCTTTGAAAAATGAATCCCATCAATAGTTCTCTTTGTTTATCGTAAACAAAGTCCTGAATCTAGCATCAACAAACTTCTAATGTAACTGTCAATAAAGGGACAATCTGATTGGTCAGTCTGTCTGCAACAGTGAACGCCCCCTAAACAAACCAAATCTGATTGGACACTGTTTTTTTTTTTTGCCTCAAACATCTGAAGTGATGTGAAGTTGTGGAACTGCTGTGAAACATGACACTTTGTTTTTCTGTGGTGAAACCACAGATTTACATAAATGTTAAAAATGCAATGTATTCCATTGATTTTACAAAAGTAACTGTATTCTAAATAGGGGTGCACTGATCCAGCTTTTTCAGTTCCAATACCAATTACGATACTTTAAAATGAAGTATCGGTCAGTACTCGATACTAGACTGAAATAGCTTTTTTTTTCTTTTTAAAACATAAGACATTTGGTCATGTAGTGTTATGTAAAGTGTTTATAATGCAAGTCAACTAAACAACTGAATCTGAATTAAATGTCAAACGTTATGAGATGTTCTGGATCAACACCAGCCAGTAAATTAATCTCATTATGTCCAATTAAAAACACAACTAGAAAAATCGACTGAACCGATATCATGAAGCCGATACTCGATCCAGCAAAATTTCCTAGATTGGCACCAATATCCGATCCTAGTATCGAATAGGAGCATTCCGAATTCTAATTACCTCAAATAAAGCTGTGTGTAACGGAATACTTATAAAAAGTTTACTGTACATGTATTCCATTAGCCCCCAGCACTGCACACTACACAAGACACTTTTTATGAACTTTTAATAGTTTAACTCAGCAACAATCACTAATCATTTCTTATTTCCTTTCTTTTTTCACAGACGAATCTACAGACGAACCAAAAGCCAAACCCGCCGAATCCGAAATGGTTGAAATTCTGATTTAAAGCTCCTCCCTCCATCCAGATTCTTCCCGCACCAGACAACGGCGTTCCCAAAAACGCCACGATAAGAAAGAAAGAAAGAAAGAAATGACTGACTTTTCCACGCGAGGAGAGCTGGACTTTCCGACGCATTTTCTGCACAATTTTCTAAACTAAACAAGTCCTTGGAGGTACAAGGACTTCACTCAGCATTCCCACTGCTGATGTACAGTTATTTTCTACTTGTTTTATTTATATATGTGAAAGCTGCTCATGTGTAATGTGATGTGTTAAAGTAAGTATGTGCTCGCTCTGGATTTCTAGTGGCATCTTGTAAATTTAGCATCTCCCTATTTATCTTAAATTAACAGTTGTCCTTCCTATTTAAAATATACTTTGAAAAAAATAGCCCGGCGCAGATTGACAGCATTGCACAGAGGTCTAATTTTCCATATCCTAATCTTCGCACATTCCTAAATGAGGGAATGCTCCCGTTAAAGCAAAAGTCTGACCCTTGCTCCCTTGTTAAAATAACCCACATTCTCCGCACGGATTCTTCTCTTCGGGACGCCTCGCCCGCACTGTAAATGTACTACAGGCGTCGGACTGTCATGGAAAAAAGAAGAAAAGACATGGGAAATTTGAACTAAAGTTTTGGAAAAGTAGAAAGTTTAAAATGAATTATTTGTTGCACACAGTCTTGGTCATCTTTTGAGCTGTAATGATGAATAGGTTGCGTTCAAGTTGGACAAAAAGCAGGAAAAAAAAAAAGAAAAAACACTGATATCGTAAACGTTTGTGGAATTTTGAAAGTATTTTGAATTCAAAACTAATTTGGGGATAGTTTTCTCCAATGAAGTTTTGCTCATTTTAGTTATGACTAGATCTATAATGATGATTAACGATGTGTTCACGTTGGGCAGGAAAAACAGAAATAAATAAGGCTGATTTCAAAAAAAGTTTGGGACATTTTGAAAATATCTTTGGTTTAAAACTAATCCAGACAAAGTTCTGTCTGACACAGTCTTGCTCATGTTTAGTTACGACCAGGAGGTGTAATGATGAATAGGTTGCGTTCACGTTGGGTAAAAAGGCAGGAAATACAATTTAACTAAACTAAAAAAAGACTGAATTTAGGTTTAGAGAAATTGAAAAATATTTTAAATTCAAATCTAATTTGGAGATCATTTTCTCCAATACAGTCTTGCTCCTTTTCGTTACTGCAAGGACTGCAATAATGAATAGGTCATGATGGACAAAAGACAAGGAATTTTAAAAATAATAAAAAAATTTGAGAGTCTGTTGGATTCAAAACTAAATTGGACAAAATTTTCTCTGACACAGTCTTGCTCATGTTTAGTTACGTCCAGGGCTGTAATAATGAATAGGTTGCTAAAAAGACAGGAAATAAAACAACTGAATTCGGTAAAGTTTGGAGAAATTAGAAAATATCTTGAGTTAAAAAACAATTTGTAGATATTAATTATGACCTGGGCTGTAATGATGAATAGGTTGCGTTCACATTTTACAAAAGACAAGGACTTTTTAAACATGTCTGATTTTGGAAAGATTAGAAAGTATCATGGATTCAAAATTGAAGAAAATGTTCTCGAAAACAATCTTCTTCAAGCTCGGTTATGGCCATGACTGTAATGATGAATAAGTTGTGTTCACGTTGTACAAAAGGCAATTGATTCGTGGGTTAGTGACTTGGGACTTTGGACTTATCTGTTAAACATCTGAATAAATATCATTGACCTGCCGTGACGTCACGTGAACACAACTTGTTGATTTACAGTTTACAAATGGTTTTGAAAAAGTCCCGCAACTAAAACCAGCGTTGAATTTGATTATTTTGATTATTTATAAAGACCTAACGCGCAGTTCTTCTCGGCTGTTGATTGTACACGACTTTTGTTCAGATTTGGGAATTTAAAAAACTGGACAATTTCAGTTCTACTTCGAAAACGTGGCTGGTTTTGTGGAGTTTTTGCGTTGCCGGTCGACGCACTGTGACTTGGAATGTGTTTACACTATGAATGGCTGTTTGAAGTGACAGAGATGTTAATATATTATTTCCATCTATTTACTATTATTATTATTATTATTAATATTATTATGTTTTGTGTGTGTTTACGGTGCCAAAGACGTACCTGTTTGTTTTTAAGTTATACCTTTGGACGATTGCGAGCCGCTCTGATGTTGCTGTGAATTTTTGTAAAGGAAACGTGTATGTACGCCTTAACATTTCACAATAATAGATTAAATTTAATATATAAATCATTCATTGCTTCTGTGTGTTCTGTTTGTCTTTAGTTAAAGGTCTGGTGTTTGGCTAATATGACTCCTGTTAGCTTTTGGCCGTGTTAGCATGTTGCTATCAAAAACAAACCCAAAGTTGTGTTTTCTTTCATTGACAAATCCTGCAAAGCTTAAGATTCTTTCAAATCATTATTTTCTCCTTTTGTTCAGTTTACTAATATTTTCTGTCACTATGAAGCGATTTAAACCAGGCTAAAATGTTAGCTGTAGCTGCAAAATAAGACCATTTCAAGTGATTCTAGAGTAGATGTGTGGAGTTTAAAAACACAGTGGAGCACTTCCTGTATCACCCGTTAATGACATCACAAGGTGGAGCAGAGTGTTTTCAGGATGACAGAATTTGTGCTAAACGTGTAAATGAGACAAAATTCAACTCCAGACGTGTTTTTGACGAAAACACATAATGGGGAAAAATAGGCACAATATATTTAAAGAATTACTGTGATCATACCAGCATGCCAAAGTCTGATCCCGTCAGATCTCAGAAGCTAAGCATGTTGGGCCTGGGCAGTACTCGGATGGGAGACCGCTGGAGGAACCTCAGGTGTCACAGTAAGGCAACAGAGGAGAAACTCGTTGTGTCCTTAGGCAAGACACTTCATCCACATTGCCTAGTCTAGATCTGGTGTGTGTATGAGTGGTTGGTGGTGGTCGGAGGGGCCGATGGTGCAAAATGGCAGCCGCGCTTCAGTCTGCCCCAGGGCAGCTGTGGCTACAATAGTAGCTTACCACTACCCAGTGTGAGGTGAATGAATAATGCAGAATGTGAAGTGTCTTTGGGTGTCTTGAAAAGCGCTGGATAAATCCAATGCATTATTATTAGAATTATCAGAGAGAGCTGTAAGAGACTAATGCAATTATTTAGACTCAAGAGACACATTCAAACCCAGAACCGTGCTGGAGGTCCCGACTGCCAACAAATTCAGATTTTTCCAAACACTTTTTCAACAGAATACAGAAGGCCAGTACAAATAAAAAGTTTGCTTTAGCAGAGCAATAGTAAACTTGAAGATTAAGCTAATAATTTAATGAAAATAAAGGGGAAGTTGATTTTACTAGAAGAAAAAATATACGTTTTTTTTTTTGAGAAGCCAAAAAAAGAAGTTATTTTATAGATTAAACTTGAAGCTTTATTACAGTCATAAAGTCCTGATAATAAAACACACATAAAAACACACTATAGATTTTTATTTTTCTAACAATGTTCTATGATCCAATGTGCAATTTTTTCGTAAGACTTCAAGTGTAATATTGAATTTTTTTTTTTTTTTTGGCTTTGACTTTATACATATACAGTAATTTAAATGTTACATGTTTACTGCCATAGCTCAAGTTTTTGTCTCTTAAACGTATGCATTGCTGTTTTCTCAGAAACATGCAGCCTGATTGAAACAGGTCACGTGCCACATTTGGCCCCCGGACCACAGTTTGCCCACGTCTGCACTAATACAAAAGACATTATGTAGGTTAAAAGAGATCTATTGGGTTTTCCTCAGATGTATACATTTAGTAACCTGGCTCATTCCAGATGGATTTGTGTTGAACTCTTATCTGAGTTCTCACTATATCCATCTGGGACTTGACTCGCTGAAGGAGTTTGGGAAAAGGTGGGACGTTTAGTGAAATACTTCGAGCTGATTGGTGAGCGCCCTACCTTATATGTGCTTAGCCAATCAACTACTCGTAATGGTGTATCCAATGTCGCCGTGAGATAGAACAAGTGTCACACATACGGCTCTTTTTTCAAAAACAAAATACCACGGGAATCGCCATCTTTGTTTAATGTGATTGGGCCACGACTAAATGATATTACGAAATATTTAGTTTGTGACTATACAAGCTTTTGATTATTTATATAGTGCGACAAACACATTTAAATTACAAAAATATATCATTACTTAAATGTATGTTTGCCCAAAAGCTCCACAATGAACCTTTAACTCATGAGCTCTCATCCATGTCCTGAACCGCTGTGTGAACCAGACACCACAAGAAGAAAGGAGCCTCAGTCAATCAGAGACAGACATGTTTATTGTGACTCTATTCAAATGCTCTGTCTTTAAATACAGTGAGAAATGTCAGTCATGTGTGAGTGTTAAAATAGTCCCCGTCTCAGCCTGGTGTGGACATGTTTCCCTCTTTGGTTCTCATAGCTCCAGTCTTTGGTCCTCACAGCTCCAGGTCTTTGGTCCTCACAGCTCCAGGTCTTTGGTCCTCACAGCTCCAGGTCTTTGGTCCTCACAGCTCCAGGTCTTTGGTCCTCACAGCTCCAGGTCTTTGGTTCTCACAGCTCCAGGTCTTTGGTCCTCACAGCTCCAGGTCTTTGGTCCTCACAGCTCCAGGTCTTTGGTCCTCACAGCTCCAGGTCTTTGGTTCTCACAGCTCCAGGTCTTTGGTCCTCACAGCTCCAGCTCCAGTCTTTGTTCTCACAGCTCCAGGTCTTTGTTCTCACAGCTCCAGGTCTTTGGTTCTCACAGCTCCAGGTCTTTGGTCCTCACAGCTCCAGGTCTTCGGTCCTCACAGATCCCGGTCTTTGGTCCTCACAGATCCCGGTCTTCGTTCCTCACAGATCCCGGTCTTCGACCTCACAGATCCCGGTCTTCGTTCCTCACAGATCCCGGTCTTCGTTCCTCACAGATCCCGGACTTCGGTCCTCACAGATCCCGGCCTTCGGTCCTCACAGATCCCGGTCTTCGGTCCTCACAGATCCCGGTCTTCGGTCCTCACAGATCCCGGCCTTCGGTCCTCACAGTTCCGGTCCTCACAGATCCCGGTCTTTGGTCCTCACAGATCCCGGTCTTTGGTCCTCACAGATCCCGGCCTTCGGTCCTCACAGTTCCGGTCTTCGGTCCTCACAGATCCCGGTCTTTGGTCCTCACAGATCCCGGTCTTCGGTCCTCACAGATCCCGGTCTTTGGTCCTCACAGATCCCGCTCTGGGCCTGTCCTGTAATGACTGAGTGTATTGTTGTCCTGTGGTTTTGACTCCAACAACTTCAGTCACTCAAAACCACCAGACACAGCATTGTGTGTTAAAAGGAAGTGTTATGACAAAGCTGTAATCTGTGTTGCAATGAAACGTCCCAGACCTCCCATCGAGGACAGAACAGGAAGCTCTACTAGTGTTTCTCAATCTGTGGTACACTTTGAAGTCTTCTGCAGTTTATATTCTTGATCTCTTGTTTTAGACGTGGCTTAGTCTCATTTCAAAGCATCACTTTGGTCAGTAGAGCTTCTGCAGCTGACGTGTGGCTTGTTCTGTATTTGATGCGTCTAAAAATTGCAGAAGATTTAAACTCCTAGTGTGCAGCCAGTCTAACTCTAAAGGGTGTCAACCCCAAATAGAGCAGGGGGCTAGGGCTGTACTCAATGTATCGGTATCAGGGTATATCATGACGAACTTGTAGGCAATATGTGTATTGATACAGGAAGATGTATCCGGATACGTAACAAGAATTTCTGACCCTGGACTGCTGCTTTAAGGCTGAAACTGTTGTGACTTGTTCATAAGACACTTGTATCATATAAAATACAATGTGAAAATACAATTTTTCTGCATTTTGTCATTCTACTTTACATTCTTAACATTGATTTTAAGGAGTCCAGCACTCAAAACATTTTGACAGGTAATATACGATATCATAGTCTATTTTTCACTTCTGGTCTACGTCTCTCCTCTTTTGCACATCACACTCAGGACAGAGCAGGGCTACAGTGCATTATGGCACCTGCAGCTCAAATTGTTAAAACCTTCTATCAGAGGGCCAATGATAATCAGAAATCATCTTGGGGACACATGAAATCATCTCAGACGCTGCATTTGGCCCCTGGGCCGCATGTTTGACATCCCATTGAAATACAGCTAAATCTGCTGAAAAATACTTCAACCAACTGCAATAACAGAAGTTCACCTGCTCCACCTGGACCTGACTGTGACGTGTCTTTAGACCTGGACCTGACTGTGACGTGTCTTTAAACCTGGACCTGACTGTGACGTGTCTTTAAACCTGGACCTGACTGTGACGTGTCTTTAGACCTGGACCTGACTGTGACGTGTCTCCAGACCTGGACCTGACTGTGACGCGTCTTTAGACCTGGACCTGACTGTGACGCGTCTTTAGACCTGGACCCGACTGTGACGTGTCTTTAGACCTGGACCTGACTGTGACGCGTCTTTAAACCTGGACCTGACTGTGACGTGTCTTTAGACCTGGACCTGACTGTGACGTGTCTTTAGACCTGGACCTGACTGTGACGTGTCTCCAGACCTGGACCTGACTGTGACGCGTCTTTAGACCTGGACCTGACTGTGACGCGTCTTTAGACCTGGACCCGACTGTGACGTGTCTTTAGACCTGGACCTGACTGTGACGCGTCTTTAGACCTGGACCTGACTGTGACGTGTCTTTAACCTGGACCTGACTGTGACGTGTCTTTAAACCTGACCTGACTGTGACGTGTCTTTAGACCTGGACCTGACTGTGACGTGTCTTTAGACCAGGACCTGACTGTGACGTGTCTCTAAACCTGGACCTGACTGTCTTATAAATCCAGAACCTCCTGAATGCTGTGTTGTTTTTTGACGTCCTGGGCTCGTGTCCCCTGAGCAAACACTGGCGTTTGGCTCTCTGAATGTAAACCTTTAGTGTTGCTCATTGCCCTGTAGTGGGACTGACTGACATTCCTGAAATACCGTGCATGTCCCGCGGCCGCCCTCTCCGAATCTCCGAGCCCCTCTGCACTTTTCTCAGCTCTGATACACACACATTCCTCCTTCTTCTTCTTCTTCTTCTTCTGGGAAAAGCGTTGCACAATCGCAGCATTATTTCGGTCCCTTGTGTCTTCGAGGCAGAGCACATTTCAGACAAACTTTGTGATTATGAAAGACCTTGTTTTGTTAACTTTACTTACAGGATTTGTGGTTTGGTTTGAGGAAATATTGGTCTCTTTCTAGATATGTGATGCTTTGTATTAAAGGTACTACCTGATTTTTGCTTCTATTACAGGTATTTACATAAAAATAACCCTAACCCTAAGGAACATATGGGCCGACCACAAAACTTCTCCTGGAGCAACGTGAGAGACAAATGAGGACATGAGGTAGTGCAGTGTGTCTCTCAAAACTTCAGCGTCTTTAAAAACGTCCAACACATGAACACACTCAGAAGAAACATGTTTAAGTCACAGATGCATTGAATAACGCTGGACATTTGCGGTGTATTTGTGTTTGGCCACAGGCTGCTGCAGGTCTACTGAAGTGCATGGAAGGTATTTACAAATTTCTCATTTTATTTAATTCAGTAGCAATAGACTGGTAGTTAATATAAATGATAGTTTTACATGAAACAAAAATGTTTGTGAAGAAGAGTTTGAAAAAAACAAAAACAAACAGGAAGTGGAGCAGTGTTCTAAACTGATGAAATCCCACTGTGGAGACAAAGTCTCACTATGACCCAATTTAATGCCTCTATAAATATAACAAAATTAGCATGTCCTGGTGTATTTGTATGTCTTAAGAAGTAAAAGCCTGTTACATGTGAGGAGTTTGGGCAGAATTTAGTACATGGTCGCCAAGCAACTCTCTAGCGTGATGTCACCATGTATGAACAGGAAGTGCATCTGTAACAGATACAGTCGTCATCAAAGGCCACGCCCACTAACAGACCTCCGAGGAGGAAAGTTAACATGAGGAGTGAATCAGAAAAACATCTTTATCAGTCACTGTTCAACAACCACACAGCAAATTTGGAATTTAGAAATATTTGCCTTGTTTACATGACGGTTTTAATTCGATAAAGATAATTTAATTCTGAATTAAAATTAATTCCGCTTAAAAAGTCCATGTAAACAGTTAATTCCTGATAAAAAGTTTATTCGGATTTAAACTTAATTCCGAATAAAGTGGGTGGTTTATTCCGCTTTTAAATCCGAATAATTTTATTCCTTTCTCATGTAACCGTTTTATTCGGAATAAAAACAATTCCGTTCACACTGCGCATGCTCGCACGTTGTCTTCTGACGGCAATGACGCAATGCAAGATGGCGGCACGGACACGAAACTTTTTTGTTTTGTATTTAAATGCGCTACAGTAGCTACAAATAATGAAAGAGTGGGTGGGAGAAAACACGAAACAGTAACCTTTCGCAGAGGCAGCGGAAGTTTTGGACAAGGAGTGTACGTCATGTATGCGCAGAGAGACGCTGACACAAGGAGTGTATGTCATGTACGCGGAGAGAGACGCTGCGCTGATCCCAAACAAGTGGAAACTGGAACTACTTTTCCTTCGCTCACAGAACATGACGTGGAGCGGATGATGTGATTCTCCAGCTGCTGCTTAAAGACTTTCATCGGAACAACTCCAAAAAAGTTCGTACCATTGCGTCCATGGCGTTACAACCAATCCCAGGTGAAAAAAAAGCCAAAAGCTGGTGTCCTGTATCTATCGGACGTTTGTTTTCCGGTAGACGTAATTACGTAATGACGTATGTGCGTTCCCTTTCCTCTCTCTCTCTAACCCAGACGTTAAGCGGAATAAGATAAAGCCGATTTAGTGTGTTTAACATGTAAACCTTTATTCGGAATTATTATTTCCATGTAAACTTGAAGGAAATATTTAATTCAGAATTAATTAATTCGGAATAATTAATTCGGAATTAAGAAACATCATGTAAACGTGGCCATTGTGTCAACTACAGAGGATTTTTTGTTTCTCAACACGGGCGATGCACGCGTGCCCGTTCTGCAGAAGAGCCTCCGCACATAGACACAAACAGTGGAAACAAGTCAAAAAAGCTCCTTGTCAGCTAACATCAAGAGTTTCTCACTTTGCGAAAACAAAAGGTATGCTGCTAAGTTAACATTTATGGATGAAATTTGATCCTACGGCGAGAAAAACGCTGTCTCAAGCTTCAGGAGACAGACGTCTTCAGACCTGATAAAAGCAGCTAGCTGTCGTCCTGTTTCGTTGTTTAATTTGAACAAGTTTCCAATGTAAACAAATGGAGAGGCGGGCTTTCTGCTTGACGCACATGCAGTTGGGCGAGAGTGACGTCGACTGAAAATCCCTCTATAGACACGAAACATGGAGGTAAAAAAAGTGATTCAACATTCCAAGTATACTGTATATATATATATATATATATATATATATATATATATATATATATATATATATAATATATATATATATATATATATATCCACCAATGCTAACAGTAGCTGTGAGCTAAATGCTAACATGATGCTAGCGCCGCCTGCTGTGTTTTTGCATCTTTTTTAACTTTCTGTTTACTTTTCTGACATAACGCCACAGCAGTAACCTCCATTTAAACCCGGTTGTAACTCGACTTGAATTAGTTGTGCCAAAAATACATGTAATTCGCCAGAATACGTCTTAAAAGAGGTAAACAGTTCAGCTTCCCATACTGTAACATGGTGAGGTATGTCAGCAGGCCACGCCCCCAAATACGGCAACTGCAACCTTCCTCCACCACCGCCGTACAACACATTCCCGACCCGAAGTTCAAATCAAACCAAATCAAACTTTCTTTATAAAGCGATTTTCATACATACAATGTGTACCCTACATACAGTATGTACCATAAACACAAAAATAAATAAATACAAATTTTGCTAATTTCACATACCTTGGGCTGGTTACTGATGGCTTAAAGAAAGCATCATCAGAGGAGCTGTCTGCACCAGGAGCAGAGTCGCCTGCAGCCACAGGACACCAGCCCAGGGCCCAGAGAAGAGATGAGGTCAAGACCAAACCTCCAGGACCCACCTAAACTACAGCTCCTGGTGCAGAGGCTCGTCACAGGAAACACAAAGTTACACAAAAAATGAGAAAATAAGTCTATAATGTAGGGTTAGGGTTAATTCAGCTGGAGTCTCTGCCTCTTTTTTTTAGGATAACTGAGACCTTTTTTATTCCAGAAATTATTTTATATGCAATAATTTAAAAAAAAAAAAAAACTAGCCTACAATCATGTAGAAATTTTATTTTTGGATGAACTATATAAGTAATACAATTCTGAATCTGCAGATTTATGCTCCCGAGAATTCTTATGATTTGTTCTTACAGATGAACACATTTTGTGAATGCCAAAAATGTTTGTAGGAAGCCCTCAGCCCATTGTCTTTAGCACAGACTCATGCTAGCTTCTGAAAGTTGTGAAAAGCACTTCTCATGAATATTTAAGATGCTCAGAATCCAAAACTCATACATCAGACGTGACATTCAGTTAGTTTTCCTACTCCGTGTACTTTTGACGATGCTTTGAGTATCATCCGTTTGAAGTAACAGTCTGGTCTCTCTCCCTGCGGATCCCCGAGGGCCCTGAACGCCTCGTGAATGTCGTGCATACCAAACACATCTGGACCCGAGCAGTGATTTCTCCACTCGCACACATGGGACAGATAAAGTGCTGAATGTGACTGAATTACAGCTGGAATCACACACTATTAAACACATTCTGAGGGAAAGGTGAGGGGGATTAGATTACACCAGTCAGAGGAACGTCTGGAATGTGGACCGAGTGGACTGAGATGAGTTCTAATGTGATGATGATTAAGTGCATCTATAATCTGCTCTTCACATTGCCTCTTGTTGTTTGTCTGATCTGGCCCTCAATCACTTTCCTAATCTTACAAAGCACTAGTTATCTTGATTTTGTTGTATTTACTGTCTGAAAATAAGATTTGTGTTTTTTTTTTTTTTTTGTCAATTCCAGTTGTATTTAAATTGTTATCTTTTTAATATTTTAGCAAAGCAATCCACTTTGCTCTTGTTGTATTGGCAGATCTTATTTGAAGACAGTTAAAATATGCCCAAACAAACCTAATTCTAAACCTAAATCACTAAATATTGTGTGAATATTTGGTGCAACCTCGTGCCTTTGTTGTGTAATGGCCCAGAAGCCATGGTACTCGGTAAAATCTGGCCCTCTGGAAAATCTAGTTAAATAGCCCTGTTCTATTCTCTGTGACGATGTCGTTCTCTCTGATGCTCTGTTTACCAGATCAGTTGATTCTGAAGGTCAACTTTCTTTTCGAACAGATTACAGACAAAACCTGTTCGACTTGAGTAAGTTTTCTAGCAGTTATTTGATCTTTAAACTGAAGAAAAGTCGATCCTACTGGACTCTGAGGAGAATGACACATGCAGCGACTCTTCTGTGAGCGAGTGAAAAGTGTCAGAGGAAGTCAAACTACGGGATTTCTACAATATAATCTCTGCTCCATAAAAGAGGCTGGATCTATAGAGGGATTATGTCAACGTGACTTTCTGCCCTACTGTCTGTCTTGTTGGCCAGGGAAACTTCTTTAATAAAACAACAAAACAGGACAAGAGCAGCTGTTTGCATCAGGTCTGAACCGGTCTGACACACGTCTGTCTCCTGAAGCTTGAGACAGCAGGGGTTTTTTCGCTGTTTTTTTTCACCTGAATGTAACTTTTAAGTGTTGTAGCCGTCGAGTTTCATTCACAAATGTTGATTTAGCAGCAGAACTTTTGTTTTTGCACAGTGATAAGCTCTTGTAGTTAGCTGACAACAGCGCTATAGCTTGAATTGTTTCTCCAGCTTAGTCAATGGGCAGCAGCTCTTTCTACAGGTCAGGTAAGCGCGCATCACCCATGTCGATAAACAAATATTCCCTTTGTATAATCTGCATCAGAAAGTAGAAAACGTCTGGAACACAGCTTTTGTTGGTTTAAAGATGATCATTGTTTTAGCCATGTAAACCTCCTGTTTTTATCCTAAAGACATTATTTCACTGTAGTGGCTCAGATTCTTTCACCAAAAAGTAGAAGAGAGGAAAATAACACTGACTTGAGGTTTGTTTTAGAAAAAGGACGTTTCCTCAAAGGTTTGCAGTCAAACGCTGAAATCTCATGAAAACATGGAATTTCAAATGTCTATAAATGAGCAGATTAATGTAGAATAACAATTCTTTTTTTTATGAAAGTAGACAGGTCTCATGTACAAGATGTCATGATTCCAGTTGCAAAAAGTTTTTTGTGGAGCTGTAAATATTGTTTAAAATGAGCTAAAGGCCATTTTTTTCATTGCCAGTCCTAGTCTTTCATTGCCAGAATAGGACTGGCAGAGAAAGATTTAAGGACCTGCACCCCTCAGACCTCCACCTCCTTCACTTTGATCGGTCGTCCTCGTCCTGCTGGATCAGACCTGAGCAAACTGCGGCCCAGGGGCAGATGTGGCTTGTTCTAATCAGGTCCTTTTGAGAACAAGTGCTTGAAAGTGTGTTCTTTAATAAACATTACAAAAACTTAACCAAATATTATGTTCAATATATTTGACAGAAACACTGCACAAACTGAAGGATAAGACATTTTAATACCAGATTTTTTTTTTGTAAAACACAACATTTACATAAAACAGCTTGTATGCAGAAGGTAAAATGACCTGGGGCAGACTGATGTGAGTGAGGCTGCCAGTCTGTGCCATGGGCTTCTCTCTCCTGAGGTCTGAGCTGGTGGAAGAATGTCACCTCACATGTAGAGGTTCATGGCGTAGACTTGTAGAACAGGCTTGTGTGCAGTGTCCCGGAGTAAACCTGTGTAAACCTGTGTGCTGTGTGTTAATGTACAGAACGTTCTAATCATCAGGTTGTCACTGCTGCTGCTGGAGATGAGGCCCGAGGCTGACTCAGCTCACTCTTCACTCACGCTCTTACCAAAAGGAAACGGAGAAATACACAGAAGATGTGACAGAGCTCACAAATATAAAGTCAGTTAGAGCCACAAACTGTTATTGGGAGACAGGGAGGTTCCTCTGACTAAACAAGGACTGGAGGACTGGGGGTACTTAGTTCTTGGCACTCTGATTTGAGTTCTTCCATATTATCCAAATGGAACTTCTCCTGCTGAAAGCGTTTGGGAAAAGGTGAAACACTTTGATCTTATGGAGTGACTTAGTTTGTGTTTAACCACAGGAACACAGCGTAATGACCTACTGTATCTGATGTGTGCGTGGGATAGAACAAGTGTCACTTTTCTTTCACAAACTAAATACTCTACTTACTGTACTGTGATTGGGCTGTTAAACCAGTGGTTCAGACTGCAAACCAATCAGCTGTTAGAGCCCAGATGGATTCTCTTGAGTTTGCGGAATTTACACATATCTCAAGAATCTGTCTGGCTGGACAGTTATAAAGAAACTGTCTGGGACCTACTTTTCTAACAAAAAAAAAATTTGTGTCTAAGGCCCTTTGTCATTTTGACGAGCTGAATACTGAGCTGCACTTTTACATATTCTAGCCTCATTCAATTATATTTGGGCCAGATTTTTCAAAGCTCTGCAAAAGTGAATTACAAATAATTTGGACAGGTATTATTTACTAAAAATGTTTTCCACTGTGATCAAACTAATATAATGCAATAAAGCCCTGTCACATACAAGCAGGGTGAAAACAAACCCAGCGTCATCAACAACCAGACCTGAATCAGGGCAGTTTAGATCAGCAGTGGAACTAGACCGGGCTCCAAACCTAAACTAAATATCATCAAAACATAGGACTAGACTAGAACTATTGTCTTTAAAGGAGACCTATGGTGTTTTTTCCAACTATTAAGTATAAAGTAGAACATATGCAGATCAGTAATTGACATTTTATTCATTGTAAAACACACAATTGATTTAAAATGGCTTAAAAATAGAAACAGCTCTACTGACTTCCTGTTCAAAACTGCAGAACTAATAAGCCCCGCCTCTTCATTTTAAATGTAACTGTGAGGAGCAACAGATTTTAAATTATTGTTGGAAAGTGGCTATGGGACAGTTTTGAACCATATATGCTTCACTTTGAATATTAATCTTTTGACAGACAAGTGGGAGGGATAGGTGGTAGGTGAGACACTTGAGCTCCAGCTGAAGAACAAATAAGATTACTCAAACGTGCAGGAATCAATTCAAATATAACTTATGGTGAAGGGAGGCCGTTATAACAAGATTAAAATCTTTGAACAATACATTTTTACATAATAGGACCCTTTTAAGATCTTAAAAAGCTACTTAAAAAACACTTAAAAAGCATAACTGAATCTGGTTGAGAATTAGTACTCAGAGAGAGACAACTGACTCTGTGCACAGAAGCTGTTTATTTTCAAATTATCAGACTTTAGCGTTAGCATTGACAGACAAACACATCTTTTTATAAACCCACTTTGGTGAAATATTCTCTTCTTTTGTAAGGTATTTAACATGTTTCAGAACCAACTGTTCACTGTCAATGCCTGGTTTTTAGTCATTTTCATTTTAGGCTGAGGTAGTGAAAACCTCATAGGAATGAACTAAACAGGAAATGAACCTGCCGGCAAGATGTTAGCATTTTTGAAAATAAACACTCTTGTGCACAGAGCCAATGGAGCTCAACAGTGACCGCCCACTTCCTGGTTCCACAATCGGAATTGCCATAAATCACTTATAAATCATTTTAATAAATATAGCTGGGATGTTTAATTTAATCAATAAATAATAATATTCATAAGCAATTAAATATTATCTAAAGTAGCCCTTTTATTTGTTTTCAAAGCAAATGATGTCTGATGAGATCAAATTAAATAATAACAAATAATAGTGATAACAATAATAACAATAATGAAAATGAAATAAAACAACACACCTTTAGATTTATATAGACCTAGTCATTTTAGATAGGAGTAGATAGAAAAATGTTTATGTTTTGTATTGTTTGTTACTGGGCCCCTGTTTACAAGCCAGCTGTAGTTTCTGGGGTGTCCCATGTTACAAGGCCTAAATTGTAACAGTTAAATGTGCTTTCAAATGTTCTTTCTTGTAAATAAATAAATGAAATGAAATAATTAGATAAAAAATTATAATAGAAGTTTAGAAACGTCCTCAGGGCTAAGCAGCTACAGTATGTGGTGAGTCAGGAGCATAACACCTACATTTTTGTTTCAAAAACATTTTCTTAGCTTTATAAACAACAAAGGTATTATGACTTTTTTGCCGAATTTCAAGTTCTAATGTGCTTTTAGACTGAAAACAACTGCGCTGTGGATCTGAGTTAGCACAGCTGGTTAGCCCGCGATATGTCTTTAAACTCTGAATATAAATATAAATAAGAATTTGTTCTTAATGTTTTGCTTGGCAAAATAAAGGTAAATAAAATAATAATAAGTTGAATTTTCGAAAAGCCTATGCCACTTTAACATGAGGCAAAATACTTCCGGAACCAGGGCGGTCTTCCACTGTTAGCTCCATTGCTTGTCTGGAAAATCCAGACAATATAAAAATATATTTTTTCTCTGGTCACTGTATCCCTCTTTTGTGTTTCAGTGGGCGTAATTGACAGATTAATTAGCCAATCAGATACAAGCATCGTCTCCCATATAGTATGTAAACCCACATGGCTGCTTACAACGACAAAAAATATGATGTGGAACTGAAAAAAATATGTCTGCAGAATCAATGAGCGAAGCAAAAATAAAACTAAAATTTTAATGTGAGGTGAGTGAAGTTAGATTTTGGTCTAAATGACAGACGACCAATCAGCTCCTTTGTTTCATCTGCGTCACACAAACTAACTCATCTGATTGACCTGTACATTACAGAGTTGATCTGAAGTTTCATCTCAGACTCAAATAAAGCCCGACAGTGTGAACTCCGTGGGCTGAACCAACGATACGCGACATTCCGCTCTTCTGCATCTACATCTTTACACTATTGTTGTCTAAAAGCCGGTCTCGTCCACATCTGTAGCTCCTCAGAACAATGACACAAACCATACATCACCATACTGCACTGTTCTCCGGCTGACACGGCGGTTTGTGGGTGTGCTGCTTTCAACCAATCACAGCTCACAAAACAAACAGCTCAAGTCAAACTATTCCAATCCAACATTACAACACGAGCCGAGCATTCTACCTTTAATCTTCCTCACATAATCTCCAATAACAATGACAGACCAAAGTCAATTATCGTACTTTTTTTGGAGGAATTTGAACTCACTCTGGCAGGGATGGAGGCCTGGGAGAAATTCGTGGAAAAATAACAGCGCGGAGCAGTGTTTTGCCTTAATTTCCATGGAGATTCCAAAACTTCCTGCCTCCAGCGCTCCAGGAATGTGCCCCCACCTCATTTTTCCTTCGATTTTTTCAGGGCAACGCTCACTCTGTCAAGTTTTTCTTATGATGAAATGAAGCCCCTGGAAGTGAAATGAATGTACGAGTGTGTGCCAAGTGACTATGAAAACAATCAGCTGAATGACAAAAATAAATAATTACAAAGTAGGAGAGTTTAGGATGAAGAAGGTTGGGTAAGATATGGCGTTAGAAAAGAACGTTCTGGGCTTCTCTTTTCTCCCAGGACTTTTCTGAAGAACGATTCTGAATCCTGGCCAGACTGGCACCACTTTGCCTGAGATCCACATTTCAGCATATTATGAAGAGCTGGTCTGGTCACCACTCTCCCTGTCTGTGTTTCAGATCATTTCCATAACTTACCAGCAGATCAGATTTGTTTATTTGTCTGACGCAGATGAAACAAAGAAGCCTTTTGGTCATCTGTCATTGAAACTTCACACACCTCACATTTAAGTTTAATTGATTCTGCAGAAATCCACAATTTTTTTGAGTTTCACATGAGATTTTTTCCAGGGCTGTGTCTGAATGTGTGTCCTGACAGTTCAACACAGTCTCACAAGAAGGCGTACATATGGCACGACACAAAAATAGCGTATTTTTAGCACGATATCAGTCCTGTTTTGCGTACTTATGTTACGCCGTACATATAGCACAATATGAAAAAGAGTAAAAATGCCACAAGTTTTGGTCTTGTCTACATGGAGACATTTTCTTCAGGTGAAACGGGTAAGTTCAGGCAAAAAGTTACTAAAATGGTTAACATTAGGGTTGGGGCTTGGGATAAGTTAAGATTAGATGTAGGATTTTGTTAATTTTCATAAATAAGAACACATCTTAACAACTACCATTGAAATGAACGGGGACTGTGACGCGTACTATAATTACACAAAAGAGCCGTAAACTCGTGCTAATCATACGCAATTTACATGTTGCGTTATGTCGTGGTATATGTACGCTTTCTTGTGAGATCGGGCTAGACAGTTAGTAGTTACTATATATTTGTAGTGGTTGTCACGACCCTTTTCGTACCGGAAGACCCGATCCGTCCGGAAGTTCCCTTTATTTCTAAATAAAACGTAATTGAAGGGGTTTTTTGTTCTTCTTTTAAAACACATAATACTATCGTCACCCCAAGCTCTATTTTCATGACCACAGCAGCAGTTTATCTAGTGTAATACAAGAGTTTGATCTTTCCATTGGTGATTTCTTAAACAACACTTTTCGTTATTTGTTCATAAACAGTTACAGATTTGACGAATAAAGACTGTTTAGATTATAAACAAGCTTTTTACATTATTTTACAATGTGTGCATGTTCTAATCACACTTCCGGACGGTCTGCTGGCACGAAAGGGGCCGCGACAGTGGTGTCTGAATGTCCAGCAGGTCAAAAAGTAGTGCACTCAAAATATCCCACAATGCATCTGGAAAAGGAGTGAGCATCGATGGTCAAGAACGGTCAATATGGACAGAATTCCTTGCGATAATCGGAAATACAACAGGAACAGCGTCAGGTCTTTACCTGTAAACAACACGACTGAAGTAAAGACGTTAAGGAGCCGCTTAAACTCACTGTTGAGCCGGAGAAGAACAAAACACTTTAGCCGTAAAGATGCTAACGTTAGCTGCTTACCTTAGTTTGAGCTGTAAAAGTGAATTCTCCAGTCTGTTTGTGGTTAAATGTACTGTTCAAGTTAAACCAGACTTGTGTAACGATTAGTCGTCCATTACCTGTAAACAACACGACTGAAGTAAAGACGTTAAGGAGCCGCTTAAACTCACTGTTGAGCCGGAAAAGAAACAAAACACTTTAGCCGTAAAGATGCTAACGTTAGCTGCTTACCTTAGTTTGAGCTGTAAAAGTGAATTCTCCAGTCTGTTTGTGGTTAAATGTACTGTTCAAGTTAAACCAGACTTGTATAATGATTAGTCGTCCATAAATATGCTCGTGTCAGACGAACTTGACCAGAATTTATTACAAAAGTTCATTTTTATCAGACTCTTGCCGACCGTTATGAGGTGGAGGGCCCGCCACTTTTTCTTAATTAATTCATTTTTGCCTACCATCTAATAAAAGTAAACTATCAAGCTCTCTGGAATGTTATAATAAAAAATCGAATTGAAACCCTCTTATTTACAGTCAAATCAACCATTCTGGGCTGGATCAGTTTTACTCTAAACTTACATATAAAAAAATACCTAAAACCTTCTCCACAATTTAATAGGAATTTTTAATGAGCTCCGCCTAAACTTTTTTAAGTTAATACAGGTCTCTAAACATTTTTTTTTTTTCTTGTGAAAATAGCTTCAGCTTTTGAAGAGGAATTGTCCAAACCCAAAATTTACCATTCTAGCGTCATTCTGTCCATGGCAAGTGACACAAGCTATAGTGATTTTACATTTACCCAAAAACTTTTAGGTGGACTTTAAAACATGATGTTCTTTTGTCCAGAGCTTCTTCTCACTTAAAACTAGAGTCAGTCAGACATCAGAGGCTAAAACTACAGAGCCTCAGCTTCACAATGAGTCCAGCCAATTGTGTGTGCTCCAAGGGTCCAGAAACAGTTTCCATTTGAATTTTAGACGATTTTAGTGAGGCGTTTTAACAAAAATGGCCCCGCCTCTTAAGGGGTTAAACTCAAGGGGAGAGTCAGCTGAAGTAGTGCGCGGCGTGTCTGAAAGACCAGATGAATGAGTCACTGACCAGGGGCAGGACTATGGAGTAATTGAGTGGATAAGGAAAGAGTGTGGACGTTCGGATACAGCCATGTAGTTTTTGTCCTAAGCAGCCATTTTAGTTTTCATACATA
The DNA here is from genome assembly GCA_038363315.1 of Mugilogobius chulae. NCBI lineage: Eukaryota > Metazoa > Chordata > Actinopteri > Gobiiformes > Gobiidae > Mugilogobius > Mugilogobius chulae. The sequence continues at coordinate 4,332,356 of CM076412.1, read as the reverse complement.
GAAGACGATTGGCTAATTAATCTGTCAATCACTGAACTTTGAAAGAGGGGCACGGTGGCCAGATGATATATGTTTTATATATTGTCTGGATTTTCAAAGCAAGGCACCACCTGGAACAGGGCTATTTAACATAAGGCCGGGGACCAAGTCAGGCCCCCCACCCAATTAAATCTGACCCATGACACTTCAAAACATAGATTAGATCTATTTGTTTTTTGAGCTTATAAGTCTTGGTCTGTGCCCTCGTTCTAGTTCAGTATTAAGACGTTTTTGTATTTTATTTTTCCACAAAATTCAAATACAAAAGTAGTTATTTTACAATGTTGAAACAGTCGAGTTTGTCACACCTGCCTCAAAAGTACATTTTTTAACTGATACTTCTGCTTTTCCTTAAAGGTGTGTAACTTTTTGACCAAAATAGACTTGTTTTCATGGAAAGATAGATAGCAGTATTTTTTTTTTTTTTTTTTTGCTTATCACAACTCAGAAAGCTTAACTTTCTATTTCTACTGAATTGTGTAGTTGACTTTCACTTCTTGTTACACAGTGCACCTTTAAGTAGATAATTTTTTATGTCATACTTTTAGTTGAAAAAACAGAGTACCCCCATCACAGACGACACTCGCTCTACACAAGCCTGAGCTACATCTCCAAAATAAATAAATCAGTAAAACAAACCTGATTGACTGCTTTTATTTATTGTCAAACAGAGCTATAGTGTTGTAAGAGACTGAAGTGAGTCTCTTGCGAGAGCCATACCTGCTCCGGGCTCTGGTATGAGGCCCACAGTGCTGTTTGTTGTTGCGTGCTTTAGGTAATCCCTGAGACAACAGGAGCACTCCAAAAATGTTCCTGGAATACTTGACCTACTTTGGATCTGACCTTAGAGAAAAAAAAAGTAGTTCTACCTGAAGTTATGAGCCACAGACCGGCCCAATACCAGACGTCTTACTCTGTCGTGTTTATGTTGATGGAAACAAACATACGCTGGCCCCAGAGGTTCGCAACAACACATTACAACTAACAGACAACACATTACAATGAACCACAACACAGCTGTTTTAAGTTATCGTAATGTGTTATGGTTCATTGTAATGTGTTGTCTGTTAATTGTTATGTTCGTTCATTCATTCATTTTCTGCCGCTTAATCGAGGTAGGGGTCGCGGGTGACTGGAGCCTATCCCAGTGACTTTGGGCTTTAGCGGAGAACACACTGGACTCGTCGCAGAGTTAGACAGACAAACATTCACTCTCTCATTCACTCACAGGGAAAATTTACAGTGATGCCCAATGAACCTAAACATGCATGTTTTTGGAGGTGGGAGGAAACCAGAGTACCTGGAGAAAAACCCACGGTGACACGGGGAGAACATGCAAACTCCACCCAGAGAGATCATGAGATGTTGATATGGTCCGACCCGGGAGTCAAACCCACGACCTCCTTAATGGGAAACCAGAGCTCTACACCCTAAAAAATGATGGGTTAAAATAGTAACCCAACTGTTGGGTAAAAGCCTGTTGGGTTACAAGTTGGGTAATTATAACCCAGAGTTGGGTTAGAATTGCTTGCCCAACGTGTTGGGCTCTGGTTGGGCTAGAGTTGGGTTAAAGTTTGGGGGCGTGGCCATGTCATTTTTGAAAATTTTTCTGGCAGCCATTACACAGCTCCTCGCCTCCTCCACATGCTGCAGGAAAGTCCTCTGATAAAGGTATTTAACATTTTTATCTTTTACTTCTATCACCAAGAAAAGCTAAAGCTGGACCTTTTTGTCAGTTTTATAGAAACTGTGTAATTTTGGCATTGGAAAAAAATCGTTAGGTTTTGGTAAGTAGTTTCTATGTGGTTGGACAGCTAAAAAGTGCTTTTATTTATAGATATTTAGCAAAAATTCGTTTAACACACGGTTTTTTACTTGATTCTATATTTGAATAATGTACTAAGAGCCAAAATGATCAGAAAACGAGTGTGGTAAAGATTTGAAAAAAGGCGGACTTTAGCTGTTAGCTTGGCGATTTGAACTAAATCTGGTATGTAATGAAGTGTCCTAAATAGTAATAAACGGGACATGTCACACAGTCGTGCTCCGTTTCAGAACACGACGTCTTTAACCAGCGGAGCCGAGCGCGGAGATCAGCGGGACGTCAGAGAGCAGTCCCGGGCAGAGGGCTTCAGGAGGCGGGGCGCTGTCGAGGAAGCTCCGATGTGCTACGAAGGTGAAACTTTACCGCGCCACTTTCTAGTTCGTTTTGGGCTGAATGCCAAGACCACTAACAGGCACTTATACTTTTTGCTTGTCACAGGGAGGGCAGAAATTGCTCCTACGAGCCCACAAAGATGACAAAACCACAAACTTCATTGTGTTAAGGTAAGCTGATGTTTTTTACTGCCAACGCTTTATTCTCTGCCTATAAACGCTATGACTGTATACTAGTGAGAGCGTGTCCTTATCATTATGCTCCTCATTGAACCGGAGAGTGTTGTGCGACTGTGTTATTCGTGCTTCGTCGCGTCCCGGAGATCCAAAACGAGTCTCCGTGCCTCGCGCTGCCCTCACGGGGAAGAGGCATCGCAGCGCGGGTTTGGGGAGCCGCTCTTACCGGGGCTCTGCCTCTCCCACGAGGCATCGCAGCGCGGGTCTGGGGAGCCGCTCTTTACCGGGCCTAGCCTCTCCCACGGAGGCAGCGCGGGTCGCGGGCAGGCTCTTTACCGGCTCTGCCTCTCCACGAGGTAGTAAGCGTTGCTGCGCGGATCACGGAAACCTCTCGTACCGGGCGCTGCCCTGTTCCACGGTAGTGAGCGTACGTGCGTAGATTGTGACCAGTATCACGGGAGCCTCTCCCTGTTGGTCCCCGGTGCTAAAGCAGCAGAAACGACCCGCAGTTTTCTTCAAAAACTGACGCTATCAATGTGTTGATTTCACTGGCAATGTGAAATTAGAGACCATTAACCACACGGATTCTTTTTACTTCTCACAATGTACTGAGCAAGTCATTGGCCTAACACAGAGGCAGACTTTAACAGTCCTGATCTTGACAAATACAGATTACACAGAATTAGATTGCTTAATTTGAAAGGAAAACACAATTAAAAGTAACGTTAATCAATTTCCAGCTTTGGTCCACCTAAAAATTCAATCTATTCAAATTTGTTAAATGTAGAAGATTTTTAAATTGCAAAAAATAAAAAGATAAACTAAAAGTACAATTCTAGAAACCTGTGGAATCACAGGCAGATACAATATTTTTTACAAGAAGATGTGATCAGGACACAAAGCCTATTTTGTATTCTAAATGTTAATATTGCTCTCTCATTTTCCACAGTGGGTTCCTCGAAGCACTGCCTTTTGTCTTTAGGATGAAACAGCCTGACACATTTGGCTTCTGTCATTTACCAACAGGTACATTCAACTTCACTATCAGTTATAGTTTTTCAGAGAAGAAAATGTGCCATAATTTTTTTTTTTTCATGTTTTTGACAATAGAATCTGGAGCAGACTGAAGTGTCCACCAGCCCGAGCTCAGGACATGATCCAACTCAGCACTCAAGCTTCTGTCATTTAACAAACAGGTACAGGAAACGTCCCTATTCAGTTAGAGTTTTTCAGGAAAGCTCAGGGCTGAAAATGTGCCAGCAGTTTATTTTACATGTTAATGTGACTCTTTTTTTTTACAATAGAATCTGCAGCAGACTGAAGTGTCCACGAGCTGAGCTCATACAGAGATGAACTGACTCAACACTGAAGCTTCTGTCATTTAACAAACAGGTGCCTATAATTATTCAGTTACAGTTGTTTGGGAAAGCTCTGGGACTGAAAATGTGCCAACAGTTTATTCTACCTGTTAATTCATCTCTTTTTGTGACAAAGAATCTGCAGCAGAAGTGCCCACCAGCTGATCTCAGGACATGAACCAACTCAACACTCAAGCCTCTGTCACAGTTACAGGACGTAAGTGCANCAGACTGACAAGTGTCCACGAGCTCGAGCTCATACAGAGATGAACTGACTCAACACTGAAGCTTCTGTCATTTAACAAACAGGTGCCTATAATTATTCAGTTACAGTTGTTTGGGAAAGCTCTGGGACTGAAAATGTGCCAACAGTTTATTCTACCTGTTAATTCATCTCTTTTTGTGACAATAGAATCTGCAGCAGACTGAAGTGTCCACCAGCCTGAGCTCAGGACATGAACCAACTCAACACTCAAGCCTCTGTGACAGTTACAGGACGTAAGTGCAACATGTACATTTATTATCTGTTTATGCTTTAGACCAATGTCTCTATGTCTCTTTAAGGAAACGTGACAGCAGACACATTATATTAATTTGATATTTTTTCCTACAGTGGATTCTCTAGAAGTTTCTTCAACCAGACCAAACAGCCTGTCAAAATAATCTCCTCTGGCACCACACTCTCAGGTACAGTCGTTACACTGAATGTACTAAAATATGTTCTGGTTTTATAATCTGAAAAATAATCATTTGATCTCTATTTTGACAGTGGCGTCTCAGCACAGCAGCTTTAAGCTCAACCTTCTGTCATTTCACTGGGCCTCAGCAACTTAAACTACAAGTAAGTACGACATGTGTATTTAGAGAGAATATAGAAAGTAAATCATTTAGCTGTATATGTAAGTGTTTGTCTCTCTTTTTCCTACAGTGACATGTCCACAGGCCTGACTCTGAGACGTCTCTCCAGCAGCAAAGACAAAGCAGGGAAGGTTCAGCTGCTCTTAAAAACAAGGAAATGTGTCAGTCAATGTAGGTCATAAAGTTTTTTTTTTTGTTTTGTGTTTATCAATATGCACCAGATCTACAGTAAGCTGCAGTGTTCAAATTAACCGATTGCTTTTAAATAATTTTTATATAAATAAAAAGTAGACTTTTTTACAATTATGTAGTTGTTTCATTATTATGAATAGTACTGTGTACTGTATATTACTTTATTATTTAAGTTGGTAATTTAGCATTTAAGTCATAAAACAAATGAGTTGAATATTTAAAATAGAATACCTGACTTATACCAGCAATAACTTGTTTTAACCATCTTCTAAATATTTCTATATTTAGAAGATGGTTAGAACAAGTAATTGCTGGTATAAGTCAGGTATTCTATTTTAAATATTCAAACCAATAAATGGGTTATTTTGACCCAATGATTGGTTTAATTTTAACCCAACGTTGGGTAGGAAACTAACCCAACGGTTGGGTTAAATCTGTTGCCCAACGCATTGGGCTAGAATAGCCCAACGTTGGATCGGTCCATATTGAGACCATCGTTGGGCTAGAGTTGGGTTATTTTAGCCCATCATTTTTAAGGGTGTATTGTTACTTCTTTATGCATGTTTGAAATAAACAATAAAAAAGAGACTAAAGTATGACCCATTACATCTGTAAAATCAAATATGTTTAGTCATTGTCTCCATTGTCGTGTTGTGGTTTCTGATTATCCTGTTATCCTTTCTGCCAATATAAAAAATGAACTTGATAACTTGAAAAACTTTTTGCTCACCTCTGTATACGGCCCACCTTTGGCGCAGCTATAAGAAAAAGAGTATGCAGAGTTTAACTGTGACGCATAATGATTCCCTGAGGATACTTTTGAAGGTTCCCAGGTTTTGTAGTGCCAGTGAAATGTTTGTTAACTGTGGTGTGAGATCCTGTGTTGTTGCCATTAGATACTGTATTTATTCATTATGTGTCGTGTCATTAATCTGTCAAATGAGATCATTCAAGCCCTGGTTTGTCCTAATACAAGCTCTGTGAGATTTTATTCTAAGTTGTGGAGGCATTGGCGTTCTTGCCTGTATGCTGCTTTTTAATATTCTACTCTTTTTACTATTATTAGGCCGAGCGAGAGACGAAGTCCCGGCGAGGGACTAATTGGAATTGATACCGGGAGGGGGAAAATCGCGAAAACGACGCAGTAAACGACGACGCACGTGCCCGGGAGTGTCGAAAATTAACTCAGTGAGCTCTAATTTTGAGTGAAGACCGCGTGAAAAAATAATGAAAGACGACTCGGTAGCGCCCCTCGAAAATCAAATAACATTGGGCCAATGGGAGCCCGACGCCGAAAAAAGTCGCAGTAAAAATATGAAACCCGGCCCGAAAAATAGTTCATGTCCGAACATGAAAAAAATCATATTGTGGCCCCGCCCTCAAGTGAACAGGAAGTCGGCCATCTTGGATCAAACGCGTCACGGCAAAAGCGCATTACCTCATACTTTGGACCAGCACGTCCACAATTTTGGTCGAAAACACGTCAAACTTGGCCAAAACACAGTAAACCCATGTGAAATGAAATCAATGGTTTGAAATTTTGATATCATGTTTGGTATGGTCACGGTGATTTTTTAACAAAATTGTTAAAATTTTGAAATTTGGAAAAAATCTTTCTTTTTGCTAGATTTTTTTAGGGAAAATGAAAATAGAGCGTTTGTGCACATTTGGAAACTGAACGACGATATGCATATCAAGAGGTATGTCATAAAATGGCCCAATAGCGCCCCCTTTAATTTTATTTTCAAAAATTCGTACAAGACAAACCGTTTGACGTAGACTGTGAAAAAATTCACAGAGGGCTCATTTGTGATGGGGCACAATGTGAGAAAGTTTCATGATTCTAGCTTTGTAGTTTAGGAGAAAAATAATAGGAGAAAAAAAATTTCCATTATTATTATTAGGCCCGAGCCGAGTGACGAAGTCCCGGCGAGGGACTAATTGGAATTGCGTCCGGGGGGGGAAAATCGCGAAAACGAATAGTAAACGACGACGCACGTGCCCGGGAGTGGTGTCGAAAATTAGAACTCAGTGAGCTCTAATTTTGAGTGAAGACCGCGTGAAAAATAATGAAAGACGACTCGGTAGCGCCCCCTCGAAAATCAAATAACATTGGGCCAATGGGAGCCCGACGCCGAAAAAAGTCGCAGTAAAAATATGAAACCGGCCCGAAAAATAGTTCATGTCCGAACATGAAAAAAATCATATTGTGGCCCCGCCCTCAAGTGAACAGGAAGTCGGCCATCTTGGATCAAACGCGTCACGGCAAAAGCGCATTACCTCATACTTGGACCAGCACGTCCACAATTTTGGTCGAAAACACGTCAAACTTGGCCAAACACAGTAAACCCATGTGAAATGAAATCAATGGTTTGAAATTTGATATCATGTTTGGTATGGTCACGGTGATTTTTTAACAAAATTGTAAAAATTTTGAAATTTTGAAAAAATCTTTCTTTTTGCTAGATTTTTTATGGGAAAATGAAAATAGAGCGTTTGTGCACATTTGAAACTGAACGCAACGATATGCATATCAAGAGGGTATCTCACAAAATGGCCCAATAGCGCCCCCTTGAAATCTTATTTTCAAAAATTCGTACAGACAAACCGTTTGACGTAGACTTGAAAAAATTCACAGAGGGCTCATTTGGATGGGGCACAATGTGAGAAAGTTTCATCTAGCTTTTGTAGTTTAGAGAAAAATAATAGGAGAAAAAAAAGTTGCCGTTATTATTATTTTTAGAATTGACCCCTAACGTTAACGAAAAGTCAATTTTATTTGACCCAAAATTGTCACTCTATAGCGCCCCTGAAAAATAAATTTTGGTCAAAGAAAATTTAATACTGATATGAAGGTTTGGCAACAGGAACATTTGAACGTTAACGAAAAGGTTCAACCATGACTCGCTAGCGCCCCCTGTGCAACTTTTGAGACGAGTAAAAACATTGTGCCTACAGGGCGTCGGCTATTGTGGGCGGTTTGGGCATTTAGTCAAACGTTGTTCATCCGGAAACATGTGCGCACATGTTCCAAATTGGCGCTCCCTCCTTTGTCAATGGAAGTGAAAAAAGGAAATGTTAAAAAAATTACTTTGTCATTTGTGGGTTGAACAAAAAAGCCAATGAAAATTTTTGTAGCTGCGTAATCATTTATATCATTAATTATTATTATTATTCTTTTTTAAACTCAATTTTGACCCCCTGAACGTTAACGAAAAGTCTTTTTTTTGACCCAAAATAAAGGTCGGCGAAAAATTTTGTTTTTTATACAGCAAAAAAATTAATGTGTTAAAATGACTCGCTAGCGCCCCCTCAAAAATCAAAAAACATTACGGCAATGACAGAGCTTTTTTATCGCAGACAAATGAAATTTGGCAGAAACATAGCTTGTGTCAAGACAAGTAAAAATTACATTATGACCCACCCTAAACCCTACAGGGCGTCGGCTATCGTGGGCGGAACCTGATTTTTGGAAATTTTTCATCTCACGTTTTTTTTTTCCATTTTTGTTTTTATGTTAAATGGGATGAAAATTTGGAACTGACATCAACAGACCCTTGTGCCTTTGGGTTTTTCGATAGATTTCTGATACCTTAAAAAATGTGGGTGTGGCCACGCCACAAATCAAAAGTGACATTTTCCAATGCGTTCAAATATGCGTATTTCTGACACGCAAAGTTCTATTCTCCGGCATTAATATACGTTTTGTTCAAATCGCAAGCCGCATCTAACGATATACTTTAAAAATCTACGTCAAATAATTGCTCCACAGCGCCCCCTTGAAAATTGCATTGAACCCAAAAATTTAGTTTGTCGTAGACACATGAAATTTGGCACAGACATCCTTCTCAGCTGTCTGAACGAAAAACCCAATGGGAGCATACTTTATCTGCAAGCGTGTTGCCATGGCAACGTAAAAATGACAAAAACCCATGTTATCCAATGGAGACGCAAAACTTTTGAATGGGGAAAAAATTTTTTCTAGAAGCTGAAATTGGTACACAATTATTGCTTACATTCTGAACAAAAAAGTCAATCATGACACGCCTCTATCTTTAACCGTTTTACCACAGCGCCCCCTTACTTTTGAATGGGATAAAATTTTTAGTTTCACCAAAATGCATCAAATTCACCACACTAACTCTCCACATCACACTGAACAAAAAACCCAATGGGACTATATGTTTATCTGCAAGCGTTTGGCCATGGCAAAGGAAAAAAGGCAAAACCCATGTTATTCAATGGAGAACTGACAGATTTGGCCAGAGTGGAGGGTAGGGTGAGTGGTAGGGTGGAAATTTTACTTTGTCCTAGAAAGCTGAAATTTGGCACACACATTCTCCATCCAATACTGAACAAAAAAGCCAATGAAAGCATATCTTTATTTGCAACCGTGTTACCGTGGCAACGTCAAACATTTCCCATTGAAATACATAGAAAAATTCAAATTGAATGAAAAAAATTACTTGTCATAGACACTTGAAAATTGGCACACTTATTGCCTTCGGGATGCCGAACAAAAAAGCCAATCAAAGCATACCTCTATCTTCAACCGTGCAGCTTGACGATGTAATTTGTCCTTTCAGTGAATGGAGAAGTATACAATGTAGGGGGAGGAGTGCTGTTGGCAAAACGCACGACGACAGCGGCTCTTCGCGGTGGCTCGTAGCCCGCGGTGGCTCATGCTCGCGGTCGCAAGGGGGGGCGAGGGCCTATATCACCGCGCGCGGTTTTAATTACTATTATTATTATTTTTTTTCTACGAACTATAAACCTGATTTTTTTGTCTATGTTCTTAATAAAGAATGATAGGGGTTATGCTTAACATCTTCCGGGCTCAAATAGCCATAGGTCGTTACGTCCGGTGGCGTGGTTGCCATAGTGACACAGTTGTTTACTCCAAAAAACGTTACTCTTTTGTCTGATCTTTGTTGGTAACAGCAGCAAAAGAGCAGCTTTTGGATTTTCAAAGGAAAAGTTGTAAAAGTGTGCGCGAACTACGCTAAACTCCGCACACATACCGAGACTCGCCGTGCTCATGAGGCCCGGGCAGAGGCGCTGCGGGCGGGAAGAAAAGAACACACGTACCGCTGGCTGTTGCCAGACTTTCAGAGAGACAAAAGAGACCGCCCCCGACCCACAGCGCCTCTGCCCGGGCCCATGAGCACAGTGAGTCTCGGTATGTGTGCGGAGCTTCTGTTCACGTAGTTCGTAGCTCACTTTTACAACTTTTCCTTATGAAAACAACTTCAGGACTTGCCCAAAATCCTCCGTTTGATGTCCATCGCATTTGGAGTAAACAACTGTGTCACTGGCAACCACGCCACCGGATGTAACGGCCTCTGTCAATTTGAGACAGGAAGAACGTTAGTGCATAACCCTATTGAATTGAATTTAACTTTTAGCTTGTGTCCATTTGCACTTCAGAGGAAAGAACTTTGTTCAAGATTGTTTCCAGTGTACATTTCCTTTTGAGTGCTCTCTCACTTTATTCAGAAGTTTCTCCCTGATTCTTCTCTTTCAGATTAGTTACAATTCTTCAAAAATCGGGAGCGCTGGGTGAGAAAACTCAATGATACTGTCTACTTTTGGCTCAGGGCCGTAGGTGAATCCTCCGGAGTGCAGACCAAAAACCCTGCAGTGAGCGTCGAACACAGGAGAGCCGGAGGAGCCGTGGAACATGAAAGTGTGGTAAGAAGACACTTTATCGTATGCAGGATATCATCGGCACTGGATTCTGTCAATGCCCTGATTTTTTAATTGTTCCTTGACACTCATGTGGGTGAACGTGCCATTAAGCTTCTGAAGGTGCGTATCAATCTCATTAATTCTCAACTCCTTCTCAATGATACAGGTTGGGTCGATCTTTTGTACACCGCCGTCCGGATGGCCCACAAGACAAGCCTCTCCGCTCTCAGGCATTGGACTGAAGGACTTCATGAGCCCCGGAGGGACTTTCACTTTGGCCATATCCTCCTCTGAAGCTCAGACAGCGTAGTCCAGCTCACTGTTAAAGCCGATTATTTTGCAACAGTGACACCTAACACTGTGTCCTTCCTGATTAGGGGTTCTTTTATAACCAAACATAGCAGTGACAATTACATTAGGAAATTGCTTCAACATTATTTTCCAGAATGTTGTTATGAACCACTCCGTCCAAACAGATGTGCGTTTGTGATGTGCGTTTGTGAGGATGTAGTTCTCAAACAGCACAAAACCAGTTCCTACACTGGCACCACCAACCACCAGTTTGCAGACAGACTTGCCGAGTTTAATCAGCTTTTCAAGTCGGTAAACTTCACTGAAAGACTGCTGCACTTTCCCAAAGTCCACTTTCTCAGCTTCTCTGCAAAAGTCGTATTAATAAATGCTCCAACTTTGTTTTTCTTAGATCAGGAAGAAGTTGATCATTGTTTTGGAGATTTTCATTTTTTCTTTCTTCTTCTGATTTTATCACAATGTCCAGAGAGGCCTTCCTAGTTGGACTGAAGCCCCTGAGTTGGGTTTGGGTCTGAGGTTGGGTTGGGTCTGAGGTTGGGTCTCAGGTTGGGTTTGGGTCTGAGGTTGGGTTTGGGTCTGGTTGGGTTTGGGTCTGAGTTTGTCTGACTCTTCTCTCCTGTCTTTTGTTCTGAAGTTTGTGTTTCTTGTTCCATGTTCTTTCCTCCTTTCATTTTTTCAAAACCAATCCTGAATGTTTTCTTTTCATGTGCTTCTATTTTATCATCACTAAACACATAAGTTCTGGTTTTGGAGACATCTTCGAGTTTAAAGTCGCCCAGCTCTTCAAAGCGGCCGTCAGAGGCGATGGCATCTCTGATGGTCATACCTTTGGTTCCATAAACACACAGCCGTTTAAAGTCCTTTATGGAGGAACTTTTGAAAACACGTTTGGTCTTTGCGTTGATCCCTGGTTTGGTCTCGATAAACACAATGTAGTTACTGTTCATCGTGGGACACTGGATGGTCCACTTTTCCTCTCTTCTCCACTTCTTCTGCGGTTTCTCTCAAAGTGACCAGCTCTTTGTCTCTGAGGAGGCAGCAGGGGAAGTGTGTGGGGATGGCAGTGCCTCGGGGTCTGGTCTGAGATTGAAGAGTTAATGTTCTGTTCATTACACTCCCCTGTTGTCCACAGGCTGGTCTTGGATTTGATGGCTTCCAGCACTGTTTGAGGACGATCACAGTGGATTGTGTGTTTAGCATCAGAATTGTTGAACTTCAAAATGAAAGAATGGAAATGTTTGTCCTGCAGACAAAAACATACGGTGTTAACAAAAACAAAAAACAATTACCACAACTAAAAACATGAGTTAAACCAACGCGCACCGGGACGTTCTGCTGCGCACACCGAGGGCACCTGCACCTTGATCCAGCTTTGTTCATTTGGGATGCAGCACAGCGCCTGAAAGTGTCCTTGCCAGCACCCGTAGTTTGGTCTTAGTGATTTGAGAATACATTAGCTAGCGGTTGGTGCACCGTTTGAGGCAAGACCAGAGCAAAAACCCTGAAGATGTTTTGCACCAATTATTTGTCTCAGTCGTAGAAGCACTTCAGATCATTGAGTGACTGCGCATGTATGCGCAGTCACTATTTGCTCCAGTAATTCTTTATTATTATTATATAAGTATCCCTTTTATTCCCGTTTTTGTGCACCTTTCAACTCATTAACCGTTTCACTGAGATCACCAGTTTTCACTTCTTCAGGTTCTCCCTGAAAATATCTTCCCTGGTATTACTTTTCACCCTTTAACTCTTATAGTTTTTTAACTATTAACAAATTAAACTTAAAATGTCCCCATTAACTTCAATACAAAATAAATACCTGTCACACTTTTCACTTTTATCTGCCACCAGATGGAGCCAAACTTCCCATTTCACTGGGTTAGCCTTTTCCCTGTTCTCTGTCCCTCTCATTCTCAGAGTTGTAAGTGGTCCAACGGATAAGGCTTTAACCCTCGAATATCTGATCCAGGTTCGATCCCCACCCCTCACACTAAATGTGAACTTCATTGGGGGATTTCTGTTTTAAAATCCAATAGTTTATACTGATTTAACTGTTGATGTGCTTTCACTGATACTTGTTTTAACTGATTTAACTATAACTAAGTTCCTTGTTGACTGTGTTCTCCCCTTAAATAATTGTTCACTTCATAAGCTTATCACTTTTGATGTTTAACCTTATCTGAATCTTCTCACTGTGTGCTTTCACCTTTGACCCAATTCACACTGCACAGGTCTGCTCACAGGTGTTGTGCGTTATCAAATGATTGGCCCTTGGCAGTTTTTCCCTGTATCTTGGACAATGAAGTTTCACAAAACTTGTGGCTGAATGGGTAACTCACTGTGTTGGAAACCAAAGGTTCCCAGATCAGAACCTGCCACTGCCAATGTTAAATTATGAAAAAATGTGAAAAGAAGAAGTGCAAATAGTTAAATGTATTTATCATAATAAGAGTAAGATTTAACCAATTATTACTTGAGTACTTGAGATGACTGTAAAAATAAAATAACGGGTTGCATCAATTGGAGCAAACAGATATAAACTGTTTGACATAACTTTGCACTTGGTCTGCCTCACAGGTGTTGTGCATAATGACTTAATTGGCAGCTCAGTTTCTTTTTGTCTCTTAGACTGTTTTGTTTCACAGAAAATATAGCAAAGTGGTAGAGCATTGTCTCACAAACCAGAGATTGCCGGTTCAAACCCCAGAGTTGCCGTCTTTAAATACAAGAAATGATGAAAACTATTTGTAAGAAAACACAATGCATTACTCACTAAAAAAGAGTTTATTCATTTGAAATGACAGAGATTCATGTCTTGCTATCTGAAGATCTTTAAGATAATATTTTCAAGCTTTTACTTTCCACCTCTTGGTTTTCAAGAGGATTATCCAATCAGAAAGCAGAATGATTCTCACATGACTCCCTCATTTGCATTGCCAGTTTGGTTTCTTCTTTGAACTTATGTTGCACCACGATACAGGGACAACTGTCTGTGATAGGGTCAGGGACTTGTTTCAACACATGTTGGTAAAAAAAAAAAATGAAAAACACTATACTTTTGCTTACATTTGAAGAAATATAATTCTTTTGAATAATCAATGGCTAAGAATATATTTCTCATGAAGTGACTTGCAAGTTGTAACTCATGATTCATAGCTCACATTCTTTCTGATAGGTTTCTCATTATCAACAAATTTAGGTAAATAAATTTCATTAATTTAACCTGTTCACTTTGTAATCTTCTCAAATTATATTTCACTTCATAACTTCAGCATAACTTCAGGTCTTTATTTTTTATCACCAATCTCTGATACTTGTTTTCACAAGTGGCCTTGTGGTCCAGTGGTTTAAATCATGCAGACTGGTATTCCACAGGTTGTAGGTTCGAATCCCGGGCATGACTTTTTCAAATTGGAAAACGTATAATCCACAGGGTGTAGTTTATACCCCTCCAATATACAGGGAGAGACTCACAACTAGCCACCAGCTCAACTGCCAACAGCACTACCGTCAGGAAGGCGATAATGTCGCTTTGCCGTTATGGACAAGATAGCTGCTTTAAGCTTGGCCCCTCCCACATTTTCACGGTCGCAGTCACTCCGCAATTGCTTCAGCAATTGCAAATTCTAGTTAGATCTGCTCATAAGTTTCAACCACTTTTTAAAAGTTTTAAAAGGCGTCACAAGGGTGTAGAGCCTGGAAATGTGTGGCCTCACTGACATGGCTGTGTCAAGGTGCTTTCACACCGGAGGCGTTATTTCATGCCAGAGGCACAGAAGTTGCCTCTTGATTATTCAAAATTGGTTGCGTGTGAAATGCGACCAACTTCTACCTTTCAATATTAACGTTCATGCAGCTACGGTATCTGTGACTCTCATGTAGAAAACAAGTCAAAGTCTGCTGTCCAGTGGTCGAGTAAATAGCGCACAGCACTTTGGTCAGAAGAGTCCGCGGGTGCGTGAGTTCGACTCCAGGCATTTACAGCTGCAGAAGACATTTGTATCTGTAGCAGAAATTTTATTTTAATTCTTTAATAATCCTACTTTCTTTACAAGCACATTATATTATCGTTTTAAAGTGCAAACAAACACTATATCTTTTTTTTTAAGTGCAGAAAGAAACACAACATTTAAATTGATTGGGTCGACCCTTACGACCTGCCTCACATGTGCTGCTCAGGGCAAGTGAGGGTCAAAGAGCGCGGACATTGGCTTTATGTTAGAAGAGAGAGAGTAAAAGGCAAGGGTAAAATGCCAAGGATTGTTTGAAATGCCCAGTGTGAAGACGAAAGTGTAGGCCAGTGTTTCCCAACCAGGGGTACGTGGACAGTTGGGGGTACACATGCCCTCACCAGGGGGTACTTGTAATGATTTCAGACTTTAATAGAAGGTGAAATGTATTCTTAATTAAAATAAAAATGTTCATTCAATACTTTTTAGTAGTACAAAGACACTCGGCTGTGTGGGGCGGGCTGGGGCAGGTATTGTATTGTCAAAAGTGCTAGACCTGTATATAATCCTGGTTCAGTCATGTCAATAGCACATTTTTTATGATGGACATTGCTTACTTATTTAGATGTTTGTGTTAAATGACCAATACAGAGCTTACAAACGTACCTGAATAATGTTGGTTTTGTCGTTGAACTCCTTGTTTTCTTCTTCCTTGTCAGATTCCTGAGCCTACAACATGAAGTTACAATCACTCTTTAATGTTCAGACTTCACAGCAAAGAATCTGCTTCACGGGTGAAACTTACCAAGCGTTTTCGACTGAAAAATGACCGTATATCCCTGGTCTTTTTGCCATGTTTGGACTGTAAACACATTACAAGCTTGTTACTAACAATGTAAGGACCAAAATCAGTGTCAGTTAGACTGAGAGGGAACCAATGTTATGTTCTAGTTCGTATGTTCTACGCCCTGTAAGGGCTTTGCTGATGGCTAACACTCGATCATGGGGAGGCAGTTCCCACTGGACTTAAGGTCCCAACCTCTACATCTCGCAAGTCTTTTCACTCAGCACCTAAAAGATTCTGAGCGTGTTCTTTTCAGAACGACTAACCTCTCTTCAATCAAAACGGATCCGCTGCACTTACCGCTCGAGGTGACTTTACCCTCCGGTGTCGAGCTCCGTAGATGTAGTAGATGTTTCACCGCTCTCCTGAGGACCAGCATGACTCTTGCTTCCTCTGCCTCGGTTGGCAGCACACGACTGAGAACTGCCTGCCTAACTCTCCAGGGAGGAGCGAGAGCGGCATCTTGGCTTCATTGGTCCCGATTCTTCGGAGCACCTCGATTCGAACCTGCAGGTGCCCAAGGAGGAGCCGATGCCCCCGGTTCACGCTCCAGCTTCTTCTGGGAAGTCACCAGCGTCGCCTTCACTCTGCTTTACCGTCTCTTCTGGCAGGAAGGCCTGGGCAGACTATGACGGGAGGATGACTGCCGAGTCTCTGAGGAAGATTCTGCGTCTCTCTTCTCGGACACCGGTTGATCTGCTCCCTACTCTGCTCAGGCACGCCATATGAATGCCTGCACTTCCGCGCCTGCCATAGTT
>CM076412.1:4112421-4315023 GCA_038363315.1 Mugilogobius chulae | reverse complement strand
TTCCTCGACGAACACAAAACAGCATATTATGACCATCAGAGATTTCTGAGCCCATTTTATTTTGCGTAGCTTATTGCTGTACATTTCCGCAAATGAAGGCAATAAAATGAAAAAAAAAAAACACACGAGTTTTGGTTGCAGCATGTGGGACTTTTCTTGAGGTGTAACGGATAGTTTTTGGACATCAGTTACTAAATGGGTAAGTTTGGTTCTGGGGCTTGGAGCAAGGTTAAGATTACAATCAGGTCATTAATATTATAAATAAAAACACGTCTTTAACACATTGAATTGAATGGGGATTGCGACACGTACTTAAACATCACGCAAACAGCTGTGAACTCGTTGTATAATCATACTAATTTACCCATGTCGTGTAATGAAGTGGTAATTGTACGCTTTCTGTGAGAATCGGCTCAATGTGTAAAAGTCGTACAGATACCCAGGGTTGCCAAGGTCCATGTGGACATTCCCGTCTAATGAGGGTTGAATCAATAAAGTCACGAGTGAAAATGCATTTTCCTTGGACTTGTTCTTAAACATGTGCAGCAATGATTCAAATACATCATAATATGGAGATCTCACACACAAACACAGACTCAGCAGAGTGATTTCCCTAAACACCCGGCCGCGCTCAACCTCGACCACCACCAACTGTTCCCTAACCTGCATGTTACTGGGAAACTAGGGCTGCGGTCGACAAAAGAAATACTTGTTGACTAAAGGTATGTTTCATCGACTTAAAAAGGGGGCGTGGCTTACCTGAACCCCAAAACAAAAAGACAAAAATCCATTGAGTCGATGCAAAACTACACAAAATGAAAAGGCAAACCATGTATTTATAAATCAAAAGGGCAGATTAGATCATTGATTCGGTCCCAAATCCTCAAATAAATCAAACTACTTTTGTCCCTGTTCAATATAAATCTTCACAATCTATATAAAACAAGTCGAACTAATACAAATTTTGGTCAACTAAGATGCCACCGCTGATGACAGTGGTCCTTCGTTAGGTTCCAAAAATAACCCGTGAAAGGCGAAACCCGTGATCATTTTTTACCAATAAAATTTTTGACGATTTGATAACCTTGCCTGGTTCTGGAATGTTTGTTGGTTTTTTGTACCACGGTAATAATGGCCAATGAATTTCACGTGTGAGATACAAAAAAGACCAAACAAGCGTGAGTCGTTTATGTGACGTTTAAAGAGGGACGGTGGCTTAATGTGTCGTGCGTTCTCCTGCTCTTTTTTTGGACGACTGGTGGTTGCCTACCGTTGTTTCTAATCTCCGATCCGGCTTAGAGCTCCCCATCAAGCCGAAGAGAGAGAGACCACAGAGCTGGACGAGAAAGCCACGGAATTCAACACGGCCCAAGAGCCCAGACGGAGCAAAGCACAAATCCTGAGACTCTGTGAAGTCACAACAAATTCTCAACACGCGCTGGACTTATAAGCTCAACGGTACTCAACTGAGCCATACATCGTGTTCGCAGACAGTCTATATATGAGTTTGAATTAGAGTGCCTCCTATCCTCCAAAACACAATTCTGGAGGACTGTCTAATGTGGAAGGTCACATTAAACATAGAAATAGTCACGGTTGCATGCACTAGGTAGGATCCCTAACATACAGGAACTGGGCGTACTCTTCTAGGCGAAAGTTCACAGAAACAAAACTGAGGGGCTAGGTAATCGCTTGCGATGTGGCGAACGTCTCCTGCACTACAACCGACACGGAATCTTGGGACAGCTTTCTAGTGAAGTCACGACAGCATGATCCTGGTTTCCTCCATACACATCTGGGGGACTTGAGTTCGTAGTCTCTTCTTGAGGACACCAGATGCGCTCTCTACCTGGCAGAAGTCGCACAGAATACGCTCTTCCTCAACATACAAGTAATGTCTCGATATCTGGGACACGTCCTAGCGAAGTTACACACGGGCTCCTCAAACACCATCTGGACTCTACGCGGAAGTCCAAACACGCTCCTCAAACACATCTGGACTCTAGTGAAGTCACAACACGCTCCTAAAACACATCTGGGACTCTAGTGAAGTCACAACACGGTCCTCAAACACATCTGGACTCTAATGAAGTCACAACACGCTCCTCAAACACATCTGGACTCTAGTGAAGTCACAACAAGCTCTTCAAACACATCTCTGAACTACACAAATGACGTTCCAGCGTGAACAAACTTATCATGGTAACTACGAGCTCAAAGAGTCAAATCCTCACCTGGAGAAACGTCTGAGCGTCAGGTCAGCTTCCCCTGCATGATCCAAACTGTCTCAAGTTTTCTAAAAGAGCTTCTGTGCTGTTGTCTGTGAATGCTGCGATGTGATACGATCCCTAAACGGTGTGTTTGAGAGAAAAGCAGCTCTACAGCGCACGTCTATAGGACCAAAGCACTGGGGGAAAAAAAGCAAAATTGCACTAAAAAAAAAGAAGTGAACCGTGATAGAGCGAGGGAACACCGTAATCGCTAAACGAGTAAAGGACTACAGTCCTACTGGAAACCTTTTGTAGGCAACTAGGGCTGGGTGATCTGGGAAAAAATAGAATCACGATTGTTTCTCTCATATTGATCAATCTCAATTTTTGATTCGATTTTGTTTAACCTTTTCCAAACCAAATGAAAAATGAACATAAATTAAACAAAACATCTAATAAATGGGACATTTTACATTTTACTATACATCAATTCTCAAAGTTTGACTTTTGCTTAAAACTGCACATTTTTACTGACAGAACATTGGTCTTCGATCTTTCGATTCAAACCCACCACCAAATAATTGACGATTTGATCTCGATTACTCGATTTTTTGACTAAATATCCCAGTCCTATAGGCAACTTATCTTGTCTCAGTGTGACCTTTCTCAAACCGAGCAATTCAAGACATTTTAACTGGTCTAAACATTTTTTTTTTTTACAAAAAATCTTGCATCAATCTGCCTTTTGGGACATCAACAACTAATCCATTCATTGAAAGAAATGTATCCACCAGATTTATCTATCAAAAACCTAATTGTTACTTGGATTATTTCAATGACAGATTATACTTTTGATACTACATCCCTTGCAGAAAGCTTCCCATCATGCATCTGCGCTTGGCCTTAATTCCCCTCCAAGAACACAGAGTCAGTGAGCTGAGGGCGACTGCAGCGGGCCTCGCACACGTCAGCTCCGATCAGCCCGGCTCCAGCGTTCAGGAAACATTTAGGCCCGTGTGAGGATGAATAAAACATGTTTGTCCTACATTTGGCCCGCAGTGATCACCGCCGCACGAGCTCCGCAAACAGAAGGGCATTATACGGAAAACACGAGGCCCGAGGGAGCCGTGGGACTAATGTGTGTGCAAACAGAGTCACTGACAACTACCACAGAGTCACACAAGAGTCACACAGAGTCACTGACGAGGACCACAGAGTCACACAGAGTCACACAGAGTCACACAGAGTCACACAGAGTCACACAAGAGTCACACAGAGTCATACAGAGTCACACTCATACAGAGTCACACAGAGTCACACAGATCACTGACAAGGACCACAGAGTCACACAGAGTCACACAGAGTCACACAGAGTCACTGACAAAGACCACAGAGTCACACAGAGTCACTGACGAGGACCTCAGAGTCACACAAGAGTCACACAGAGTCACTGACAAGGACCACAGAGTCACACAGAGTCACACAAGAGTCACACAAGAGTCACACAAGAGTCACACAGAGTAACACAGAGTCACACAGAGTCACTGGCGAGGACCACAGAGTCACACAGAGTCACTGACAACTACCACAGAGTCACACAAGAGTCAAACAGAGTCACTGACGAGGACCACAGAGTCACACAAGAGTCACACAGAGTCACTGACAAGGACCACAGAGTCACACAGAGTCACACAGAGTCACTGACAAGGACCACAGAGTCACACAGAGTCACACAAGAGTCACACAAGAGTCACACAAGAGTCACACAGAGTAACACAGAGTCACACAGAGTCACACAGAGTCATACAGAGTCACTGACGAGGACCATAGAGTCACACAGAGTCACACAGAGTCACACAGAGTCATTGACGAGGACCACAGAGTCACACAGAGTCACTGGCGAGAACCACAGAGTCATACAGAGTCACTGGCGAGGACCACAGAGTCACACAGAGTCACTGGCGAGAACCACAGCGTCATACAGAGTCACTGGCGAGGACCACAGAGTCACACAGAGTCACTGGCGAGGACCACAGAGTCACTGGCGAGGACCACAGAGTCATACAGAGTCACACAGAGTCACTGACGAGGACCACAGAGTCACACAGAGTCACACAGAGTCGCACAGAGTCACACAGAGTCACTGGCGAGGACCACAGAGTCACACAGAGTCACACAGAGTCGCACAGAGTCACACAGAGTCACTGGCGAGGACCACAGAGTCACACAGAGTCACACAGAGTCACACAGAGTCACACAGAGTCACTGGCGAGGACCACAGAGTCATACAGAGTCACTGGCGAGGACCACAGAGTCATACAGAGTCACACAGAGTCACTGACGAGGACCACAGAGTCATACAGAGTCACTGGCGAGGACCACAGAGTCATACAGAGTCACACAGAGTCGCACAGAGTAACACAGAGTCACTGGCGAGGACCACAGAGTCATACAGAGTCACACATCGTCACACAGAGTCACACAGAGTCACACAGAGCCACTGACGAGGACCACAGAGTCACACAGAGTCACAGACCTCCCATCTGATCCGCCCACCAAGCCTTATGTTCGAAAATATCAGTCACATTTATTCTCTTTTCCAATGTGGGTCTGTCTGATGCTCGTGCTGACTTTGTCTACAGTCAAATACATGATGCAGTTTCACAGATTCACCAGCAGAGGGGGGAATAGTGTGAGCACAAGGACCCAGAGGAGGTCACCTGACAGTCGGCTCTGTTTTACATGATCAGCTGCTTCTGGAGGCTGACTTTCTTTTCAAACAGATTCCAGACAAAGCTGTTGGACTAAAACACAGCTGAGTACGTTTTCTCTCAGATATTTGATGTTTAAAGTGAAGAAAAGCCGATCCTACTGGACTAGGACTCTGAGGAGAACGACACATGCAGCGACTCTTTTCACTCACTTCTGTGAGTGAGTGAAAAGTGTCAGAGGAAGTCAGACTACTGGATTTATTCATGTTTGGAGAGTTGAATATAATTAGGGCTGGGCGATACTGACAAAAATCTCGATAATTTTTGGACATCGATATTTTGACGATATTTGTCAGTCCAATGTAAACTTGTTAAAATCAGTCTTCAAATGTGTTAGTACACAGGAAAAACAATAACCTTAACTGTGCCATCGATCTTAAAATTGATTAGTAGTAGGGGTGTAACGGTATACATGGTCGTAGTGAATCGTTTCGGTACAGCATGTTCGGTTCGGTGCACGTGTGTACCGTTTTCAATACTATTTTATGTAAATAAATGTGATTTTGCGCGACCGGGGCGGAACTGTTCACGCACGGCATGTTTCTACACGGACAGTATTAAGTGATGCAGCGCTAGCTTATATTTTGTGTTTTTTTTAAACGTCTTCCTTGGACTTTCATTCATCCGCGCTGCTTACTTGATGCCAAGTGAATACTTCTGATGGATTTACATGTCTCCGCGCTCGTAAACACTTCAGAATCATCGCGGGACAAAGACGAACATTTGAACTCACCGCTACCGCCGCAGTCACCTGTAGCACACGCAGTCACAACTACAAGGCTTTCTGTGAGTAAAGAAATCCTGCACAAACACCGCTCCTTGTGAAAAAAGTCCATCGCCACATTCACATGTCCGCTCGATAGATATGTGTTGATCAAAAAGGACTGTCTCAAAGGCTCCAAAAAGCTTAAGCTGCTTCTATGAGCTTCCTCTTGATTCAGCGCCACACTGCACCACGTCATAAGCCACTGTTCAGCAACATTAGAATCACGCACTGAGCAAATACAAGCAAAAATAAATAAATTAAATTAAATAAAAATAAAAATAAATAAATACAAAAAAAATACAGATTTAGTGAGTTTTTTTAATATAAATAAATAAATACAAGCTCAATCTAAATAGATTTTGTTTCTTTGAGATATTCCTGCTGCAGGGTATCAGCGTTAAATTAATATTAATAGAATATTGTTGCTTTTACAGTGAAATGTACAAATATTGTTTTCTTTTTAAACATAAAACCTGAACTGAAAGTGTACCGAAAAATACCGAACCGACAACTGTGAAAACTGAAAACCGAACCGAATATGATTTTAGCGTACCGTTACACCCCTAATTAGTAGTAGTGTTTATTGTGATTTGAGCAGGTTTTGACTTTCATAAGTTTAGATTTGCAAGTAGAACAAGTAAATTTAGCTCTGATTTCAACAACAGAAGCATTTATTTTTCTTTTCATAATTTCAATTAACATGTATTTTTCTTTTTTTTATGTAAAGTGAGATCTTTTATGTTTGTTCCATTTGCAGTCTTAGTTCAAGCCAATGAAAATCCACTCAAATTATGCTAAATACCTATTATCTATTTATGTTTTTAATATTTAATTTCAGATACATATTTGTCTAATAGTGCAGAAATCTCCTTTTACACCCTTAGTTCCTGTTTTGCAAAGAACTCAGAATTACTTAGTGTACAAATTCAGTTTCATTTTTATTGTAAATTAGTTTTTTGGTAGCATCTTTTTTACTGCACGATATACTCGATATTCAATTTCTGCATATCTTAAAAGCAACACTCACGATATTAACTAAAATTCAATATATTGCACAGCTCTAAATATAATCAATAATAATATAATATAATATAATAATATATAATAATATAATATAATATAATATAATATATAATATATAATATATAATATAATATAATATAATATAATTAGGGCTGGGCAAGTTAACGCGTTATCGCGGTATTAACGCAGCACGTGCTTAATCGCGATTAAATATTTTGTCGACGCAGGTCACGTGATTCGGCTAAAAAGCATGAATGAAAGGGCCCACACTGCTGCAGCTGCACCCTTTTTCTCCTCCTCGCTCTCATAAACAGTCCACGAACAGAGGATCTGCTCCGTTGCTGCTAGCACTTTAAATACAAGGAAGTGAGCTCTGCTGTACAGACAGCGGGACAGAGACGAGTCTGAGCTTCGTCTGAGTGTTTAAATCATCCAAAAAGACCCAAGAACCACGGAGCTACGTGTTGTTAAAGACTTCACACCGTTAACACCTCATTAAATATGCGCACGGAGATTCAGCGCTAGGTCAGCGGCGATGCGCGAACTTTTACACACGTGTTTGTCATGTTTACTTTGAAAACTTTAAAAATAGACTTGTTTCACTTCCCACAGTGTATTTAGTGAGCACTGAGCTGGTTTTAACCAGGACTATCAGCGACCTGGACCAGGTTTTCAAAATGTTAGTTATCTAGTGTAACTATAGTTCTATGAGTAGCTAAAATTATATATCTAAGCCAAAAAACCACAAAATTTGCAGGATTGTACACTCTACAAAATGAAGAACCTTAAATATACTTAAAAAAAATAATCTTTTGGAGAAAAAATAGGTTAAAATAGCTAATTATTGAACTTTGTGTGTAAAGTTTAATTATTACGATTAATCGCAGCTCAACCATGCGATTAATCGCGATTAAAAATTTTAATCGCTGCCTAGCTCTAAATATAATATAATATAATATAGTATAATATAATATAATAATGAACTAACTTAACTTATTTAAACATTCTCTGAGCAGCAAAAAAATAAAAAGATGTGTCTCAGATGAAGCAGCAACGTTATGTTACTTCAGCTTTGTCTGGGTCCAAGTCATGTGACTTTTGCTTGAATGATTGAAAGAATAACAACTGATCGATTACCAACATGCATCAGTTCCAGTATCAGTGACTTACTCCGCCATGAGCCACACTCCCAGGATGCCTCCGTCTGTCTGTTTGTCCACCAGCATTGTGATGTCTGCGATGGACTGGTTCAGAGTGCCGGGCTGGGGACACAAAACACACGGAGGTTACACACAAACACACTCCTGTTACACACTAGAATGTTACATGTTAATAGACTGTTTAGCCTTGGCTTGTCAGCATGTAGTTGCATGGATCAAATTATCATAATAATAGAACTCAATGCATCAAATATGAAGATCTCTGCTCCGAATTTGTGACTGTTCACCAGGAGGTACCACAGGGCTCAGTTTTGGGGCCCTTTATTTTTATCTTGTATATAAATGACTAAGATCAAAATGTCCCTGACGTTCACATGGATTGTTATACTGATGATACAGTTATTTACTTTTATGGATCATGTCTTGTTCAGGCATCACTTTCTTTCAGCAATCACTTTCTCACTAAAACTAGTTCTTAATGCTGACAAGACTAAGCTACTGCTGTTTTCAAACTCTAAACAGTTGCCTGAAACTCTCCCAGCTGTGTCCACTCTTGAAGTAAATATCAGAGAGGTGGTTCATGACTAGAAGTACCTTGGTGTCTGGACTGATGACTCGCACAGATTTAAAACACACTTAGAGAAACTTGTGAAGAAACTAAAGCTAAAACTGGTAATAAGTCGTGTTTTTTCTTTGAAGCAAAAAAGTGTCTTGCCACTGCAACCTTTTTATCAGTGTTGGATCAGGGCAGGGGTGCTCAATACGTTGATCGCGAGCTACCGGTAGCTCTCGGAGGCAGGAGGAGTCGATCGCGAAGCCCTGCCTGGTTATGTGAAGTTTAGTGTCTTTTGTACAAATGAAGAGAATAATGGGCTGAACATACGATCCACTGTGAGATATAATAGCACCCCCGCCCCTGAGCGTTACCATGGTGATCATAAAAATAGATTTATTAGACACAATCGAGTTTAGAATGAGGTTAAACTCTAAACTTAAACAACTAGATTTTGATTTTCAGAATTAGCTACATACTGTAGTTTTTTTTTTTTTTTTCAGATTATTTTAGAGGTTTAAAAATCCTACATGTTAATTGTTAAATTTTTCTAATTAATGTATTCAAGTAAAAATAGGTGCTTGTATTTTACAAATAATGTTTAATTAATAAACAAATCTTATAATTTAAATTAATGATATATATATAAAAAAAAAAAAAAAATTGATAGGTAGATCTTTGGGCCTTGCCTCAACTAAAAGTAGATCGCGAGCTGGAAAAGTGGGTGATATACTGTATTTTATATGAATGTGGTTTCTTCGTGTCTTCAGATGGTGGACTCTGTTTATCATGCAGCCCTGAGGTTCAGAACTAACTGTAACTTTGACACATCACTGTGACTTCTCTGGCCACTAGGAGGCAGAGACACTTCTACACTTTTATTTACAATGTGTTGCTTGGATTACTGCCTTCCTACATTTGTACTTTAATTATGAGAAGTGTTAAGTCCTATTCTTTACGATCAAATGATCATTTGTTGCTGTCTGTATCTTTTGCCCGCACAAAGCTGGGAAAGAAAGCCTTTGACTCAGGTCCTTTTGCTTAGAATATGTTGCAGAAAGACTGGAAACTGACAGTTTTTGTCCTTGAACGCTGTCAAGACCAAATTGAAAAGATTAGAGACTGCTTCAACAGTCTGTAACTGTTTTTCTTAACCTGTGTCATTTTAATGTCCATGTATGTATTTGTTTGTTTGTAATGTAATGAATTTTACTGCCACTTGGTCAGGACTCCCTTAAAAAGAGGTTTTTAATCTCAATGGTATGTTCCTGGTTAAATAACGGTTAAATAATACAAAAAAATAAAAATAATTAAAAAAAACACCACACACAGAGAACTGCACTAGTGCACTAAACCACAAACAAAACCAGGACAAAAGTGCAAATGACAGATGCAAGTGAAGTGTTCAGGTAAAGCCCATGTAAGCAGCACATTTACATGACCAGTACAAATCAAATCACATGAATATCTGGTGTTTCCCTCGTCACGTGACCTCAGGATTAGGTTAAGATCAAGGTACACTTCATTTATACCTCCTTCTCTGTGAGCGGCACAAGGGACCCATCTCCAGATCGTCTTGGTCAGGACGACTGCAGCTGGAGGGTTTGGAGAAATGTTTTTGTTGGTGAGCGAAACTGGAGAAAACCCACAGCCAGCTAATGTATTATTTGTAAAGTTCCTGTATTTTAAAGGGGACTTGTGTATAGAGATCAACCAATATATCAGCCGGCTGATATTTAGGGCTGATATTTGAGAAAAAATTATGATATCAGCCTCAATTTTGGTCTTCAAGGCCAATTTTTAATTTAATTTCTTTATAGTTATTCAGTTTCACATTTTTATAATGAAAGAAACTAGAAAACATTAATTATCGGAAAGAAAAAGTCAGTATTTTGATCAGGCACCGCCTGGGCACCCATAGCCAGAAGCACTAAGCACTTGCGGTCTTAGAATAGCTTTATGGGTCCAGTTTTGTTGTGGCAAATGATCCATTTTAAAGTTTATTTAGATTTTCCATGCCTGTACAAATGCTGTTTTATTTCTAAATTAAACCCTCAATATTCCGTATGTGGAGATGTTGAAAACAGCTGGAGTCCAACACACAGTGACCAGCCCCAGAGCTCAGCCTGAGTGTGTCAGGAGTCAAAGTATTCAAAACCTGCTCCGATGAACACTCCCCGTCACACTGTTTACTTTCAGAGCGACGCAGCTGCTGATTCACCACACTGGAATTTATGCCAACGTACGAGATCTGATGTGAGCTCCACACTACAAACCAACATCTCCAGTGTCCTTTGTGTAGTGAAGAGTAAGACACAGTGGTGAAGCTGGCCGTCTGAGGTCCCTAGCTCCGGCCCCCCCATCGGACTAAAGAGTCATCTTGCTATTGCTTTTTTTTTCCCGTCAAATATTTGTTAGTCTGTATTCCCCCATTATGCTAGAAATGAACTATACATGATCATCACTCAAGTCAGTGTATACAGCTTAAACAACATGTTATACAAGTGAATACCTCAAACATAAATATGTGTGGGGGGAGATTTTGACTGAAGTAGATGTCATTTCCTGAAATTCGGGGTGTATTTGTATCAGTAACAGTAAGCTCCTATTTTCAGCAATCATTCATTAATAACTATCTTAAAAACTATCCATTATTATAGCTCACATTTGTGGTCTTTTAAAAAGGCCTACTTTGAACCAGTGCTCTTGAAGCTTTGTTTATGCTTCCCGCACGTGAAGTCCGCACGGAAATGAGACGCATGGACCAGAGCGGAGCAGACGCTGACAGTGTTTATAGTTTCTGTGTGTTTCAAGCGGCTGCTTGTAGAGGGCAGTAAGGAGCTGCCATTGAAAGCCCATTGATTGCCACGCGGACCGTCCGCGTAGTCACCGTAGTGGCGTATGGCGTAGTGGCCATACCTGCTTGTCAAAGCCTGATCCCGTCAGATCTCAGAAGCTAAGCAAGAAAGGGCCTGGTTAGTACTTGGATGGGAGACTGTTAGAACACCAGGTGCCACAGTGGGACGAAAGGAGTAGATTGTCGTTGTGTCCTTGGGCAAGACACTTAACCCACACTGCCTCAGTGTCTGCGTACACTGGGTGAGTGGATGCTAGATTGTAAAGCGCTTTGAGTGCCTGGAAAGATAGAAAAGCGCTATATAAATAGACCATTTACCATTTACAGAAAACCTGGTCCACGCAGACGGCGCTTGAGGGGGCGTGTCTCCAAAAATTATGTATTTCCGCCTCGCGGAAGCATCAAGTATGAAATGAGCTCCAGACTGTAGATCTGCAGACAGACTCACACTTACACTGCAGGTCCTTGTGACTGCAGCCTGCATGTTTACAGACAGACTCTTTGACTGTGAATTGCAGGCTACACACTGTCAGACTTTTACACGTCTGTGTTGCTTGATTCCTGGACTTATGTTTATTGTGTTGCTTTTCAGCGTCTCTTCTCTAAGAAATGCACCGCGCCTCGCCGCTTTTTAATTCTGCTGGGGAACTTAAAGAGGTATTGTTTTATCAGCAGTTTAACTCTTAACTTCTGCACCACCAGGGCTCCATCCGTCTGCGCGTGCCCCGAGTGTGAGGCTCCATCACCGCTGACTCGGGACGGTGCGAGGTCCTGTCAGACTCTAGGCCCATTCACGCTGGCATAACGGTAGTGCTGCCTATGATAAGACAGCAAAGTAAAGGCAAGTTTAAAGTTGGATTTGTTAATACTTTGTGAGGAGAACGTTTTGATACTGACAAATCCAACCCAAATGTCAATAAATGCACTTTGCAAATCACAAAAACTGAAATTTCTTAAGTGCCAGAGTTACATCCACAAACAACAAAAAACATGTGACTTTCTGCATGAACTGATCATCCTGAATGTTTCACAAAAGTTTAGATTATTTTACTAAGTTGCCAGTTCATTCATTATCACATTTCAATTTGTCAGTTTTATAAATCGTGATGAAAATAAACTCCCCCACAAACACATTTCAAACAAAGCAAACACAGAAAAGCATTTTGACACGGAGAATAGACCCGGAGCACTAAATCCTGAAGTTAAATAATGTGGGGCACAACACAGACTAAATGGAGCCCAAATATATAGAATTTCACCCCCTAGTGTTAGATATCTGTAGTGTAAGATACATGTCACACTGGGCCTTAACTGTGTCAAATTTAATTCAATATTATAATGGGATATTCCATCGGAAATGTATTCTTCTAAAATTCTACTCCCTATTGACCAAAAAATAAACATATTTTTGTAGTTTCCAGTGAGGTGGTAAAGAGTAAACAAAGCAGTCACAAAGGTACGAGTCAGTCATGCAAATGTGTCCTGTTATTTGCAATTCCACAAAAAAATATTGTTACCAGTGACATTTCTCCTCAGATTTGGCCTCTCTAACCATGAAATAGAGAAAACATAAATAAACAACAAATAATTGCCTCGACTGAGACCAGTTTTAAACAACATATCTCAGTTTCTCACAGATTTCAACAGTACATTCTACAGTAACCTTCTCAAAAAGTCTGTGTCAGATAAATGTGGAGCAGAACTCCTCCAGTTCAGCCTCAGGTTGCACCTTGTGACATCACTGTGTGAGTCAGACACACTCAGGTCATCTGTCAGTCATAAGGGACTGATATCATGCTTTATTGGATACATTTCATTGCATTCCAACAGTAAAATTAACAATAACTGAGCTATAATGTGTAGAGTTAGGTTTTGCAGCTTTTACCTCCAACAAAAGTTTGGGTTAACCAACAATGAAGGTAAAAAGCTGAACAAAGCTCACCTAAGAAAACCGTTTGAGATAAATGTGTGAAAACGTGTTCTGTAAAATACACTCAACAAAAATATAAACGCAACACTTTTGTTTTTGCTCCCATTTTTCATGCGATAGACTTGAAGATCTAAAATTCATTCCAGATACACAATATTACCATTTCTCTCAAACATTGTTCACAAATCTGTCTAAATGTGTGATAGTGAGCACTTCTGCTTTGCTGAGATAATCCATCCCACCTCACAGGTGTGCCACATTAAGATGCTGATCTGACATCATGATCAGTGCACAGATGTACCTTATACTGCCCACTATAAAAGGCCACCCTGAAATGTGCAGTTTTGTCTCAGAAAAATGCCACAGATGCCACAAGCATTGAGGGAGCATGCAATTGGCATGCTGACAGCAGGAATGTCAACCAGATCTGTTGCTCGTGCATTGAATGTTCATTTCTCCACCATAAGCCGTCTCCAAAGGCGTTTCAGAGAATATGGCAGTACATCCAACTGGCCTTACAATTGCAGACCACGAGTAACCACACCAGCCCAGGACCTCCACATCCAGCAGGTTCACCTCCGAGATCGTCTGAGACCAGCCACTCAGACAGCTGCTGAAACAACTGGTTTGCATAACCAAACAATTTCTGCACAAACTGTCAGAAACCGTCTCAGGGAAGCTCAACTGCATGCTCGTCGTCCTCATCGGGGTCTTAACCTGACTCCAGATCGTCGCCGTAACAGACTTGAGTGGGCAAATGCTCACATTCAATGGCGTCTAGCACGTTGGAGAGGTGTTCTCTTCACGGATGAATCTCGGTTTACATTGTTCAGGGCAGATGGCAGACAGCGTGTGTGGCGTCGTGTGGGTGAGCGCTTTGCTGATGTCAATGTTGTGGATCGAGTGGCCCATGGTGGTGGTGGGGTTATGGTATGGGCGGGCATCTGTTATGGACGAAGAACACAGGTGCATTTTATTGATGGCATTTTGAATGCACAGAGATACCGTGATGAGATCCTGAGGCCCATTGTTGTGCCATACATCCATGAACATCACCTCATGTTTCAGCAAGATAATGCACGGCCCCATGTTGCAAGGATCTGTACACATTCTTGGAAGCTGAAAATGTCCCAGTTCTTGCATGGCCAGCATACTCACCGGACATGTCACCCATTGAACATGTTTGGGATGTGCTTGACCGGCGTATACGACAGTGTGCACCAGTTCCCACTAATATCCAGCAACTTCGCACAGCCATTGAAAAGGGGTGGACCAACATTCCACAGGCCACAATAGACAATCTGATAAACTCTATGCGAAGAAGATGTGTTGCACTGCATGAGGCAAATGGTGGTCACACCAGATACTGACTGGTTCTGAGTCCCCAGACCGCCAATAAAGCAAAAACAAAATGCACATTTCAGGGTGGCCTTTTATTGTGGGCAGTATAAGGTACACCTGTGCACTAATCATGATGTCAGATCAGCATCTTGATGTGGCACATCTGTGAGGTGGGATGGATTATCTCAGCAAAGCAGAAGTGCTCACTATCACACATTTAGACAGATTTGTGAACAGTGTTTGAGAGAAATGGTAATATTGTGTATCTGGAATGAATTTTAGATCTTTAAGTCCATCTCATGAAAAATGGGAGCAAAAACAAAAGTGTTGCGTTTATATTTTTGTTGAGTGTAGAAATGTAATTACAAAAAGATCTATTCTATAAATGGGGTGCACAGTAGCAGAGTGGTTAGCTCTGACTTCCCAATAAGGAGGTCGTGGGTTCGACTCCCAGGTCGGACCATATCAACATGTCACAATCTCTCAGGTGGAGTTTGCATGTTCTCCTCGTGTCACTGTGGGTTTTCTCAGGCTTCCTCACACCTCCAAAAACATGCATGTTTAGGTTCACTGGACATCACTGTCAGTTCTCCTGTGAGTGAACGAGAGAGTGAATAGTGACGAGTTGGCCACTGTCCAGGGTGTTCCCCGCCTAAAGCCCAAAGTCACTGGGATAGGCTCCAGTCACCCACAACCCCTAACAGGAACAATGATTGAATTAATCATATCGAAAGTTTAAGTATAATTGAAGTCCTGAGCTAAAATGTGTCAGAATCAGCTAAACATGTAGCATCTCATATTGATCCCTGATCAGTAATCAACAATGTGACATAAGTGTCACATTGGGGTTTTTGTAGTGACACATGTTACAGCCAGAAATTACGTTAGCCGGCACCTGCCGGTCTTTGGCCGGTAAAATGTGCCGCTGACCGGAAAAAATAGAAATAGAAAGAAATAAAAAGTCGAAGTAAAATGAGGAACAAAAGATAATTTACTATAGGCTATTTAATTATAATTCCACATTTGTTCGTTCTGCGGTCAGTCCGGACGATGCTCGGGTTCAGAGACAATAAACAAGACTTGCGCTGATACACGTGATCCTGGCGCTGCTCGCAGATGATTGACAGCTCCCCAGAGAAGCGAGCCCGAGTGCTGCGTTGACCATGCTTTTTACTCAACTCAAGACAGATTTTTACTTGCATGTAAATACAGTGGCTTAATGCGCTAGGTGAAGAGAATTTGTGCAAGCAATGAAAGTGCGTCGCTTATGAAGTTAAGAAAAGAGAGAGAAAATAGAGAGAGAAGCGCAGAAAAGCGCGTCTTTCTTGCAGATTTGCTGATCAGCGTCAGCGAAACAAACAGACGAGTGTTGCTGTTGGAGACAAACAGGTACAACACTTTACAAGTGAAGCCCATTAGAATGTGCCTTTACTCACTAAAACTCGCACTGAACTTCGAAATCTCCGGTTTAACAGTGGGCTGCGCTGCGTGATCCTGAGGCTTCAGGTTCTTGTCAGACACACGGGGTTGACGCTGGCTTGACCGGGTCCAGCGCGTGCGTTGTCCCGGGCTTCTCCTGCCTCAAACACCCCGGGGGTCGCGGAGGCTTGGCTCTGGTTAAGTAGGCAGATTGGCGCAAATCAAACTTTTACTTTTACTTATCATCATTATGATAAGTAAAAGGTAAAGGCACTTCATTAACAATGGCCAATTTTAGCTTTAAATAGAGACATGTAGAGCAGGTGAAAGCGCGTACCTACCCTACTGCCATAATTCTGTGCAGTTGTTTGCATGAGTAATAATATGTGACCGTTGTTCTCCTAATTGACCGGAATTTCCAGACCCTGCCGGTCAAAGTGACCAGCACAAAAAAAGTCTAGCGTAACCTCTGGTTACCGCAGTTTATATTGATCAGTTTCCTCTCAAATGATTAAATAAATGTGTAAATATCAGTACTTCCTATGGAACTGCCACAACAATAACATGATTTAACTTCACTTTCAACAAGAAAATATGAACTTTTTTAAAAAATACTAATTAGGACACCTGTGTGGTGTTGCAAAACGCCATTTTGGAAATGTTACTGTGTGAAAACAAAGTCACATGACCGGGACCATGATGCATCAGGAGGGTCATCAGAACCTCTAAAAGCTTCCAGAGCAGCTGGAGTGGCTGTTACACCAGAGTCACAGAGGAAACGTCTGGGTTAAAGAGGAGAGCAGCAGTGTGACTGGTTTGACAGCAGGTTTCTGCCATTAGTGCTCAGTTTGGAGTGGACAATCTAGAACCGACATGGGCCTTTGCAATGAGACACGGGCTTTGTGACTGATGGACCTGAAACTTGCTAATTTGCTCAGTTTGTATTAAAATTGCCAAAAAACGACTCAGAAAGTAGCAATGCTATTTAAACACCATATACAGTTTATCAGATAAAACAGTAGTTTAAGGGTTTAGATTCTTCACTTTAAAGGTGCATGGCGTAAGTTGCAAAGGTTTTGAACAAAGGCGCCATCTTTGGCGTTTTGTGGCACTGCACCTCCCTACTATCAGCAGCTGAAGACGTATTTTACGGCTGAAAAGATTCTTTTGACACATCGTTATTTTCTGCTAAATGTTTTCTGACTTAAGAAGACAAAGGTTTTTGTATGAAAAAGTAGATGCTGGCTATTTTATGTTCTTTTTGACTGAATGATCAGTTTACACACTCCAAAAGTTACACAAGAAAAGATTATTGAGAGTTTGAGGAAAAGCTTTGTTTTAGCGTCAGAGAAAATTGTAAACAAGCTTTTTACAGGCCTCATTTGTCATAAACTAAATGCTCAATGGCAATTTATTACTCTAATAAAACATAAACCTTACCAAGACAAACAGCTAAGCGCTAAGCTACTAAATCTGTGTCTAAATGTGCGATGTACTTTGACAGGCCTGAGAGTCTGACCTTCTAATGAAATAATCACCAGATGTACGTCTTATTGATCTCCAGCACAATTCCTCTTTCTCAAAACATGTCCAAGTGCTCCTCGGTCCTGCAGTCGGCTTCATGCATGCCGTTACGGTGGGCTAGTTGTTTTGAATTCTTCCGTGTGTTACGGGGGTTCAGAAGCTAGATGGCAGTATTTACCAATGATTATTTATTTTCTTTTTCATTAAACAGCCTTTACAACAGCCGTCCATTGTATAAACCGAGAGCTTTTGCTAAATAAATAGAAATAATGACGATAATCCAGTGAAGGAGGACTAGCGCGGGAAAATGCGACCCGCACCACTCACATTTATGAGCCTGTCTGCGCTTACAGAGGCAAACTCGTAAGTTTACAAAACGTCATGGCGCACATCCAGGCAAGTGCCAATGGACGGTAATTTGATATATCGTAATATTGAACATTTTAACTTACGCAATGCACCTTTAAGTTTCTCGATTAAAGCAGACTTTAGGACCTGTGCTCTGACATACATGTGGTGCAGCGCGATCTCTCACACAGTCTCTGTACGCGGAGTGCTCATTGTAAAACACAACATGGATCTAAAACAGCTTAGAAATAAAAAAAACACATTCATTAACTTCCTGTTCTAAATTGCAGAACTCTTCATTGTTGAATTCACTGGAACAAGCAACAAATTTTAACTTTGGGAAGTGGCTACATGACAATCTTGAACTGTACATGTTTTACCCAGAGTTTAGTTTGTAAATCTAACGTTGCAGGAATAAAACGTGGCTTTTGAATCAGCCTCCAGATGGTGTTGAAACTTTACCAGAACACACACATAAGTGAACATAGACGCTGAGAAATGATAAAATACAACTCAACTGTCCATCGTACTCCATTTAAACAATATAAATTAATTATATCTTCCTACACATGTTTTTCCTTCATTCAGACAGAAATCCCAGCGCATCTGCTGCTGAATCGGATCAACAAAGTGACAGGATGCCCTCCCACATGCTTGTCCTGCAACTCAGAGCACTCCCTCCGCATAAGGATCTGACCTCCACAAGTACTGGACCTGGTTTGTGCCGCTCACAACTGTGTGTGAGTTTGATGGAAGCACACAATCTGATAAATGTAGACAGCAGCCACACAAACACAGGACAAACAGCCTTTACACAGCAGACTCAGGGCCAACAGTGACGTCAGGACACCACAAACCCCTGCGACGTCAGGACGTCACAAACCTCTGCCACGTCAGGACGTCACAAACCTCTGTCACGTCAGGACATCACAAACCTCTGCCACGTCAGGACATCACAAACCTCTGTCACGTCAGGACGTCACAAACCTCTGTCACGTCAGGACATCACAAACCTCTGCCACGTCAGGACATCACAAACCTCTGTCACGTCAGGACGTCACAAACCTCTGCCACGTCAGGACATCACAAACCTCTGCCACGTCAGGACGTCACAAACCTCTGCCACGTCAGAGCGACACAAACCTCTGCACGTCAGGACGTCACAAACCTCTGTCACGTCAGGAGTCACAAACCTCTGCCACGTCAGAGCGACACAAACCTCTGCCACGTCAGGACGTCACAACCTCTGTCACGTCAGGACGTCACAAACCTCTGCCACGTCAGGACATCACAAACCTCTGCCACGTCAGAGCGACACAAACCTCTGCACGTCAGGACATCACAAACCTCTGCCACGTCAGGACGTCACAAACCTCTGCCACGTCAGGACCATCACAAACCTCTGCCACGTCAGAGCGACACAAACCTCTGTCACGTCAGGACACCACAAACCTCTGCCACGTCAGGACGACACAAACCTCTGTCACGTCAGGACGTCACAAACCTCTGCCACGTCAGGACATCACAAACCTCTGCACGTCAGAGCGACACAACCTCTGCCACGTCAGGACGTCACAAACCTCTGTCACGTCAGGACGTCACAAACCTCTGCCACGTCAGGACATCACAAACCTCTGCCACGTCAGAGCGACACAAACCTCTGCCACGTCAGGACATCACAAACCTCTGCCACGTCAGGACGTCACAAACCTCTGCCACGTCAGGACATCACAAACCTCTGCCACGTCAGAGCGACACAAACCTTGCCACGTCAGGACGACAACAAACCTCTGTCACGTCAGGACGTCACAAACCTCTGCCACGTCAGGACATCACAAACCTCTGCCACGTCAGAGCGACACCAAACCTCTGCCACGTCAGGACATCACAAACCTCTGCCACGTCAGGAACGTCACAAACCTTGCCACGTCAGGACGTCACAAACCTCTGCCACGTCAGGACGTCACAAACCTCTGCCACGTCAGGACGTCACAAAACCTCTGCCACGTCAGGACGTCACAAACCTCTGCCACGTCAGGACGTCACAAACCTCTGCCACGTCAGGACGTCACAAACCTCTGCCACGTAGGACGTCACACACCTCTGCGACGTCAGGACGTCACAAACCTCTGCCACGTCAGGACGTCACAAACCTCTGCCACGTCAGGAACATCACAACCTCTGCGACGTCAGACGTCACAAAACCTCTGCACGTCAGGACATCACAACCTCTGCGACGTCAGGACGTCAAACCTCTGCACGTCAGGAGTCACAAACCTCTGACGTCAGAGCGACACAAACCTCTCCACGTCAGAACGTCACAAACCCCTGCGACGTCAGAACGTCACAAACCTCTGTGACGTCAGGACGTCACAAACCTCTGCGACGTCAGAGCGACACAAACCTCTGCACGTCAGACATCACAAACCTCTGCCACGTCAGGATATCACAAACCTCTGCCACGTCAGGACATCACAAACCTCTGCCACGTCAGGACGTCACAAACCTCTGCCACGTCAGGATATCACAAACCTCTGCCACGTCAGGACATCACAAACTCTGCCACGTCAGGACGTCACAAACCTCTGCCACGTCAGGAGTCACAAACCTCTTGCCACGTCAGAACACAAACCTGCCACTCAGACGTCACAAACCTCTGCCACGTCAGGAGTCACAAACCTCTGCGACGTCAGAGCAACACAAACCTCTGCCACGTCAGAACGACACAAACCTCTGCCACGTCAGGACGTCAAAACCTCTGCGACTCAGAGCAACACAAAACCTCTGCCACGTCAGAACGACACAAACCTCTGCCACGTCAGGACGTCACAAACCTCTGCCACGTCAGGACACCACAAACCTCTGCTACGTCAGAGCGAAACAAACCTCTGCCACGTCAGAGTGTCACAAACCCCCTGCAACGTCAGGACACCACAAACCTCTGCGACGTCAGGACGTCACAAACCTAATGACAGCGCCCGTACATCAGACATGACGCCAAAATACATATTACAGTATAGCACTTACAAGAAAAAACAGAACAGCAGTATTTTTATTGCTCCGTACACTTCAAACACACGTGACAGTCCCGCTGTCTCTGCATAAAAACGAGTCATAAATTAACAAAAAATATCCATAAAATCCACTAAAATATTCACGAAAAGTCTGTAGAGCGCCTAGCACAAGGCTAATTATTACAATATGGAGACCTCACACAGCAGTAGAACGTTCAGTTGGTCTAATGCAGTGTCACTTTTAAAGGTTCTTGCTCTGATGCCTTGTCCACATGAAGACAAAAAGAAAATATTTTTAAAAACAATCTGCATAAACTTGAAGCGGTCTTAGGATTTGTGAGCTTCCATATGAATAAATAAACCAGCCTGAAGATGGTGTAATGCTTGTAACTGACATGAGTGTGGTGCTGTGACACTGACACAGGAAGTCACAAAAGAAAGAAAGAATATACACTGATGCTAAGTCTCAATGTAAACAGAAACTTAGCGGAAACTCTTTAAAACTGATCAAACATCTGAATGAACATGGATCTAAAACCTACACAGTGGATTTATGCTTCAGATTCTTTGAATATTTGACAAAGCTTCAAAATGGATTTAATGGAGATTAGTGGATTCATTTCATTTAAGCTGGTCTTCTGTGGTTTATGGAGAATCAGAAGGTAGATCTTTGCAGTGAACCTCAAATAAAGTCAGTACATTTTGCAGACGTGACATGACTCTGGGGCAGTGACGTCATCATAAAAACAAAAGTTGCGTACTGCGGAGACGCTAAACCGGAGTTTTGAATCTATTCACTCTGGGACCTGGTTTCAGAAAGATTGTTTTCCAGTGTCCCTAAAACTCGATGTGAGGTTTAGGTCAGATATTTGTTCTGAAACGCCTGAGCTTGGACAAGTGTGGACAAGATGTTAGTGTGTCATGTAGGCGTGATCACATGACACAGTATTTATCCTGTCCTACATTCAACTGCCACATTGTTTTTATACTACAGCCAACTTTTAAAGTCAATAACAATTCATCAAGTAAATCGGAGAAATCCGATGACAAAAAAGCTTCAATTATTATTTTTTGACTTATGATTCGCTTAATTTGAATATAAAAAAAAAAAGGCATGAATCTGTGGTGGTGGCGGAGCGGACGGAACAACTCAGCACCTTAACCTTTTTAACCTTAATCTGGGTAGGCACCGCTGCTGTAGCACTAGGGACAAGTTGCAGAAGCTAATTGAACTGCTCACGAGTGTTTTGAGCATTTAGAAACTGTGTTGAACATACTGTTACAGTAAGTAAATGTGAAGCCGTCTGAGACACTTTGTGCAGGGGCAATTTCATTATTATATTTTTTTGTCTTAAATGTATGCTATGATGTGGAGCAGACAGGATCATGAGCCAATTGGATTTCCAAAAACCTGCTCTACGGCTCCTCAATAGGTCCACCCAGATTACATGAGCTTTGGAGAACTGGGTTAAATCAGACTAAGCTTGTTATCTGGTTTTCCTAACCTCCATGTGGAACGCTCTGACAAACAGTAGATAGTGCCTCACCAAAAACACTCTGTTCCACCTTGTGATGTCTCTATGTGAAATACCACAAGTCAGATTATACACTAGTTCTCCAAAGCTCATGGAACCCGGCAGACCTACCTGAGGAGAGTGAAAACCGGTTTTTCGGAGACATCATGTAACAGAGTCAATCTGTTTCCAGCTGGACAAATGTAACTGAGCATGCTCACAAACCCTGCCCACTGCACATTCCAGCGATGAAAGTTAACATTTTTACAAGAAAAAGGCTGCTGTGAGGTAACTCTGCACCACACATGAAAAAGTACAGGTGCATAGGAGAAAAAGGTTCAAGGCCAGAATCACAGAGAAGAAGAAAACACCCGCACACTGTCTCACTCTTTGTCTTCAACCTTCTTCAGGTGTTTACCTGAAGGTAACGTAGAGAAAATAAGAGTGTGATAGTGTTTCTTCTCTTCTCAACAAAAAAGGTTTATGCACAAAGTGACACACCACATCCTCACATTTAACCTAGCTCATGTTTTACCTACGCAGCCAGTTTACCATGTTGATACTTCCTACGTGTTAACCACTGTCCTACGTGTTTCCTACGTGTTTAACTGTCCTACGTGTTTAACACTGTCTACGTGTTACCTACGTGTTTAACACTGTCTCGTGTTAACCTGTCCTACGGTAACACTGTCCTACGTGTTTAACACAGTCCTACAGGACCTTTCTCTCCAGGGTAATCAGTTCTAATCGGTTTACTCTTTTGCATGTAAACTGAAACAAAACTGGTTTAACTGAAACCAAATAGATTTAGTTTTTTAATCTAGTTTGATTTCCCTGGTCATGTAAACGCAGTGAGAGTGTTTTACAGCTCATTCACCTTCAGAAGAGTTTTTGTGTAAATTTCATCTCTGCAAATGTCTGAATTATACGCTACAATTTAGACTTGTACTCGATTCATCAGTGAATATCATGACAAACTGGTTGGCAATACGTGCATCCATACTGGGAGGTGTATCGAAATAAAGCTCATAACAAATGTTCACTTCTGAACCTGTCTGCTGCTTTAAGGCTGAAACTACTGAGCTGAAAAATGACCTATTCACAGGAACTTGCAACATAAAGAACCGTGTTAAAATACTTGTCTACACTTTTACCACTTATTTCACAACTGAACAAAAAATGTAAGTAAATATGCAACAACTTACGATAGTCTAGTTATTGAAAGTAAGAACGTGCTGTAAATAATTTCAATGAAAAGCTAAAAAAAAAAAACTCAAAGAAATTAATTTGTCTTTACGGGACCTTTAAAATAACAATACATCTACTGTACCATCAGACCAGCTTCAATCCAGTTTAGCGTCAATAGCTTTGGCAAGAGTCCCATTTCTACCTGAACCTTGACACCCAAACTTCCCAAAACCACGTGACTTACTGTATCTCAAAATCATCTTTCTCAAAATAACTTTTATTATTACTAAATCCACTGAAGAAAAAGTACTTTCTATTGTGAATACTTTAGAAATTAACTTAAACATGTATTCTTGAAAGCTCCTTTTGTCTGTGTTGAGGTAATATTTGTCCAGGGAGGCTTTTCTTTTTACACAAGTCATAAAAAGCAGTAGCCCACAAAACAAACAAATCCAGCACATTATGAATAAGTTTAGAAGAGTTTAGTTTTTACCCTGAGCACCAGAAACCTCTTCATCTTGAACAGCGGCAGGCTCGTGGCTCCGTCCGGGAGGTAGATGGCGGCGGGCGCCTTGGTCTGCTCCTTTGGCCGCTGTTTGGTGTCCTCCGAGGCGGTCACGTCCTCCGCCTCCTCCGCCATCTCCCACCGTGCTGAGGGGATGCTCCAGCTGGCCTCCGTTCCCGCCGCCGCGCCGCAGCAGCTCCTCAGTGTCCACCATCATCCTGACAGCGCGCGGAGCCTGCGGGGGAGAGGTTAAGTTTCGCTTTTGTCGTGCGTAAAGTTTGTCGTTTCATTTACAGAGCGCGTGTTTAAGGGCCCAGACACACAGCAAGCGACAAAATGACGTGCGTGAACAAGCGAAACTACAGCCGTGCGTCACCGCATGGGTGGCCACACCGCCAATGCGCAGCAGATGCCCCTGCGCGCCTGTGGTGCGTCAACGCGAGCCACTCACCCTGTGTTTCTCAATGGGAAGCTGCTCAAGTTTGTCTGTCTGTGTTTCTGCTCATGTATCCGGTCTATAGTGAAAATAATCACATGAACAGGCTTCTATTTCCCTCTGGACAGGCTGATCACGGCAACGCGAGGTTTTCAATAGTAAATATGAAAACTCAAGCAGGCAGTCCTATTGAAGCAGGGCTCCGTCACACAGTCCAGGTCTGTCCCAGGACGTGTGGTGCTGACGGCAAGTACACACATACAACTGTAGAAGCCTGATTTCTCTGTATTCTCTGTATTCTAACGCTTCTACGCAACTACGCCAGCGTCAAGCGACAAAAAAATAGGTTGGATTCTTTCGCTCCTGATTCTCACGCGCCCAACGCTCGCACGACGTCACGCTCGCTACGCGCGTCAAGCGCCGGGTGTGTGGCCGGTCTCATTGACTTTGCATGTTTTCTAAATGATACGCGTGCATCGTTGGGCTATTTTTAACGCGCGTAGGGCTTGCGTAGCGCGAAATACGCTTGCAGTGTGTCCCTGGGGTAAGTTTAAGCGCAGATCAGGTTTAAAGAGCGAATAAAATACTTACAGTTTTCCTGGGAGCGGGTGAAGAGAAGTAGAAGAACAGGTGCACAACTTCCTTGTTCCGTGAAGCGTGATTTTGGATGGGCGTAGACATGTGCGTCACGTGTTCAGATGACTCCGCTCGTGACAAAACAACTCACCTGCAAAGATGTGACCTGCTTTATGTTACTTATTAGGTAAGAGAATTTGAAATCTCCACTTATCTTAGTGAAAGTCTTTAATAAAACTGAACAAAATGAAAGGTGCAGATCCTGGCTTGACATATGAATAGGTTTTGGCAGTGTTGGGTAAGTTACTATAAACTTGTAAGACTCTGAGATCTTCTGCTTGGTTTTGTTTGTGTTCCCTGTATCATTTCCTTTGCTGTCTGTAGATAGAGCTCTAACTATATTTTTGATGTGGGAAACACTTGACTGTCACTGTGTTCTACAGCAGTGTTTTTATTGGTTCTGATGCATAAGATTCCCCAAAAAATGCATAATAGTAGCCTACAATAATATTTCTGTTACATTTGCACTTG
Source organism: Mugilogobius chulae (assembly GCA_038363315.1). Taxonomy (NCBI): domain Eukaryota; kingdom Metazoa; phylum Chordata; class Actinopteri; order Gobiiformes; family Gobiidae; genus Mugilogobius; species Mugilogobius chulae. Next base: position 4,289,357 of record CM076412.1, on the reverse strand, counting down.
AGTTTTGATTAGTTAATAAAAACACCTTTTCTTCATAATCTTTGATTCACCTTTAGGTCAACAGCTGCACAGAAACGTTTCTACACTCTACTGCTCTTCTGGTGGAGTTTTGATTCTGAAGTGTGGTTTTCAATTGAATATTAATGCAGTTCATTTATATATAAGTAACTTGACTTACTCAGAGTGCAACAGTAATATAATATCAGCATTTGTATAAGTCATGAGTTACACTACTTAGTTACTGAAAAGAGGAATTCTAAAGAGTAATGACTTAGCCCCAACACTGGGTTTGGGTTCAGTGAAAGTGATACAACTGCCCGACCACATGAGGCACAAATATACCAGAGGGGCAAATGGAACACATGAAATTACAACAATTAATACTATTTTTTTTTTCATCAGAGGTCATTTGTTGGAAAGACTAGAAGGTTGTTCACATTTAAACCAGCTTAACTGTGTAATATTATTTGAATAAACACACACTGCTAAGGTAAGACACTATACTTGAGTGTTTTTCCAACTAAAGTCATAATGTTCCTGAGGAAAAAAAAGAAAGCTCTGATTAAAATGAGTCTACAGATGACACACAAACCTTTTTTGGACAAAAACATACGTATACATAAATCCATCCAAAAAGCAAAATAAATGAGAAGTCAATTAAATAATGTTATGTGTAAAGACCCAAGCTGTAGAGGGAGTAGAGCTGTGCAATATATTGAATTTTAGATAATATCGTGAATGTTGTCTCTACGATATGCAAACATTGAATATCGAGTATATCGTGCAGTAAAAACATGCTACAGAAGAACACATTTCTAATAAAAGTTAAATAAATCATACCATCAACTTTCTTACTGTAGATGCAATCAGTTTATATTCCAATGAGAATTAGTACTATGAGTCATTCAGAGCGCTTCACAAAACAGCAAAATTATGATCTAATGAAAGATTCCGGCTCTCTGCAATTTGGCCAATATTTGTTCAATATTTATTAAAAAAAATAAGTGAATATGTGCTTGGAATGAGGAGTCTTAGGTTTTGGGTCTTTTTATTAGTTTGAACTAAAATCTTGTTTTACATGAAATAAGAAAAATACACAATGAATAATATTCTGTTCTTGAAATAAGGGCTACGTTTTTTGTTGTATTTTGTATGTCAAATGTGAAACTCACGATAAACACTCAATCAGTCAACCAGTTTTTTGGCTCATTGGAATATTTAAGATTGTTTTAACACATTTATGTTGGACTATGTAGGCACCTAATAACAAAATGTATTATTATTATTACTAACAATTATCGCCTAATATTGCTATCGAGATATGCAAAATAATCGAGATATTTGTTTTGTCAATATCGCCCAGCCCTAAGAGGGAGCACTACTGCTGAAGTGGCTTAGCTCTGCTTTAAATGTCCTAAACCTCCACCTCTCATTAGCAGGTGAGATAATGAAGCTCTGTCACTGTCCATGTTACAGCTCATTTGTGTTCAACAGGGTTATGGTTAGAGTTTTTCTTTTGTGTTGCTGTCATTTTGAGTCAGACTGCATTTCTTAAATAAAGGAACGTTTATACAACCTGTAGAATGTTGTAGATGAACACCAGACCAGACGTATCAAAGAGGAAATCAGAGCGTGTGAACTGACACATGACTGAGCACCACGCTGACATGACAGGAGTTTATCTCTTCAGTTTAGTTTGGGTTTATTTGTAATTCATGTGAAACGGATTGCTTAAATGAATCAACATGTGTTTAAAATGTTTCTATTTTAGCCCGAGCAGCAGCAGAGCAGCACAAGCGTCTCCTCTCAGGTATGTCTCAGTCACCTCTGTGTTTGTCTGTTCCAGAAACACATGAGGGAAGTGGAGCAGCTTTACCAGAACATGACAAGCATTCATCACTCTAACATGTCAGACGTCCATAAGTATGTGTCGGGGAAGTTCAGAGAGGCCTTTTGTGTTTTTAAGTTTTAAAGAGGATCATTAGCCTTTTTAAAATTAAGAATAAAACCATAATATGTGTTTTTTATTAGCGTTTTTTATTAAGAATCAACCATGTGTTTTTGGAAGACACAAAACTGATGTAAAGCAGCTTAGAAACAGACAGAGGTCCTTTTACTTCCTAAGCCCGCCTCTTTATAGTGATAAGCCCGCCTATTAATTGTGACAAGCCCGCCCTTTAAAGTGACAAGCCCCGCCTCTTCACTGTAGGACTTTAATGTAACAAGCAGCAGGTTTTAAATGTGTTGTTTTATTGTTTTAATGTGACTATTTGAAACTCACATACTTTTCAATAATCAAATTAAATACAGACAAGTGGGCGGGGATAGGTGGTAGGTGAGGACAGGGCTTTCTGAGCTGCAGGACAATACAAGATGAGTCAAACATGCAGGAATCATTCTGAATCAAACTTATGAGATTGCGTTTAGTAAACTAATGATGAGAGAAGCAGTTAGATATAATTTAGAATAATACATCTTACACACTTGGTCTCCTTAAAAGCAGAACTAGTAGAGTTTTGAACTCTCTCTGCTGCCTCCTGCAGTAATAGACAATTGCAACTTCTCCGTCTCTCCCTCTTGCTTATGTCAATCTTAAAGTCAATGAGAAATAGACTCAGACAGTAGATTGGTTTTAGTTCACCAGCCTGAGCTAAAAGGGTTTTCAAAAACCAGGATTTCATTCTCATGTTACTCAGCCATGGAAACCATGTAAAATGCATCAGAATGCACCAAAATGTAATTTTTTTTTTTTTTTTTTTTTCAAAACTCTTGTGGTCTTCATCTTGTTCCACTGCCGAACACCTGTGTTGCCCATGAACCAAACTAAAGAGACATCTAAAACCGGCCCTCTGAGTATTTGATTTGGCCTCAAATCACTTTCCTAATCTTACAAAGTAGTTATCTTGATTTTGAAATAAGATTTGATTCAGTTGTATTTATTATTAGATTCCAGTGAGATCCCTCTTGTTCAAATCTTATTTGAAGCCTACGTGAATATTGGTGGCATTGTGCTTTGTTGTGTTATGACCCAGAAGCCATGGAGTAATCTGGCCTCTGGAAAATCTAGTTGAATAGCCTGATCTAAAGTGAGATGTTATAGACCGTTCAGAGCAGTGTCATTTTGGGGACGGAGACACTGGTGATCTGCAGAATTTCTCCATAGTTTTACAAACGCGTCAGCTGTACTAACGATATTAAAACTTAACATGACTTCAAACGAAGCTTGACCATTCTAATGTGTTCCATGGGTTTGCACCAGTTGACACTCTTTTTAACCGTGATTTCTGCGGGCTAATTAGCCGCTAAAGGCAATTGGAACAATGAGTGATCAGTGATCACTATCAAAACAATACATCGCCTCAGAGTCATGTAAGTATATCTCGAGTCTTTTATACATAATCTTCTGTAGAAATCAGCACAAAATAAAGCACACCAGGTACAGTTTACTGTGGTAGAGCAACAGGATTTTAAAGAATATGATGTTCACTTAGATAACCTCAAGTCAATTCACAGAGCTCATAAAGGCTTCTCGTGTCTGTAAATCTGTTCCTAAAATACATTCAGCGTCGGCTTTACATTTGGGCCCGGACCATAATGCAGCTGTGTTTTCTGGGATGCTGGAATACACGGGCCTTTCGCGTCACTCGGCTGGGTGCTAAATGCGGTTTGACAGGTTCAGACACTTACAGCTCTGTTTAAAGACGGTAATCTGCAGCTGTCGTCAGAGAATCGAAGAGGGATTTGGTAAAGGCCTTTCTTTTGACACGGTTACTTTCCTCCCACAAACCGCCGGACCGGGATTGTCTCTGCTGGTTCTCAGTGTCTGCAGAAACGGCCGCTCACATTCAGAGCCTCCAAACGCTTTTTCACGTAATTGCTTCATTTACCGTACAGTAGATTGTCTTTGCTCAAGGGATGGGTCAACATTAAAACTTGTATGCAAATATTGTACCTGAACTTGCAAGTTGTGGCTTGGACTTGACAATATTTCTAGAAACTTGTTATGTTCTTGGACTTGGAGTCTGTGACTAAAGACAACTTGGTGCTTTTTCTTAAACATTGTGGAATTAATCGCTCCTCACTTCTTTTTTTCTGATCAGAAACTCATTTAAATAGAATAATTTAAAAAAGACTTGAGACTTAAACAGAGGACTTGGATTTGGCTTGGACTTAGTACTTGACTCGGACATGTAAATTGTCTCTCTTTGACTTGGGACTTGACTTGGACTTGTCTCTCTTTGACTGGACTTGACTTGGACTTGTCTCTCTTTGACTTGGACTTGACTTGGACTTGTCTCTCTTTGACTTGGACTTGACTTGGACATGTCTCTCTTTGAATTGGACTTGACTTGGACTTGTCTCTCTTTGACTTGGGACTTGACTTGGACTTGTCTCTCTTTGACTTGGACTTGGCTTGGACTTGTCCTCTTTCACTTGGACTTGTCTTTCTTTGACTTGGACTTGGCTTGGACTTGTCTCTCGCTGACCTGGGTCTTGACTTGCTAAATTTTCACAGCTCCACAAAAAACTCCGTGCAACTAGAATCATGGCATGGTGTACATCAAATGAGACCTACAAGTGTCTCCTTTCATTTACAAAAATATGTCTTTTTCTACATTGGTCTGTTCTCCTTCTATAGAAAGATGTGATAGAAAGATGTCATCACCTAATGTTCAATGGTTCACCAGATTTGTATTAAAGTGGATATACAGTATATAATTAGTCTGTCTAATTTTTCTTCGTGGAAACCTTACATCACTTCATTGAGGTTCATATGCTTCAAGGTAGGCGGGACTTTTTGCTTTGACCAATGGCTGTGCTTGAATACATTGTTGTAATCCAGGAAGTACAGCAAAAACATATTAATCGGTTGGCTTTTGATAGGAACTTGAAACTCCACATTTTCATTCGATTTCAATGTTCAAACTTTGAAGAAAAACTAAATAAATCAAACCTCGTGTCAGTTATTCTTTCTTTGTTCTACTTTTTGGTGAAAGAATCTGAGCCACTACAATGAAATAATGTCTTTAAAAACAAACATGACTAAAACAATGAGGACGAGTGTCTTTTTCATCTTTAAAGCAAAACAAGTCAATGATGGTAATTCCGTTCTTGGCAGGGAAAGAGTTAAATGGTTCAATTTAAGGGCCTATGGAATATTGTCCTGTCACCTGAACTGAACCTCAGATTTTTCTCTGAGATTTCCCGGCAGGTTGTTGTTGTTGTTGTCTGTGGCTTTTTCAGATTACAAATGAAGCGTTTGAACAGACGAGATGTGATGTTTATCTCCGCTGTATCCCATTTTACACTTTACATAACCCACAAACTCCGAAAGCCCTTTTCCCGCGATGCATAAACGATCCAGGGAAGCAGCCAGAAGAAGAATCCATATTGTTGTATCTGGGCCACGCTATCAACACGGCACAACTTCCACCTTTGGGCGTTTTTTTTTTTTGTACTCGACTTACTGTACTTCTCCAAGTTTTTGTTGGTATAGATGTTTACACCAAAGGGATTTGACATGAATATTTGATCCAGGTTAAATAAAACATATGTGGATGGATGTAGTGCATTTTAACTTTCTACGGTAAGGTGAGTGGAAAAGTCCGAGAGACAAATGTGGAAACAGGAAGTTCAGGGAATGTCTGACCTTTGCGATGCCACGGAAAAGTCAATTTGATGAATCATGAATAAAGCATAAACATGGGATGTGTGGCAAAGGAAGGGCTTACAGAAAGATGTGGTTAGTCTCCGGAGAAAGCATTTATATACAGCGAAATTATGAAAAGCCAAAATGTAACCTCAGGGTGAGCTTTTCTTTGGATTCAATGGATAAATCTAAACCTATCCCAAGCTCAAGCCCTAAATTTACCTGTTAAACTCAAAGAAAATGTCGCCATGTGGCTTCAACTAAAGTTTGTGTTTTTTTTACGTTTTGGCTTTTCGTAACATATTGACCTAAAAAAAAATTGGAAAGCGTGTTTGTGGCAGTGTGGGTTCCTAACTGTAAATAAAGTCCAGCAGGTGGCGCTTTAGAGTATAAAAGGTCCTCCTCTACCCTTTTAAGGCCTCTGAGTCTCGTGCATTTCCGCTCCGGGTCTGGTACGTCCGCCTGCTCTGGTAGATGTCCACTCCTCTTACTCCTTAAATCTGATCATATCTAGTCATTAATGCCTGTATTATTGTAGTGCCGTGGTGTGGCTCAGCCCAGGGCGCACCGCTTCATGGTGCACGTTGTGGTTTGTGCTTTGGTGTCTGGCGCTTCGTTGGAAGCTGGGGTCCGAATGTGTCGTAGCCGGCTTTGGTCCCGTCAGTCGTCACCTGTCATGGGTGTGCAGCAACGTGCGATAAGATGAAGTAGGTTCTACGGTAAGTGTAGTAGGGTATAAATGTAACTTTCTTATTGTGTAGCTTGAAGTTGAACTACATTGGCCATCGCTGTCTTGCCTTTACACCTAAGCTTCTACCTCGCTGTTGAGTCACGTGTACAACAAGTTTGGGATTTGTATGAATGGACTGTTTCCGGATAAAATGTGATGGTTGAAGAACTGAATAGATTTGACCAGACTGAACTTTTGGACTGACTTTAATATGTTATGTTTAAAAGAAACAAGAAAAGCAATAACCAGAAATTAAATAAATTATTGTAACTTAAGCAAAGCCTCGTAATTTTTAATCACTGAACGAACCTGTGCGCTTTATGCGCTGCATTTTGGGTATAATATGCCCTGACGTTGTTGGACAACAAGTGTAATGGCTTGTTTTTGACATTATTTTGTATATGTATTCTTTGGAGACTGTGTTGGGTTATTCAGTTGTCACTTCATGTTTGATAGTTGATTAGAGTTTTATTAAAGTGAATATTTATTAGCTTGCCTAATTTCACTGTGTGGAACCGTCTAACATGACATTGCTTCATTGTGGTTCATTTGCTTCAAGATAGATGGTATTTTTTTTATTTAACCAATTGTTGTGCTCGAACACATCATTGTAGTCCAGGAAGTAGAGCAACAGATATGTTTCATTGATTGTAGTCGTAAAATATATGACACAGTCCAGTCTCCGAAGAAAATATAGATGTACAACAAAATGTCAAAAATGTACGATGAGCCCTTTTCATGTCTTTTTTACGTCAATATGTTCCGAAATCCAAAACATTGACATTTCGTTGTATATGTGAGTTCTCTTTGAAGACTCCTCTTTTGTGTCTGGGTGGTTTCCTCTCCAACCAATAATATGCATGTTGGGGAACACTTGGTGGTGGTCGGAGGTTGAGGCGCCAGGTGTTTAGATGAATCTCCTCTGCTGAGTTGCCCCAGGAGCTTACTGTCACTGAGTGAGGAGGGAGGGTTCATCTCACTGAAGCACTTTGTGACTCTGTCTGTGAAATGCGCTGTACAAATAAAGATTACTTACCTACTTACTTACCTACTTACTTGACATGAGGTCAAAGTAGGAGTCTGTTATCTCAACTCGGGTTGGTTCCATATTGTTGTATCTGGGCCAACTTATCAACACTGCATGACTTATACCTTTGTACTCGATCTACGATCATTTATACAACCCTCGGTAAGAAGGTGGCTCTTTTTTCAGTGATTGTCAACGTTTCCATGAAGTAAATGTTCAAATTAAAAATACAATATCATATTCTAAGTGAATATTTGATACAAAAAGGTCTGGTCTTTCAGGTGGTTCTGACACACTGTTCACTGATTGTGTAATTGTGTAATAATTCATGTTTTTGGGGGACCGTCAGTTCAGCGAAACCTGACTTTAACCTGCCACCTACAGATGGATTCTGACCCCCATCGTACTGTTAAGAAAGCCAAGGTTTACCAATCCCGTCACAGCAGTGAGCTGATCCAACACAGTCTCACCAGAAAGCGTACATTTACCACGACACAAAAGCAGCGTATTATGTGCACAATTTCAGGCCTTTTTTGTGTACTTATGTTACGCTGTACATTTAGCACGATATGAAAAAGTGTAAAAACACACGAGTTTTGTTTGAAGCCACATGGGGACGTTTTCTTCTGGTGAAATGGTTAAGTTTAGGCTTCCAGTTTCTAAAATGGGTAAGTTTAGGTCTGGGGCTTTGGGCAGGTTAAGATTAGAATCAGGATTTCGTTAATAATCAAATAAGAATAACCCGGCAGCAGATGTTATCTCGCGGTATTGTGAATTCACAAACACTAGATAACCATCTGGCCTTCGTCCGGCTCGATTGTTTGAGAGTCGAACCAGCGATGACCAGCCCAATCACATCACAGCAGCGTGGTTTTGAACCAATCACATTGTAGCAGGGCGGCTACACGGGCCGTTAGCTCCCCGGTGCCGCAGCCGAGTCAAATTCAAGCTAAACAAAGACGCTGCTTCCGTGGATGTTTTGTTTCTGCTGCTTTGATGCGGTTCAGCAGAAATACAGAGTTATTTCTTTTGAAAGAAAGCAGTATGTGTACACGTACTTGTTCTATCCAACGGACATTGGATACACCATTACGAGTTGTTGCTGTGATGGCTAAGCTCAAATAAGGTAGGCCCACACCAATCAGCTAGAAGTATTTCACTAAACGCCCGCTTTCTCGAACGCTTTCAGCGAGTCAAGTCCCAGATGGATCTAGTGAGAACTCCGATAGGAGTTCAACACAGATCCATCTGGAATGACCAGGTTAAATAAGAACTCATCTTAACAACCACCACAGAAATGAACTGGGACTGCGATGCTTACCAATAATGTCCTGTAATGTCATGGTAAATGTATGCTCTTTAAACATATAATCGTAATTTTGCCGTAGAAAGCCAGATTTCCCTCGTGCTTAGAGTTGAGGCAATCTGAGACTTGCCTCACCTCGGCTTTGTACAAACTCTGCTTACTGTCAAATTAACTCTGCTTACTGTCAAATTAACTCACTAAAAACGCTAATGTTTGGATGATATTCTCTTTCTTTACAAATACAATACAAAGCACTCGAAAAAAGTCCACCTACAAACATATTTTATCACTTTTTATGGAGAAACAGTGGGTGAACATGAACGCGCTGCTTGTTTATTGTTATATGTCTGTGCAGGTCTGATGTGTCTGTGCAGGTCTGAAGTGTCTGTGCAGGTCTGAAGTGTCTGGCAGGTCTGATGTGTCTGTGCAGGTCTGAAGTGTCTGTGCAGGTCTGAGTGAGGCGAGCCTCAGCGCCGTAGACCTCGATTATATCTGCAGGTCCTGGAGATTTAGCATTTTTAAACCACAAAACTCAGTGAAAATCACAAGAAATCACCCAAATATGACAAATAAGTAAATATATAACATGTTTCATACAAAAATATAATATTTATTCTTATTGACATCAAGTGTTTTTTCCCCCCAATTACCTGCCTCCCCTGAGCGCATGTCGTTGTGCCAAGCTCGTTAACGTGTGTGTTCACTACCACTGGGCATCTCTTAAAAGGCCCCGGGCCTCCCGCTTTTGCGAGTCTGTTTGAGGTACAGTTGTGGGCGGAGTCAGTCTCTGACTGTATGTTTAATCTCACTTTAAAGATATCAGAGGTTAGCCAAACACCGGTGTGGTTCCCCCGTCGAGATGTGTCCCTCTAACTGGCTTTGTGACTGTGATGTACCACCGGCGAAAAATAATTAAAATGAATTTGGCTCGGTTTAGGCATAGATTGATGGCTGAGTTTAGGATTAAGACTTGGGTAAGGGTTTGAAAAAGTAAAGAAAAAATGAGCTCATAACAGCGGCGCACCAGCGAACCAATCACAGCACCATTGTGGTTTGGGTGGAAGTGATCTCAGCAGAACTACAGACTACTTTGACTATAAAAACCTGCACAGATTTTTTATTTTTTGTACAGGAGACCAATCAGAGTCAGACTCAGCTTTTGTCTTACTGCAGTTTTTGTCTTGAACAAACATATTCTAGCTTCTTTTTGTATTAAAGTGAAGACAATCAAAGCAAACACTTTCCATGAATCAGACACGTGCGTTTCAGCGGACATGAGTTCAGAGACACAAACATGTCCCGCGGCTCACTTCCATCATGTAGAATATTGTAATTCAATCATGTCCTCGTGTGTTAATGTTTGTTTACTGTGACGCCTCATTTCGCGTTCCCAGGATGCAACAGTGACGAGCAGATGTTCTACTGTCCTGGTGCTGAGCTGTTCTCTCATTTTACTCACTTGACTGACACAAATACTAACATCTTATAGAAATACAGACACAAAACATGCACAGAGACGATCCTCCAGTGACCTGATGGGGATGTTTTGTTCAAATCTCAACCTTACAGGTCAATAATATTTACTACAGATCAAGGAAGGCAAACATTCATATTGTAACCTAATGCTGTAACTGACCAGAGTGTGGCGCTGTGACACTGACACAGAATATCACAAAACTAGAGGAAGACTTGACACTGAGCATGAGCAGAAAAGTGACTGAATATAAACAGAAACTTAGTGGAGAATTCTTTTAAACTGATCAAATATTCTGAATGAGCAATGTGGATCTAAAACCTACAGAAGAGACACAGAAAGTGGATTATGCTTCAGGAATATGACGACAAAAGATTTAATAGAGATTGTAGTGGATTTATTACATTTTTCTGTCTTCTGTGGTTTACAGTGCAGTGAGACGGCCTGAGGTTTTTTTTACAGGTCCCTAAAACTAATTTGGAGGAAAATAGCTCAAGCCTTTGACAAGAATCATCAGAAGCCGCAGTACCGTGAGTATTCTGACTTCACCTCTACTGCGAACTCAGACACAGACTGTGTCTGCACCAGTTCTTAGATCCACCTTCTCATCAACGCTGGGAAGACCAAGTGGATGGTAGTGGACTTGCTCAGATGCTGCTCCATTGCCCCGCCACCTGTGAACATGCAGGGGAAAGACATTGAGAGAGTGGACTCATACAAGTACCTGGGTGTTCATCTGACAACACCGATGCACATACAGGAAGGCCAGAGCAGACTCTACCTTCTGAGACTGAGACTCAGGGGCCACTCCAGAGGACCGTCTATGACTCTGTGGTGACATCAGCCATCCTGTACCATAGGCCTATTCAACATAAGGCCTAGGAGCCAAAATCGGCCCTTCAGAAGTCTGATCTGGCCCTCAACCGTCTTCCTAACATTGTATAAATATGATATACAGTATGTGAGTGTCAATGTCAACTTTATTTGTAGCACATATACAACAACGGGGTGCCCAAAGTGCTTCACATGGACAACAATAAAAACATACACAAAACTAAATAGAGAATCAATAACTATACACTAGTAAACTGTACACTAGTAAAAATAGAACAAAATATATACAGTAAGGTGCCTCAGCTCAGCTTGTGTTAAAAGCCAGAGCATAAAGGTGCGTTTTTAACAAAGATTTAAAGTGCTCCAGTGACTCAGCAGCTCTGACATACAAGGGCAGGTTTATTCCAGAGCCTGGGCCTGGTCTCCTCTGCTCTGGAGGTGAGACTTAGGCACCTTCAGGAGAAGCTGAGAGGAGAACCGCTTGGTGCGAACAGGCACATGAGGAGTAAGTAACTCTCACACATATGAAGTAGCCACAACATTTAGACATTTGAAAAGCATAAGCAGGGCCGGCCCTAGCCCTTTTGGCGCCCTAGGCAAGATTTCATTTGGAACCTCGCCCCCCAAACACCAATTTGTTTTTATTACGTATAATTGTGTATATTGGCCTTTGTTTTTCTGTATCTGTAATATTTTTACTCATTAATGCATATTTTACAGTTTTGCAATAAGTTATGCATAATTTTATACAATATTATGTAGAATATATCTTCACCAAAATTTGAATTGTTTGTAGTTGTAATTATAGTGTGGCCCTAGCCCTCTGCTCTCTTCTCCACTGCTTCATCTTGAACAGAGCCGATCAGTTTCATCCTCACCCTGGATTTTGTGAACAGAAATACTAAGGCTTGAAATTTTTTGTAAGGACAAAAAGCCTCATGTTTATGAGACTTCAACCACCGCTGTAATTTGGGTGATTAAATCTGCATTTGTTAAAGTTCATAGGGTTTTTGTGGGCTAACTTTATGAATATGTGTCCTATTGAGACAAAATAAAACTGGCTAATAGCTTATGAGTGGTAGAATTAGATTTTCATTTTAGGGCTGGAATTGGCGCCCTCACCACCAGATGGCGCCCTAGGCAACCGCCTAGTTCGCCTATGCCCAGGGCCGGCCCTGAGCATAAGTAACATTTTATAATGAGTTCTCTGAGCAACTGGAGCAACTCTTTTTCCAGAGTTACTTTTGTGCCACGTGCCTTAGACGTGACTTTTTTTCTTTTACAATTCTCCTTTAGACATGACTTGGCTCGGTCTCACTTCTGATTCAGACTTCTAGTAAAATAAGTAGTTGTTGTAAACTGTTTATTTGTGGCTCAAGAATTCTGTAAGTAAGACTTAAGACTTAAAGGCTGTAAAATATTTATTTACCAATGAGTAAAGTAATTTTTTTACTGAGACCAACCTCTTCAACCGGCCCAGATTTTGACATTTTAGTCCAGATCACAATTACTCAATCGAACTGAACTCTCCAGGCAAATGAATCCTGATCGCAGTCAAAAGTGTGTGGTGAAAAACGAGTTTTTATTTAAGCATTTTTAAAACCAGGATTATAATGAGACATGGACAAATCCCCCAATAAAAACCTTCAAACTCAAGTCAAGTACAAGACTGTAAAGTCTGGTGTATTTATGAGTACACACATACAGTAAATATTGTGTGTACATTTCAATCATCTGAATGAGTTCAAACGTTTGTGTGGCGGCTGGTGGGGTTCACTGGGTTCACTCTGCTGGTCCTGCTGACACACACACACACACGCTGACCTCCTCACGACACTGTTAAAACTCAACTCCAACACGGTGCTCCTGGAGGTCAGAGGTCACACAGAGCAGCGGTAAAACATGTTCAGGAGAGTTTCAGTGACAAACGTGTGACATGATCCAACATCCAGATATAGAACCGACTCACACAGCTAAGACACATCTTCAGCAGGACGTCCCGCTCTTTATTCATCAGTTTGGTCAGGTATAACACTGTCAAACATTCCCATTCTGTCCTCACTCTTCACACTGAGTCAGAACAGGAGAACTAATCCATGCCTTTGTCACGTCGAGGTTAGACTACTGTAACTCCCTGCTTGCAGCGTGTCCTAAAAGCTCAACAAAAAGTTTTCAATTCGTTCAAAATGCAGCAGCAAGAGTACTAACGGGTACTAAAAAACGAGAACACATTACCCCAGTACTAAAACATCTTCACTGGCTTCTGTTGAGTCTAGAGTCAAATTTAAAATTCTTCTTCTAACCTATAAAGCTTTAAATGACTTTGCCCCTTCTTCTATCAAAGATGAAATAATTCCTTATCATCCTAACCGTTTACTTCGCTCTCAAGATGCTGGACTTCTGGTGGTTCCTAAGTCTCTAAAAGCACAATGGGAGGCAGAGCTTTTAGCTATCAAGCTCCCTGGTTCTGGAATCAGCTCCTGCTCATGTCAAAGAAACTGACACAGTCTCTACATTTAAGATTAGGCTCAAAACGTTCCTCTTCGGATTAGCTTATGGTCAGGTCAGTTAGGAACAGACTCTAAACCCACAGTTCTAGTCAGGCTGCCCTAGGAGCAAATATACTGGGGAAAGTCTGTCCTCTCACTTCTGCCTTTCTTGTGAAGAATAATAAACTACAGTTCATCTTTAGTCTGTTCTTTGCTCTTCACTCGTTGTCCCCTGTCCCACTCCCCTCTCGGGAGTGTAGAGCCCCTTTCACACATTGAACCCGTTAAAGTACCGTGTCTTGTTTGCCGGTATGCTTCACCATTTGCCCCATTCATATATGCAAATCATCCCACAACAATACCGTGTCGTCACCATTCACATCTGACCCGGCAACATGGAACGCTTTGGGCACAAACTCGACTATAAAGCACATAAGCACTTTTAAATTTGTTTAAAATGCTTTTTTATTGTTTGATTGTCATTATTTTAAGTAGGTTATTAGCCTATTTTGCAACATTGGTGGCTTATTAATGACCTATCATTATTTGCGGGGAGAAATGCATGTATTTGTGCGAATGCAGCGTACTACAGAGGCCCGTATGAAACAGGAGGGCATTGCATAATGTGGCTGGATGGGTTTAACATAGTCCTGAGCGGCTAAGGAGCCGTCAGCTCTGTCTTTACCTGCCGTCAAAGCGGGGGAGAATGAGTGACCGCAGGAGGTCGTCCACACAGTTAGGCACAGCGAGGATGGACTGTGGACACTCCCAGAGCGCGGACATCGTGCAGAACCATTGGACCTGGATAAACAACGCGCTGTCCCACACTACGCGCACGGAAGGAGGCTCCATACTGTCCGTGCCACAGATCCATGGTTTTTACCGGGACTCGTGCGCAAGAGGGAGGATACGGCCCGTGCTGTCTGCACCTGGACTGGTGCGCTCGCGGGGAGGATACTGCCCCGTGCTGTCTGTACCGTGACTCGCGCACACGAAGGGAGGGCCTATGGCCCGTCTGTACCGGGACTGCAATGCACAAGGTGGAGGAAGCCCTACAAGACGCCACCCACTGCCGCGGTTGAACCAGGACCGGAGTCTGGTTTTGGGACTAGCTCTTTACGCAGGATGTCAAGACTGCATTTTAGAGGATTTCTGGACTTCAGTCTGACCGCGCGTACATTCGGTGAGTTTGCAAGAAGCATTTTATAGCCTATTAGTAAAATGAAACAAGTGTTTTCTTTGTGACAAGGTCAGCTGATTCAAGAGTAGGGCAGGATATATCGTATCACTTTTAATCCCTCAGATTTAAGGCTGGTCTGAAGCGCAGTAGTAGCAAATAAGAGCGTGCTTCGTTCTCTGTGAGTCTGTGAGTTGTTCTGTTGCCATGGGGATTGCACCGGCAGTCACATTCAGCTTCACACATGTCAACACGGGACTAGTCCCGCGACTGTTCCCGGTAATGTTACTAGATATCGACACGGATCAAATGCCAGGACAAAATATACCGTGTTTCCGTTCTGGAGCCTTTCACACTTAACCCCATACTAGGAACTTTACCGTGTAAGGGTCTATGTGTGAAAGGGGCTTAACTGTTTCAGATCGTTGCTGTTCCTGTGACGTGGGCCGGACCACTGATGCCTGGACCTCCGCCCCAACTCCCTCTCCAGGATTGGCCTGTCCTGGTCCTGCTAGACGAGTCGTTTCCCTCTGTCCTTATGGACTCTGGCTCTACAAACATAAACTCTATAACTTTAGTCTTAGTTACATCTACAGCCTGTCCGTCCATGGGAGTGGATCCCTTCTTCACTGTGGTTCTCCTCCAGGTTTCTCTTTTTACCTTAGGGTTTTTTTTTTTTGAGTTTTTCCCTGCCGAGAAGGAGGGTCTAAGGACAGAAGGAGGGTCTAAGGACAGAAGGAGGGTCTAAGGACAGAAGGAGAGTCTAAGGACAGAAGGAGAGTCTAAGGACAGAAGGAGGATCTAAGGACAGAAGGAGGGTCTAAGGACAGGGGATGCTCTGGACAATCATTCATCTGCTCTACTAATAATCTGCTTTGACATTCTTGATCAAATGTTTCATTGAATGTGTATTGTTTTATTGAATATGTATTGTTTTATTTTGATTTCCTATTATTCATATTTGCTAAAATTAATAATCTTGGGAAATCCTCAGAGACGACTGTTGTTGTGATTTTGGGCTATACAAAAATAAATTGATTTGATTTGAGAATCTTATATTTACTTCTGTTCCTCCTGATGGCGCTGCAGCTGCAGTGAGAGAGAGTTTAGAGAAGGAAATTAGACCAGGTTTGCAGTTTGTTAGAACTTTAGATAAAAACACATTTTATCTAAAAGAGTGAATATTATAAACAGAGGTTGTACAAGAAACTCACGTAAAGACAAACACATCACAGATTTCAACAGTTTCAGTGCTTTCTTACTTTCAGATCACTTAATGGACGAAGCTCCTGCTCATCAACACTGGAGGACGATTGTACAGGAGACTGGGAACAATTGTAATACTTTTTTTTACCAAACTTGAAATATCAACTTAAGTCCTGCTTCAAACTGCGTGAAATGAAAGCTGCAGATCTTGTCTCAACATATGAACAGGTTTGGGTTCAGGGAAACTATTTATGTTGAAACTGTTTCATTTCAAGACAAGAAAGTCAAGCGTTACAACATGAGGCAGAAACACACCAAAGAGACAACTGGAACACGTGAAATTACAGCAAGAAAGTGTCTTTTCTTTATTAAAGGTAGTTCATTTGACAGACTGGGAGGTTGTCCACATTTAAACCACATTAACTCTGTGATCTTATTTAAAAAACAACAACACAAAACTGCTGTGGTCAAACACTCGTCTCTTTGTCTGTTTTGAACTTATGGTGCGTTCCAGTCGTCCTCGGAGGTCGGAACTCGGATCTCGAAGTGATGCTTTCTCCGAGTGTTGTGTGTTCCAGTGGTCAAGTCGGATTACTTTTATACTAATTAGCCAATCAAGTAATAAATAGCTTGGAAACTGCCCAGAACAGCCAAAATACAGATCTCTTTATGTCAGTTTATCAACTCAGACATTGCTGTTACATTTACAGTTTGTAAAACATTGCAAGAGCGAATTTCTGCTTTTGTTTACGTTAGCTCCGTGTAGCCGTTAGCAACATTAGCGTTGCAGCACATAACAGCAGGTTTATAACGGCAGACGCTCATGAGCAGCGCAGGAGCAGAGTCACAGAGGCGGGTGAACTGTAGAGACAAACTAAAGACAAAATAACACAGGTACGATCAGTAGTGAAGCTGTCGGAGTTTTTTCTTTCTCAAAACGCAGGGCGCTGCCATGTTCGATGTTCTACCTCGGACGCTGAAATTCTCTCCGAGGATCCGAGTGAGAAGTCCGAGTTTGAGGGCTGTTCCAGTGAGAATTTACAAGTCGGAACTCAGATGATCCGAGCTCCGAGTACCACTGGAACACACTATTAATGTTTTTTCATCTAAAGTCATAATGTTTCTGAATTATTATCATTATTTTTTTTTACACAAACCTGTTTTGGACAAAAAACATAATCCATCTAAAATGAATCCATAAAAAGGTAGAGGGGCAGTTGTAACACATCTGCTCCAGGTGAG
This sequence comes from Mugilogobius chulae, assembly GCA_038363315.1. Classification (NCBI taxonomy): domain Eukaryota; kingdom Metazoa; phylum Chordata; class Actinopteri; order Gobiiformes; family Gobiidae; genus Mugilogobius; species Mugilogobius chulae. The sequence continues at coordinate 4,272,222 of CM076412.1, read as the reverse complement.
GGCGGCCATGTTTGGAGAGATTTTTTTCTCAGTTCGCATTAGTATTTGTTGTGATAAAACTCACTAAAAGACAAAACCTATTTCTAAAACTGACAGCCATGTCACATCTGTGTCCAGAACAAAAACATGAGGTCATGTGATGTGTACAGGGGCGTAGCACCAAATTCTGGGCCCCAGGCATAAACTTTGTTCATGGGCCCCAATACCATAATCTTGTGTTTTACTGTAATTACTTAGTTGGCTCTTGATATTTTTCTTTTCATTTGGGTTTTCTTTGTTCTAGAATTTTCATATATCGCTTATTTATTTAATTTCTACAATGTACACATAACTAGTGTTGATATTAGATATTTTTCCATGCTTCAGCAGATCAAATGCCTTATAACGCTAACTTTCACGATTTTTTCTCTAGTGTTTAGACAAAAATAAAATTGAAGCACACTCTTTTACATTTGAACTTGTTTTAAGCTATAAAATTGTCTAAATTATGCCAAAAATGTACTTAAAGAATCCATTGAGAAGTTGTGATTTATTGACAATATTCCAAACAAAACCATGTGAACATGAGACTGTTTGTTCACTGAAAAATCTTGTTAATAATATTATATTTTCTAGTTATTACATTTGTTAATAATAATAATAGTTTTTTTTTCAACTATTGTGGTTTTTTTTTTTTTTTTTTTTGCTAAAGTCCATTTAAGGAATAATGGAACACTCTGAGATCACAAATAATTGCATTTAGAGGAACCATCTTTCACAAGCAAAAATGACCTGCTTTTGAGGGCCCTTTTCTGCCCTGGGCCCCGGGGAAACTAGTACCATTTATCCCCCCAGTTCGACACCCCTGGATGTGTAACTTTACTGCTCAAAAAACTTGATTTTTTTTTCCTGCTGTAAAAAGTCTCCCGTCTTTCCACTCAAACTGCAGCTGGAGAAATGAAAAGCAGGTTCTGTGCAGAGCAGAAGCTTCTGGGTTACTTCTGCTACACATGAGAGCCTCTGTTACATTTGTCCTCGGTCTTCTCTACGGTTTGAAAATATTACAAAAAGCAATGAAGCACAGTGAATGTATAGTTTGGACATTACAATCAAAAGATTAACCAAGTCAATTGACTTCTTATTATACAAACTACTGACTAAATCCTTCCAAACTAATGCAAAGTCATATTACTGTTACTGTGAATAAAATCACATGAGTTAACTTTGGCCAAAACATTTGAACAGTTGGACAGAACCAAGACAACATTTGAAGAGAAAAAAATCAAGTTCAGTCGTGACGTGTCCAAAATCCCGTTCCTTTCCAAACGCACGTGCGGTTGTGTCCGGTCAAACTCCAGTTCAGAGCCCGGCTGCTGCTGCTGCTGCTGCTGCTGCGGGACCGGCCGTGACCACAGAGGGGCAGTGTTGTCCCAGTCATGAGCCGGAGCAGGAGCTGTACGTGCGGACGCAGAGAGGAGAAGAGCAGCGGAGAGAAGGTGAGAGTTGTGTCGGATGTTTTGATTAATAAGAGTGTTTTAGTTTGTTTTATATAAGCTTGGGTTGTTTTTGTTTGTAGTTGAAATAGATTTAGTTCAAGTGAGACGCTGCAGGTGAAGCGGGAAACACAAAACACTTCACACTCTGCTTTTAACTTGACTTCAATGAAGTGATAATGACTTGAGTAAAATCAGTCTGTATGTGTGTGTGTGTGTATGTATGTGTATATATGTGTATATATATATATATATATATATATATATATTATATATATATATATATATATATGCATGTATGTGTGTATGTATGTGTATACGTATATACATTTACATATGCTAATAATATGAATTTATGCCTGGACAGCAGGGGATTGATTTAGTCGTTATACTCATATAATTTATTATTATTGTTATCATTATGGTTGTTGTTTTTGTTGCTGTTATTATTATTTGTCATGGTAACGATGATGATGTTTTTTGTAATTTTTTATTATTATTAATAATATTATTATTATTTTTTTATGTATTACTTATTTTTATTTTTTCTCTCTTTTTTATTTAATTTATGTATTTATTTTTATTTTTTTCATTAATATTATTTATTTCTATATACTTAGTTTATCACTAACATTTGTTTTGGTTCTTTGTTTATGTTCATCTAATGAATGGCTTCTATTATTTAAATAATAACGACAATAAAAAAAAATTGATCACAAAAAAAAAGTAAAATCAGTCAAACAAATAATCCATTCAAAAGGAATCTAAAAAAAAAAACAATTGTAACACGTTCAGTAAAGGCCTTCGTTGGGCATTCTTCTAAATTGCTTTGTCGGAATGATCCTTAAACTCATTTTGACCTCAGTGACCTTCAGCTTTTACAGAGGAAAACCCCAAATCTGCTAAATCTAGTGTCATTTATGTCTCAGCTTCAACACCAGCTTTACCAATCCTTAGATCTACCAAAAAAAAAAAAAAAAAAAATGTAGGCGTATTTTAGATTGTGTTTTCTTTTGCTTGGAGAAAGTTCTCACCTCTGATGAGCCTGTTGGACATCAGAAGTAAAACCTACAGAGACACAGCTTTCATGAGCCGTTGGACTCATGAACACTCTATAAAAAAGTCACTTTAACAGTCATATCATCACCTCTTACTTTATTCATTCATGTTAGTATTAACCTACCTCTTGCACTGACAGACTTCACTATTGTTCTGATTACTGTGTATATTTTTATTGCCTAATTTTTATTGGCCTATTTTTGCATGCCCTTATATTTGATTTTATATATTTTTATTACATTTCTTTCTTTCTTTGTTTAACAGGACATTGTACAGTTACATAATGCCAAAAAAAGGCTAATTTCCATCTGCAGTCCTGAGAAAGGCATAAGTAAAAAGGCAGTAATAAACAGTACACCCTCACACATCCTCCAGCTTTTAGATGACACTCTTGTTCATTCATCCCATTTAACATAGTGTTGCCTAATGCCTAAAAACTGTTCACAATTACAATATAATACAATATACAAGATACTAGCAGCACAACATTCTACAAGGGACTTTAAGAAAAATGTCAGTTAATTTATAATTCATTTTTAAAATACTTATAATAACTTAATTACATTTCATTACATCATTTGATATGTTTTACTCTTTAGATTCTTTATCCTTATTTGTGTTTTCTGTGTTATATGTTGCAAATTAGCACCGCAGCAAGTTCCTAGTCTGTGAATTCTGTTTGTTCACTGATAATGGCAATACAATTCTTTCTGATTCTGATTTAAAAAGACTCCAGACATTTGCCAAAGGATCAGGAACAGTTTTAGTTTGAATGAGGGAAAACAGGCCAGAATGAGAAGGGGTTAATAAGAGATGACGTGGTTCCTCTGTTTCAGTAAGTGTTTTATTTGAGTTATTTATTATTATCTTTATGTATTTTGTTTTATTCTTGTACTTGTATATGCTATCATTAGTTATTATTTAATTGTTTTAATATTGTTGGATGTTTTCATACTTGTTTTTAAAAACTTGTACCTGTTTCTTAATTATTATTTTTGCGATGTTTATTATATTAATGTACAAGTCATGCAATTATAAAACCAATGAAAATTGAGTTAAAAAAATAAAATAAAATAAAAAATCTGCCAGTGCAGTAAGAAAATGTTTTTAAGCAAATCTTTTCACAATTCAAGTAATTATGGTTTAAAACAGACGCACATGCGCTTAAAATAAGTTTTTATATCTAGATAAGATAATCAAGAAAATCTTAAAACAAGTCACATATCTTAGTAAAACTTAATCTTATTTAACCTGAACACTATCGCTATAAAAATTACAGCATCACTTTTGCCCCAAAAAAGTACTTGTCATAAAAAATAGACCAAAATATGACAACACTTGATAATTACAGTGGTTTTCTTTTATTTTCAACTGTGATATGTGGAACGAAATGGAAAATAAAAATATAGGAAGATCCTACAAACATGCTCGAAAATTACTGAAACATTTGGATTTGAGAACAAAAACTCCTAAAAAAAAAAAATACTGATACATGAAACTTGATTTTGGTCGACTCATTCCTTAGACATGTGAGACTTCCTGGTGAAGCTCAGACTCCTGGACACAAACAACTACAGGACAGAGGAACACATTTCATTGTGTAAAAATGACCACTTGATTAAAATATTGTTTTCACCAGAAGAATTCACTTTGAAATCACCACTTTGTGATATATATTCATAATTCATATAAATAGCAAACTACATAATGTAGCTTTTGGAAAAAAAAAAAAAAAAAGTAAACATACTTGTACCCTTATCACTGTTGCGGGTGAAATCACCCAAAGCAAGTCTGTGTTCTCCACTCAGAGACACAATCCTGGACAGAATGAGCAGGAGTTGACCAGGGACAGTAGTAATATGGTGAAAATATGGTGAGCCTGAATGTTGTCACCCTTGACATGTTCAGGATCTGATTTTAAACACTAACCTATTTGAAATACATCTTGACTTCGGGTGCATCGGGCTGTGGAATTTCACTTGGGCGATATGCTGTAGTCGCTCTAGGGTTAAGATGAACATGCTTAGTTCAAGTCATTTTATCTAAGTTAGATTTTCCTTTTTTTCCCTAGATGAGGGAGGATTTTCTTCTCTCCAAATATAGCAAAATCTATTTATAAACTATAAAATGATGTGATGGAGTCATATCTCCATCACATCTTGTCTATCTAAAATGAGGTCATGTGAGTCACATGTGATCAGTAAAAGTTTTTCCTGAAAGTCTCAAACAGCAGGTGGACTGATGACATGAGCAGAGCTGAAGCTTCTGAGTTTACCCGACGTATTCCTTTTGTTTAGATCCACATGTTCTTACAAAGACAATTTGTGTTTCTTTAGTTTGTTTGTTTTCGGAGTAGTTTCTCCTTGTGGCTATAGTTCCAGTTTGTATAACACCTGTGGAAAGTTTCTTCTGTTCTGTTCATTCTTTATGGGAATTGTTGCACTAAAATGAATCAATATTTAAAAAGGCAGAGAGCGGATTTCAACTAGAAAACCACTGCAGCGAGTTCAGAGCTTCACATATGAGGAAAGACTGTGTTTAAAAAGTGTGTTTTGGGGGCAATCCAAATAAATTCTCCTACATTTTAGTTGCAAGGACCACAGAACAGACATAGATTTGAATATTGTTTATTGAATGATGATAAGTAGCTGTAGATTTGGCTTCAATGGGCCCAGACTCTCGGCCTCGTATGCCCCAAACCTGAAAGAAGAAGCAAAGGATATGATTTATAGAAAACATCGTCGATGTCTGTAATTTTCTACTTTTTACAGACTTTCTAGAAATGACAACAGGATTTATGACAACAACTATTTACTTCATTCATGAAATGAGCGGTTCTTGTGTTTTGGGTGAATCATCTGGCCTGAGCTGCAGCAGTGTCAATGTGTCTCCTCGTCATGTTGTTGAGTCGTTTATCAGAATCACACCCACATCTGATTTCTTATAAAACAGCCGAAGACTCTTTCTTTAAGATGATAAAATCCAAACATCCAAACTTTGCAACGTTCTGTCTGTTCTGTCCAAACTTTTCCTCAAACAACGACAATTTGAAAATGATCCATAAAGAATAGTAATAATAATTTTGTTCAAACCTGAAGCCTCAGAGTCTAGAGAAGAAGACGAAAAACTATAGTAGTAGTAGTTAGTTGATTTGAAAGGGACAGAACATTCAACATGATTTCCTTGTTAAGTGCAACCGATGCCACAACAGTTTATAAATGAATTAATAATGACTCTACAACTTATTTTACCTTCAGATTTGAACTAAATTATTACTATTCTTTACAGATCATTTCCAAATGAAATGGATTTTTTTTCTACAATTAGATTAAAAAGATTAATCAAACTATGATTTAAAGTCCGTGAACAGGAAGAACAACAACCTCGTTGTTGTAGCAACGGAAGGTTGGACAGAACGAAACAGAACGCTGCAACGTTTGGATGTTTGGATTTTATCACTGGATTAAAAGAGAGTCTTTGTCTGTTTCATAAGAAATCTGATGTTGTGGATGCAACCTGCTGTTTGTGCTGCAATGCTAATGTTACTAACGACTACACAGAACTATTCATTCATTTTCTACCGCTTAATCCCGTTAGGGGTCGCGGGTGACTGGAGCCTATCCCAGTGACTTTGGGCCTTAGGCGGGGAACACCCTGGACAGTGGCCAACTTGTTGCAGGGTTAGACAGACAAACATTCACTCTCTCATTCACTCACTAAGGGAAATTTACAGTGATGCCCAATAACCTAAACATGCATGTCTTTGGAGGTGGGAGGAAACCGGAGTACCCGGAGAAAACCCACGGTGACCGGGGAGAACATGCAAACTCCACCCAGAGAGATCATGAGATGTTGATATGGTCCGACCCGGGAGTCGAACCCACGACCTCCTTATTGGGAAGCCAGAGCTCTAACCACTTGCTACCGTGCACCCCCTACACAAATCTAATGTAAACAAAAGCACAAATTCACTCTCTTGTGATGTTTTACAAACTGTAAATGTAACTGCAATGTCCGAGTTGATAATTGACATAAAGAGATCTTTATTTTGGCTGTTCTGGGCATTTTCCAAGCTATTTATCGATTGGCTCATTATTATAAAGTAATTCACTTGACCACTGGAACACGCATCATTCCGAGATCCACTCCGAGGACGACTGGAACACTATAACACTACACTTACCACACACTGGCAATTTTCAATACAACACATGTACCAAGACCAACAAAACAGTGCAAATAGGAACAACTCAAAGGAAAACTGAAAAGTAAAGTGATACAAAAAAAAAAGTTTAAGAGAAATTGTAAAAGATTAAGTCAAACTGGTGGATTGTAAAGTGCTTTGTTAACAGTTCATAAGAGATTTTAAAAAAGAGTTGAAGAGAAAGATGGAAGCAGAGTGAGAAAGATCAGTGAAGAATAAGAGAGAAGTCAAGAGAAAGTCGGATGTACCTCATAGAACTAAACACAATGCACTTTGTGAAGTTTCCAAGGTGAAAAGAGCACAAACACGGCCTTTCTAAAACAGCCAGCAAAGAAAAACTTCAGGCAGAATCTTCTTTGACTAGAATTGTGTCGCGTTTGGAGTCTTGAATACTTTGAGTGCAGGTCATGCAGTTGTGAGAGGGAGAGAGCTGTCGTACTGAAAATCATCTTCTGAACTGAAAGCTGCACCAGTTTTCTAAAGCTGATCTCAAGGAACCTGCAGTAAAGCTCGGAGTTCATTTCTGTTGATGGTTGATTCTGCCGTCACCTCGCTGCTTCTGGACCTTCTGAGCCCATCCATCTGACCATCTGCATCATGTGTCTGTCATCATGTGGTTTTTGTCCCATTTCATGTTTTTTTTTCTTTGTTTTCCTTTTTAGAAGCACCATGTTTGTGCTCTTTTCACCTTAGAAACTTCACAAAGTGTATTTAGTACTATGAGGTGCATTGACTTTTATTTTTAACAGGCAGCTTTCCTATTTATCTCTTACCTCCATGAAGACACCCTCATGTGACTTACCTCCATCCAGAGGCCCCGCAGGCCCCGATGTTCACCCGTGTTATGATGCTATACCACGGTACAGGATGTGGAGCTTTGCACTTCAAACTTCTTTGCGAGCCGCCAATAACGTTGAAGGAAAAGAATGAGAGCCAGGATGTGGTCAGTGGTTTATTGTCGCCGTGTTACCATGGATCTGTGAAGGTTATAAAAAAAATACATGGTACAAACACCTTTGGGACAGAAGTGAGCTGGTAGCCATGGTAACGAGTTTATAACAGGCCTAAGATGTTGTGTTTTTATCTTAAAGCCCATACTTGCACTTTGGTCTCATTTTGACTCAGTTTGGTGTGATAGTTCTTGTGGTTAATTTAATCATAGTTTTACAGCAGTTAAATTAAAATTTTGAAGAAACTGACAACTAAAACTTGAAAATTAATCAGAGTTGTAAAAAAAACATGCAAGACAATTTACACACAACTCAAACAGCTTCCTGGAGTTGAAATAATCATTTAACACAATTAAAGTGTTGCAAAATATTATCATTTGTCAAATCATGACTGTGTCTGTGTCATTTCTGTGGGTTTTGACCACATTAACAATGTGGTTGCTAGGTAACAGTTGTGGGTTCATCGTCTACATGTCATATTTTCTATAATACAAAACAAACTTCACAAAATAGCCAATCTAAGTGAAAACAATCATGTTCACTGTTTTACTGAAAACATGCTCAAACCTGTTTAATGTACTTTATTCTTCTCCTAAACTTAATGCCCGTCCCTCCGGATCTGATTATCCAGCATTTACCAAGACTGCCCCAGGACCAGTTATTACAACTGTCGTTAGGTTGTGTAAATACAAACTTTGTTTGTTTGTTTAGTTTTTAGTGTATTTCAAGCAAATTATTAAACATTTGCAATAAGTAAACATATCTCATATGTCAACAAACAACTTTTACTTCAGCTTACAAAGGGGCAGGCTGAAATAAACTTGTCTCCCACCCTTATTCATTTCTAGAATCAAAAACATATATGTACTGCTTTCTTTAATAGCTTCACAATGCAGTGAAATATTTCATAGTCATCATTAATTTCCTTCTTTAAACAATTTTATATTAGGACATTCTTTAAGTTGTTCCTGTAACTTACCCTCTGCACAGAACACAAACACCTTTTCACTTACTTTTGACCTTTCTGACTTTAAAATCAAATCTTTCTACTAAATTATGCTCTCCGTAACCCGGCCAGCCAGATGGTTTATTCTCAAACACGAGATAAACCATCTGGCCTTCGTCCGGCCCGATTGGTTTGAGAGTCTGAAACAGCGGTGTTTCAACCCAATCACATCACAGCAGCGTGGTTTTGAGGCCCAATCACATTGTAGCAGGGCGGGCTAACACGGCCCGTTAGCTCCCCGGTGATTCAAGCTAAACAAAGACGGCTTCCGTGGATGTTCGTGTTTCTGCTGCGATTTCAGCAGAAATACAGTCATTTCTTTTTGAAAGAAGAGCCGTACTTTCTATCTCAAGCGGACATTGGATACACCATTACGAGTTGTTGCTGTGATTGGCTAAGCACAAATAAGGTAGTCCGCTCACCCAATCAGCTCGAAGTATTTCACTAAACGGTCCGCCTTCTCTCGAACGTTTCAGCGAGTCAAGTCCCAGATGGATATAGTGAGAACACAGATAGGAGTTCAACACAGATCCATCTGGCGTGAGCCAGGTTATGTTCTCCGTTCTTTCTAGAAAATACTTTTGAAATATTTCCAGGTAGACTATTATAACGTTACACTTTCATGTCCTGTGAAAGTTAGTGGTTGTCACAGAAACTGATTCTACAAAAGGAAAAAGGTTGTCTGACTGCAATTTCAAACATCTCAAACTGATTTATTTGCTTTGCTTCCGGTCCTCCTGATGGACGTCTGCAGACACACACTCATGAATGTTATATGGTTAAAAACACAAAAGTTTGCATAATATGTGTGGGTTTGAAGTCAGTTCCAGGAACAGGATCAGCTTTAGAGTTTGAGAAACACTGATTTAGTCGACCGGTTGTTTGTAAATGCCTCTCACATGAACCCAACATTAAAACTCCTCGTCATATCACAGAATTCATCACTAATTCACATTTGGCTCGCGTCTCTGCTGAAATGTGTCCAGGAACCGTCGACTTTGAAATGTGCACCACTAAACGAGAGCGTGAAACAGAACAGGAGTATTCTTAACTACTGCCTTTGAGCAAGACGCTGCGTTGGGTCTGTGTCAGAGATAAATCCAACCCTGCTCAAACAGTCTCCAACAAACCCGAGAAACAAGCAGAGGATGACAATTCACAGAGCAAAAATCACAGAGATGTCAACAGAATTTTCGAGCCAGATTCTGTTTTTTCTGTCTTGACTTTGCCGGCTTCGTGCCCCTTCGTGGTCCTTAGACCCCTTCTGTCAAGTAGTAGAGTCAGAACCTCCTTCTGTCCTTAACAGCTCTTCTGTCCTTAGACTCCTCCTTCTTCGTTAGCCCCTTCTTCTGGATCCTCTGAGACCCCTCCTTCCTTGTTTCCTTAGTCTCTCTCTGTCTTGTCTCTCCTTTGTCTTAGACCCTTCTTCCGATCGCCTTAGACCTCCTTCTTGACTTTGTTTAACTCTTCTGTCCTAGTCCTCTCCTGTCTAGTCCTTAGACCCTTCTTCGTCCTTAGACCTCCTTTGTCCTTGAGTCTCTCCGCCTTGTTTCTTGTCCTTAGACCCTCTTCTGTCTAGTCTTTTCTTAGACCTCCTTCTGTCCTTAGTCTCTCTTCTGTCCTTGGACCCGCTCTTAGACTCCGTCCTTCTTCCTTAGCTCTCTTCTGTCCGAGTACCTCTCCTTCTCGTCTTATTTAGTTTTCACAAGTACAATGACGTACACCTAACTAACTGACTCTATTATAAAGTGCATTGATGAACCTACTTTTCTAATGTAATGATTTCTTTACTGCTGTAGTCTTGGTTTGGGAGTAAAAGTTCTTGGTTTGAGCCCACCTTCAGATTCCTGTTTGATATTTCATCCGTCCAAACAGAAACTCTCAGCACTTTTCTTCTTTTCCGTGGCACATGAGCTTTGTAGATTTACTGCGTCTTACATCAGCACGTTTCACCGGTGGGAGAAATATGGGCTTTTTCCTGGAAGCCTGGTCACATCAGGAGCTGCGATCACAACTCTGTTCTTAAAAGTGTGAGTCTCTCGTGTCTCTGTGGACTCCAGACATGACAGGTTCTGTACTTAGACTATTAGTAGTAATGTGATATTATTATATTGATGTAACTTTGGTCAAACGTAGTGGAAGTAACACAAATGACTCAAACATTTTGCAAAAACAGGTTTTTTGCAAGTGAACTTTATTAAGTTATTGAAGAGAACGTGGTGAAACAGGTAAATCCGGTGCTCTTTGGAGAGGGGTGACCCCGGTCTCACACTGGATCCGGTCCGTACTCCGGTCCGGCGTACTGAGGCTTTCCGTTTCTTCAAAAGTAATGAGAGGCTCTCACACCGCAATCCGTCCGGTCCGGCGAGCCGCGCGGCTCTGCTCTGGTCGTCCGGATCGTTTCCGTTTCAAGGAAATTTTTCCGGACTGCCGAGCGCTCCGGAGCCCTTTTTGGTGAGTTGTGAAAACAAGACATGACAAACAGGAAACCAAGCGCTCGCAGGTGAAGAGAATCCGGTGGTTTCAAAGTAAAACATTACGTTTCTACAACTACAACAAATACAGCAAAATGCTCGACATATACACATATTGAACACACAGGAGGCAATAAACGTCCCGTACTTACCATTATGCATGAAATCCAACAGAAATGAAGTGACGTGAAATAAACCAAAACATGCGCAGTGTTCCTTGTTTACATATCCATGTGCCAGAGATCACGTAAACTCCCTGAAACTCCCAAGTTGAGCGTGATCCCTGTGAACTCGTGGTCTGGCGAGGCCAGCAGAGTCCGTACATACGCATGCATATTCTGGAGGCAGTGTGAGTGACGACCGGACCCAGTGACGACTTCAACTACAAAAATATGATTGTTATCTGCGTGTTGTAAGTCCAGCGTGAGACAGTTACTCTCAATGCCACTACGTTTCCAGGTTTGAATGACGAAATGTATTTTGCTCGTTTCTTTAGAGGACATACTCGGTATTTTTATAGCGTATGGTACACTTTGTATTGATGTTTATTGTTGAATTTTTGCATCTATGTCAAGGTGTGCAGTCATGTAGGTTGGTCTGTGCTAGCATTCTTTAGTGACTATCCACATAAACTGTTCTAACGTCGGGATTTTTGATTCGCTACATTTACAACTCCTATACTTGAAATGTATGGCTTTTAAACTTTCTTAAATAGATCGTGCTTTGGCTTTTTGATGTCTGCCTTTAGATTTTACACACGTAGATAACTATCATATTTTTTCCAGTTGAAACATAATTTACTTTGCTTAGAGAGCTCCTGCACCACACCATAAACACGCTGCACCGCTATTACAGCAGTGACACTATTGAATCTAATGGAAAGCGCTGAAAAGTAGCTTCTGAGGTTTATCCATCCTCGCTCAGACTGTGGTGCGACCGAGTGGAAGAGAGTGACCAAAGTCTACAAACCTCTAGAACTCTTTCTGCTTGTGCACTGTGTTTTCCGTGAACCTAACCTCGTGCATTGGAGTGTATGCTATTATTTTCATCAACAAATTATAGCCGTTAAAATAGTTTTTGCGCTACTGTGATAAAAACGCAATAAAACTGACAGCCCAAAATATATGGAAAAATGAGTATGATTGACTGATGGAAGAGCCAATCTGGGATCACAAACTGTATCAAAACAAATATGGCAGTTTATAGAGACAAATTAAAAGTAACAAATCTCATTAGACTGAGTTCTACAGAATTAGTGATGGCACAGTGGCACTTGACTCTCTCGCATTTACCTGGAAAATCCAGACAATACATAAAATATATATCATCCATCGTGTCCCTTGCAGAATTGTGAACCAGTCCCGCAAAATAACCCAGACACCTCAAAACCTCCCCAGTGAACTGTATAAGCGCTCTGTGATGAGGAAAGCATCTCTCATCCTTTACATCACTTCAGTCTCATCTCATCAGGCAGAAGGGGGGGCTAAAGAAAAATAATCACAAATCAGGAGATTAATAAATTATGCGTAATGTGTTTAACTTTAGCTGAAAAAAAAACAAAACAACAACGCCACCTGGGAGTTGGCCCAGGACCAATTAGCTAGATGTTCGTTGTCAATAGTCAGAGACTTGAGTCAAAATTATCAAAAGCAAGTATGGCATTTATTAATATAATTTTTGTAAGTTAAATCCATTGCAGACTTTAGGTTTAAATAAGTTAAGCAGACAGTTCGTGAATCAAGTCCATTTGTTCCCAGTTTTGTTAGAGTCCACAGACACGGAAGCCCTCCACCTGGCCCAGGAGAGCGCTGTTCATACATTAACAGGCCATTTGGCAATGGAAGGCAAGGCGGCTACAGTGCACCCGCAGCCCCATGGCGAATATCTAAAAGAGTAAGTAACATTACGTCTAAACAGGCTGCTAAACAGTAGTTTACGCAGCTATAGGTGGCGCTACACACCTGACATGAGCTGGACGTGCTCCGCAGAGGCTTTGGTAGAGACGCTGGGCAGGACACACACCTGACCACCGGTACAGCGGGCGGCACACAACAGCTGCGTCGCAGCTTACACCAGTAATATAAAGCTGGAGACTCGGAGCGACGCACAGACCTGCAGATCTGAGCTGCAGATCTGAGCTGCAGATCTGAACGGCAGATTTAAACAGCGTCTTCTTCGTCGCGTTTTTTCTTCTCGAGACCGCTACCTACTGTTGACAGTGTGTAATTGACAGTGTGTAATAACAAACATGGCGCATTCATTGATTGAAAAAAATATATTACAAAATAATTAAAACGTGTAAATATTAAAAACTACTTCTCACATGTTGTGATCCAGTTTTATAACAATTTTAAAATTTTTTCATATTTTTAAGGATACGTTTTGTTTTTCATGTATTTTGTAGTAAAGTGTGATGTATTTTTCAGTAAAATGTAGAACACGATTTTTTATTTTGTTCATTGCAAAACACAAACATTAACTAAACAACAAATTAAAACAAATCCACTGACCTCCTGTTCTAACCTGCAGTTTTGAACCTGAGCAGCAGAACAATACAAGATAACATACATGAATCAGTCTAAATACAACTGTGAGTAAACTAATGATGACAGAAGACACTATTGATACCATCTTCCTGAAAGAGAGACAAAATAGATGTTAATAATGATGACTTGAAAATATTCAAGAAATCAAAGCTCTACCAATTATCAGGTTTCATTTCTTGTTTCAAGTTCATTAAATATTTTATTTCCAAACTCTTCAACTTCACTATAACAACAAATACAATTATGTTAAAATTAATCAACCAATCGATATGGTTGTGTGAAAGAAAAAAAGAATGAAGTTATACTATTCATGATATGTAGGCCCCCGTATCAACATTTCATCTGCCTCCCCCACGAAATGCCCAGCATTTCCATTAGTCCATGAGTGATGGCCTGTACAAAAAAAAGAGCACCCTGTTCACACTGCAACATGCAAATGTATTTATTTATTTTAATTATGAAGGAATTCCCACCTCAGGAATAAGACACCCACAATGAACTCTTCGTCATTGACGTAGAGCAAGGGATTTTTCTTTGCTTTTTGATGACCTTGACAACATTGCTTGAGGAAGTCAAGCAATGTTGTCATTTGTGGGTCACTATCTATGTAGACAGGGCCGCAAAGCGAGGTTTCAGAGGAGACCACTTCGATGGTTTTCCATCAATAACTTCCTATAAAGAATAACAATAAAATCTGTATCACTACAAACTAATCTACTTGAAAAAATACATTTGGTAGCTCTACATAATGTTTGAGGAGTGTGTTGTGATTTCACTAAAGTCACAATGTAGTGAATGCTGCATGTAGTGCTGCTGCTATGTTTCGTGGATCTGGAGCCCGTGTGATCTGTGGCTCTGCGGTCGGCTGTGGAGCAACGGGACGGGCAACGTGCCAAAAGCAGAGCAGGAGAACTCACACAGCACCGTCTCTCTTTATGGCCAGTGCAGACAGGACGCGATGAGCGTAAATGCCGCTTGAAAATCCATTCATGTGTATGTGTCTGTCAGCGGAGGAGCGCCCTGAGGTGCCGCTGACAGACTCATGAATGGGATTTCAAGCGACATTTACGCTCATCTTGTCTGCACGAGCCTTTAAGCGTCACATAAACGACTCGAGCTGTTGTATCTTGCAGTGAATCATTATTACCTGTACAAAAGACACTAAACATCAGAACCAGGCAGGTTATCAACTCAAATTATTGGTAAAAAATGAAGATCACTACTTCGCAGATTTCGCCTTTCACGGGTTATTTTTGGCAGTGATGTTCACAAGTCTTTAGCTGCAAGTCCAAGTCAAGTCTCAAGTCATTCTCCACGAGTCCAAGTCAAGTTTCAAGTCTTTGCCCACAAGTCCAAGTCAAGTCTCAAGTCTTTCCTCTTAAGTCCAAGTCAAGTCTCAAGTCTTTGCCCACGAGTCCAAGTCAAGTCTCAAGTCCCGGCAGTAATTGCATATAAATCTATTATACAAAAATGTTTGGCTAATATATTCTTTTATCTCTTTCTTTTTTATTTTTCCTCGTTTTTACACAGATAGACTCATCAAAATATACCTGTCTCAACATAACCATCAGACAAATGTAACCAGATTCACCTCTCTCAGGAGAATATGCTCACTTTGTGTTTAACTTTGACTCACTGTTAATGAAGCTCCATCCTCAGCCTGTACGTGTCACTGTAGGTTCATTATTACAGTATTGATCACTGACGTCTTCATAAAGCAGGTTGTCCAGCTTTGAGAGGAGTTTAAGCTAGGCTAGGCTGCTGTCTCCTCTATCTTCCTTTAGCGCTACAACTCCACAGTTTTGAGTAAAGAGCGGTCCTTTCTCATATTTATGCTCAGGGTTGCGTCTTTAGTGCAGGCAGAAAATTTTTTCTCTCGTTGCTTTTGATCCAGTCCGAAAAAAGCGCTCTGTTTGACAACAGCACAGCGCTGCACCGAGCACCCACACAGGAACAGAGACAGCCAATCAGAGCGTGGAGGAGGCGGGACATGCATCAGATAAACCAATGAGAGCAGCTCCTGAAGCTGAGCTTTGGCCAATCACAGCGCTTCAGCTCATGTGCAGGGCTGTGGCTGCTGCTGCGTCTGACAGAGACGGAGCGGAGGAGAAATGAAGCGAAAGTGCAGATTTTTTTTTAATGTGTGAAAGACTTGTGATGTTCACGAGTCCCAAACCACGAGTCCGAGTCAAGTCCGAGTCTTTAAGGCCACGAGTCCAAGTCAAGTCCGAGTCTCTATGGCCACGAGTCCAAGTCAAGTCCAAGTCTTTCAAAACAGGGACTTAAGTCAGACTCGAGTCCGAGTCCGAGTCTCAAGTCCCATCTCTGATTTTTGGAACTTAACTCCCGCCATAACGAGGGACCACTGTATTAACTTTTCCTTTTTCTTTTTATTTACTGTTCAAATCCCCCTAAAAATAATCAAGTTTGTGTCATATTTTGTAATATTTTAAGTGACTGTAAAACAGAGATGAGGACTTGGGACTCGAGGTTTAAGACTCGTGAACAATACAAGTCAATGCGTTGCCGTGGCGGATCCACGTTCACTCTCTTTCCTTCTCTCTTTTCCCACGCCAGAGCTGCGTCTAATGTTAATGACGTAAGCAGATGTGACGGCTGATACTTTTACTACAACAGAAGCGCGTGGCCATGGCGAGCACGGCAGACGCCCCGCTGAGTGCGCTGGCTCTGCTGCCGTTCGTCGTAACATTTGCGTTTAAGGACTTTGTGCAGCGCCACGACAGGAGAAATGCCAAATGCCAAATATGTGGAGTTCAAATTTGTGACGCCAAGACCACGACATCTAACTTTATAAGACACTTGGAAACGCACAAGGAGAGGTGAGTTAATCAAGTGTTAGCAGCAACCTGAAAATGTGCATCGCTATGTTCACCTTTTGCAGCGAGCTTATGAAATATTAATTTTATGCCTAAATGAATAGTTTGTTTTTGGAATGTTAGCGGAGCACCAGACACCAGGGCAAAAGCGAGCAACCAGCGCTAATATAGCACATGCATGAGGTTAACCCTTTCTTGCATACGAGTCACAAAAGTGTACGCCAAATAACCCCCTTGGTGCCCTCATATTATGCTCTATATACTCTGACTGCATGCTGGTGGCTTTGTTACCCTTGTAGTTCCAGTGAATGTCAATAGGTGGCACTGCAGTTTACATAGCCCATGCTAGGGCATGATTGAAGATTACAAAATGGCTTCTCTCACCAGAAAGTGGAAAGTTTCAACAAATGATGAAAATTATCTATGATATCAATATTTTTATCACAATAAACATATTGCACACATTGTACATTTGAGAAAGATGCAGGACATGTTAAATATTTGAGTAAAATCTATTTTGATACTTTGCCTACATGGGTTTATATTTGGCAGTCACAAAAGTGCTCATCATGCACACAGGTGTACTCCAGTGCATTTTCTGTCTGTTACTAAAGTGTACAGTATGCATTTAGAGGACTAATACCGTGCACTCTTATGTTTACTTTATGTACAAATTATTGGGTTTCCTTGCACTATATTGGCTTCTTTTTGTATATTTTGCAGGTCTGCAACCATACTTACTGTCTAATACCTGAGGGGAGGTATTTGTAACTGCATAGTGGTTACAAAAGTGTACAACTTTTTTCTCCAAACTGTGACATTTTTTTCAAAAACTGATTATGTCATGTTGATTGTGTTTCTAGTGAGCTTATCTGACTGCAATGTGACAAGCGTGTCATAAGTGGAACATAGGTCATGCAATAAAGGGTTAAAAAACGAAGCCTGTTTATTTTTACTAGTCTATTTTTATCAACAGGTACAACCAATATATGATTCAAAAGAGACATCCACTTGCAGCTGACGTCTTTATTGAAAAGTTAAATTTAAAATCAATCGAATAAAATATGCCAATATATAGAATAAATTGACTGCATATTCAAAAATATATATCAATAGTCTCTACTTGAGACTTGACTTGGACTTGTGGCCAAAGACTTGTGAACATCTCTGCTGTAAAATAAAACAACTTGGCAATTGAATGTAGGACAGGAAAAATACCAGGTCATGTGATCACGTCTGGTACACTCAGAGACACGGACCTTTAAAAGTGGCACCTGAAGACAAAAACCTGGCGTAGAGGCTTTGCAGAGAAGAGACATAAAAAACAGGAAATATGTCTACAAATCTGATCACTTTTTGCACTGGAATCACCTCAACACGACTCTTCAGACGAACGCTCGGAGACTGGGCCTACACCCTCGTGGCCGGACAACTTTCCATTACTAGAAAATCCTGATTAAACCCCCGAGTGTGAATTATTTGATCACACATAAAAAGCAAAGCGTCCAGCCAGAATTCTAACTTAAAACCAGGCTCGTTGGCCCCAGAACAAAGGCAGCGGATCATAAATAATTCACTCCAAACTTGTCGTCTCTCCCGCTTCCCCCTGTTACAGTTTTGCGTCTGCTTTTTTTGAGATCTCACACTTTTTGGATGTTCGGAGTGGAGACACGTGCAAAAACAAATGAGCAAATCAAAGCTGAGAGATTCTGACACGGCGGACCCAGATTTCATCATCCCTTCACTTCCTACATTTCCCATAACTTCATAGATCGTTAGCGGTTTTCTGTCTCACAAGAAAAGTATCTGCAAAAGGAAAAGACGCGAGAGATAAAGCTGTTTGAAACAATGGAGGTCAGACACGAGACACTGCAGTTCTCACACAGGATTTTTACCTTTAGAACAGTGATGTGACTCGTGTACCTGCGTTAAAGTTAAAGAGCACATGACAAGTCTTTACAATGTTGTGATTTTAGCCTAATTTGGTAGATTTACTCTAGAGCAGACTACTTTGACACTTTGAACACATTTATATGAGCCTATAAAGTTAAATTTAAAGGTACATTGCGTGAGCACATTAGCATGTTTTAGATTGTTTTGAAAGTCTATGGAAGCACAATTTAAACACACCCAGTAGCAGAGCCACAAAAGTCCATATCCATAAAAGAGGGGGGTCTGGGGGTCCTCCCACGGGAAGATTTGACCCCAAATGAGGATATTTTCTGCATTTTGATACATTTTGGCCATCTAGTGGTCAACATATTGATGGATCAAAAAAAAAATGTTTTTAGTTAAAAATCCACTGAGCAAGTGTCAAAGTTTAAGAACAAGGGCACCATCTTTGGCGTAGGGCTGGGCAAGATTGTGAGCTCATCTCTGTCACAATCTGCTTTTTGGATGAAATCGTCATATCGTGATTTCTTTTTCCTCTGTTTGATACATCTGTCTGTTCAAATATAGATTATTTTTGCCAGCCTATTACTCTTAGTCTCAGAGTTTCCAAATCCAAGTCTTTTTAGCAACTTTGGGCTTCTTTTTTTTAGGCTGCAAACTGAACCGGGCTCAGCTCGATTGGGAACCAAAATTGCAACATTGTATCTTTCTTAAACTGGCTCGGTTACGTTCACAATACACTTTTGCCAATGGAACCAGCGCAGTAGAGACACATCTGCTCCTCGCCTGTAGAGGCGCTGTGTGACAGAAACAGTTACGTCAGCAGCAAAGAAGACACCGGCTTCACTGCTAACAGCGGCTACAGCTACATCAGAAACAAACACACTGCTGGACTTTATATTTGTGTTTTTATGGATCTATCCACAACTTCTCTCACATTAACAGGACCAGAGTGAGTGACAGAGGAAGTGTCGGAGCAAAGACAATGTGTACTTTCACTTTAGAAGACCAGAGAGGAGGGCTGGCAGTAAAACGTAACAATAAAGTTCATCGAAATCTGGCTCTGAAAGGTCTGTCATCTGCTCACTTAGCTGTGTAACCATATATTAGATAAATATAGAGCATTTCCCCGCAGTAATGTGAGCTGTATTCGCTTTCATCTAAGAGGTATAACTTTGTTATTTTTGTAAATAACGCGAGAAAACGATGACATACGGTCGTGTGATCATAATTAATTATACCCGAAGCATCCCCCGTCCTTCTCCTGTTACTTTCATGTGTTTTTGTGTATTATTTGTCTCATTATCAATCTCACACAGGCTGTTTGTTGTGATTCTGCGTCTCAGAATCACGTCAGTGTTCACTTCCTGGTTTTGTTTCACTCTCGCTCCGTTTGCTTCACAAAACAAACAAACCGCTCCAGAGACCGACCTCTCCAACCGAACCAGATTTGGACATTTTGGACCAGATCAGAATTCGTTTGCGCGTTCACAATTACTCAATCGAACCAAACTATCCAGACAAACGAATCCTGATCCCAATCAAAAGTGTGTTGTGAATGCAGCCTTAAACTCTCTCTCTCCTTTTAAGTCATAAAAGGAATGAAGCCATTCAATTTTTCAGGTTGGATTTTTAAAATATATCAATATACAGTATATGACTGAAACTTGAATTTGAACATGTTTTCATGTCTAAAAGCCATTATTAATGTAGGAAAAATACACACAATGTTCTAATTAATAGATATTTTTATTAACTTGTTATTGGAGGGCTTGGACAGCTGGATTTAGGTATTGATAGTGAATTGTGATTACCTAAAAGACAATAAGAAAACAAACAATCTACAAGAATCACGATAAAATCGAAATCGTGATCTGCCTCCAAGAAAATCGTGATTTTCATTTTTTGCCTAATCGCCCAGCCTTACTTTGGCGTTTGGCGGCACTGCACTGTTCCTTCTGACTCAACTGAAGTAGAATCTTAGGCTTAAAGTCTCTTATTGAGATGTTAGTTTCTGCAGAATGTTTTCTCAGGTAAGAAAACAAAGTTATGAAAATGTTGATGCGAACTGATTGAAAAGTTTGTAAACTCCACAAGTTAGACACGGAAAATTACATTAGAGACTCTGGCGAAAACAAATATTTATAACACAGTCATTTTTGCCCAACCAGCAGAACCACTCACATTTCTGTCTGCGCTTAAAGAGGCAACCTCAGGAAGTTACAAAACATCATGAAGAACATTACATTTTTATATATACATACCAACTTTGAACATTTTAACTTACGCAGTGCAACTTTAATATAGTACCATACCAATTCTATGTTTCAGTGAAGAAGAGTAAGTCATTATGGGCCTATAAGCTACAACCAAACCTTGGATAGGACATCATGGATATTGCTCACCTTATATTAGAAATGTTCATATGATAGATTAAATCATATTCCAGGACAACATTTGACTGTTTTTCTCATTTGCCATGTGCTTTCTATGAATGGAATACATATAAACTAGTTGTCGTTTCAGCTTTTCCAGGGTCTTCTATGTCTCTATGACACATGGGAACCTTGTTAGAACAACAGCACCATCTTTGGCGTTTAGTGGCACTGCACCAGCCTAGATTACTCAACTCATGTAAATCTTACAGCTTAAAAGTCTCTTGTTGACACGTTACTTTCTGCATAATGTTTTAAAATTAATTTTTTTTTTTTTTTTGCATTGAACCATAGATGCTGACTCTTTTATTTATTATTTTTCACTGATTGATCAGTTTGTAAAAAACAAAAGTTAGATGAGGAAAATTAGATTTTGGTATTTTTTTGTAATTTTTTTTAAATGATTTTCTTTATTTTTAACCTGTAAAGTCCCGCTGAGCTTCAGAATCTTATTTACAGGGGAGTCCTGGGGAGGGAGAGAAAGGTGGTAGTGGAAACCCAGAGGAAACCTGGGAAAATTGAACCCAAGACCATGTTGTGAGGCTAGAACGCTAACCACTGTGCCACCGTGTCGCCAGATGAGCGTTCTGTTGATCTCCAGCACAGTTCAGAGACTCATCAGAGAATACAGGATGTAACAAGTGACTTTTCCAAAAAAGTGAGAGATCATGTGACCTGTCCAGCTCCAGTCTAGACTTAGAGACACTTTTCAAAGTTGGTCCGAGACAATAACACATCACCGTTTGCAGTGAAAGCACAGAATCTAGTTTAAAAGTATTCCATCTCCTCGCCTTTTCAAAACGTGCTGCACTGTTTGATTTGATTCTGTTCTCATCAGCCTCAGGTTTGATCACACTCAGAAGACCACCTCCTCAAAAACCCTTTATTAACTTCATGTCTGTGACTTTCAAAGTGTTTTGTATACAATTCTAATGTTCCATTGTGCGCTAAAAAAATGACAGTTTAACTTTAAAATGAGAGAACAAATTCTGCCTTAAAGTTTATGTTGATTAAACTTGTGTGTGTGAGTGGTCTGGAATTCTCTCCTTTCTCTCTCTTTCTTAATTTCTCTCCTCCTCTCTTGCTCTTTGTTGTTCTCTGTCTCTCTTTTTTTCTCCTGTCTCTCTCTTTTCTCTCTCCTGTTTCTAGTCCCTTGTTCTCTCTCTCTCCTTTTTGGTCTCTCTCTTTTTCTCACCTGTCTCTCTCTCCCTCTTTCTCTCTTTATAACTTAAAACTTCAGTTGAAAATCTTTGACTCATTTGGTCAAGTTATATCAACGTAAAGATTCAGTTGAACTTTTTGGCCTTTGTATTTTTTACAGCGATATTCTCATGTAAATGCACTGAACCTGCAGGAGTTAGGCAAAGTCTGGGTGAAGCATAAGAGATGAATCGGCCTCTGCAGCTTGAGGCTAAAGAGTTATGTTTTTTATTTTTTTACATTAGCCACATTTTTAATTGTTTGAATGCAATTTTCTCAAGTGGGGCTTGTTTGGAAAGAAGAAGCTGCAAGAATAAGACATAACAGTGTAAGTTGTCCATTGCTGAAGAAAGTTCAAAATAAATGATGAGTATTTATTATTAAATAAGTAACAGTAGGTGATGAAACGGCTGTAAAGCACGAGCTCCATGATGAAACTTCCACTTTAGTACAACAACACTGCACTAAACGTTTCATGAACCCATTTAAAACAAAGACAAAAGCATTCTGTTTATGGACACGTGTCCTCTCTGTAAAGGACATGTCTGTAGTGTCCTGGGACCGTCTGATGTCCCAGCTGAGGAGGGTGACACGGAAACTCAGAAAGCAGAGCACACAAAGGCTTAGGTAAGGTGTGATCAGCCCTTCCTCCTCAGGTGGTGGTGGGTCTTTATCTTGTCCTTCTCCCTCACCTCTCTCCACCTTCCTTCTCTCCTTTCTCCTCCCTCTTCCTTCTCCCTCACTCCTCTCCTCTCTTCTCCTCTCTTTCCTCTCCTTCCTCTCCCTCCTCCTCTTCCTCTCCTCCCTCCTCCTATCCTCTCCTCCCTCTTCACTCCTCTCTCCTTCCTCCTCTCTTCTCTCCTCTTTCCTAATCCCTCTCCTCCCTTCTCTCTCCTATCTCTCTCCTTTTCTCTTCTCTCCTCTTCCTCCTCTCCGTTTGGTGTCGTTGGTCACTCCTCTTCTCCCCCTCGCACCATCCTCTCTCTCTCCTCTTAATGTTCACAGTGTGGTGGTGGCTTGTCTCTCCTCTTCCCTCTCTTCTTCTCTCTGTCGCTGTGCTGTGTTGGGTCATGCTCCTTGACTCTTCTCCTCTTTCTTCTTCTTCCTCTTTTTCTCTCTCTATCTTCATCTCTCTTCCTCTTTCTCCTTCCTTCCTTTCTTCCTCCCCTCCTCTTTGCTGATGCTGGGTCTTCTCCCCTTCCTCCTCTTTTCTCCTCATGTTATGGGTCTCACCACTCCATCCCCTCTCACCTCTCTCCACTCTTTTCTTTCCTCCTGCCTCTCTCCTCTTCCTCTCTGCCTCTCTGATGTGGTGTCTCCTCTCCTTCTCTCACTCCTTCTCCTCTTCTCTTCTTGCCTCCTTCCTTCTTCTTCCCTCTTTCCTCTCTCCTCTTTTTTTTTTTTTTTTTTTTTTTTTTTCTCTCTTCTTTCTCCCTCCTCTTCTTCTCTCCCTCTCTTTCTGTGGGGTCTTTCCTCCCCTCCTCTCTCTCTCCTCCTTCTCTTCTCTCCCTCTCCTCCTCTCTCTGCTGATGTGGTGGGTCTCCTCTTTCTCTCCTCTTCTCTTCTCCTTTTCTTCTCCTCTCTCTCCTTTCCTCTCCTCCTCTCTTGCTGATGCTGGTGGGTCTCCTTCTCTTCTTTTTTTTTTTTTTTTCTCTTCTTCTCCTCTTCTCCTCTCTTTTCTCCCCCTCTCTCCTCTCTTGCTGATGCTGGTGGGTCTCCTCTTTCTCTCTTCTTTTCCCCCTCTCTCCTCTCTGCTGATGCTGGTGGGTCTCTCCTTCTCTCCTCTCTACTTTTCCCCCTCTCTCCTCTCTTGCTGATGCTGGTGGGTCTCCTCTTCTCTCCTCCTCTCTTATCCCCTCTCTCCTCTCTTGCTGATGCTGGTGGTCTCCTCTTCTCTCCTCCTCTCTTATCCCCTCTCTCCTCTCTTGCTGATGCTGGTGGGTCTCCTCTTTCTCTCCTCCTCTCTTCCCCTCTCTCCTCTCTTGCTGATGCTGGTGGGTCTTCTCCCCTCCCTCTCTCCTCTCTTGCTGATGCTGGTGGGTCTCCTCTCCTCTTTTCCCCTCTCTCCTCTCTTGCTGATGCTGGTGGGTCTCCTCTCCTCTTTCCCCCTCTCCTCCTCTCTTGCTGATGCTGGTGGGTCTCCTCTTTCTCTCCTCCTCTCTTCCCCCTCTCTTGCTGATGCTGGTGGGTCTTCTCCCCTCTCCTCTCTCCTCTCTGCTGATGCTGGTGGGTCTCCCCCTCTCCTCTCTCCCTCTCTCCTCTCTTGCTGATGCTGGTGGGTCTCCTCTTTCTCTCCTCTCCTCTTTCCCCTCTCTCCTTCTTGCTGATGCTGGTGGGTCGTGAGCTGTGATTAAGGGGATTTGTGGAGGATTTTCAGGATTAACACTCTCACATTTGTGTGTAAACAGCTGAATGTCACAGGTTGTGTACGATCACGGCCATTCACTGCTCAGAGTGGATTAAGTCAAGCAACAGCCACGTCAGGACAACACAAACAACATATACAAACAACATACAGTATGTTGTTTGCTTATGATTTAACTGTTGAACACATACAAACCACATCATTATGATACAACAACATTTAGAACATACAGTATAAAAATGTGTCTCATCATTTATCAGAAGTGGAGCATAGACCTCGTGTTGCTACAAAATCTGTGTCTCTTTATAATAACTACACCTTGAATAAAGCATAAATAGAGCATTACTAGTGTTTTCACGTTTAATAACTACTTAATAACTACATAAGCATTAATAATAAAAAAAGTCCATTAATTGATCATTTGTTCATGATGAATTAAGTTTTTATTACGGTGTTATTAAAGATTTATTAAGTCTAATTAATGTGTTTATAGTTATTCTAAGATCTTACCTACCATTGAATATGTTAGATGACAAATTCAATTAAATAAATAAATAAATAAATAAAATAAATAAATGTGTACATTGTGAGTTTAAAACATCTACTTTGTGTAAAATCAATAATAATAATAATTATTATAATAACAATAATAGTAATAATAATAATAGTATTAATAATAATAATAATACGGTAATAACAATAATAATGTTATTATTATTATTATATAAAATTCTTAAAATAACAATAATTTTAAAAAATTATATTTTTCAATAAAAGTCAATGAGAGTCTTGCAGAATCTACATAACAAAGAAATCAATTTCTCATTACCAGGGCCGGCCCAAGTCCTTTTGGAGCCCCGCCCTCTAAACACCAATATATTTATATTACATTTTTTCTGAAGTTATGTATATAGGTCTTTATCTATTACTGTTAAAGGCAAAAGTAATTTATGAAGAGAATAGACACAAGTTTCTATTACCTGTAATATTTTTAGCCATTAATGCATCTTTTACTACTGTTAAATTATGCATAAGTTTGTTCTTAAATCACTAGTATTTTAATTGTTTGGGCCCCAAATAATACCGTGGCCTACGCCCAGTGCTCCCTCTAGAACACAGCCTAGCAGCTTCGACCTCACGCTGGATTGTGTGAAGTCAGAGCAAAAAAACCTCATGTTTTATGAGACTTCTACCACCACGGTAGTTTATGCGATTAAATCTACAGTTCTATAAGTTCATCAGCTTGAACTCAATGAATATGTGTCCTATTGAGACGAAAAAACGAAACAAAAAAACAACTGGCTAATAGCTTATAAACTGTAGAACTTGACCTATGCCCAGGACTGCTCATTACTAAAGTACGCATTTAATGACTAGAATTACATTTGTAACATGTGACATCATAACATTCTTCCGCTCAATAATATGAATCTTGTTTAATGTCATTTTATGTATTCTTTTCTAACACAAAGGTCAATCTGAATCTAGATCTAGTCTCTGATAAACAGAAAACGTGTCAAATGACTTTTCCATGTTTGATGATAAAATACAATATTCTTAATGGGATGAAGTGGCTCTGGCTCACCATCTGGACTCGTCAATTTGCTCTGTTTTCACTTGACGTAATGGTTCAAATGACGAGTGACTTTGTGGGAATCAGACCAAATATCTATGTCACAACAGCAGCACATGTTCAGATTAAGATTCAATTAGCATTAACCCCAAATGTGTAGAGAGCAAAGGTCACGTTGTAATTATTAATATTACTTGTAGAGACGATAGTTCAGAATATTAGGTTATGGATACTGGATAAACAGATGTATGTTTTCATTAATTTTGGTCAAAAAGCTACACAGTGCATCTTTAAAACTCCAATAATTTTCCAAAATTCTGAAAAGGTCCTCAGGTGTAATCCGCTCTACATTTTTGTTTAAAATTCATTTCAGAAGCTTTATGAACTACAAAAGTATTAAAACATTTGGACAAATTTTAAGTCCTAGATGTGCTTTTTAGACTGAAAACAACAGCGCTGTGAGTTAGCATGTAGCTGGCTAGCCCGCGACATGACTTTAAAGGGACTATACTCGAAGATAACTTAAAAAAAAGCTTCCCCCTAGCACTGATATCTTGTTAATGTATCTATTCAGGTGGAAATTAGTCCATCATGTCCTGTCAAGGTCTAAAAAAATAATATTTGTCTCCAACTTTTTCTGTTTTTGTTTTTTAGCATTGTGGCTAACTGTTGTTAGCATAGTGACTCACCTTGCCGCTAACAGTTGTGAAAAAACATTAAAACACATCATGATGAACAATTCTGAAGCTCAGAATGCATTAGCTATGTGAGAAAATCATGTAGACTGAAGTAGGAAGTTTAAAATGAATTATTTCTGTTTGTTTACATTTTAAGAATGCAAAAATCAGGTACAGTCCCTTTAAACTCTTAATATTTGACTTTTCGTAAAGCCTACAGAACTTTGCAACAAGAGTTTTACTTCAGGAACTAGAGCGATCAAACACTGTTAAGCTTCAGATGGACAGTCTACGGCACAGGTGTCAAACTCAAGGCCCGGGGGCCAGATGCGGCTCTCCACCTCATTTCATGCGGCCCTCAAGGTCTTATAAGGTTTACTTGAATTTTATTTAAGTACCAGAAGTAATCTGTATGTCTTGACCTAATGAAACAATAGGTCTAATGTAGATGTATATTCAGTTGTTGTCACTTCAATAAATACACAATAATAAATGGTCTATTTATATATAGCGCTTTTCTACCTTTCCAGGCACTCAAAGCGCTTTACAATCTAGCATCACTCACCCAGTGTACGCAGACACTGAGGCAGTGTGGGTTAAGTGTCTTGCCCAAGGACACAACGACAATCTAATCCTGTCGTCCCACTGTGGCACCTGGTGTTCTAACGGTCTCCCATCCAAGTACTAACCAGGCCCTTTCTTGCTTAGCTTCTGAGATCTGACGGGATCAGGCTTTGACAAGCAGGTATGGCCACACATAATCAAATACAACTATTATTTGTAGTTTATCAAAGATTAGTAAGGTTCATTTCAGTTACAACCGGCCCTTGGAGGACAACCCCGATGCCAATGTGGCCCTTTGTCAAATGAGCTCGACACCGCTGGTCTACGGGAATCAGGATCTGGCTTCAAGAAAATGGTGATATACATATTTTTTGCCATTACAAGTCCTATTTGGTTAGGATATTTTTGGAATGTCGTCGCCAGGTCAATGAGGTGCAAGTCCGGTCCAAACAAGTCTTTAGTACTGACCAAGAACAGATCCTCATGTTACACCTTCTCCACTGAAAAGCACAATATGAATGTAAAACAGCCTCATAATAAAACCAATGCATTGACTTCCTGCTCCGGTCTGCACATCTGATAACTGTGTGAGTCATTGATTGGTTAATCCAGCTGTCAATCACAAGCGTCTGAACTCAGGGAGATAAGACTGGAGCAGACTACACTTCTTAAGATGTGTGTATTCTGGACTTCTAGAAAAATGAAAGGGAGCCTGCATCTTTAAGCTTAAAAAATGTGCTTCGGCAAAAAAACAAGAATCCAAAATTGACTAGTTCCTTTTTCTCTTTTGAATGTTTTAACTCATTAAAACAATGAAAACATACTCACAAAAATTCTACATCTAAAATTTGAATTTTTATTTTATTTAAAATTAAAAACCTATCAAAAAATAATCTTCCATATCTTTTTTCCCCTCATCGAGTTCATATTAGCCCTGTTTCCATAGGCTCGGGTCGGGGCAGTACGGTACGGTCCTATGCTGTTTCCACTGCGCTAAGCGAGCCGTTTGCTGGGTCCATAGCGAGCCGCTTTCGGCCCTGCTTTGCCCAGGACCCTGGAGCAGACCTCAGAGCGGTCCCCCCTTTAGGCTCAATGATTGGACAAGAGAAAACACAGGCTCAGGCAAAAACTAGACAGAAAAGAGCAGAAACATGAAATAATGTTCCTCACCTACCGCTGACTTGATCCCCTGTCAAACCGCCGCATTTCCACCAATGAAAACTTTATTTGTTGCTCTGATAGCAAAGCAAAGCTAGCGCATTAGCATCAGCTGTTTCCTGTTTGTTGAGGCAAAACACTGTAAAAAATTGTAAATCCTGTGCGTAATGTGTCCAACATAATCCAGCCTCAACGCATTAAACAAAACGCGTATATACCGGAAGTAGTTTCTTGTTTACACTAGCGTGACCTAAATGTCAAGCCAGACTCAAATTATTACGTCTTTTGTGAATTGCTCAGTTGACCAGGAAGAAAAAGTATAATTCAGGTACATTTTCTTTTCTATTTATTTAAGACAGTATTGTTATGTGTGAGGGACATAGCAGACCCTGTGGAGCCTGGACCTGCAGTGGAAACACTCACCATCATTAACATAAGCGGCCCAAACCGCTCCAAAGTGAACCGGTCTGAGGGACCCAGGCCAATGGAAACGTGGCTATTGCCTCTACATCCAGATCCAGGTTCTGATCCGGATACGTCTGGGTCCAGTGGTCACTCACACTGAGACTGGAGTGTGCATGTGTATGTCTGGACTCTGTCGGCATCACCAGACCACGGGGGTTCACGCGATCACTGACACATTTTAGGAAATACTTCACATCAGTTCTTAATTTTTTTTTCCACACAACGTATAAACATGGGACATTTATTTAAATCCTCTGTGTTAAATAGTCGTGTATAAGTCTATATATCTGACATGTGTTTGTGTTATTGGTAGTAGGATAATTATTTTATTTTGAAAATCACTGGATACACTGTTTTCACAACTTCACCAAAAAGGGCTCCGGAGCGCTAGTCCGGGAAAAGACAAAGACCTGGACAACTGGAGCAGAGCGATGTAGGCCGGATGGATTGACGTGTGAGAGCCTCTCAGAAAACCTCCGGATTAGAGGCTGTGTGTGTGTTAACATGGAGAGTGAATCAGAACAACGGAACAATTATCAAACCATAAATTACAGATTCGAACAAAAGTCCTAAGTAATTTTTAGCACATCCGATTCTTCACCACTGACTGCAAATCGTTCTTCCAGCAAAACACACTAATTGAAATAATTAACTCTGTTGTGCCACTGACATCTCTAGTCTGCAAGAACCAAAATATAACACTTCAGATATTAAAAGTAATGTAAAATGAGAGTATATTTGTCACTTTTACATATGACCTGTTTCTTCTTTCTTCCTCTTTGTCCATATTTTCAGCCAGTCTCTGTGCACTAGTTCAAGAGAAGATAAAGGTGAAGAATGGACCAGGACCTGCACTGAAACATGACTATTTTAAACTAAAGCTTTTGTGGAGCTAAAACATTTACTCAACAAATGTGCTGTCGACAAAACAAGGGCAAAAAGTTTAGTGTGATTGTGTTTCACTTTCAAGCTAAAAATGGTACATAGTCACACTTTTAAAAAACACTGACAATCTTGTACAAAATTAACTTCAGCATATGTAACTTAAGGAAAAAAGAAACGCAACACTCAGTTTTGGGGGGGCAGAATACTTTTATTTTTGAGATCTGCCTGTTTCATCTGAACCCTACATCCATTTCTAGTTTACACATTTTCGAGTCCAATAACACAACCAAACAATAGAGCAACCCCCAAACCAAAAGTGACAGGATTTCATCAGGCTGTCAATAGTTCACAGTTGGTTCCTGGACAGCGGTTATTCGTCGGCTAATGGATCAGCAGTAGTGTCTGAGTTAATCTATTTTCAACTGCTGCTGAGTTTGGGAGGATGTTCACGTCGGCGGACACTCACACTGAGCAGATCCCAGACATTTTCAATGAGACCATTGGGACCACCTTTGCAAAGTCCAACGACGATGTGAGTGCACCATTCGACAAATGGCCGATATAGTTGAATATCGTCAGCGTGGAGGCGATTACGGATGGTTCTGGCGACACTGGCCTGTGGTGTGTCCCAATGGTCTCGGCTGTGGACCTGGTGGAGGCTGAACCTATCACAGAGATGTGCAGGGGGGCGGTTGGTCTTGTGCAGCGGTCGTTACACGGGGGCCACCAGTACGAGGACGGTCGTTAGAGGAACAAGACGACTAATGGTAGAGCGGTGACTCCAAACACCCTGGAGACACAAGACAACACCGTCCAGCTTGGCAACACAGTCTCACTAGAAGGCGTACATATAGCACGACACAAAAATAGTGTATTTTTAGCACGATATCAGTCCTGTTTTGCGTACTTATGTTACGCCGTACATATAGCACGATATGAAAAAGCGTAAAAATGCCACGAGTTTTGGTTGAAGCCACGTGGAGATGTTTTCTTCAGGTGAAACGGGTAAGTTTAGGGTTAGGGCTTGGGGTAGGTTAAGATTAGATGTTCATAAATAAGAACACGTCTTAACAACCACCATTGAAATGAACGGGGACTGTGACGTGTACTATAATTCGCAAAAGAGCCGTAAACTTGTGCTAATCATCGGCAATTTACATGTTGTGTTATGTCGTGGTAAATGTACGCTTTCTTGTGAGATCGGGCTGAGCTTGGAGCAGCCAATAGCTCCATCCCTCTGGTTTTCAATTTATTTGGCCAAAAAGGAGAGAAGTGCTGCACATTTGCTACACTTCCGCATGGATCACCCAGAGTGGGCGGGTACTTTGCAAAAATGCCCGTATGTTGCAAGTCAAATGATGGATAAGTGTAGCAAATGTGCAGCACTTCTCTCCTTTATGGCCAAATAAATTGAAAACCAGACGCTGGAGCCACAGAATAATAGCTGCACATTTATAAGGATGAGTGAGATAACTGCTAACAGTCGAAGGATTGCGTTTAATAAAAAAACCTGCCGATTACCGTTAGCTTCTTTCTGGTGGGTGAACAGCTCCACACACTGGCCGTCTTTATAATAGCCTGCTAACTGTAGCTTGAGTCCACAGGCGTGCGTTAACTGCTTTGTACTTTTTGTACAATAAACATTGCAGTGTAGACCACAGGCACTTAATTTAACATAACGGAATCCACAAGTACATATTAGCTATTTAGAAACATCAAGCTAGCACAGAAAAGACTACTCGTGTTGTGGATAAAGTCACTAGCTTAGCCTATACGAAGCCAGAAAAGCCATTTAAATTATCTCGTGATTAAGAGAAAATTATCTCGTAATTACGAGAATATTTATTTTTTTGTGTGTACTATGGAGCACCATACGCAGCAAAGGACCGTGGCAAATAATAAGCACATCCACCAATACAGTTTGTAAAGTTCCTTGGAGTGGCACAAATCTCGTTCCTGCTTGTGACAGGAGCTCAGAGAGCTGCTGGGTTCAGAGTTGCCCAGTCTTTCTTAACAATGTCCAGCTTTTCTTGAAAAGTCCATCTTGAAAAAGGCTTTACAAAATCGATTTCTTTTCTCCCTTTAGCCACTTTGACAAAACTGCTCAAAACAACAATAAGCACAGACAGCCAATCAAATGCCTGTAGTTCTCCTGACGTTGACGGTCCTTCGAGAAGGCCTTGGCGTCGCTGACGTAAAATCTGATTGGTTGAAGCAACAGTTTGATACACACTTATTTTAAGATACGGTGTCTTTAAAACTGATTGTGAAGGCCTCAGGCAGATTTCACTGACCCTGACAACAACTGATGCTGAAATATGATTGGTTAAAACAATATATTTGAAACACGCCTGAAAGCTGCAAACGATGGGAAATGCTACGAAGAAGCTGATAAATAATATTGAATAATGATTAAACATGTATGCATATATTTTTATATATAATTTTATTAGTTTGTTATTTAGATATTTTAGGGGGGGGGGGGGTCGTGCTCGGGTCCAGAATCTAAACTCTAGCAGGAAGGACTGGCTGGTTAGACACATGTATGCATGTTCTATATGTGTAAATGTGTATATGCTGTTTTGTGTCTTGTGTTTTGTTGAGTGACTTTTTTAGTCACTGCAAACAAAATTCCTTCCGAGGACAACAATCTACTACTAATGTGATAGTGTTGCACATGGACACACTCTTTTATTCTGACTGAACTAAACCTTCAGCTCTTCCAGTCTGACGTGCAGATCTCGAGTCCGTCAGTACGACTTGTTCTTGGCCTTGAAGCTGTAGGACAGATCCAACTTTCAAACTCCGCCGGACTCTCAATCATTCGTCTGTATCTCCACATTATTCTACATTTAATCACTCTTTCTGCCGCGTGTTAATGGCTTTATAATGGATGTAAAGGTGAGGCCGGGCGAGGCGCTTTATCTGCCGTTTCCTTTTGAATCCTATCAGCTCTTTGTATAATTGCTTCTTTTAAGTACATGCGTTTTGACTGCGTTTCTTTCTGTCGGGTTAAATTGTGACATTGAGTGCTAGCGCTGGGTCCCCGGAGACTTCTCAGCGCTTTTGCTTCATCTTCTCAGAAAAACCTCCCCCTGAATAGATTCCGACAAGCCATTAACCGCTCCACACATCCCCTGTTTATTTCTATTTACGGCGGTTAATACAATTATTCCGAGTCGTGACCTATTTTAGCGCTGCGTGCTAGGAGCCATTAGCATCCAGCATCCCGCTCTACAAAGTTACCTCCTGCATTGATGCGATTGGTAAAAGGAGCTTGTGTTTTTAGCGGCGTGCGTAGGCGGGAGTTCAGAGGTCTTTTGTTTGTCTTGATTTCTCCGGCGTCTGTGTTGCCATAGAGCTGCTTTTGTCGGTTTTTCAAGCTCTAAAAAAACTTCCAGAAGCAGGTGCCAGGGGAGTTGTCCGGGATTAGACTCCGGTACGATCACTAGCACCGTTTCCTGTGAATGTCTCTGTTGTGGTGCTGTTGATCCCTGGTAAGAAGCCAGTGTGGATTTAGTCAAACCACACGTGTGCCTGTTGTATGTGTGAGAATCAGGCGTCTGCTGTTCCTTGATTTCTGCTGTTGTTGTTTGTTCCACTGTAAAAAGTCTGAACTTTTGTGTTGATTTAACGTGACAATGTGAGTCAAAGATGTTCAACTTCTGAGTTGTAAAAGGACATGAAGGAAAGAGAGAGAGAAAGGAGGAGGAGAGGGGAGAGAGAGAGAGTGGGAGTCAAAGAGAGAAGAGAGTTAAAGGAGAAGAAAGGAGTGGGAGTCAAAGAGAGGGGTCAAAGAGAGAGAGAGGGGTATCAAAGAGAGAGAGAGTTAAGAGAGAGGAGAAGAGAGAGGGAGAGTCAAAGAGAGAGAGAGAGAGAGAGGAGAGTTAAAAAGAGAGAAAGGGAGAGAGAAGGAGGGAGAGAGAGAAAGAGAAAGGGAGAGGAGAACAGAGGGGAAGCGAGAAGGAGTAAAGAGAGAGAGTGGATAGAGTTAAAAAGAGAGAGGAGAGAGAAAGAGAGAGAGAAAAAGATACAAAGTCAAAGAGAGAGAAAGAAAAAGAAGAGAGAGTCAAAAGAGAGAAAAACGAGAGGGACATTCAAAGAGAGAGAGGAGAGAGAGAGAGTGTGTGAGCCAAAGAAAAGAGAGAGAAAGAGAAAGGGAGAGAGAGAACAGAGGGGAAGAGAGAAGGAGTCAAAGAGAAAGAGTGGATAGAGTTAAAAAGAGAGAGGAGAGAGAGAGAGGGGAGAGAAAGAGAGAGAGGAGAGAGAAAAAGATACAAAGTCAAAGAGAGAGAGAGAAGACAAAAGAGAGGAGAGAGTCAAAAGAGAGAAAAGAGAGGAGGGACAATCAAAGAGAGAGAGGAGGGGAGAGAGACAGAGGGGAAGGTGAAGCCAAAGAAAAGAGGAGAAAAAGAGACACATACAGCAAGAAGAGAGGAGAGAGAGAGAGAAAGAGAGAGAAGAAAAAGAAGAGAGAGAAGAAGAAAAAAGAGAGAAATGAGAGAAAAGAAAAAGAAGAAAGAGTAGTGGGGAGATATGGAGAAACTGCACAGTTATATTTTGCAGTGCACAAAGTAGAAAAAAAAAATGGCCAAAAGTCTAACATTTGCAGAGTTTCTTTCCATTGTTTTCTGGATGGTTCTATCACAGTGATCTCAGTGGGTCAGATTTGAGGGTCACATGACCTGCTGTTTACACTCAGAAGAGGAAAGTGAGAGTTTTTACTCGTGTGTAATATGACTTCACATGACTTATACGTGTTCAACATTTCAAACGTACGCTGATTTTAACTGAAAGTCTTCATATTTATTTTTTTTTTCATGTTGGTTTGAGTTTCTTGAAACATTCCAGACTCAACTGTGGTTGCATCAAATAAACAGAGGATTCTCCAGGTGAAAGTTAGCAGCTTACATAGATGAGCTGTGAACAACCATTAAACAGTGAGGTTTCTGTTTCTAATTTATCTTACACAATTTTCATCTTTATGTTTCAATTTTCATTCAGTTTCAATTTTGAGAAGATAAAAAATGATGAGACAAATCATTATTTCAGAGTTACCACTCAAAAGATGAGACTTTGCACACGAGCACTAAAACAAGTGAAGGTTTCAGAATTTAAGGCCAAGGCAAAGACTTCTCCTGTGTTTTATGACTGTGTCGGTTTGATTTACAGACAAACCTGAGAGAGCTCAGAGACACGTTCTATAAATCACCAAACAACAAAGGTAATGTTATGTGTAGCTAGGCAGACATGCAGTACAGTAAAGTTATGTATTCTAACGGAACAATTTTAAAATGTTATTGTATAAATTATGATAAGCCACGCCTCTTTATAGTGATAAGCCCCGCCTCTTTATAGTGATATGCCCCGCCTCTTTGTAGTGATAGCCCCGCCTTTTTAGTGATAAGCCCCGCCCTTATAGTGAAAGCCCCGCCTCTTTATGATAGCCCGCCCTTATTAGTGATAAGCCCCGCCTCTTTATAGTATAGCCCCGCCGCTTTATAGTGATAAGCCCGCCTTTTATAGTGATAAGCCTCGCCTCATAGTGATAGCCGCTCTTTATAGTGATAAGCCCGCCTCTTTATAGTGATAACGCCTCTTATAGTGAAGCCCCCCTCTTTATAGTGCTAATAAGCCACGCCTCTTTATAGTGATAGCCTCGCCTCTTATAGTGATAAGCCCTCGCCTCTTTATAGTGATAAGCCCCACCTCTTATAGTGATAAGCCCGCCTCTTTATAGTGATAAGCCCCGCCTCTTTTATAGTGATAAGCAGTAGGCGATTTGTTAATTTTTGACAGGGGGGATGGTATTGGGGGGTGACTCCGGGAGGGCGGGGGGTCTGGGGGCTCTCCCCAGAAAATTTAACACAGCAGACCACATTTCCTTTAATTTGGTGCACTTTGGGGGT
The DNA here is from genome assembly GCA_038363315.1 of Mugilogobius chulae. NCBI lineage: Eukaryota > Metazoa > Chordata > Actinopteri > Gobiiformes > Gobiidae > Mugilogobius > Mugilogobius chulae. Next base: position 4,236,550 of record CM076412.1, on the reverse strand, counting down.
GTCCTAGCAAGTTTGGGATTTATTGTTAAATTGTATTAAAATACACAATAATGTAAATGTGATGGTTGATTATAATCCACTGCACATTCCACTGAGGCCTGGTAAATGTGTGTGTAACTATAGGTTTAGCTTATTATTATACAAAATCTGCTTCAATCAGACCTTTGCATAGTTTATTTCCACTGTATGTAAAATGAAGCTGCTCCTGTAAGACGGAACAAACTCTATAAAGCCTACTTTAGATATTTTAATATTTTTAAATAATACATATGGGGTTGTTTTTGATTGTTTTGACCACTAGGTGGCAGAGGTGTGAGCACAGAGCAAAGAGCATACACTCATTTCATATTTTTTTTCATTAGGCCTATTTTTTGTTTAACTTAGTCAGATTGAAAATCAAACAGACTTTATTCTTTCACAGCTTAAGACAGACCTGGGTAAACTGTGGCCCGAAGACCAGGTGTGACCATCCATCTGTTTTAATTAGGCCCCAGCATATTTTGAGATTAAGCATAACTCTTAACACTGCAAAGTGTTTAAAACTACTAGAATAAAGAATAATCATTTAATTGTAGTTGTTTTAGCCAGTTCAGAATAAACATATCTATTTGGCAGTATATGTCACTTGTTTTAAGTATGTCTGACTGTTTACAAAACATTTTAGCTTGAATCAAATTTGCAACAAGTTATAAATAATCTTAAATTATTTTAAAAATATATTTCTTTTATTTGATTGACTTGGCTGTGGAGCATGTTTTTGCACTTGTGCTCTTAATATACACAATTAATGGACACTAATAGATAAATAGCCTGTTTTTCAATTAAAAATGTGCTTCCAATAATAAATTCTTATATCAATAATTGTGGTCTTGCCTTTTGCCACTAGTCTGGATTTGAATATGCCCTCTGGGAAAAATAATCGCTAAGACAAAAACTGTCCTGTCTCTAGTTTTTACCGGTGTCTTCCCTTCCTCCACACGTCCCCTGCCGACTCTCTGCGCTGGAGCAGGAGCGGGATGAGAGAGTGCACAGGGAAAGACACAAACTTGTGTTCATTTTGCATTTAGTCCTTTTTCACTTTGAATAGTCTAAATATTTTCAGAAGCATTATTTCTTAGAAGCAGACTTGTCACGATGTTTAGTAGCGAGCTAACATAAAGCCAGAATCTGCGGACTTGCAGACGGGACAAACAAAATACAATTGCCCCGCGGTGCTCCCAGAAGGGAACGCGCGGCAGGTGGGTCATCGGTCATTGGGTGACACGGGAGAAGACACGGGACTGTGGATAGATGTGAAACGCGTGTATGTGGTCGGTCTAGTATCAGAAGAGGACACGGCCGCGCGCATGAGAACGAGCATCCCCGGAGCAGCGTAAACTTACCTCTTGTTTGACGCACGAGCGAGCCGTTCCTCCGACGCACTCCTCATGTGTCGTCCTTCAGTTTCTGCGTTAGATTGTGGCCTGTGAGGCGCTGTAAAGTCCTGGTTTTGCAAAAACCTCTGCAGAAGTTTGACAGTTTGAGCGTGTCTGTTGCGTCAGGTTCAGTAACAGCTTCCCGTGTGGAGTTTTCAACATAAAGTCCTCGTGTTTACTACTTGCACCGGAGGTTTTATTGTGAAAAGGTTGTTCAGTGAAGCAATGCGCACAAACTCACGTTAACACAACGGAGCGGGACACTGTACGCCAGATGCATCGATAAAAAAAAAAAAAATCCTTTCGTCATCAGCAGAGGGGATGGCATCCCCCCGCATCCCCCCTCAAATCGCCTACTGGTGATAAGCCCGCCGCTTTATGGTTGATAAGCCGCCTCTTTGTCATCGTGGATAAGTCCCGCCTCTTTATAGTGATGCTCCCGCCTTTTTTGTAGTGATAAGTCCCGCTTTTATAGTGATAGCCCGCCCGCCTGATACGAGCCCGCCGTTTGATAGCCCGCTAGTGATAAGCCCGCTCTTTTTGGTATTTATGATGATAGTCGCCCCTGTCTCTTTATACTGGTCGACTTTTTATAGTGTTAGCCCGCCTTGCTTTACTGAGTGCGAGTTTGGTGCTGGTTGGAACTCGCAGACTTCCGACGTTGTGCAGTGTGGCAGAAAAAAATGCTTAGAGGGTCTATTTTTGTTGGATGATCGCAGCGACTTTCAACTTCACAAAAACATAGGTCTCGGGTAATCAACGTCAATTCCTCGCGCTGCTCGCTGGGCCATCCGAGACCAGGTCGGAATCTGGAACCTTGTGCTAAGGCACACAAAATTTGCACTTGTCTTCGCACCGAAACCCGGCTCTTTAATTTAGCATAAACACTGCCTTTTTATATCGATAGAGTACCATCTTCTTATAGTGATAAGCCTCCTCTTATAGTCGATAAGCACGCCTCCTAATTAGCGCTAACGCCACGCTCTTATGTGATAAGCCCCACCTCTTGTAAGTGATAATAGTGTTATGCACGCCTCTTTATAATGTTAGCCACGCTCTTATACTAGTCCACCTCTTTCATTGATAAGCACCTCTTTACAGTGTAAGCCCCGCCTTTTATGTGTTTGCCACGCCTCTTTATAGACTAGTGTACTTTTATTGTAAGCCCCGCCTCTTTATAGTGTTTGCCATCATTATACAGTCCCCTCTTTATATTGATAAGCCCCGCCTCTTTATAGTGTTATGCCACGCCTCTTTATACTAGTCCCACCTCTTTATACTGATAGCCCGCCTCTTCATATCGATAAGTCCTCTTCTTTATAGTGTGAAGTCTCGCCTCTTTATGTCATAAGCCACGCCTCCTAATAGCGCTAAGCCACGCCTCTTTATAGTGATAAGCCCCACCTCTTTAAAGTGATAATAGTGTTATGCCACGCCTCATTATACTAGTCCCACCTCTTAAAGCGATAAGCCCCGCCTCTTTATAGTGTTATGCCACGCCTCTTTATACTAGTCCCACCTCTTTAAAGCGATAAGCCCCACCTCTTTAAAGCGATAATCCCCGCCTCTTTATAGTGTTTATGCCACGCCCTTTTTATACTAGTCCCACCTCTTTAAAGCGATAAGCACCGCCTCTTTATAGTGTTATGCCACGCCTCTTTATCTAGTCCCACCTCTTTATAGTGATAAGCCCCGCCTCTTTATAGTGTTATGCCACGCCTCATTATACTAGTCCCACCTCTTTAAAGCGATATGCCCCGCCTCTTTATAGTGTTATGCCACGCCTTTTATACTAGTCCCACTTCTTAAAGGGATAAGCCCGCCTCTTTATAGTGTTATGCCACGCCTCTTTATACTAGTCCCACCTCTTTATATTGATAAGCCCCGCCTCTTTATAGTGTTATGCCACGCCTCTTATACTAGTCCACCTTTTATTGATAGCCGCTCTTTATATGTTTCCCGCCTCTTATACTAGTCCACTCTTTATATGATAAGCCCCGCTCTTTATAGTGTTATGCCACGCCTCTTTATACTAGTCCCACCTCTTTATATTGATAAGCCCCGCCTCTTTATAGTGTTATGCCACGCCTCTTTATACTAGTCCCACCTTTTTATATTGATAAGCCCCGCCTCTTTATGGTTTTATGCCACGCCTCTTTATACTAGTCCCACCTTTTTATATTGATAAGCCCGCCTCTTCGTATCAATAAGCTTCAACATTTTAACCTTTTGACTCTTTTAATTCTTAAAAAATGGCTACATGTTTTTGTTATAATCTAAACTCTGTGGGCGGGGATAGGTGGTAGTTGAAAACAGGACTTTTCTGAGCACAGGAGAATCAGCTGCAGGATTACTCAAACATGCAGGAACCAATCCAAATCCAAACCAATGAGACGCTGTTAGAACAAACATAAAAATGTGAATTTTGTCCTTGTTAAATTATAATTCAACATTTACACTCATAGTAAGCCTTTCCGAGTCTCGCTGTGGTGTTCTTCTCAGTCTTGTTGCCAAAGTGGGTCAGAGCAGGTATTTTTAGTAGCCATCGCGCGCCCAAATGAGTTTTATTTTCTCCTCCAAAACCGCACAATGACATGAAGCGACCACACGAAGGTCTAATAAGGCAGGTGAGCAACGCGTTTCGGGCTTTTCATGTGAGTTCAATCCTCCTTTCCCTGTGGAGGAGAAGAAGAAGACGCTTTCAGTCACTCTGATCCTGTTTTCTGTTCTAAAGTGGGCTCCTGATTCAAGTCTGGAGCGGAGCAGAAGTAGACGATGATGTGATGTGTGTGGGGCATCCTCGTTGTTCTGTGTTTTCTCAGCTTTCATTGTCTTCAGGTCTCGACGAGTTTTGCACACGAGGAGATGAGATGAGATGGATTATCGGGGGTATATTCAGACCCAAACGGGTTCAAAATGTTGTGAGAAACTTTGGAGATTAAAGGGAACAGGAGCCCAAAAACTGTGTGAGGTTTGAGAGGAAGAAACAATGTCTTTGCTGTTAAAAGGAGATTTAATTCTGTAAAATCTACTTTATTCATTTGTACACTGCAAAAGAAATGCCACTGATATTTCTTTTGTTCAGTTTTGTTCTGGTCCACAAATGGTGCTCTAGTCCTGTTCCAATGTGGCCTTGAAGTAGCAAACATGTAGACGTAGAGTTGGATTCAGGGACGGCTGTATCAATGGGCTAGGTGGACTAAGCCTCCCTGTCATTTCAGGAAGAAAATGTGGTTATAACTAAAATAATTATTAATAAAAATATAATTCTTAAACGTATTACTATGAGTTGTTGTGTTGCTATCATAGTTTCATAATTGAATTATGTTAGTTCTGCTGAAAACATCCTAAAAAAAAGGCAAGCAGGGCTAATTTTCGTTAGTCCGCAGCAGCTCAGTCCAAACTGCTGGAGTCTATGGAGATGATTGACAGGTGCTTGTCCCGCCCCTGTTTTCTGTTGCATCGTTTGTAAAGTTCAGAAGGAGGGCTAATTCTAATTAGTCCGAAACACATTATTGGCTCTAAAAGAGTTAGTTTTGACCAATCACAAGCAGCAGTGGGCGGGTCTAAGATTCTCATTGGTTCAGACTCGTCATGTGCTGTGTACAGCGTCTTCCCAGAGCATGAACGCGGAGAATACAACAGACAAGCCGATTTTAGGAATATATTTTCTTTTTTTGGCGAGTTTTTGTGATGGAAGCAAAAACTAACAACAGCAGAAGAAAAGCTATGAGAGTTTGGAGTTTACAGAGCCATGAAAAGACCTGAGTTAGGCGAGTTTGGTGAATGCCGATGACAACTTTCTCTTCTCATGTGAGTGCAGCTATTTTTAATATTTTTCCGGTTTCATAAGTGTATATAAGTGCAGTTGTATGGCATCCACATATTTGTAATGTCTAAATAACAGTGTGAGTTTGGTAAATATGTCGTTTGGCTCGTGTCTGTGCACAAAGGCACTTGCCCTGTTGGTGTTGTTGCTGTTGTTGTTGTGGACACATCTGACGCACACGTGTCTTTGTGTTGATGCTTTTGAGCTGCTTGGAGGAAAAAAGTCTTTCTCAAACGCTGATTACTGGCTGTATTTCTTCATTTGTAGAAGATGTAAGATGATGGTGTTTGTTTGGTGAGTTGGTGCTGCGGTTATGTAGCCCCTCCGGTCAAAGTTGTCACCAGCCGCCACTGGTTGGATTAAATCTAGGTTTAGCCTAGTCCTTTATCTGTTGTTCTGATAGTTTTGATTTATTTCTGCTAGTGCCTTGCCTTTTCTTGCCTTTCATGGCCGCCCGTCGCGTGGTCTTCAAATATACACCAGCCATTTCTGAAGAAACCAGGTGGAGGGCTTCTGAGTGACTGTGAACCGAACATGAGCTGGTAACTGAATGTACTTAAAAGACTGCCTAAACCATGAACTGCCTACTTAACTTATTCTGCTGTCCAATCGTATGAATGTAAATTATACAAATAAATGTCATATTTGTTTTTGATAAGTTAGACTCAAGCCTCTGACTATTGACCACAAACCTACGTGCCTTACATCTAGCTAATTGGTCCTGGGCCAACCATGGATCTATTATAATATCTGGATACGGTATTGCTAGCTTGCAGCCGTTGTTAGATCAGCCCCAGTGGCTGCTCCATTGGTTCTGCAGCGGAAAATTCCTCTACAGGCTAGAAAGAATTTTTTCCCTAGAGCGAAATGCAAACACAAACCGCCCGTGTTCACCAGAACAGCATCTACAGCTTTAAGAACTGACGGACTTTGCGGCGATTCTACCTAGATTCACAACATAAACTTTTTTCCGGTTCAAAAGGTTTTAGTTTCGTATAAAACGGCTTTTAAAGCTTTAGCTTCGGCTACCGCTGCTAACACTGTAACTGCCGCTCTGATTGGTCAGAACGGTCACGTGTTGAGCTTTCGGCTTCTTTCGGATTCACTCGGCTCGAGCTCGTCCCGCTCCTCGTGCAAAGAATTATGTGGGAAACACAACTGCGCATGTTCCATAGCCTCTAGTGCACCTAGCAAAAGGCTAAAGCTAACGGCCATATTGGCAACGAACGCCAGTGAGCAAAAGCCATTGACGCACAGCGCCCACCATCTTTGATCACCGGAGCTTGGGGCCAACTCCCAGGTGGCGTTGTTGGTTTTTATTTATGTTTTGTTTTATTTTTATTTTCAGCTAAAGCTAAACACATTAAACACAATTAAACACATGTGCCCAGGGTAGAGAGAGTGAAAGAGAGACGAGAGGAGAAGAAAGGTATGAGAGAGGAGAGAGAAGAGAGACAGGAGAAGAGAGAAAGGGATGAGAGAGAGTGAGAGAAAGGGATAAGAGAGAGAAAGGAGAAGAGGTAGAGGGAGTGAGAAAAAGAGATGAGCGAGAGAGGGAGAGATGGAAAGGGATAAGAGAGAAAGGAGAAGAGAGAGAGGAGCTAAAGTAAAAGAGAGTGAGAAAGAAACGATGAGAGAAGAGAGAAAGGGATGAGAGAGAGAGAGAAAGAAGGTAGGGGAAGTGAGAAAAAAGTGATGAGAGAAAGAGAAGAGAGGTAGAGATGGAAAGGAAAAAGAGAGAGAGGAGCTAGAGTAAAAGAGAGTGAGAAAGAAAGGGATGAGAGAGAGAAAGAGAAGAGAGAAAGGGATGAGAGAGAAATAGGGTAGGGGGGTAGGGGAGTGAGAAAAAGAGATGAGCGAGAGTGGAGAGAGAAAACGAAAAGGGGGATGAGAGAGACAGAAAGGACAGAGAGAGGAGAGAGAGAAAGAAGATGAAGAGAGGAAAGAAAGAGATAGAAAAGACAAAGAAAGGCAAGAGCTGAGAAAGAGAGAAGAGAGAGAATAACAGACAACTGACATGCTCTACGCCACATTTTAACCCCAACCCTCATTTTGTTTTGTTTTGTAGTTTTTCAAAAAAGCAGCACACATGTATTTTCAAACCACAGTAAACATTACATCATCTATCAAGAGTACACTTCACAGTTGGTGTCATTCTAAAAGACAAGATGCATATTTAACCAGAGTTAAAAGTTCTAATGTTATTAGTGGAAATGTATAGAGCACAAATGTTCAACCTCCTTCAAAAATAATCAACATTAAGTTTTTCAGACTTGAGGAGCAGAGCAAGTCCACAGAACGTGAAGAGTTTAATGTGGTTCAAGACAGCAGTCCTCAAGCTTTTTACTGGTGAGAAAATGAACTTATACGGATCTTTGTGGTGATATAACTTAACTGGTGTGTGAGAGAGAGAGAGGAGGAGGAGGAGAGAGAGAGAGAGGAGAGAGAGAGAGAGAGAAGAGAGAGAGAGAGAGAAGAGAGGGAGAGAGACAGAGGGAGAGAGAGGGAGGAGGGAGAGGAGAGAGGAGAGAGAGAGAGAGAGAAGAGAGGAGAGAGAAGAGGGAAGAAGAAGACGATAGAGAGAGGAGAGAAAGAAGAGAGAGAGAGAAGGAGAGAGAAGAGAGAGAGGGAGAGAGAGGAGAGAGGAGAGGAGAAGAGAGAGAGAGAGGAGAGAGAGGGAGAGAGACGAGAGAGGAGAGAGAGAGAGGAGAGAAGGGAGAGGAGAGAGAGAGGGAGTCAGACGAGAGAGCGAGAGGAGAGAGGGAGGAAATAGAGGGAGAAGAGAGAGAGAGAAGAATTCGTTCTTCTCTGTTCACACTCTTTCCTCTCTCTTTCTAAATCTCCCTCCTCTAATTCATTCTCTGTCTATCTCTTTATTGGTCCCTCTCTTCCCTCTCTCTCTCTTCAATTTCTCTTTTTTTCTTTCTAACTTTTTCACTGGTCTCCACCCCCCCCTCTCTCTCTCTCTCTCTCTCTCTCTCTCTCTCTCTCTACTCTTCTCTCTCATATATAATATATATATATATTTGGTGTCTTTCTATCTCTCTCCATCTTCTCTTTTCTCCTATCTTTCTCCTTCATCCTCTCTTTCTCTCTAACACTCTCCTCTCTTCCCTTTCTTTTTGTCTCCATTTCTTTAGGAGAAAGCGGGGATGGAGGAAGAAAAGGAAGAGAAGAAGAGAAGAACATGGCGGCTGAAGGTGCCAGCTCGGCAGGTGCTGCCGCACTTCTCCCCAAAAAATCTGGGGAAACCGCCTAATAACATCTTTTCAAGTGGGATGTCTGCGTCATGGAAGTTACTCTTCTCTAAAGCACCGACAAAGAAAATCTGCTCAATCCTCGTGTGGTTTTGTACTGTCATGTTTCTCCTCCTAACACAACTGTGGGGACACTGGTCTGTCGTTGGTGAACGTGAACGCCGCACGGTGCAGGCGAGACATCAGCTACAGCAGTAGTTGCCTATGGTCTCTTGGTGCCAATACACACTCTCACGCTAACATCCTGAATGACGGGCGAGCTCAGGGACCTGCCCGGCGGCGCGCGCTGCTTGTGCGCCGTAGTGCCAAAGTGGATCGGGAGTGCGCTGCGCTCGTCTGCAACCAATATTGCTATGTGCTGGGATATCCACCTTAACCCGGTCCCGTGGATTATCATCAAGATCAAGCGGATGCATCACACCTGCTTTACTTCGCCAAGCAGCAGTGACCCACACACATGCCTCTACTGTGGGACAACAACGAGGTAAAGCACTGACAAACACGGCTTCGAAAACATGAATGGAACACATTGACAGCTACCCTTCATGCTAAGTCACTAGCCACCACTGCGTCACTCAAACAGCAACAAATGAAACTGTTTCAGACTGTGAACCACGCGAGCATACTTTGGAATCCAAAAACTAAACCCCCGGGGCATTTTTGGAGGACATTTAAACATCCGCAGCGTCGTATCAAGACTGAGCAGGTTGAACATTTGTTGACAAACTCAAATATTGATTACCTGTGTCTGACGGAAACTTGGCTTACTCCTTCCACTCCTCTACCAAAATCCCTGGTTATACAGTGTATAGACGTGACAGAATGAAGGGTAAAGGTGGTGGCGTTCTGATTTACGTGAAGGAGAGCATTCAAAGTCAACAACTGGACTTGGATTGCTGTAATGTGGAATGTGTGGGGATGTCAATTACCCTATCTCCTGAAATGATTTTTTATGTAATAGTAATGTACCGGCCTCCAAATTCAACGAATGATTTTTATGTCTCTTTTGAAAAAATTGTTAAACAATGTGATGGAAAAGAAGTTATATTACTAGGTGATTTTAATTTAAACTGGTTTGAAAAGTCACGTAGAAAAAAAACTTAAAGACATAACCAAATCTTTCCAAATGACACAAATGTTAAAAAAGCCTACACGCATAACAAAGTCTTCACAAACATTAATAGATCTAATATTTACAAACAAGCCTGAACGAATAACAAAACGTATAGTTTAATCACTGGCATGTCTGACCATAATTTGACCCTGGTGTCTCGAAAATTGACTAAGCTCGTTACAACAAAGAAACACCAATGAGAAGTAGAGAGACTATTGCGTTTATCCCTAAAAAATATTTACAGTCACTTGAAAATGATATTAAGCAAATAAAATGGGAGGAGATTATAGAAAACAAGTCATGTGAACAGGGCTGCAGTGATTTCATGACTGTTTTTAAATAATATTTTATCAAAATATACTATAAAAAAGCCCAGAAAATTTAATAAAAAACAAAATTTACCATGGATTAATGAAACATTTGGAATCTAATGAAAAACGGGATGCATCTCTAAAAAGGTGCTTAAAATCTGGATTATCTACAGATCGTCTTATTTTCACAAGTTTGAGAAATAAAGTAACATCCATGCTAAGACAGACCAAGGCCAATTTTTTTTCTGATATAATTCAAAATGCTCGAGGAAATAGCAAAATCATATGGAATACATTGATAAATTGATGGGAAACAAAAAAAAACTCAATTCTAATATTAATCTTAAAATAGATGGAAAAGTTATGGAAGACACTCTAGCAATAGCAACAAATTTTAATGAATACTTCTTAGCTCAGTGCAAAATCTTGCAAAAAATTTCCAAATTGTCACTCCCACTCCAATGAGTGGTGAATCAAATTTTACTCTACTTCAATAAATGAAAGTAAGATTGAAAAATTATTCCACACTGAATAGTAGTAAATCAAAGGACATATACGGTCTTGATACAGCATTTCTAAAAAAAATAAAGACATGCTTTCTAGTCCATTAACTGCTATTGTAAATAAATCTATTTATGAAGGTGTATTCCCTGGGGCCCTAAAATCTGCCATCGTCACTCCTATTTTTAAATCAGGTGACAAACAAAATGTTGTCAATTATCGCCCCATAAGCATTCTCCCAGTTGCCTCAAAAGTGCTGGAAAAAGTTGTGGCAGAGCAGCTAACTGAACATTTTGATTTAAACTCCCTTCTACACCCAATGCAGTTTGGGTTTAGACAAAAATACTCAACTGATTTAGCCTGTTGCTATTTCGTTGAAATGATTAGGACACATGTTGATCAGGGAAGGGTAGTGGGGGCAGTCTTCCTTGATCTTCGTAAAGCCTTCGATACTGTTAATCACCAGATACTCCTTAATAAGCTGAATAACTACAACCTTTCCATGCACACCAAAAATGGATAAAATCTTATTTAAGTGACAGATGTCAATGTGTTAGGGTTAGCAACAGTCTGTCCCCATTTAGAGTAACCTCAATGGGTGTACCTCAGGGGTCTATTCTTGGACCCCTGCTCTTTAGCATCTATATCAATGATCTCCCTAGTGTGTGCACTGATGTCGATATAATAATGTATGCTGATGATACAGTGCTCTTCACTTATGGAAAGAATGAGCTGGAGGTCACAGATAAATTGACTAGGGAAATGGAAAAAGTTTCAAAATGGCTTCAGAACTCTTGCCTTACTTTAAATATTGATAAAACTGTGTCGATGTTTTTTTCAAATAAGCGTAAATCCCTTGAAGTACATCAAATTTTAGTCAATGGACAAACTGTGAAGAATGTAAATGAATTTAAATATTTAGGTTTAATACTTGACACAAAACTTACTTTTAGAAGTCACGTAAAAAAATTACAAAATACACTTAAGTTCAACTTGATGAATTTTAGCATATTCGAAATTTTTTAACTACTGAGGCCTCATATATGTATTTAAATGCAATGATTATGTCACATCTTAGATATTGTCAAACAAGCTGGTCACAGGCGTGTAAAACTACTCTTAAGCCAATTGAAACATTATATAAAGGGCCTTAAAAATTCATGATAAAAAATCTAATCGGCACATCACTGCACATTCTTATTAAGTATAAAATGTTAAATTTTGAAATCTAATTAAATTTAATAACATTGTAATGTTGTTCAAAATTATTCATAACGTCGTTGCCCCCTCACTGAGAAATTTTGTTATGCTTACATCTGAAAAAGCTGCCGAGCCACACGATCAAGTGTTAGAGGAGAGTGTAGTGTTCCAAGATGCAGAACCTCTTTTGGTCAGTCATCATTTTCTTATCAGGCCATAAGCCTATGGAACACTCTACCACATGAGATATCTCATGTACAGATTATAAAACGTTTACACGCCTGACCAAGAAATGGCTTTTAGACAAACAAACATGTACCATTAAACTGTATCTGTATGAGTGTAAATAATGTAAATAGTGTCTGGATGTGTGTGACAGTCTTGTTGAAGTGCATGAAGTTTTATGAAATGCATGATTGGATGAGAGAATGATTAACTACTTTTGTATGTAATATGTATTTTATTGGCATGTACGCCATCTTTAACAACAACCTGTCCAGGGACTCCAGGTGGAAATTAGCAACTTTGCTACAACCTGGCACAAGCATCTCTCCTCTTTTGTATAGGATAATGTTTTTTGTGCACTGTCCCTGATAAATAAACTAATAAACTAAACTAAACTAAACTTTTCTCTCCTTCTGTCTTCTCCTCCTTCTTTAACTCTCTCTTTCTGTCTCTTTCTTTCTAACTCTTTAACTTTCCCTTTCTCCCTTCTCTCTCTGTCTCCAACTCTCTCTCTCTCTCTCTTTGTCTCTCATTTTATTTATCTCATCTTCTCTCAATCTCTTCACTCCCTTCTCTTTTCTCTCTCTTCCATCTCTCTCTCTTCCCTCCCTTCTCTCCCCTCTCCCTCTAACTCTCTCTTATCTCTCCTCTTCTCTTTTTCTCTCTCTCTCCTCCCTCTCTTCTCTCTCTATCTTTCTCTCTCTCTCTAACTCTTTCTCATCTCTCCTCTCTGTCTCTATTTCTCTCTATCATCTCTTTCACTTTCTCTCTCTCATCTCTCTCCTCACCTTTCTCTCTCCCCCTCTCTTCTCTCTCTATCTTTCTCTCTCTCTTATCTCTCTCATCTCATCTCTTCTCTTCCCTCTCTTCTCTCACTCCCTCTAACTCTCTCTCTTATCTCTCCTCATCCCTTTTCTCTCTCTCTCTCCTCCCTCTCTTCTCTCTCTATCTTTCTCTCTCTCATCTCTTCTCTTCCCTCTCTTCTCTCACTCCCTCTAACTCTCTCTCTTATCTCTCCTCATCCCTTTTCTCTCTCTCTCTCTCCCTCTCTTCTCTCTCTCTCTCTCTAACTCTCTCTTTCTCTCTCTCTAACTCTCTCTCTTTTCTCTCCTCTTCTTTCTCTCTCTCTCTCTCTCCTCCCTCTCTCTTTTCTCTCCTCTTCTTTCTCTCTCTCTCCTCCCTCTCTTCTCTCTCTATCTTTCTCTCTCTCTCTTTCTCTCCTCTCTCTCTCGCTCTCTCTCTCTCTTTTCTCTCCTCTTCTCTCTCTCTCTCTCTTTTCTCCCTCTTCTCTCTCTCCTCCCTCTCTTCTCTCTCTCTCTCTCTCTAACTCTCTCTCTTTTTCTCCTCTTCTCTCTCTCTCTCTCTCTCTCTCTCTCTAACTCACTCTCTTTTCTCTCTCTCCTCTCTCTCTTTTCTCTCTATCTTTCTCTCTCTCTCTCTTTTCTCTCCTCTTCTCTCTCTCTCTCTCTTTCTCTCCTCTTCTCTCTCTCCCCCCTCTCTTCTCTCTCTCTAACTCTCTCTCTTTTCTCTCCTCTTCTCTCTCTCTCTCTCTCTCTCTCTCTAACTCACTCTCTTTTTCTCTCTCCTCTCTCTTTTCTCTCTATCTTTCTCTCTCTCTCTCTCTCTTTTCTCTCCTCTTCTTTCTCTCTCTCTCTAACTCACATAGTTAAGTTAACTCTGCTGCTGTAAACTTGTATTTGCTGCTACAGTTAAGCTCCAGACAGATCATTTACAGTGTCATTTTGAAGCCTTCTTTTTTCTTCATGTGGACCACCTGTCGTGTCCGATCACATGACATAACCCACTCTCCTTCTTCAGAATCTCACGAGATCCACAGACACACACGTGAGCCAGGTCCAGTTAGGGTCCACCGCTCCAGACGTTCTCCTGGTGATGTCTGTGTTTGTGGAGAGAGAGATCAGGCCCGTGGACACGATCAGGAACGAAAGAGAAAAATGTGTAAATATAAGTTGTATTTTTAGATGCTGAGCACAAGGTGGATGGGGTTTGTGAAAACATGTTTTTCCTGATCACGATTCAGTCTGTTTTGATAGGAATGACTCACTGTTTGAGAGGAAATGTACCAGTAAGATGAATGATCTGTTGTCATTTCTGTGCAGCTCAATGGAGAAAGAATAAACATATTACCTTGGATGAAATGACAAGTGTTTTAATGCTGCACTGTGTCACTTTTCTGGTGAGACTCCGCCCTCTGCTTGACACCTGGGTGAGGTTTAAAGGGTCTTTCACACCAAGCCGAGGGTCTCCCGTCTGAACCAGTTTGGCAACTTTTGGCGACAGGCAGCTCACGTGTGTTTGGTGTAAATGGGGTTGTCGGGGTCAGAGGAGCGGAGCACGTCGTGGAGGCGGGTTTTTGAAGACTCGCAAGTAAAATCGGTGTCGCCAGTTGCCGCAAATGCAGCTGTTTGATTGGCCCGTGGCCACAGGAGAACCAGTGAATCAGTGCGCAGGAATATAGTGCGGAAAACCGAAAAAGACACTTACGGAAAAACAGTATTTAGCCGAGCATGGATTGTTGTTATTTACACGGGGTCAAACGGGACGTAAGTACGAAGGAGAATGGCTACTATTTGGATCGAGGAAACACGGGGGAGTTACGGGGACCGCAGTACGAAGGCTGGACTGTGGAGGGAATACGAGTTGATCTTAATCTGTGAGGTAAGACTAGAAACATCTGTTTGCCGTCAAAGTTTGACAACTACTACTCGCGTGCAACTTATGTTTCGTCATTTTCGTCAAGCGTTACATCACACACATGCTCACTCTGCATTTGTTTGGCGACTGTTGGCGGTTTGGATCATGTTTGTCTGAATGTTCTTTCACAAAACACGCAAGTCACACACACAAACATGCACTCAGAACATGGGACCAGAGGGAAGGAAGTGGGGGAAAGAGAAAGGTGCCCTGTCTAGGCTACCCCAGGTACATGGGACACAGCCTTGGTATATAGATAGAAGAGACAGTGTAAATGAAAAGCAAACAGTGTAAATGAAAAGCAGAGACAGTGTAATGAAAGCAGAGACAGTGTAAATGAAAAGCAGAGACGTGTAAATGAAAAGCAGAGACTGTATGGAGGAGGTAATTGTGCAGTCTTGTTTGAGCACATTGTGTTTCTGCTTTAATTGAGCTGCTGCTGCTGCTGCTTATCAGAGCGCAGCTTCGACAAAGTACAAAATAAAAGCTTGAAAATGCTGCTGTTTGTTCTGATGCCGTATGTTTTTGTTTTTCTGTTTCACATGGAAACGCTGAGCTGAGCAGGCCCAGCGCTGGACCAGGAGAGAGAGGACCAAACATCTGCACATCCACCAAGAAACAAAAAACATGTGAAAGGAGCTGGACCAGGAGAGAGAGAGAGAGAGAGAGAGAGAGAGAGAGAGAGAGAGAAAGAGAGAGAGAGAGAGAGAGAGAGAGAGAGAGAGAGAGACAAACATCTGCACATTCACAAAGAAACAAAAACATGTGAGAGATGACAAGAGAACAGAGGAGTCAGCGCAGATGACATCATTCTAAACGTCAGCAGTGAGTGGGGAGAATGAATGAGTGAAAGGAGAGAACTTACACTTTCTCCTGTAAGTGCTCCAAACCCTGCTAAAAGAGAGAAAAGCAGCTGCAGACTTAATAAACAACTACAACTGTTGAATAATGAGTTTTTCTGTGAAGCAGAAAACAATGATGTGTTTACATGAGCTCCAATATCCAGGTTGTATCTCCTGGTTTTGTGAGCGTCCATGTAAACACCAGATTCTGTATTCTGTATATAACCAGGTTATTCTCACTGGAATATTCTGATAGTATCCAGATTATTGTCAAATGTAAACACCATATCCTCTCACACACTGACTGCAAGTTGAGCTCCAGTCCACTGTGGTCGAGCAGATTCCCGTGGATTCCTGGGAGAATGCTCTCACTGTATTATCAGACTGCTACGACCTCCAGGAAGAATAGACTCACTACAGATTGTTTCTGTGCACTCGTGTGACTGTAGGACATGAGCTCACACTGCTCCAAGGCCTGTGTACAAGGAAGCACTGGTTATAAGAACTTTCTAAGTCTTGCAGGACTCACACTGAACTCACACTCAGTGTACGACAGGTGTAATTTCTCACCAAACTGAGCATGTGAAAACTTAAGAAACGGATCTGACAAAAGCAGCTCAGTTCACAAAATGATTAAAAATACTTTTCTTCATTTTCATGTTTCGTCACAAGTGACTGGATCTTAACCCCAAACCTCAGTCCTAAACTTACCCATTTTAGTAACTTGATGCCTAAACTTACCCCTTAAACCTAAAGAAATAGTCCCGTGTCATTTTTACACTTTTCATATTGTGCTATATCCATACAAGTACACAAAAAGCCTGACATTGTGCTCAGAATACATTCAGTTTTTGTGTCATGGTAAATATATGCTTTTTGTGAGACTGTCTTGCATTTGGTGCAGAAAGCTTATAAGTGACTTATGAGTTCTTATTCTCCCTGCAGAGTTGTGATCGGTTGTGATCTGCTGCACAAGGCAGCAGGGGAGGAGCTGTGGCTGTGCTAAGCTGCAGTGCATTGTGGGACTTGAAATTCAAATTGTCCTTCTGTCCTTAGCCCCTCCTTCTGTCCTTAGCCCCTCCTTCTGTCCTTAGCCCCTCCTTCTGTCCTTAGCCCCTCCTTCTATCCTTAGCCCCTCCTTCTGTCCTTAGACCCTCCTTCTGTCCTTAGCCCCTCCTTCTGTCCTTAGACCCTCCTTCTGTCCTTAGACCCTCCTTCTGTCCTTAGCCCTCCTTCTGTCCTTAGACCCTCCTTCTGTCCTTAGACCCTCCTTCTGTCCTTAGCCCTCTTCTGTCCTTGGCTCTCCTTCTGTCCTTAGACTCTACTTCTGTCCTTAGACTCTCCTTCTGTCCTTAGACTCTCCTTCTGTCCTTAGACTCTCCTTCTGTCCTTAGACTCTCCTTCTGTCCTTAGACTCTGCTTCTGTCCTTAGACCCTCCTTCTCTCCTTAGACTCTCCTTCTGTCCTTAGTCCCTCCTTCTGTCCTTAGACTCTCCTTCTGTCCTTCGAAAGTGAAAAACTCAATAGAAAAAATAGAAACTCCCCAAAGACAGTGGGACAGTGGGTCAACATGTGAAGAGCATAAAAGAGATTCTGGATGAACTTAGTAATACAATATTCTTTACAGAGAAGCAGGAGAAATAATTAGGATAGTCAGAGCAAGTAGATTTGAAAGCGTTTACATACGACAGCGGATCATGAATGAGCCTTCACCCTGCACACGTCTTAATCAGTCCTCCTGTGCAGTGTGAGAAGAGCGGGTTCGCAGCGAGACGTAGCTTTTCCCTTAAACCCCGAGTGAGCGTGCCGCGGGTCAGGGGGGCCACGGCTCAAAGAGAACGCACCGACCCGCGCTAAGTCCACAAAGTCTGCGGATTTACCCAGATCTGTGCTTCCGACGGAGCGCATTCAGATCAGGGAGAGCACGTGTGAGCGGGGCAGACTGAAGGAGACACTGGGAAACACATGTTAAAGAGGACCAATGTTTCTGACTGAATGTGGGCTGTGACGCTCTTCTGTGCTATACAGATTCTTTAGTTATGTTTCTATTCAGCCTACGTCACAGCTCTAGCCGAAGGTGAAAAAAAAAAAACTCATAGCTGCCGCAAAAAAATTTAGAGGTTTTGTCGTGGTAAATGTCATTTGTGGTGAACTGTAACTACTGTAGGATATTTGTGTCTTGGTCTGTTTTATTTAGAAATCTAGATAAAACTGTATTGTTGTCAATCATTCAAGTTTTGCACACAAGATGCTCTCTACCTACTTTGGCTATTACCAGAGCTAACAAATTGTCAGAGCAACCGATTTAACTTCATTCAAGTTTAAGTTAATTTAACTTCAGCTGGCTGCGCGCTAGAGGAGTTTAAGATTTTTAGGCTTTAACCAAAACCAGAACGTTCCACAGACATGCAGACATTTCCAGGATTCTTAGTCTGACAGTGTCAGAAGAACAGAGGCTTGACAGACTTGGTGGAGCAGCAGCAGCGAGCGGAGAACAGTGTGTGTGTCACGTGATCGAGTGTTTTCTTTAATAAAAGTCAAGCAACACCAACAATAATTGTTTTTAATGCACTGTGAAGCACATTGTGTTACATTTTATGTATGAAAAGCGCTTTATAAATAAAGTTTGATTTGATTTGATTTGATTTAATGAAACGCCAGTGGATTAAAGCAGGTTTATAAAGGAGCTGTTCCACTCACACAACAAAAAGTGATGTCCATGTTGGTGCTTCTCACATCATTTAAGGAGCAGGTGTGTTGGAGATGACGTGTGTAAAAAGTGTTACATTTATGTTTCTTCTTTCTTTGACATTTGAAGCATCGTCGTCACAAGGCAGATGCACCAGATGCTTCAGTTGTAAAGGTCCTCGCTGAACCTCACCATGATGCTCCTGACAAATAGTCCTTAAAATTGGGCCAAATCTCAAAACTAGTTTCAGAAGGGTTTAATTGTGTTGGGCAATAGTCCAACAAAATTAAGTTAAAATCAAAATAATTACTAATAAATGTCGCCTCTGAAGCAATAATGGGAAGTGGACACATAAGTATTAACATTATTCTGAAGACATGAATGAACTGTTAAAAAACTGCATTTTAGCCTCAAGCAAAGTAAAACAAACTCGAAACAAATCACCTCTTCAGCCACGTGAAAGAGCAGATCCAGATGACCAATCACACAAGCTCAGACAATTCCATAATTAATTCACCAAAGTCTGTGTCAGGCCCCACAGTGTAAGTCACAATACATATTCTGACAGTTGCAAAAAAAAAAGAAATTTATTTCTGCTTTTGTGTTTAAAAATCCCTCCAAAAACGTGCTAGTTTACACTGACAAAATTCTTCTGATTACAAATTCATCTGCTATGTACTAAGCTCCGCCCACCAGAATAAAACATGCAAACAAACATGCAAATCTATAAGAATGATACAAAGTGAGCTGGATAGTCCTGCTTCATGGGTCTGAAGTGAGTCCTCCTTTAAACCTGTTGATTGGACAAAAGACACTGCAGGTTCAGGTAAAAAAGCAGAACAGAATAGAAAACAACACTCCTCATCCCAACCATGTCTTAATCTTGCCACAAATGTCACATTTCCGTGATGATAACTTTATTTGTTAGACTTAGCAAGCAAAGCTAGCAGCTGTTGCCATGGAAATAATTGGAAATCTGATATTTTTCAGCAGATTTGCTAAACTTCAACTGGAAAACACAAGCCAAAGCAATGTAAAAAAAAAAAAAAAAAAAAGAATCAAAACAGCAGTAGAACAAACTATTACACCTGTCATTTCCAAATTTGAGTCAAAGCTCAGTATGACGTCAAAACGCTGCAACATGTTCCTCCTCACTTCTGCTTTTTTGACCAGAAATGTTGTTTGAATTGGATGATTTATAAAAGTTTAAAAAACAACAAAATGCACTTGATATTTGATATGAAGACTTTTGGAGATCTGACTTGGAACTTGGCTCTCTTTGACTTTGGACTTGAGGCCAAAGTCTTGAGCAGATTTGATCATGAGTTTGTGTGTGTTTTGCTCCACACAATTATAATGAGTCTGATATAAAGTATTCTCCCGTCACTGTTTCGGTGACATGAAGTCAAACTGTCAAAGCAACTACAGTACAGACCAAAAGTTTGGACACACTTTCAAAGAGTCTTCTTTATTTTCATGACTATGAACATTGTAGATTCACACTGAAGATATAATCACCATGAATGACCAGAAGGAGAGTGATGAGCTGGCCTCCACTGTCACCAGACCTGAACATAACCCAGATGGTTTGGGGTGAGCTGAGCCGCAGTGAGAAGACAAAAGCGCCAACAAGAGCTAAGCATCTCTGGGAACTCCTTCAAGACTGTTGGAAGAGCATTTCAGGTGACGACCTCCTGAAGCTCATCAAGAGAATGTCAAGAGTGTGAAAGCAGTAATCAAAGCAAAGAAACTAGAATATGACACCGTTTCACTTGTTTCACACTTTCTGGTTCTGTAGCCTACTTTACTCCCACATGTGTTAATCCATAGTTTGGATGCCTTCAGTGTGAATCTACAATGTTCATAGTCATGAAAATAAAGAAAACTCTTTGAATGAAAAGGTGTGTCCAAACTTTTGGTCTGTTCTGCATAGGTACAAAACAGGGTGTCCAAACTTTTGGTCTGTACTGTATTCAAATCAGGGGTGCCCAACCTTTTTTTTCTTGGTGGGCCAAAATGTGTTACATGAAGGATGCCAATGGCCAACAATAATTTTGTTTTGCATTTAAAGTTTGACTTGGACTAGTCTTTGTGTGACTTGGACTTGTTTCTGTTTGATTTGTAACTTGGCTATAAAATCAGCCCAAGAAAAAGTAGATTTACACAATAGGTTAGAGATGTTCATCATGTCTTAAAGTATTTATGATCGGGTTTTTTCTATATCAGACAAATATTGATACTTGTCTGATATAGAAAAAAACACTTTCATAGATTTACACGAAATGTCAGAAACATACAATCAGCACATTTTTAGGCCTTTTTTTTTCTTCTCTTTTTACATCAAAAGGCTTTGAAAGCCAAAACGAAAAATTAATCATGAATTTTGGTTAAACCCAAAGACCTTTTCTTTGGGTTTAACCAGTAAATCTTAACCTCCCCCAAACTTCAGTTCTAAACTTATCCATTTTAGTAACTTAAAGCCTAAACTTACTCATTAAACCCTAAGAAAATGTCGACACATGGCTTCAAAACTCAGGATTATTTTACGTTTGGCTTTTCATAATATATTTTTGCAAAAATGTGTTTTTGACATTTCATTGTATACCAACCTGTTCTGTGTAGCATAAAACAAACTCTGTAGGTCAACAACCATTTTACCTCAACTCATTTAACCATTTAGTATTTTCAGCTTTACATTTGAACTTTATAAGAATCATATTATGATAACGTTTCTTTAAAATACATTCTACTACTAAGCCTGATTTGTGCGAGGTCCAAAGGCAGTGGTCTGATGCTCGTATGTGTTTGTTTTAAATGAACATTATTGAAATGAGCGAAGCAGCCGCAGAGGTCAGCCCTGAATCAAACCCCATGTCGGTTTATTGATCAAGGCAAATGTGAGCAGCTTAAAAGAGCAGACTACAGAAACAGACATTAACCGTGGTGTCAGCATTAGCATGATCTGAAACGCAAATCAGCCTGTGTTCAGATGTGTGGGAGTGGTGTCAGAGAAGTCTCAGAGAAGGCCAAACTCACGCTCAGAGGTTTGGATGGAGACAAGGTTTAGGCTTTGTCTGTTTGATTGGCACAAGCTGATTCAAAAACGAACAAGAAAGAAGTCTTACCCCAGTCTCAATTCTCTTTTGTACCCCTACGCCTTCCCCTTAGCCCTACACCTACCCCTTAGCCCTACACTACCCCTTAACCCTACACTACCCCTTAACCCTACACTACCCCTTAGCCTTACCCCTTCCCCTTAGCCCTATACCTACCCCTTAGCCCTACACCTACCCCTTAGCCCTACACTACCCCTTAACCCTACACTACCCCTTAACCCTACACTACCCCTTAGCCTTACCCCTTCCCCTTATCCCTACACCTACCGCTTCCCCTTATCCCTACACCTACCCCTTCCCCTTAGCTCTACACCTACCCCTTCCCCTTAGCTCTACACCTACCCCTTAGCTCTACACGTACCCCTTACCCCAGAAACTTTGACCTCTTAACTGTGAGATTATTATTTTATCTTATTAGACAGCTCTCAGTCCACCAACAAAGTTGGCCAAGTTATTAACTTTCTTGCAAGAGGACTTTCGTGTAAAGTAAAAGCGACGGTGTAGTGAACGGTTGCTGCATTCATGTTCTCTCAGAAACTGGGAGGTGCTGACGTATAATTACGACTTCTGAAAAAGCACCCGTTCAGAAAGCAGTAAACAAAGGACAGTCACCTAGACAAAGCAGCAGCCATCTGTTTCAGTTACATGAGGCAAATTACACTGTTAATGGAGCACTTAATTGTGCTCGAACAGGAAAAAAACAATATCAGGTGAGTTCTTGACATGCGAGCAGCTTTGTAGCTTGTGAAGGTAATAGGAGGTCCAACTATATAATAGTTGTAGATCGCGGTGTCTGCAAATTTCGTTTGTTCATTTGGGGGGCCCAATCTCTATAAGCGCAATAACACAGAACAAAGTCTGCAATTAGAAATTGCATGGCAAAGCTCAAACAAATCAAGTCACATTATTTGTACAAATAACTTTTCAAACGGCAGTTTTTAAAATAGTATATGATTCTTGTATGTTTTGCATCATATTCATAATTATTATAGGCTAAATAATGTTGACCATTGGCAAAACTAGCAACACCAATATAACCTACCATTTTACTCCTACAAATTTAGTGTAATTTCTAATATACTTTTGTAATAGTGTTGCCCATAAATCTTTGGCTGTCTATGTTGTGAATAAAAATAACATTGTGTTGAGTGCATTAATATAATTAAAATGTGTGTTCTTTTGTTGTTCATTTATGGCCCTTTATTCATTTCCCTCATCAACTATACTCAAAAGTGGGACAAGTTGGGATGTGCTGCTTAACATGGATGGATATACCTTTAGAAAGCATCTGCGACTCACACCTGATCAGTTTCTCTTATTGGCCCAGCTTGAAGACAGAGACATAAACCAAACTGGACACACCACATTTTCTGTTGCACAAAAACTGTTGCTGTTTATTTGGTACATGGCCAACCAGAACTCTTCTTGTGAAATAGTTGATAAATTGAATGTATCTGTTCAGCTCATGCAATACTGAAGTAAGTCTTGGAGGTCTTTTGTGAAAGAGACACAGCAAATTACTGTAATTGGCCAAGTAATTGCCAAAAAATGTCAATTTCTACTGCTTTTCAAAGAAGTTGTGGCTTGTCAAATATCATAGGTGCGATTGATGGTTGCCATATTAGAATTCAAAGACCCCAGATACGAGGGGATGACTACATAAATAGGAAAGGATATAATTCCATTTTGCTCCAGGCTGTAGTGGACGACAGGGAAACTCCTGGACATTTCATTGGTCCTCCAGGAAAAGTACATGATGCCAGGATGCTCTGGACATCCGATTTTTATGCAACATGGCCTGAAAGAATGGGAGACTTCCATCTACTGGGAGATGTGCATACATCGGGCAATCCTTCCCCTTCATTGTTTGTCCCAAAAGGGACAATGGAGCCAGCTGCTGAGCTACAGCACAACCTCTCAGTCAGCCGAGGCCGGGTGATCGTTGAAAACTGTTTTGGAAGAATGAAATGTACGTGGAGAAGACTAAGGGACATCCAAAATACCAGACTGGATTTAATAGTAAACGTAATTGTTGCAGCGTGCACTTTGCACAATTTTAGAATTGCAACAGTCTTCTACTGCAAAGATCACCCTTATGGCTGTCCCAGAGACAACGATGACAATGATTAGACAAGGTATAACAATGTTGCAATATGTTGAAAATAATCTTATTTTGTGTAGTGTAGTGGTGGGTTTAGTCAGTGCTTAATTTGTAACTCAAACGTTGCCGGAACAAAATGTGGGTTTTGGACCGGGCTCCAGACAAGGTCGAACCTTTACCGGAGCGCACACAATAAGTGAACATAGAGGTTTAGAAATGCTAAAATACAACCCAACTGTCCATCCTACTCGATGTTAAACGATATAAAAGTAATTATGTCTGTGTTACATGTTTTTTTTACACGTCACACAGAGATTTTCATTCATTCTGACAGAAATCAGCGCACCTAAATCTGATCCACAGCAACAAGTTGCCCTCTCACACACGCTCGTCCTGCACCTCAGCGCACTGCCTTCACATCATATCTGACTCTCCACAAGTCACAACAACAACGCAGGACAAACAGCTTTTACAAAGCAGACACAGGTCACAAACAGCCTTTACACAGCAGACACGGGTCTTATACATCAAACATGACGCTAAAATACACATTAAAGTAACACAGTAAAGTTAGTTGCACTTACGAGAAACTGTGACCGCTACATCCGCGCTGGTTCTGACCTCTTTATCGTCCCGTACACTAACACATGTGACACTCCAAACACATGACTCTCCCGCTGCTTTTAATCCACCAAAACGAGTCGCAAATAACAACAAATATTCACAAAATCCACTTAGACGCATATTTCCTGTTTTAGAAGAAGATACAAGAGCGGGGCTCGCCTGGAACCAATGAAAAGTCTTAAACCCGCCTGCGCTGCTTCTGATTGGTCAAATTTCCTGTCAGTTCCGCTTTTAACCAATTACAGTCTGACTCCGTTTCCCCCACAAATAAGCCTGTTCACTGTTCACTGTGAATGAGATGAGAGACGGGAGAGGAGCAGAGCCGCGTCTCGTAGAAGAAAGACAAGAAAGTGTTACCGGAGCAGACAAAACTGATGCCGGAATGCCCCACGAGAGTTCCCGGATCTTATTCCGGCTTGTTCCGGCTCAAATTAAGCCCTGGGTTTAGTGTAGTAACTATTACACTTTACTTACTCTAAAGTAAGTACATTTTTGTTTTGGACGACCATAAATGAAGAACACTGGTTTAATCCAGTTTAAAATTTAGAATTCTTCTTTTGTACGACTGTAAACGAAAAAAACAATCTGCCTATCACCTAGTAAAATGTGTGATTTCATAGTTAATAATTCTGTTGTTATTTACAGTATTTATTTTGTTATGACCGTAAACGATTGTAACACACACTCACACGTTAACTGGCATGAGTGTGTGCAGATAAGAATCTACGTCTACTGTATATGAAATTCATTAAGTGTGAGAAAAAAATAACATAAGAAAAAAAAGTGGTTCTACTTCTCGGTAAATTAAAAATACTTTATATGTATGTTATTAGTATGAATGTTTTGAAACTGTATTTTCTACAAATCTTCTGCAAATATAATTTCTTAGAAATTTTTTTTGTGTTTTTACATTTTATCCACTTCAGGAAAAAAACAAACAAACACATACGCAACATCAATAGTGTCATGTTTGGTCACATCATTTTAAAATTTTTAAATTTCTAAAATTTTTGTGTAAATGTTAGAATCAGTACAGCTGGTGTCATTAGCCATGGACAGAATGACACTAGATTCGGCATATTTTGGGTTTGGACAATTCCTCTTCAAAAGCTGAAGCTATTTTCACTAAAAAATAGTTTTAGGACCTGTATTAACTTAAAAAAGTTTAGGCGGAGCTCATTAAAAATTCCTATTAAATTGTGGAGAATTTTTGAGGTATTTTATTATTTGTAAGTTTAGAGTAAAAACTGATTCTGATCCATCCCAGAATGGTTGATTTGACTGTGAATAAGAGGGTTTCATTTGATTTTTAACTATAACATGCCAGGGAGCTTGAGAGTTGATTTTTATAACATGGTGGGCAAAAATGAATTAATTAAGAAAAAGTGGGCGGGCCCTCCACCTCATAAGGGGTTAAACATGACTCTCCAAAATAATTTCTTTATCGACCTTTTACCAACAATAAAAAGCACAACTTCTCAATACGTTACAACAATAAGAGTTTCCACATGTTTTTTTCAAGAACCTGCAAAGAAAATCAAGATGAAGTTATGCAAATGTTGTCTGGTTTTGGGAAGTCCAATCATCACGTCGTACCTCCCGAGTAGAGACCTGCATCGGGCGGGAATTCCCGCGGGACCCACGAGACCCGTGAGCAAACCCTCGGGATCGAGCGGTTTTAACGTTGCCTCGGACGGGAACGGGCAGTCAGGCCAAACACCTCGGGTCCCGATCGGACTCGCGCTCTCTCCGCCGTCTTAAAAATATTACGTAGTAAGAAAGAAATAGCGCTTTGTGCGCGCTGCAGTTCAACAGACAGACGCAACACGGACACCTGCGAGGTGCAGACACGTAAACATCGCTGCTGTATTTCCTAGTCTAGCGTGCGTATCAGCTGTGAGTCCTCGCGCCAGCAGCAGCCGCGCACGGCGTAAGCTTTCCCAGAGGAATGAATGAAGGACTGGCTTTTACGCACGGGGAGATGGAAATAATACACACGGAGTTTGGTCACGGATGCTTCGGGATCGGGCGGGAGAGGTTATGAAAATCTACTCCCGAGTTTCCCAGGGCACATGAATGCAGCAAAAGTCTTTTACCAAAGTCTTTACTCTTGCCACGCTTCAGGCCAAGACTCCTGTAGTGTGCAGAAGGCTTAACCTGTCATTTTAAGCATCAGAAGCGCACAGAACAGCCCTGAACCCACACATACACAACACACACGTACAGCACACACACACATATGCAGCAGTCTGGCTCGGGTGTTATCTGCGCCTGTGTTTCTGCTGTCTGGACCAGATTAAAACATGAATGCTAATTGATTTCGTCGAGGGCGTGTGAGCTGCCATGATGACTTCTGAGAGATAACACTCAGCGTGCCACCGCCACTAATTACTCCTGCCTCATTACACCCTTCAGACTCGGCTGCACAATCACGCAGAATTAGCTCACTTTTTATAAGGCAACACGTGCAATCAAGTACAATGTCAAGAGCTCATGGTTGGGACTTTATGAAGGGTAAATTCAAGCACATATTTGTCTCATGTGTGCTTCGATTATAACTGCGAGGAAATACAAACAAGTGGACAAGGTAGGACGCTTTCATATGCGGAAACAAATCGGATCTTTTCAAATGCGACTGCAGTCTGAACGCTCATGTCGCATTCATCCGACATTTACGTCACAAAACTCAACAAGTCAAAGCAGAAAAAGAGACGACGTTAAACTAAATCTCACACATCCTGTTTAATAACCAGTCCACAATTAGCACAACTACTGCAGCAGAGCATCAGGTCAGTCAGAGGGAGAGATGCAGGACAAACACGGCGGAGATCCTTTCACTCACCTCTGGAAAGTTTTCAGGTTAAACTGTAGTGTCATCCAGGTCCTTTCATCCATTCTGCACAAATCAGTCACATAAAGTCCACAAAACATCGCTGCAAATCCGTTGAAAGTGTTCTTTGCAATTCTTCAAGGAAATGAATGACTTGCTGGGAGACAGTCATGATGTTTATATCCGTCACCGCAAACAGCCAAGGGGGTCCAGGTGCGAAGGCCTGAGGTAATCCGTGACCATGCATCTCCAGCTGGCTCAGAAATGGGCCTGGATCAGACACAACCTCCCTCCAAATCATTTACCAAACAAAAGAATAACAAATTGATTGAGTACTAAAACTACGCTGAAATTTCTACACAAGCTAGACACAATGAATTAATGCAGCAAATGAGGTCTTCTCAGGAATGTTTGAGAAACTCATGACAGCATTAAGGGGTTAACTATAGCTATGGACTCACTGTGTTGTTAGATCTAGAGGCAAGAACACAAACTAGATCAAAGTTATACCACGACGAGGATATAACTACAGAAGTTACGCTTTAAGCAGCTAAGTTTAGCGAGCCTCTTAGCTTTAGCCAGCACTGGTAGGTTTAGCTAGCTAACATAGCCTTGTAAATGAACAATATACTTGCAGTAAACAATAATAGACCTTACCTCATGAAAGCGAACTTAACTGCAAGAGCAGGACAAGGCTGTGCTTGTTGCATTTAATGTTAAAAATCATGGGTTTCTCATTAGCCTTGATAGGCGTTATGGTCCCTTCGTTGTGTATTTTAATCTTTTGAATAAATCCCTCCGCTGCATAGTGAACCCCTTTTGCCTCGATCTAAAGGAAAATGCTGAGAAATTGTCCCAAAACAACACAGTCTCACTAGAGGGCGTACTTTTACCACGACACACAAACAGCGTACTTTGACCACGAGTTCACAGCTATTTTTAGCACTTATGTTACGCGTGCATTAGCACGATATGAAAAAGAGTAAAAATGACACGAGATTTACAGCGTCAAAATAGGACGAGTTTTGGTCTTGTCCACGTGGGGACGTTTTCTTCAGGCGAAACGGGTAAGTTCAGGCATAAAGTTACTAAAATTGGCAGATTAAATCTGGGGCTTGGGGCAGGTTAAGATTAGAATCAGGATTTTATTAATATTCATAAATAAGAACACGTCTTAACAACCACCACTGAAATGAATGGGACTGTGAGCGTACTATAATTAACAAAACAGCTGTGACTCGTGCTAATCATACCTCATTTACATGTTGTGTAATGTCGTGGTAAATGTACGCTTTCTTGTGAGATCAGGCTCCCCAAAAAGGTCACTAAGACAAACCGGTGTACTTCTTTCTGTCATATAAGTCTATTGCGCTCTTTCGCAATGTACAACAAAAAAAAATACATACAAAATTCCAATAACATAGCAGCATGAGCACATTTCACACCTTTTTACACAATATGTTAGAAATATAGAGATATGTAAACCATGCAAGACAAAAAAGCACACAATATTTGATTGCAGGCCTTTAATAATGTCAAATGTGCACTGTTACGACACCGGTATCATCAGTGACTGTGATTGGACACTGTGGAGGTGATGTAACAGGATCGATAATTGCTCACAGATCCGACCGGTGTTCTAAGTGGACACGGGTCTGCAGGACGTCCTCCTCTCACAGCTGGACCTCGCTCTCATCCTGCTGGGTTCCTGATGGACAGTCTGGAGACACTTCTCACTCATTAGCTTCATATAGAAGTGTCTGGCCTCCGCCGACTCACGTAATCTGCCTTTACAGCAAGCAACATGTACGGACATATGGAAATGAATTACAAAAGCATTGGGACTGACAGCTGTGGGGTTTTGTGTTCTCAAGATTTTCGCTCTTCAACAAGCGACTTCAGACCTTCAATAAAAAAGTGATTAAAATAATTCAACTTCTGTCAGCAGAACGAAGGTTATTGGTTTTGACGTACACTGCTCAAAAAAATAAAGGGAACGCTAAAGTAACACACTGTAGATCTGACTTAATGAAATATTTTTATTAAATACTTTCTTTCTTTCCATAAATGAATGTGCTGACAACAAAATCACAAAAAATTATCAATGAAAATCAATATATCAGCCCATGGAGGTCTGGATTTGGAATATTCAAATGAAAGTGGAAAAACACACTACAGACTGATCTAACTTGGATGTAATGTCCTTTAATCAAGTCAAAATGAGGCTCAGTAGTGTGTGTGGCCTCCGCGTGCCCGTATGACCTCCCTACAACGCCTGGGCATGCTCCTGATGAGACGGCGGATGTTCTCCTGAGGGTTCTCCTTCCAGACCTGGACTAAAGCCTCCGCCAACTCCTGGACAGTCTGTGGGCAACTTGGGTTGGTGGATTAGCGAGACCTCCTGTTGTGCTCAATTGGATTTAGGTCTGGGGACCGGTCAGGTCAGTCCATAACATCAATGCCTTCAGGTTGGAGGAACTGCTGACACACATGAGGTCTAGTATTGTCTTGCATTATAATAGCTTTATTTCGTCCTCGTGGGGAAATTGATTTGGAGCATAATCACATTTACATGGCTGGTTTTCCCTTTCACACTTCCACATACACAAACTTTCACATTAAAAACAAACATTGTGCTGGGATGTACACCCCTACAAACCATTGAGGAGTTTTATGGCTTGTGGAATAAACAGAACTTGGACCTATTTTTCTTAAACAGAGGAGAACAGAAGCAACGACCAGAAGGAGGACAAACTCTGAGAAAAGAGGACGCAGAGGGTAGAGAGAATCATTTGAGCCTGATTTACTGTCCTCACTGAATAGACCTCTCCAGGCCGGGCAGTTTTAGCCACAATTTAGATGCCACCGACACGGTCTTTCTTAGGCATTTCTTCTGGGCTTCTGTACTGCTCCGTACCAGCCAATCAGACAGAACGTTAAGACACTTTCAATAAACTAGAATAAAACAATACGCAGCAATTTTTGCTCCACGTTAAATGAAACCATTTTTTAAAAAGAAGAGTCTTTGCTGCGCTTTGACTGCGACACAGTCTGTCCAAGCGTCCCATATTAGATTCTGGTCCAGAACAACACCAAGATATTTAAATTGCTCCACCTCCAACCGCACCAGGATATGGTCTCACAAGGGGTCTGAGGATCTCATCTCGGTACCTCATGGCAGTCAGGCTACCTCTGGCGAGCACATGGAGGGCTGAGCGTCCCATCCCACACCATTACTGACCCACTGCCAGAACATCAGCAGAACATCAGAACTGAGAAGTGGTCTGTGGTCACCACCTGCAGAACCACTCCTTTATTGATGGTCTTGCCAATAGTCTATAATTTCCACCTGTTCTCTCTTCCATTTGCACAACATAATGTGAAATTGATTGTCAATAAGTGAACAGTTTGATTTCACAGAAGTGTGGTTGACTTGGAGTTACATTGAGTTGTTTAAGCAGTGTATTTTAAATAGTATTTGATCATTAGCCCGAAATAAATTAAAGTTAAGAATAATTCAAAGAGTGTCAGCTGTTACAAACCCATGACCACGTTTAAGAGGTAAGAGCCTTGTTAAAAGTCATATTTGAGCTTGGAACGAGATTTTTGAAATAGATAAGAATTAGCCGCGTTTAGAACTTAGAACTGCGTTTCACCACAGAGCGTGTTTTATGTCTGTGTAACAATATTTTAAGTGTCTGATGTTACTTGAAGTGGGAGAGTTGTGAGTGGAAGAAGACTCAACAGCAGAGGGGCAGCTCTTTGGCAGTTTGTTTAGTTAGAATTCGTACAGATCTGCCTCAAAACAGCCAACATTTAACTTACAGTATAACAATGCCACAAAATAGTTCCAACATAGTACCCACTTAAAGGCAATGCACAGATTAATAAACACAAATATAACTCCTCTATTATGTACTGTCTATGTGTTTCACTCACTTTACCTCCTCAACATGTCCACAGTCTGGTCCACAGTTGTGCTTGAGAAAAAGTTGTTTCTGCGCAGGAGCTTTATTTAATCCGAGCTACTCACCCAAGCAAAAACAAGACGACAGCCATTTAAAAGCTCCCTTGGATTCCAAGTGTTTAACTAGATCAGAAACAAAATCATTGTAAGCTCATTAATATAAACTGACTTCAAATCACTTAGCCCAGCACAGATCTCTTGTGGAAATGACTCCACAATGTCCTGTCTACATCTAATGTCCTGTTTGTTCACCAAGCAGCATTGTGGCTAAATGCTGTTAGCATCCTGTTAACATCTCGCTCCTAAGCAGGCCTGTCCGAGGCCGACCAGCGGCCCAGAGCAAGGGTGCCTCATACGGGCCCCACAATATGAATTAATATGAAAAGGTCACCATTCAGGGCCCCTTTGCCCCGTTTTGTCGACTCACCTGCTCCTAACAGCTGTGGAAAAAAGCTTAAAACACATCGGCTGAACAAGTGGTCTGACTGAAAGTACCTCTCAGAGCAGGAGCTCTCTCTCTCTCTCTGTCTTGTGTCTCTCTCTCTCTCTTTCTCTGTCACCATGAAGGCCACAGGCCCAGAAGTCATGCCACCCACTGGGAAACGTCCTGACTCTCCCATTTGCCAGCACGTCATTGATGTAGTTAAAAACAGTGATGTCTTGATGTCATCACAGATCTTGGACAGTCAAAATGGTTTGAGGAAATAGACGAAATCTCACAGACAAAAACTTCAGCATTCCTTTGACAAGTCAAAATTTAAATGAATATGCAATATAAGAAATCCAAATTCCCTCAGTAAATACCTTTGGAAACAACAACAAAAAAAGTTTGGGCTTGCCATTTTTTGCTATTTGATGACCTTATGTTGTGTATATTTTGCCAATTTTACACATAAAATATTTGTATATTTGCATGAAAACATGCATGATTTTTCTTGTGCACCATGTGTGTCCTTTCAGATTTTGGGGAAGTGGGCCTGGTGTCGTCCCGAGTGCAGTGAGTCTATGAGTCCTTGACCCGGAGAGCACCCCCTCCTCCCCCCGCGTGTACATGCGCTCCGGGACGCGTCCAACCAGGCAACTCTGACTCACTCATTACATCAGTGCCTCCAGCCCGGCCAAGGACGCGCAAAATCAATGCTCCTGATGCAAATGCTCGCTGGGAATTCACTTTCAAGCTAATAACATTAAGCTCTGAGCCGTGCCATGTCGACCCACATTGTAATGTTATGTAAATCTGACCACATGACAGCTACATTCAAACACGAGTGTGCTTAGATTATGCGCGATAGACGGCCCATTTGAGTCCCTTCTGCTCTGCTCCTGCTAAATCATTCAGCCCATAATTCCATGTATTACAAGAAAAGACATAAGAAAATGCCACAGCAGGCCCCCGGAGAGTGGAGCGGTGAGGTTTGGAGAACGGAGAGAGTACATGATGTTAGCTGGAGGGGCCATCACTCATCAATTTGTTTGTAAACAGCAGATTTGAGCGCTAAAGCCGGAGCTGTGAGTGAAGCGCTTCAGGGCTGGAGACGCACACACACACACACACACGCGCAGGCACAGGGAACGCCGGGAGCAGTGAGGAAATAGAAACGTTATCCGCCTCCCAAAAGATGAGATTATACAGGAGAACACAGTGGTGGTCTGAATCAGAGCGTGGTGCCTGAACAGCAGAGGTTAAAGGGCAGAATGTTGTGAGCTCATCAAAAAGTTGTTTTGCTTCGATCACACAAGTGCAAGTGTAACAAAGACTTAGAATTACACACAATAGTCTTTTGTTTGACTGATGTTTGATTCTTTGTTGTATAAATTTAAAGGTTCTTATGAAATCCATTGACGCACCTGCATTGGGATAAAACACTTCCTTCTCCTTCTCCTTTTCCTTAACTTTTGAAACTGGACAAAAGAAAGAAAAAGAAAGAAAGAAAGCTGTTGCTGCTTTGGTGGATTCAAATGTTCAAATCCTGCGTCAGGAAAGAGGAAAACTACAGCACCCAGAACATGGAGTGTTAGTGAATCACTAACACAAAGCAAACAACTACACATGCTTCAAATGTACACAGCACCACTTTTAGCCACATTTACTGTCACTCTCCTCAGTGAGTTTCATTCTGTGCATTCGCTCATGGTCAGAATGTCCAGTGTTTGATCTGCTCAGCTCTCTGTGCAGTCTGCTTCAGAGGCAGCAGAACTTTCAAGAGTCTGTGCAGGTGTCACTGATTACTGATGAAGCTCAGCTGGTGTGTTCCTCTCCCTTTCCCTCACAGAGGAGGCAGAGCAGGAGGTTTGTAATAATTATCCATCAGTTACCCATAACAACAAACGCTCACATACAAGCGGTAGTATCTTACGCTGACTGAAAGGGGAGATGAGCCAACGTTGTCTCCTCTGTCACAAGCCTGCAGAGGAAATGAATGGGAACTGCTCTTTAAAGTCACTTAAGTCGCTTCTGGTGTGAGTCCACCCACAAACACATTTCAAACACAGCAAACTCAATAGCTGTTTCCAGAAACATACACTACTCACAAAAAGTTAGGGATATTTGACTTTCAGGTGAAATTTATGGAAAATGCAACAAGTTCATGTTCTGGTGATATCATATCATGAAAGTAACACCTTTAAGTAGAAGGATGCACTGGTGATTTACTCATTTCAATAAGGTAACAACAATGGTAGTGACATCACAACGCAAAATTTACATGTTTCAATATCTGGTCATGTGCCCTTGAGCATCAATTACAACTTGACAACGACGTCTCATGCTGTTCAATAGGCAACTTATTCTCTGCTGACGGTTTTTAATGGGATTCAGGTCTGGAGAAAGTGCAGGCCATTCCATTTGAGGCACACCAGTCTCCAACAGCCGTTCCCAGATGATGCGACCTCAATGAGCAGGAGCATTGTCGTCCATGAAGATGAAGTTAGGCCTGTGTTGTTCATGTAGGGGCACAATCACTGGATTAATTATGTTATTCAGGTAGTATGGGCTTGTCACAAAGTGTAGGGCAGTTCTGTACAAACTGGACCCCCTTGCCCACACTTCAACATCATTTTTGGCCATCATTTCTGCTCAGCGTGACTCAACTTTATCAGAGAACAGCACTGAGGCCCACTGGTCCCTCGTCCAGTGTAAATGCTCCCTGGCCAAAGCAAGACAATGATGCTGTGCTGTGGTGTGGTCAGGTACCCGTGCAGGTCGTCTAGCACACAGACCACACTGATGTAAACGGTTTCGAATGGTCTGACGTGACACTTGGGTGCCTCTCACCTCTCTTAAACGTGCTGGAGTTGAGTGGAATTCATCATCCGGTTTCTCAGGGCAGTTTTCACAATGTAGCGGTCATCAGCACAAGATGTGGCCAAAAAACGTCCACTTCTACGCCTTTCTGTGGCTCTTCCAGTCTCTCGATATCTCTGTTGAGACTGCTGATGACACTCTGTGACACTCCAAATCAGTGGCACTTCTGCATTGCAATGGCCAGGACTGCTGACCCATTGTTAGGTGTCGTCTTGGTCCTATGATGTCAAAATGTGAACGACATGATGAGGACGACTGTTTAAACACCAACTCTAATTGAACCAGGACATTTATTGGTCAATTCAAGGATCACACACCTGCTGTGATTTTTGTTGTTAAGCTTCTTGTTAGAGAACAACAACAGCAAAATTACTGAAACTTTTTAACAGTTGGATATGTGCATTCAAAAGCTTAGAGAAGGTCACATTAAGTTGACCTGTAGAGGTTTGAATGCATTTTAGGCTCGTCGTGAAATTTAACCCAAAAGGTGAATATCCCTAACTTTTTGTGAGTAGTGTATGTACCTTGCCTTGCTTCCAAAGCCAGTTCTTCCAAAGCCAGTTCCTCCAAAGCCAGTTCTTTCAAAGCCAGTTCTTCCAAAGCCAGTTCCTCCAAAGCCAGTTCCTCCAAAGCCAGCTCCACCAAAGCCAGTTCTTCCAAACAAATTTGTCTAAAATCAGTTCCTCCAAAGCCATCTCATTCCAATCCAAGGAAAGTGGCTTTTAACAGCTCAAACCAACAACCAATGGAACAGGCTTCAGAAGAACAAGACACAGCTGCTTCCAGTGTTCATACTTAAGCACCTGAACACACATGAGGGAGGGGCAAGTGTTCTGAGGAAGACTTAGACACATTTTAATTAAGTTTATTTTGTTAGTTTTATGAAAACAATATTTGCCCATTTGCATGTTGGGTTCTTTTGAAAAGTTATTTATGTTTTCTTCTAAAATGATCATGGTGCATTGTGGGTAAATTCTCCAGAGGAAAGTTCAGAGAGAAAATTATCAGCTTCAGGTGAAGATAAAATGGTTTCCACATATGCAAACACAAAAGGGATCTGTCCTCATAAGCGGCTCGTTCAGACACTCTATCTGCAATAGTGTAGAAGTACTACAGACCACCATCAAGACTGCTTTTTAAGGGCTTTGTCTTGTCTTCAACTCGCTGTTGTTTTGTTATCAAGGACGCTAAGTCTCAAGGGTGCTTTTAATTTTAAATTTTAATTTAATTGCGCTTGGACACAGCCTTGTCTTGGTTCCGAGGGCGCTTGGGCTCGGTCTTGTCAAAGTCTCAAGGGCACTTGACTTGGTCTTGTCTTTGTCTTGAGAATGCTCGGACTTTGTCTTGTCTTGCTTTGGTCTCGGTCTTGTCTTGGTCTTGAGGACTCTTGGATTCGGTCTTGTCTGAGTCCAGAGAATGCTTGGCCACAGCCTTGTCTTGGTCTGAAGGTAGCCAGGACTCGGTCTTGTCATGGTCTTAAGGGAGCTAGGACTTGGTCTCGAAGGCACTTGGATTTGTCTGTGTCTTCAGAGGTGTAGACTCATTTTTGGCCAAACCTTTGAAATTCTTGGTCTTGTCTCTGTCTCGACCGTTATAGTCTTGGTGGTCTTGGTCCGGTCTTGGTTTGTCTTGGTGTCAGGATGCTGTGGTCTCTGGTTTGTGGTTTTAGTCAACTTAAGGCCCGGGTGCCAAAGCGACCCACCACAAACATGATTCTGCCCCCACTTCACTTTTCAAAGATTACAAAAACCTATTTTCTCTTGTTTGTAGATCTAATTCTGGGTTATTACTCAAGACATTTTGGTCAACTTACATCTCTTATTGTGTCAATAAGTGTCTGAAAAGAGACTTGCCAATAAATGTAGTGTGTATTTTTCTTGTTTTAATTCCAGTGAGAAAATGTTGTATTTTTGCCAAACAATCCATTTTGCTCTTGTTCTGTTGGCAAATTTTGTTTGAAGACAAAATAAATGTGACTAATTTTAAGCATTTATTCAATTTAAAATGATCACATTTCACAGTGCATATTTCAGCCCTGATTTGATTCTACTTTAGACCTTGTTTAGTCCTTGTTTAGATTTGGTTTAATGCTGAGATTCTCCCAGTTCAGATTTGGACATTTTGTAGAGCAATACAATAGAGGGCAGCATTGGATATTTCCTCTATAGAAATAAATCTAGTCCTGTGAATATTTGCTACAACCGCAAAAACGGCTACACGTTGAGCAACAATTACCCAGAAGTCATGGTTCTCTGTAAAAACTGGTCTTCTGGAAAAGTCTTGGTCTTGGTCTCAGGACTCTGTGGTCTGTGAAAGGTCTTGATCTCGATGAGTGTGGTCTTGACTCCAAACTGCCGAACGTCATCACAATCCCAACCCAAACCTCACACTCCTGGCTTCTCAGTTTGAATCTTTTTACCGATGCACATTTGATTTCAAAAGCTATTTTCGCGATGCCCTTTGCAGAGAGAAGTGGCCTTCCAGCTGCGTCGAGTTCTGCTTTCAAACGAAAAGTACATTTTCAAATCAGAACTGACACTACAAGCAGCTCAAGCACCTGAACTCACACTATTGTTTGCATTTCTTAACTTTACAAAATGAATAAAACGACCCCTAATAAACCCTACTTAGAGGTGTTTTAGTGCTTTCTATGAAACCCGAGAGTGGCTGGTGAATAGCGGTGAGTGGCAGATGCAGGGGAGTTCACCGCTGGGCCACCGACGCTGTGATTGGACGCTGGCTTGTGCTTACATAAGAAATACACAACAATGAAAGTCTGACAGGAGTTAGGAGGAGGTGAGCACATTTAGAGTGAGACAAGTGTCAAGGTTTAGAAGTCGACGCTGTACTGAACAAACTTTCACTGCTTTTGTTCAACTTATCTTTTGCAAGGTTCTTGTTCCATTCAAAATGATATGTATGTAGGTGGTAAAGTGGAATGTGTACAATGAAACTGAAATTTGAAATAAACTGTAAAACGAAACAAAAAGACCAGCAACGCCACCCCAAGAATTTCACCTGGAGAGTAGAATTACAAGGCACTGTAGTTAAGTAGGTGAGACACTTTTAAGGTTCTATTAATTGTGTAAGAGACACTACGGGTGCTGTATGACTCCGACCCGCTGCAGGGTGTCCACAGAATGGACTTAACCAGATGTCTTTAATAATGGAGATTTATTGAACTTATTAATGGTTGTTTGCAGATTATCATGTGTGGTTCTACAAGAAAAAACAGAAAGCAAAATGTATATAAATAAACATGCAGTCAAATAATAACATATGTATAAATAATACAATAAACTGCTATTCACTACTTAAACAAACTGTACAAATACAAAAACACAGCAAACTGAATAAAATGACATTTCCATCTGCCACCAATGCAATCTATTATGGCTCTGCAGCTGACTGCGCTGGCCCTTTAAGGGAGCCTGATGACGCTGCCTTCTACACTAAACTATACCAATGTAGCGCCATTATTACCGCGTGCATTATAGGTAAAATGAACAGCGAGAGGTAATCACACTGCGATAAACTTTGTTTACAGTTTGTGCCAAAGTTTACAGTGCGCCATCGAGGACAAGCTCACAAGGCACGCATGCACTAGTCATCCACTTAATGCTATAGCACAGTAATAATGCACAAAACAAACTTGTCAGACATCATGAATTATTACTTGCGTTAAATATCACGCACACAAACCAAAACCAACCAAAATAATAGGGCTTTTCCATTAGTACCTGCTTGGCCCTACTCTACTCTACTCGGCGCGACTTAGCCCTGGTGCGGAGCTTTTCCATTTGGGCTGATCGCGCCGACCAGGTACTTTTTTAGTACCTGCTTTACCCCAGGGCCAAGTCGAGCCGAGCAGATACTAAACCTGACGTCAGACGCACGTCGCCTGTTGCGTCACACAAGTGCCGCTGATTTGTTGTTGTTACTGTTGTACGCTAACGTTGGTCGCCGCTAAGCTAGCTGCGATAGCACCGTAATGCTTCTACATTTCGTACTCTCTGTAGCAAAAAACAGCTCAGTGACATAAAAAAACGAGTCCCTTGTCCCTATCCGCTAAATACATAAGACAGTAGTTCGATGAGTATGTGCGTAGACCATACGGGCTTGTACGTAGGCACATGCAGGTTACCTGTGCTGCTGCGGGTCCTGCTTCTCACAGTAAACACTGATGGACATCCGATGCACACGTTTTAGAAGCAAGAGATTATAATGCAGCTTCGTCAGGACAGAGAGACGGAGGAGGAAGATGGGACAGCAGACTTTGTGATTGTACATCGGGACCAGAGCAGGACTTTAGACAGACGTGTGAAGGACGTGAAGAAGAGGTGAGTCCGTGAACGTGTTGACATGAAAAGCTTCACTCTACTGGCCAATGCGGCGGTGGATATTTGTTTTATATTACGCGTATGAAACGCTGGAGAACGAACGGTCTGATTATCTTTAATTAAAGCCGATGTGCATTGAAACGCTCCGTTGTTTTCTATGAGCTTGCATCATGTCCCCATTTGGGGAGTGACAGTGTTGGCAATTGTACCGCCCAGCTTCACAACAGCCCCACTCGGCCTCTCTTGTAATGGAAATGCTCTCCCTCTGAGCGGGGCTAAGCCGGGTAGAGGCGCGTAGAGTCGAGTCGAACAGAGTAGGGCCAAGCAGGTACTAATGGAAAAGCCCTATAAGTGTCCAGAACAGGCTTTAACTAACTTTGCTACAACTCACCACGACCTCTCTGCTCGGAGTCCATCTTCTCTCTGCACCTCGTAACCTGTCCACAGCGTTCTGATTGGCTACTAAAAGAAAGGGTCAGTCTCTAGGCAGAAGAGGCAGAGGGTGATACAGGGCCTTTTCTGCAAATTGCATTTTTTAATCTTCATTTACATTTAGTTGATTTTCTGTCACACACATAGATATACAGGTACAAGGAAATGTCTAAACTGTACAACAAGCATGTGTTCACGCTTTTTTACGCCAATATGTTACGAAAAGCCAAAACGTAAAACAATCAAAACTTTTGGTTGAAGCCACACCTCACTCATTTTTTCCCTTTTTATTGGTGATGCGTTGCACCTATCGCCCTGACGCCGCCCCTGGGCTTGGGATAGGTTAAGATTTACTCATTAACCTAAAGAAAATGTCGCCTCGTGGTTTCAACGTGGCTTTGTCGTATAAAAGGCGTGAAAAAGTGATTATCGTACGTTTTTGACCTTTCGTTGTATACTTACTTTTTTTTTCAATTGGTTTAACATGAGGTTTTGGCTAACAATATTTTATACGTTGAAAGTTCACATACAGTAGTTCATAATGTCTAGTTTATTCCAGCTGAAACAAGTCGCACAGGTGCCATTGATGCAGAGCAGTTGAAAGCAAACAGCGAGGCAAAGCGAGGTTGGTTAAACGGCAGCTGTACCCCACATGACTACCTAAAATCATGAACCTGTACTACACTTCTGACATATGATGAATAAACTTGAATGGCTGGTGCTACGAAATGTACCGTTGGCAGATGAGGAGACACTTGCCAATCACAACACTTGACTGGTACAACAATGTGCTATTCATATTTGGGGGTTTGGCCTGCTGAAGGGGAGAGTCATGTTTTTCTATGCCTTGAACGTTTTTACCATGTTTAAGATGTTTTCTGGCCAATTAAGTGTATTTTTAGCACAACTAATTCAAGTCAAGTCACAACCATGTTTAAATGGAGGTTACAGATGTGGTGTTATGTCAGAGAGGTAAACCGAAAGTCAAAGAAGATGCTAAAACACCAGCGCTAGCATCACATTAGCAATTAGCTCGCAGCATTGTTACATGTTATACAGTCAGACCAAAAGTTTGGACACACTTTCTCATTCAAAGAGTCTTCTTATTTCATGACCATGAACATGTAGATTCACACTGAAGTCATCCAAACTAATGACCAGAAGGAGAGTGATGAGCTGGCCTCCACAGTCACCAGACCTGAACCCAATCCAGATGGTTTGGGTGAGCTGACCGCAGTGTGAAAGCAAAAGAATTTCCAGAGAGCTAAGCATCTCTGGGAACTCTTTCAAGACTGTTGGAAGACATTTCAGGTGACGACCTCCTGAAGCTCATCAAGAGAATGTCAAGAGTGTGAAAGCAGGAATCAAAGCAAAAGAACCTAGAATATGACATATTTTCACTTGTTTCACACTTTTTGGCTGTACTATACTTCCACATGTTTCATTCATAGTTTGTTGTGTGCTTTTATAGCGGGTGTCCTCCCATAATGCTTAGTTGGCATGATTCAATAAAATGACAAAAACAAAGATTTGAATCTAAAGAAAATGGCTTCAACCAAAACACCTGTCTTGTCAAATAGAGACATTGTATAATAGACACATAAATAAGTTGTTAAGTTGTAAGACCAGGCGCGCACCTGCATGTTCCTCCCCTCATTATGGTGCGTGTTGGCGGTGCTAGGATCCTGATGTGTCTGGTAAAGACTGTCTTGGACTGGACTAACCAGGAGCTCTGGAAATGGCTCACAGTGAGGTTAAAAAAGAGTAGAGAGAATAATGAAAGACTCGAGTCACCCAGTTTACTCTCTGTTTAAACATTAGCACTGCAACTACAGCCTGAGACAAAACCGGGCTGACAGTATTAGGACTAATACAACACGTTTTTGTAAAAGTTTTGTTCCAGCGACTGTGGCTCAAACACATGACCAGGCCAACCTGTATTTGATATCTAATATTTATAATCTATTTCAGTGCTTCCCAACCTTTTTGAGCCAAGGCACATTTTTTGGGTGAAATTTTTCCACTGCATATAATGCCAAATCAAGCTCCTTTGGAAAACAACATTGTTTAGTTTTGTAAATACTTTTCATTACACTTTAAGAGAAACTATGTCACTTTTCTGGTGGAGAACCTACCTATGCTTTTTTATGCTTGCATTGTTTCTCCAAACTTCCTAAGCATGTGACTCAACAAAACTAAGTAGTAAATGTCAGATCTATGGAGAGGCAACCTTGCTCACAATCAGATTGCATTTTTCCAGGCTATTTTGAATCTTGAATCTAAAAAGCCGTGATGCAGGGTAGGTTTGCTGTAGTCTGGGGTCTACCGGCATAAGTGTTTTTTCCTCCAGAAAAGTCGTTCCCAAGCTCTTCAGTGCCATGGCTCTGCTATTGGTGCGAATATTGCACATGCCCCCATAATATTTCACACTCAATTCAAAATAATGTAGAATGTTTTTCCTCTCAGATTAAAATATAGAAAGAACAAAAATATCAAGTCTGTGAACTTAGTATGGATTTAAAGTAATAAACCAATCAAATAAAAAATGTAAAGTTGATTTTCTTTCATGCTTGTCATATGGACATCTTCTGAACCTCCTCACTTTGAAAACCTCGGCTCTCGAAAGTGCTGACAATGGCACTGACCTCTTTATCATTCTGCTGCCTTGTCGTTCTCCTCATGGACCTAGATGAAGTGTGTTTGAAACTGGAGAATTAGTGAGTTTATGGACTTAGAATGGAAAGCCGGATTGGCAAAATCAAGAACAAGATCAAAGGCAAAAGAAATGCATCTCTCAGACAGAACTGTACGTGACGGGTTTGTGGCTGTTAGTAACGAATTAAAACAACACAAAACTAGGAAATGTGTGTTGACAGTGGGATTTGAACCAAACCTTTTGAGAGACAAGTACTGCTGAACTACCGCCGCGGTAGCTTAGCTTGTTTGTGTCTTTTTGAACACTCCTCTGTCCCACCGTTTGGACAGAATATTTATCTCATTAGATTGCTTTGCTCTGCTCTAACATTTGCCTTGCCATTTGAATTGAGCAGTCTGGAAAATGAATGTTATGACTGTGGGCTGATTTGTAGTACAGAAGTAAAGATGACGAATGGAAAGGATTAAATCAAGCAGCTCTCGGGACGGCAACTGTAAAAAAAAAAAAATGTTTGGGATTTAAAGCCGGCCTCTAAATTATTCCAACAACTCCGCTGGGGAAGACAGACTGCACGGTTTGGAGAGTTTGCTGAGCGCAGACACAAAAGCGGTGCAGTGTGTGAGTGGAATCGAGTCTCGATGGAGAGCGGTGCGAGTGCTGAAGTAGTGTGGGACAGAGGGACCACACTCCAGACTTTAGATGAGACCCCTCATGTGACTTACCTCCATCCAGAGGCTCCAAGGCCCAGATGTTTATTCGTATACCACGATGTGGGGCCTATGCACTTAAAACATTATTTGTGACAATAATGTTGAAGAAAACAAAGATGTTTGTAGTTGCCCTGTGTTAACAAACCATGTATCATACCTTCATTTAACAATCACAGGACGAACAGAAGTGAGCAGGTTGTTATGGTAATGAGTTTATACTGATACTAAACGGGCCTATTTCATTTTAAACATTACCCTAACCCTTTTCCAAAAAGTACCTGTTCTTCTAAACTTAATCATTTTATTTATTTAAATGTTATCTTATGTTGTTGTTTTTTTTACATGTCAGTTCATCACTTTCATGTCCTGTGGAAGTTATTGGTTGTCATAGAAACTGATATTTGATCCAACAAAAGGAAAAACGTCTTGTCTGGCTGCATTTACGAGCGTCATTGCTTTACTTTTCCTGATGGAGGCCTGCAGCCTGACTCATCCATTCATTTTATTTTCTACCGTTTGTCTAGGAGTTGAACCCACATCTCCTTATTGGGAAGCCAGAGCTTGAACTACTCTGCACACTTGTGGAATAATAACACTGGCCGACTACTATGCATCTACACCAGGCATGTCCACAGTGCAGCCCAGGGGCCACATGTGGTCGTCACACCAGTTGTTATTAGTTCTAAGACTCCTGAAGAATGGACCCAAACAGCCAACATGGAGTGTTAAATATGTGTCTAAAGCTATACTTATGTAGCCAGGCTAACGCCACCTAGTACCTCCGCTCCATTTCATTTCACTCCAGCAACAACAGAGTGAAATGAAACCGGCTGATAGGCCATATGTAGGCCTATTTATCCATGCCCTCTGTGTCCCTAAATGCATCTGCGTCTTGCCTCATGTAGCCATGCAGCCCAAGTCATGTGATCGTGTTCCACCAATGACAGCGTGCAGACTGTCTTTTCAACCTGTGTCAGCAGTTCTGAGGCAGCAGTGAAAAGGTTTGTGCAAACAACTGCATATATCGTGTATATGCAATATTCGCTCTTTTATCGAATAGGAGTCTTCTAGTGATGGGCAAATGGCGCTTCATTGTATACTCGAACCATTTGCCAGGTGTACCGAAACATGAGCCGGAGCTTCGCAGAAGTGGTTCGTTAGCTCTTCTGCGCCATCTTGTGGTCAAATACATGTATGTAAAATGAAACCGTGTCATGAACAAATAAACGCTGATATTATTGAAAATTAACCAACATACTGTATTTAGTAGCTTAACTGTATAATGTTTGCATTTCATCTGTTTATTTTTCATTTCTAAAATAACATCCAAATCCAGACACAAATGTACAAAAAATTTCATCTTGCGCTGGGCTTGAACTCTCAACCTGCCGCACTCCAAGCGCCGCTCAGCGCGTTGAGCTATAGTGACGCTCGCGTAAGTTCTACCCAAAATCTATTCATCCTTACATACACACCAGAAGTTTTTTTTTAATTGATAAACGGGGTCTAAGCTTATTTTTTCATTGAGAGTCTTTAATATTTGTTAAAACCAGGTCCAACATAACCAGCCAGGTCTATAAATGTCCCAGATCCAGGCTCTGCTGTGGATCACGAGGCGATCCTTTTGCTTCAACACAGCTCGGCCCAAATGAACCACTTTCCGAACCACTTCAGCCAAACGGCGCTTCATTACGCGCTGATGACGTCACTCCTGAAAACAACACAAGCTCCGGTACGCGCTTCACTCCTCCACCAGGAAAAGCTCGAAGCGTGTACTGAAGCGTCGTTCATTTCGCCCATCACAAGAGTCTTCTATAAGTTAAGTGTAGACCATTCTTAACCCTTTAGAGCTTACCTCTGGTCCGCGGGGAATCTTTTTCCCTCATCGTATATGTTTAAATGGTGAATGTTGAATCAATCTAATTTGATGCTAACATGCTAAGCTAAGTAGCACTAGTGTTAGCATTTAGCATGTCAGGTAGTTTTTCACCTTTTCTACAGTTTAGTTAGTGACTTCAGCAAATGTCTGGCACTTTATTTATCCAGTCCACATATTGTTTATGCTTATGTTGGAGGATTATTGACAATGTTATTCTGTGACTATTCTCAATGTGAACACCTGAAGGCTCACCTGTGCAGCTAGGCTACAGCACATAGCCACAGCACTATGGCACTTTGTTTATGCCACTGGGAGTCAGTATTTGCTCATAAAGCTATTCATTTATGAAGTGTATTTGAACAAATGACTATTATTTGAAGTATTTTTCATGCATTCGGTGGAATAATGAAACAATGAGGCAAGGAAAGGCAAGTTTAT
Organism: Mugilogobius chulae; assembly: GCA_038363315.1. Classification (NCBI taxonomy): domain Eukaryota; kingdom Metazoa; phylum Chordata; class Actinopteri; order Gobiiformes; family Gobiidae; genus Mugilogobius; species Mugilogobius chulae. Next base: position 4,192,055 of record CM076412.1, on the reverse strand, counting down.
TTCCATAGCACAACTCACACATGAAGCAATTTAAAAAAGAAGGACATGGATACATGAAAAGAACAACATTATTCAAAATATAGAGAATCATCACAATCATTCAGGAAGACTCTTCAGATATTCTGCATTAAACTGTTAAGTCCTGACTCTGAGGCCGGTCTACGTTTAGTCTGACTCTGAGGCCGTCCGTGTTTAGTCCTGACTCTGAGGCCGGTCTGTGTTTAGTCCTGACTCTGAGGCCGGTCTACGTTTAGTCCTGACTCTGAGGCCGGTCTGTGTTTAGTCCTGACTCTGAGGCCGGTCCACGTTTAGTCCTGACTCTGAGGCCGGTCTACGTTTAGTCCTGACTCTGAGGCCGGTCCACGTTTAGTCCTGACTCTGAGGCCGGTCCACGTTTAGTCCTGACTCTGAGGCCCGTCCACGTTTAGTCCTGACTCTGAGGCCCGTCCACGTTTAGTCCTGACTCTGAGGCCCGTCCACGTTTAGTCCTGACTCTGAGGCCGGTCTACGTTTAGTCCTGACTCTGAGGCCGGTCCACGTTTAGTCCTGACTCTGAGGGCCGTCCACGTTTAGTCCTGACTCCGGTCCATGTTTAATCCTGACTCTACTCTTGTTTTGTTTGTGTCTGTGACTTGAAGGTGGTGGAAACAACAAACTACTTCAGCTTTGCTTTTAGTTCACTTTTTTTTGCAGCTGAAGCTAAAGTCTTTCAGAGCAACAAATAAAGTTTTCATCAGTGTAAATGCGGCGACTTGTCAGGATCAAGTCTGTGTTTGGTGAACATTATTTTCTGTTTCTATCTGATCTTTTCCGTCTGGTTTTGGCCCGAGCCTGTGTATTCTCTTGTCCAATCATCAAGCTTAAAGGGGGGTTTTATACAGGCCAAGTGAAGCTTTGATGCTGAGCTGAGACCTGAACTCCAGCCTTGTTTCATCATCGTCCTACGAGTCTGGTAGGAGCCTGACACAGCCTGTTCTCCACACTCACACCACACACACACTCAATCAAACCAATGGACAATATTCTGTGAAGTAAAGCAGAATGTATGGAAACATCGCGTGCTTTTTTTCTTTTGTTTACTTTATGGCATCCTAACTGCCAACTCAAAGCAAACTTAAAGTGCACTTTTAATGTCATCACACCCATTCAGTCCTGCAGATTGTAAATATTTGGGATTATTGCTAGATTGTTCATTTCACTGTATGTAAACATTTTTGTTGACTGTTAATCTTCATTCTTTGACATTTTTGTTCTGTTCTGTATAGCTCCATGTATATAAATCTGGCTGCACACTAGAGGATTTTTAGGTGTATATAAAAAAAAAACAGGGCACAGAGATGAGGACATTTACAGGGATTATTTGTCTCACGTTGAAACAAACAGTGTTGGCCATGTTCTATAGTTTAGTAAAGGTGCTTCTCACATCTTTTAAGGAGCAGGTGTGTTGGAGATGACACAGTGTGTCACCCTTCACTTTGACTACGAGCACAAAGCGTTCCATCTATTTACAGACGATGAGGCGATGGTTCTTTATTTGACGTTTGAAGCGTCGCCGTCACAAGGCAGATGCACCAGATGCTTCTGTTGTAAAGGTCCTGCACAGGTGCAGCAGGTGAACCTCACCATGATGCTCCTGATAATTAGTCTAAACAGAGTCACAGTGAAACCACAACACATCTGTTACTCTGGCCACGCCTCCTGAACTCGTAGAGGGAAACGTCAGCCCAGAACTCCTGCAGTGTGCAGAAGGCTTAAATCTACACAACACATGTTGGATCTCTGTATGTTTGTTCACAATAGTTCCCAGCTCCTCACAAAGCTTCGACTCTAGGACCCTCTCTGACCTCCTAGCGGCTCTAAGATCAGTACAAAAACGCTACAAGCCAAATAAGTTTGTTTCAGTGTAAATGTCAGATTATATGCAGATGATTTTACACATGCCAAAAGTTCTTAAATCTCTCACATTTTGAATATAGCCCTGACTCATGTTCAAATCAGGAACAACAGCTCCTGTGTCCTGCCGCTTAAAGGAATCTATATGAACCAAACAAATGAACAGCAGAATTCAAATTTTTGACACAAACAACTGACAAACACAATACATTTTTATGTACAAATCATGTAAGGCTTTTATGACTCTGCACGCCGCCAAGGGCCTGGGCCTCCGAGCTGGAGCTCAGGGTCTGGAGGAGACTGTGGGAGGGCATCAGGGTCTAAAGAGACTGTGGGAGGGCATCAGGGTCTGGAGGAGACTGTGGGAGGGCATCAGGGCCTGGAGGAGACTGTGGAGGGCATCAGGGGTCTAAGAGACTGTGGGAGGGCATCAGGGTCTGGAGGAGACTGTGGGAGGGCATCAGGCCTGGAGGAGACTGTGGGAGGGCATCAGGGTCTAAAAGAGACTGTGGGAGGGCATCAGGGTCTGGGAGACTGGGAGGGCATAGGTCTGGAGGCTGTGGGAGGGCATCAGGGGACTGTGGAGGGCATAGGGTGGAGGAGACTGGGGAGGGCATCAGGGTCTGGGGGATGGGGAGGGCTCAGGTGGGGGTGGGGAGGGCATCAGGGTCTAAAGAGACTGTGGGAGGGCATCAGGGTCTGGAGGAGACTGTGGGAGGGCATCAGGGCTGGAGGAGACTGTGGGAGGGCATCAGGGTCTAAAAGAGACTGTGGGAGGGCATCAGGGTCTGGAGGAGACTGTGGGAGGGCATCAGGGTCTGGAGGGAGACTGTGGGAGGGCATAGGGTCTGGGGGAGACTGGTGGGAGGGCATCAGGGCTGGAGGGAGACTGGTGGGAGGGCATCAGGGTCTGGAGGAGACTGTGGGAGGGCATCAGGGCCTGGAGGAGACTGGTGGGGAGGGGACATCAGGGTCTGGAGGAGACTGTGGGAGGGCATCAGGGTCTAAAGAGACTTGGGAGGGCATCAGGGAGGGGGGGGGGGGGGGGGGGGGGGGGAAAGAGCTGTGGGAGGGCATCAGGGTCTGGAGGAGACTGGTGGGAGGGGCATCAGGGTCTGGAGGAGACTGTGGGAGGGCAAATCAGGGTCTGGAAGAGACTGTGGGAGGGCATCAGGGTCTAAAAGAGACTGTGGGAGGGCCAGGGCATCCAGAGAGCTCTGGGGGGATCAGGGCCTACACAAGAGACTGGTGGGAGGGCATCAGGGCCTTCAGGAGCAGACTGGTGGGAGGGCATCAGGGTCGCGAGGAGACTGTGGGAGGGCATCAGGGCCTGGAGGAGACTGTGGGAGGGCTCAGGGTCGGAGCAGACTGTGGGAGGGCATCAGGGCCTGGGAGGCGGTCTGGGCGAGGAGACCGTGGGAGGGCATCAGGGCCTGGAGGAGACCGTGGGAGGGCATCAGGGCCTGGAGGAGACTGTGGGAGAGGGCATCAGGGCACTGAGGAGACTGTGGGAGGGCATCAGGGCCTTGGGAGCCGGAGGACTGTGGAGGGCATCAGGCCTGGAGGAGACCGTGGGAGGGCATCAGGGCACTCTCTTCTTCTTGTATTCCTGTGTTTGCTGTTGGACTTGTTATCGGTGTACCTGCTCAGGGACAACAGATGGAAACTACACTGTAACTACAGATGTTCATTGATATGCAGCTTTCAGTTCCAATACCAGTGTAGATCATTTGGCTAACGAGACATTCATCACTACCTTTTTTTCCTTTTTTGAAACTGTGAAATTATTTTTTTAAAAAAAGGTCTGATAGTGTTGCATCTGTCTGTGTACAATACCAAAGGGTAGTGTATTTTAAATCAGTCAAACTGCTATAAAACTTAGGACATTTATAACATCAAAATAAAGTTATTTTAATAAAAAAGATTGAGTGATGGCAGGTGAGGTGGTGCCGGCAGCAGAGCAGGCTGTCATGTAGAGGAAACACTTTTGTCTTCTCAGAATTGAAATATTGTATTTTGTATTTCAACAAACTGTTTCTCATCACTTCTTTTTTGTGACTAGAATTTTATTTTAAATGTGATTATAACAAAACTTGTGGCGCACTGACTTGGGTTTTGACGTGGACATGTCTCTCTTTAACTGAGTCTTGTCTTGGACTTGTCTCTCTTTGACTTGGGTCTTGACTTGGACTAGTCTCTCTTTGACTCAGACTTGTCTCTCTTTGATTCGGACTTGTCTCTCTTTGACTTGGATCTTGACTTGGACTTGTCTCTCTTTATCTTGGACTTGTCTCTCTTTGACTTGGACTTGTCTCTCTTTGAACTTGGGTCTTGACTTGGACTTGGTCTCTCTTTGTCTTGGACTTGTCTCTCTTTGACTTGGACTTGTCTCTCTTTGACTTGGACTTGTCTCTCTTTGACTTGGGTCTTGACTTGAACTTGTCTCTCTTTGACTTGGACTTGTCTCTCTTTGACTTGGGTCTTGACTTGGACTTGTCTCTCTTTGACGTGGACTTGTCTCTCTTTGACTTGGGTCTTGACTTGGACTTGTCTCTCTTTGACTTGAGTCTTGACTTGGACTTGTCTCTCTTTGACGTGGACTTGTCTCTCTTGACTGAGTCTTGACTTGGACTTGTCTCTCTTTGACTTGGACTGTCTCTCTTTGACGTGGACTTGTCTCTCTTTGCCTTGGACTTGTCTCTCTTTGACGCGGACTTGTCTCTCTTTGCCTTGGACTTGTCTCTCTTTGACTTGGGTCTTGACGTGGACTTGTCTCTCTTTGACTTGGACTTGTCTCTGACTTGGGTCTTGACTTGGACTTGTCTCTCTTTGACTTGGACTTGTCTCTGACTTGGGTCTTGGCGTGGACTTGTCTCTCTTTGACTTGGGTCTTGACTTGGACTTGTCTCTGACTTAGGTCTTGACGTGGACTTGTCTCTCTTTGACGTGGACTTGTCTCTCTTTGACGTGGACTTGTCCCCTCTTTGACTTGTTTCTTGCTCAACAGTGTCTTGTTCCCACCTGTACGTTCTGAATAGTCGAAGTAACAAAGACAGACTCAAACTGCCAACTTGATTTCTCAAGCCTAAAACCTGGCATTTGCTTGAAAAACCACCTCTTTTGTTGTTCTGCGGTGGTTGTAAGCGGAGAACCAGGGGCAGAGTCGACACAAACGCTCACACAATAGACACGAACACAAGAGCGGCGAGGCGTGAGGCTGACGCAAAGCTTTTATTGGAGGAAGAAAGCGTTGACTACAGGCCTTTTCCAAACTCAAAGGCACGATCTGACACAGGCCCAAGCTCCATCGACTTTGGTCCAGACGAGTGAACGAGGCTAAACGTGTGAGGCAACAGTACAATCGTTCAAAACATTAAATAAACATGGGCATCTTCTTTGTACATCAGATCATCACAAATACAACAGAGGTCTTGGCAAACACAGAACAGGAACGGTCCAACTCTGAGCGAAGGAGAGACTTGGGAAACTACGCTGAAGTCACGGCTTAAAGAATTCAAATGTGAAAGCATAGGTAAACCTGAGAAAACAATTTGTAAATATAGAGGAAAAATTGAGAATCATATGTGCTATTTGTACAGCCTAATATTTACTTGTGGACCTCCTGTAAATTGTAATAATTGCGAACGTTGCCTGAGTTTCTAGTTCAGTGTGAATGGTCCATGTCTGTAAAGTTTCCTCATGTAATTCACCAAACTCAGACGTCCTCATGTAGTTCTAACTGTGTATAAATTAATTACTCATAGGCGTTTTCGCACTGTAGTAACTTTTTGTTGTTCCTGTAACCTTTTTAGCCCGTAGCCCTTTTTCTGGCATGTTCCCGCATAAGAAGAACCAGCAACCAGGCCAAACTTAGTTCTTGCTCTGGAACAAGTACTTTTCCCTCAGACCGAGAACCTTTTAGTGACGCAGCGTTATTTGTGATGATGAATGTTGTCACACCAACAACGCCAGGCACGTCGGAAAGTTTTAGTTAAAATAATGATGGTATTAAAGTTTACTGATAGCGGTGAGAGATGGAAAGATGCAGAGCTACAAGCACCGCTAAGTTCGTACGCTAACGAGAGGTCTAGTGAGGCTTTGGGGGAATCAAAAAAACAAAACAAAACTTATGATATTTTACCAAGCTAGCTGATGAGCTAGTGCAAGTTGGCATTTATCACACAGCTAAGCAATGTCGCAAGAAAATAAAAGACTGAAACAGGACTATAAGAAAATCAAGGACCACAGCAGCCGGAGTGGAGCAAACAGACAAAACAGCGAATGCTTTCCGATCCGATCCTCAACTCTATTTTGGCACCGTCCAGTGACAGATGTCATCGAATGTCCCTGGATCCTTTTGAGCAGTGAGAATGCAGCAGGTACTTGTTCCTAGGGTATTTGGCCCCATGAAAGAAGGGCTGTAGAAGTGTTCCTGATGCCTGCTTCTTGTCACTTTCATGTGTGAAAAATACTGACTTTATACCCTCAGATTTGGACAAAATTATTGCTAATCCCCATGGATGATTCTCCAATGAAATCATTGATTTTCTGTAATTAAAAAGCTAAAATTTTTAAAAACTACAGTAAAATCCGGGACCTAGAAGTACAACCACGTTGTCGGGGTAATGGAAGGTCTAGAACAGTAATTCTCAAAGTGGGATATGGGGCTTGAAGCTGCATGTTTGGGGGAAAGTTTAGCCAGAACGCTGGCAAAGTTTGGATGGAGAGACTTTATCACTGTAAATGAATAAATATTTAGAGACTACAACTGTTTTATGCAAAATCTGATGGTGTGGATGTGATTCTGATAGACGGATGCAACATCGTGTCCACAGCTGCATTTACACTGCAACAGCTCAAATCACAAGAAATGTAAAAAGTCGTGAGTATCCGTAAAAACTCAGACGTCATGGAGTTATTTAAAGTTTACGGACACCCTGAGGTAAACATAATGCCGTGTGATTAGGACATGAATGTATGCTATTTTATGGTAGAGTCCAATTTTTGTAAAAGCAAAAAAATAAAGCCTTTTGCTCTCCCTCCGGACTTAAAACTGCCTCCAATTCTCGAACATGAATGGAACCTAAATGCGCACGCAGAGCTATAATCTTTCTTGTCGTGCATAGCTATAAAAACTATGATCAGCGAAAGACGTAAAGTGAAAGAAATGACTAACCCTTGAGCTGAGAGAGGTAAGGCATGTTCAGCTCCACACGCAGACACGTGAGGCCGGCAGCGCCAATTATTATGTTAACTCGAGCCTACGGGACAAAAATGCTCCCGTTACTAGGCTACAAGTCCACTCTCATGCGTTCGGCAATCATCGAGAACAAGACTAAAGCTGCTTCCCCATTGTTAGCGCGAGAGCTCGGACCTAGCCAGCGCTCCGTCAGTCCATTAGTTTCTGAGAAAGAAGCGAACAAATGGGTTTTCCTGAAGCACTTTCGACATTGAAGAGTCTTTTCTAACGTGAATGTAACTCCAGTGTGTTTCTTGTGTAAAGGGTCAACAGGTTGCGCAACAAGCTGTGACGCCAACAGCCCGAAGCCTAGCAACATGGGACATAATGGACCTAAACGGATCACGGACCAGGCGTTTCTTTCCGTTGCCCAACAACTGGTAATCAGGTAAGGCCATGTGTTTCCAGAAGGAAGTGCAAGCTGTACAATCATTTTGTCAATTGGAGTTGTTACTTTAAGCAAGCTGCGCTACACTTGTGCTATTTTAAGAGCTGACACGAAGCAGAGACATGAGGAACGACGTGATGAGAGCAGAGGAGAGTCACAGAATCCAATAAAAACAGTGTCATTCACAACCTGCTGAAGTCTTTGAAGCGGTGATGAGAAGTGAGAAGGTTTGCTTTACAGCTGCAACAGGATAATTCATTGATCACAACTAAATGGTTATTGAAATAACCAATTTAGTAATTGAATAGTCGTTAACTGTTTTTTATTCTTGTGTTGTCGCAATTTTGAATTACTTTTGTATTATTTCAAACTTGATGTCATGACCAAGGACAGTACTTCAGTTAAATTATTTAACATCATTTAAAATGGATCCAGAAGGAGATATTTGACCCTATTGCATCTATAGGTGTTTTCCCACATGAAAGCACCAAGAACTAGTCCCAACATTCAGCCCCTGTTTAGTCAGAGCGTCTTTATTTTTCCCAACGCAGTTATGCCGCTTCCTGGTTAGCATACCTTTCCCAAATCCCTAAACTTAACCAAATTAACTTAACCTAACCCTAATCCTAACCCTAATCTTAACCAAATCCCTTAAGTAAATATTCCTAAAAATTAGTATTATAGGCTACTAATTACAAATTAAATAAATACATTTTGGGGAGTTAATGCTTTTAAATAATTTTCCTTAAGGATAAAGTAAGTTGATCTAAACGTGAGAACGTATTAAACATGTTTCAAAACAAAGTTAGTGTTGTAAATGTGTTTGTGTCACCAAAAGGTTCTCGGTCTGACTGGAAAGTACCTGCCCCAGAGCAGGAGCTAAAAAAGTCCCAAAAGTGTGGCCTCAGTTCATAGTTCCTGCTCTGTGTGAAGGCTCCCAAAACTGAAAACTGAACTGAAAAAAGTTTCGGGTTCAGTCAAAGTCAGAAGAATACTGTTATAGGCCTGATCAAATGTAAATCAAACAGAAATAACAGTGAATTCATTTTGTGATTTGCTTTGTTAAAACTCTAAATTGAAACCATTAATGCAAACTATTTTAAAATCTTTTCTCAGTCTCGTAGACCCAATCTCGTGAAAATTCTGTCTCGTCCCATCACTAGAAATGTGTGAATAAAGCTCCTGCAGCTGACTTCACGCTATCCCAGCATGCACCGCGTAATAGAGTTTAACAGCGGCGGACAGGGTTATCAAACGTTAATGGAATTATGGATTATTTTTGCTCACTGAAACTTACAAATTATCCAAAACAGAAGGCGGCCATTTCTGAATTTGTGCATCTAAAAGTGAGTAGAGCTTGTTCATTGAGCTACAGATGTATTGATTAGTATTTTAATCTGGTTAATCATTTAACTATCGTCTTAAAACACTGCGATCCCATTTAGCTTCTGTCACTAAAGCTTCATAAGACGGAGCTCACGTTTTCACTTTAGTCCCAGATCAGAATGTTTAAGTGATCAGTCTGAGTAAACGTTTTATTTCCAGGGCTTTAGAGTCAAATAGATTTTACACAAACATCATCAAGGAAACGTTTGAATGACATAGGAAGGTGAAAAGTGAATCAGATGAACAGAATGACTGATTCAGAGACAGCTTTATGCTTCTAAACTCGTGAAAAGTCAAGTCGGGCCACAAAATGACGTATGGATATTTTCTGGCTTCTTCCCATTAGATAAAACGGCAGCGTCACTGTCGTAATGGCGGCCGCAGCGAATTTAGTCACATGGTGCAGGAGCTCTGTTGGTTGTGAAGTGGTTTAACGGAGTAGCCTGATGTGTCAACCTGCTGTTTCACTTGACTCTGTGGAAACCGTCCGAGCTCGTTTCTTCTATGGCAAGCGGGTTCTGTTTCGTTTTCATTTCATTCATTTATTGGTTTTGCTCATCACCATAAACTTGGTATGGAGCACAAAACAAATCAAAATACCTTCACTGACAAAGTTATACTGTATATAGTACATTTTTGTGCATTTCTAGACATATATGACAGTAAGAAATAATTCATTTATAAAGACAAAGGACTCCTTTTAGAAAGGCACCTAATCCACACAACAGTTTGGTCTTTTGTGACTGAAATAACAATATTATTGTATATTTTGGGACATTTCTCTCGTAACAACATTACAGTTATTTGTACAGACAGACATGACTTGATATTTGTCACCAACTCCACCTTCATTGCACAGATGACAGATTCTTAGACATCTCTCAATGCCATTGTACCTGCCAGTGACTTTAGAAATTCTCGTGTTGTTTGTTCTAAAGTTACAGAAAGACTGCCTGTATCCAGCATTTTCACAGAGAAGATACTTCTCAAATTTGTATTCCTGCTTTATTTCTGTATAGGAGTCACACGAAGACATGTCCATGAGCTCACTGTGCCAATGTTGAATATGTTGGTCTTTTAAAATTTGCTCAACAGTCAATTTGAACGAATGAGGGTTGCTAAAGGTTTGAGTAGTCCAAATATATGACAGTCCACAGTCGTCCAGGATGGTCTTTACCTGATGTAGCCATGGGGAGTGGTATTCACCTGGAATATAAAGATAGTGCAGATGGGTGTACATCATTTTAGTAAATTTTACCTCCTTGCTTTGCAAAAGTCTACCCCAATATCCAATCATATGTTTTGTTAACTGTTATTTGAATAGGGAATCAACCTAATTCACCATACACCATATTATTACAGGTGGACATTTTCACTTTAAGAACATATTTCAAAAAACGTAGGTGTAATTTTTCAAGTAGCATTAACCAATCACTGCCGTCTGTCCGTCACCAGCACACCACACATCAGCCAGTCCGGTTTGTACAGCGTAAACATGGACGTGAGTGAAATGAAACCGGCTCATACATCCATACATACATAAAAAAGATGATATTTCAAGCTAGATCTACATACTTAACTTATGCGGTTAAAATTTGGGGAAACACATACAAAACTATAACTAAGCCAATGTTTATATTTAAAAAAAAAGGCTATTAGACTGATTATTATTGTACCGTATTATTCACCAAGTAATCAATTGTTCAATTGTTATCCGACCTAAAGTTGTAAAGTTTTATGATTTTTAGCCTGGCTAAAAAACTGAGGAGATGAAATCAAATAAATTAAAAATGCTTACATTCAAATAACATTTACAGTTTTATCTAAATGATAAAAGCTGGTATTTCATTCAGCTTTAGTGTTTTTTTCGGTTCTCACATTAGCATGAACTATTCTCTTTAACTCTCTAACTAACGATAAAGTCAATCCTCCACAAAACTACTGTACATCATCTAAGTCCATTGTATTTGCATTGAGCCGCGATTTAATGTGTGCAAAAAGTGTCCGAAAGTCATTGGCCACAACATATAGCATTCTTGTTGTTTTGCGCTGGGATTTTGTGCGCGACCTTCGACCCGCTGGTGTAAAAAATGTGCGCGCTGCAGAATCCGGAACGCGAGAATGTCCCGGGGCGGCGGAGTTTGGGTTTGGGTAACCTCGTGTGCTCCGACGCTGCAGGCACACGCGCTGTCCACCCTCCTCACCTCCAAACAGACTGTTACAACACACAGCACACACTTGGATCTGAATGTATATGTTTATTTAGAGAGCGATAGCACAGCAGAGTTACAAAGTCTTTCCCTTCGGCAGAGTTTGACACACAAAAAAACTTTCAATTACTTTATGTTCTGCAAACCAAATTCGGAAAAAGTTAGAGCAGTGGTTAAAGGCACAGTGTGTAATTTTTTTTTTTTTTAGTGAAGAGGGGAAACTTTAGGATGGTTTTATTGAAAGAGAGTCCAGCCTGTCAGGAGCTTTAGTGGCTATCGTCAGACACGCTCACTGAAGGATTTTGGGGTCACCTGTTAATAGTACGGATCGGGCGAGAGTAGAGCTGGGCAATATATCTATATATATTTTAGATAATATCGTGAATGTTATTTGAAGATATACAATAACTTAATATCTAGTATATCGTTCAGTAAAAACATGCTACAAAAGAGTTAATTTACAATCAAATGAAATAAGTGATGCTGTACAGTTGTACATGAAGCAATCCAAAGTGCTTTACAATACAAGAAAATTGGTTTATAATGGGAGATTGCTGCAGTTTTGTGATTAATTTGACAATTATTTCATCTTCAATACATCTTAAATTAGAAAACTAAAGACTGTGTGCCTAAAATTAGTAACATTTTACATGTTTTAAAGGAACCCTATGTAAGATTTTGATGTCAGATTTCATAAACATGACCTATATGTGCCCAAAGGTACAAGGTCAACATGTCCAAATATACTATTATTTTTACTGAAAGTCAATGTAATTCTGAGGTATTCTTAATTAAAAAAGCAATGGACATGATGTCCCTTTGTTGATGTTTACATTTATTATCCAATCAGAAAGCAGAATAAGCCTCACATGACTCTCTCATTTGGGTTGCCAGTTTGGTTTCTTAGAAGCTGAAGTTAATTTTGAATCAGTAATCAGTAGCTTCCTATCTTCAATGTATGAGCCATTTCACAATCTGGCAACCCATGTTCATTTGTGATTGTTATACCTTTCTAAAACCACTAGTTGTGGATATTACATACGGTTCCTTTAAGTAGATTTGGATTGGTTTGAGTCTGATTGCAACAGAACAAGTCTCATTTTACTCAAAGAAAAATTCACACACATTTTAAATTATTCTTTTGTTTTTGAGATGATAACTAAATTTACTTGTACCGTTTTATTTAACACGCTCAAATCACATCAGTCAAAGCAATTTTCAACTGATTAGAATATTTAAGGTTGTCATTTTTTTCCAGTGTAACTCATTTGAACACAGATTTGAACACTTTTTCGTTGAACTGACCGAATATCGTCCAAATATTGTTATTGAGATTCGCCAAAAAATGATCGAGATATTCATTTTTGGCAATATCGCCCAGCCCTAGGCGAGAGCAACCTGTCCTGATACTGTGAACACATGTACAGATTTTAGGCTTTTATAAATGGTCATGTTTTGTATCTTTAAACAGCTGTAGTAAAAAGTCTCCTGTAGCAGTCTAATGATACAACTCAGATCATATTAAATAATCAGAATACAAGGTGACAGACAGAATGAAAGGTAAAGCTAAACTAAATAAGTATTAAATCAACAATAATAAACAATAAAAGTCTCATTTTGTATTTTGCCTTAGGGTTAGGGTTAAAAATCTGAATTGAAACAAATATTTCAAATTATTTCAAAATCTCATCTTGTCTTGTGAAAACTGTGTCTCGTCCCATCCCTATTATCACTTCAGAATTAAAGCTGAAGTACCTCATTTTTGTACTGCAACAGCCAATCAGAGCGCTGCTTTTGGCTACTTACGGTCTAAGAAATAAATTGGTTTGTTTGATTCTGTTGCAGGATAATTTTTAGAGCAAATGACGTCTACTAATTTACGAAAACAAAGTCAGGTACTTCAGCTTTAAACTTCATAATTAAAGGGATTTTGCTCAATTTTTACAATAAAATAACTTAAGTAACTTTTGACCAATGTCCCCCAGCACAGATCTCTTGGCAATGTACCTATTCAGGTGGAAATTAGAGCTCTGTTTGTTCACTAAACTCTACTAAGTTCATCTGTTGTTGTTAGTACACTGACATGCCTCGCTCCTAACAGCTGTACGGTGGCCCTAAAGGGCAAAACTCAAATGCAAGTTAAAAAACATGCACCAAAATTAAGATTTGGTCCAAAGAAGCACAGCACGTTTGGTGTGTTTTTGAATTTGCGTTTGTGTTTTTGAATATTGGTGCTTCTTTTCAAATTTGTGTTTGTGTTTTGTCCTTTAGGGCCACCGTACACATCGTGATGAACAATTCAGAGGATCAGAATGCACTAGGTCAGTGAGCAAAACATGTGACTGAGGAAGTTTAAAATGTATTATTTTGTGTGTGCAATTTTTAAGTGTGCAAAAATTAGGTATAAGACCTTTTAAAATGTTATTGTTTAACAAATGTAACTGAAAATGAGCCGTGAGCCTCACTTCGTGCATTCCGTAAATTATCTTTTATAGTTCGTGTACGTGTGGTGAAAATTTCAGCTTTTAAATCGCTGCGTGTACAAAAAACTTTTCACTTATTTCCGCGTTAGCTTCAAGTTGTTAGCCGCTGTGTTCCATCCATCCACATACAGGCATGTGCGTAAATGTGGATGTCGTGTGTAGCCTGGCGAGAATCTGCGAGGTGTCAGTCGGGGCTAGGATGAGTTTCGGGACATGTGGGACAGGATTCGGGTTTCAGGACACATGCGTGAATTTCGGGACGTCTGGTGGTCACATAAAGCTGGTCAATGTCTGTGATCATGTGACAGGTGAACTGCATCAAATCGAAACAAGCATCTACAAATGTTGTTTTTGGTCATGAATAATTGAAATGTAAGTAATTTTGTGAGCCAATAAATGGTGCCAAAACAAAAAATAATATAGTTGTATTAATTGTTATTATATTTATTTTATATTACATTTTATATAATATAATATAATCTCGAATCAACTTCAGTGTTTTCTCCCCAAAGTTCTTGGCAACAAGACAGTGTAGTCCCTCATTCATCCAGGAGTGATCCATAGTAGAAGTCTTCAAAGTAGTCATCTGGACAGTGTTTCCGAAGATCAAGACGTTTCGACTCTCATCCGAAAGTCATTTTCAATCTGAGTTCATTCAGATTGAAAATGACTTTCGGATGAGAGTCGAAACGTCTTGATCTTCGGAAACACTGTCCAGATGACTACTTTGAAGACTTCTACTATGGATCACTCCTGGATGAATGAGGGACTACACCGTCTAATATAATATAATATTATATATTTATATTTTTTATATTAATTTATTTTTGTCACAAAAATAATGTTTTTAAACGTGCACATGGTCTTAAATTTTGCTATGCAAGGTCTTAAAAAGGTCTTAAAAGAAGGTGTGCAGGAATCCTGAACAAACCAAACCAACAATGCCACGTTGTCGGTGCACACAAGGTGTCCACGTTGTTAGACACTTCCTTTAAAAATGTAAGCAAACAAATCATTTATTTTAAACTTCCCACAACAGTCACATGTTTTGTTCACTTATTAATACATTCTGATCCTCTGAATTGTTCTCCACAATGTGTTTTAAGCCTTTTCCACAGCTGCTGGAGCGAGATGTGTGGCTAACAACAACAGACAAACTTGGCAGAGACAGGACATTGCAGATACATTACCAAGAGATCTGTGTTGATTTGATGTTAGTTAATTGTAAAAAATCCAGTAACTATGTCCAATAATCTATTTACTATAACTAACCCATATCAGCTCATTTTTGGTCTTAGGAATGCTAACAGTCCAGAATGTTCTCTCTGTCTTTGATCACAAAGACATGTCATCATCATGTTCATCTCTATTTTTATAATCAACCAATCACCATCGATAATTATGGAATTACACAATCTGTAGAAAATGACATACTGTGCCTTTAAATACATTTACAAAACATAACATCTTTTTTATTTAAAAGGCATTTTGGTGTAGTTCAGGGCAAACCCAACATTACTGGCTCGCTCTGGACAAAGGCAGGTTAATTAAAAGGCCCTTAGACACAAACTGATAAAACACATTCAAATGAGCAAAAATAACATTAAAAAATACTTGAGAATTGAACCCACAACCTCTTGGCTAAGTGGCGAAGGTGCTTTGTACCACTCACTTAAAAAAATGTAATCACAATCTCCCCCAAAAGAAGGTGAGGTCAGACAATCGCCAGCAAGACACACAAATGTGCAGAAAATAAAAGGAATCCAACAAAACAAACCCCGGAGAGTGATTGGTCGGATTCAGATGACATCACAACATTCTACTGGCTAATAATGTTTACAGCGGGACAGAAATCATATTTAATGCTGTTGAAATGCAAAAAGTGAATGGGTTTAGTCTAGGGCTGCAACTAACAATTAAAAGATGAAAATGAACAGATAAAATGAAAGTATTGTAACTTCGGGTTATTAGCCATTACTTTCATCTCAAGCTTCAGACCCTGCGGTGTATAGACTGACGCAGCTTATTTCTGTATTTTTCGAGCCAACGGGCCTGACCCAGGTGTGTGTGTGTGTGTGTGTGTGTCTCTACAGCTGGAACTCACAGAAGTCATGTCTATGGCCGCAGACGTGAGGCTTTAATTACAAGACACATGTCAGATAATGAGCTCTTAAACTTGTGTAATAATCACTGTGTTCATTTGTCGTCCAACAGCGTGACTGAGGCAACGATACTTACCTGAAGTTGAAGTTCACATCTCAAGAGTCGCTACATTCACTGTTTTTGTCCAAGTGTACGTGCTATTCTATCTCTGCATAATACCTAGTTCTTCATTCATTCATTTCAGGAAAGTTTCCCTTCAGCTCTGGGATACACGTTTGTCAAATATAATCTGGGAAAACATCAGTGTTTGCCTTTTTAGCGATTATGGTCAAATCAGACCAAACTTTGTCAAATGCAGCCTTATCCTCTCGCTTTAAAGAGAGCGCTGTCTCTGGCATTAGGCTTCATTATTGTGAGCAGGAGTCACTTTAGCTCCAAGTCTAAAACTGCAGACAGGAGCTGCACTCTCATGAACCACACTTCTGTGTCACAGAAAGTTAACGGACCAGACAGTGCAGTCTTCGAGTCCGGAGGCGGGACCTCGCGGCGGTCTTGGGACAGCGGCATACAGAGACATCTGTCCCTCACCCTGTCCTGTTTTTGAGACCACAATGGTCTGACTGCATGTTTCAGCATAAGGCAGCATAAATACCTTCTGGTCCTGAAGGTTAACCACAAGTCTGCGGGTCCTGCAGAAACTCCTGCACAGTGTATGTCCAGTACACTGTGTTATCAGCCGGGACATGAGCCCTCCAGCAGGACACAGGTTTGCGGCTTTTAAATAGACAATGTATGTACTTTTTTGTTGTTCTTAAATTTAGTTGATGCAGCTCTAAATCCAGTGCATGTAATGACCTGGAAAGTACAGTACGTGACAGGTGCAGTACTATAATGAGCAAATGTTTTACTCAAACAAGAGTTCATGGCAGTAATTATGATCAACTGATCACACATTTTTTGTAATCTCTTACTAATAGCGCTTTTCACAGTTACTAAAAATAGATTGTTACGTCACGCCGCAAAGCATTGTGGGTGCAATTTTCGGACAAACAAACGCGAGCGCGATGTAGTTGCATGTGTAAAGTTGGTTCGAAAACGAAGGTATTTTCACAATTAACAACCAAATCATGATGAAACAAGGAGGCACAAAACACTGCTGTTGGAGACTATGTAACTCAGATTGGAGATATCCCGAGCGGCTGCCAGAGGGAACAGTTTTATCCCGTTTCCAAAACCCGGAAGATCAGTGACAACATGACACAACAGGCCAAGGTAAAGACGGAGAAAGCAAGACGGCAGTATTTATGTGGAGAGGATAACTAACAACACGTACATTTGTTGGCTGCACTTTGACGGTGAAAGGCTCTAGATCCGATGCTGACGAACCAGAACTAGCAACGCTAACAGACTGTGAGCTCTGGAAGAAGCAGAACTAGCAACGCTAACAGACTGTGAGCTCTGGAAGAAGCAGAACTAGCAACGCTAACAGACTGTGAGCTCTGGAAGAAGCAGAACTAGCAACGCTAACAGACTGATAGCTCTGGAAGAAGCAGAACTAGCAACGCTAACAGACTGTGAGCTCTGGAAGAAGCAGAACTAGTAACGCTAACAGACTGTGAGCTCTGGAAGAAGCAGAACTAGCAACGCTAACAGACTGATAGCTCTGGAAGAAGCAGAACTAGCAACGCTAACAGACTGTGAGCTCTGGAAGAAGCAGCGGTACAACAAAATGTCCCAACCAAACTGTCAGAACTGTAGACAAAGCTACGCAAACAATCTACTGCAAGTATGTACTTCAAAATTGAAACTATAATATTAAAAAACAGTGCCGCAGTACTAAACGCAGTACAAACTGGATTGTTTGTCCGACTTTTGCTCCCAGCAGCACTTGCGTGTGACGTCATACATTGCACACTAATCAGGTGATTTGTATTAGTAAAAATACAAGAAACTACATTTAAAGAGGATTCAGTTCAGCAGCCAAACATCTGTTAAACATGATAGGCCTGTAGAACGTGGTGATGTCATGTGAACACAACCTATTGGTCCAACCATTTCAAATGGAATCAAAGCTTTAATTACAGTATGACGACTTCTGCGGTCCCTTATTCACCTACACATAACAAAAGTCAGCTGTACCAGAGAGTACTGTAGATAAGGACACTTCTGTGCCACAAATACATCTTTGTCTCATAAAGTGTCGGCAGGAGGCTGGAGGTGTTGCATAGATGTAGAAGAATTCTCTCGAAAATGTGAAATAAAAGGTTTTGTCAAGAAACTGGAGCAGTGGTTCTCAAACTGTGGGGCAGTTACTATGGCCCTGAAGGAAAAAACAGGTTTTCAAACGGAATTTACCTCAATTAAACCCTTGTTGATAAATTCTATTCAATATTGTTATTAATTATATTTTTGTTGCAATAATTTTAAAAAAGGTCAAATGTTTTTAATTTTCAATACTTCTGACAACAATAACTGATTCGTGTATATTGGCAGAAGATAATAAAAAAGACAAATCTTTAAGGCAAAGGGGCTTCTTAGTTGTGCAGTTTCTAACCTGTTTTAGATCAATCTGTTGTCTGTAATGATCAATATTTACAAAATATGAATGACTGATCTATATGTCTCTTCCTAAATACCAAAAAGTAAAAAGTCAAGGTAAAAAAAATAGTACTACCAAATATCCGATCCGAAGCTGCATTATAAGGTAATGAATAAGAAGCCATGATGCTTCTTGATCTGGCTAATGGTGGCTAATGCTACAGCTAATGCTAACAGCAGCTTAAAAAGGTTCAATAAACATACTCATAGATTGACAAACATCTGTCTTGTGAGGACGACTGTGATTAAATGAACTGTGAAGCTGGTTAAAGTCAGAGTTAGCTAACACTAGCATGACGCTAAGTCGGAGCTAAGGACATTTTTTACACTATATTATACTGTATCTTAAACTGTCAAAATTGGGACTTTAGCTTTTTAAGACCTTGTATTTGCAGCAAAGTAATCAAAGGTAAATGAAAAATGTTCAGGTTTGTGTCGGAGATATTACTTTTGTGGTGCTCATCATGTACTCAAGTGTCAGAGCAGAGGTCACTGTTAGCTTAGCGTGAATCAGGGCCTGAATCGCCTCGTAACTTTGGGACTAAACCAGAATTATTTAATTCGGAAAAGCACATTTTACTGAGCGAGCAAGTTTGAAGGTAAACTCATTGCACTTCCACACTAATTCAGCCACCTCTGAAATGTCTAAATGAACATCACTAAGCTGCAGATGCTCCACTGTGTGTAATGACCGTGTGCTTTTTCTTACATTTTGAGCTTTTAAATGGCCGCGTGTGCACTTATTTCCACATAAACTTTAAGTTCTGTGCACTTAATAAACATAAATGAACTGAAGCTGCATCACAGATCATCTGTGTGATGTTTGTAAAGAGCTACATGAAGCTGCTCACTGCAGATCAGGGATGTAATGATGTGCACATCTCACAGTACGATATTTATCACGATATTACAGAGGGTCCACAATTTTGAGATTATAATTACAATAATAAACATTAGAGTCACATTTTCCAGTCATTTATTTTTTGTTTGTTTTTCTCTCAGTGATCTCTTTTATTGGTGCAAATTCATAACTTTAGACTAAATTACTTTGTATCCTGCAAGCTTTGAGGTTTTGTTTCTTTTGTTTATTCAATATTTAGAATTTTTAGATTATTTTGAAGAAAATGCGTGTTAAAGTTCTGAACTCAGATCTGTTTTTAAAGTCATGCTGTTTAACATCTTCAGGTGACGACGATGATATATTGTATTGCGATACCACAATAATATCAGTACTGTTACATCCCTATTGCAGATGAGCGCTGTGAGGAAGAGACGGTGCAGGCATCTGCCAATGGTATTTTGGATCAAATTTCTTTTCACAAAAGTAATGTTTTAAATTGTGTTTGTGGTCTTTAATTTTGATAACCAATGTCTAAAAAGGTCTTACAAAGTCTTACATTTTCTTCTACAAGCTGTGCAGGAACCATGTGCAGCTCAACTGATTAACCAGTTAACTCTGACAAAACTGACAAAAATATATAATTACTCCAGCAGATGGTGCCCCTGAACAGCTCTCGGTCTGTCAGAATGGAAAACAAAGATCGCTAAAACTACAAAAACAATGTTTATCTAATAAGGATTGAGCCGCACTGTGACACTGCAGTGTTTATGGACTAATATCAATTATGCATCGTTTTATTTTGGGTTTTATGTTGGTGAAGAAAACTACATTTGTATAGAAAACTATCGATGTTTGACGTGTTCAAGCTAAGTAAGCTAACATTAGCAGCAACTTTAAAATGTGACCTATTTTTTTATGAGTAGTTTTATTGAATACATAGTGCAACAGTGCTGTGCCCAGATCAGTCTCGCTGCTCTGCGTTCACTCTCGTAGCGTTGGGCCCAATTATAACACGTACAGTGAAAATACCGCGTTAATGTATTGGGTGAACAGATTATTGACCGTGAAGGGCTCCAACTAATGGTTACAGAAACTTTTGAAAATGTGCATCCTACAGAGAACTAAATGGGAATATAGCACAATCAGCATTTACTTATGATAATTACACTACATTACCTTTGACTCTGAAATGATTCTCAATATCCAAATACAGACAATAAACATTTCTTTATTCTGAAGTACAAGTTCTTTTTTGTTTATATGTTGCCTAGATTTTGATGAATCTTAGTCAGCTTTACAGTTATTAGTACTGATTCTTTTTCTATTTGAGTAAGACTGAGTTTCATTCGTTTCTGCTGATACAATATTTGGTTTTGGACTGGGATCTGTAGTGGCACATACACTACAATGAGACAAAGAAGCATCAGATTGGTTATTAAAAAAAAAAGTAGGCTAGATACATTTCCTTCCGTGCATGTTTTTGTTTCCGTCACATATTTGAGTGTCAATCGTTGGAGAACCACTGCGCCAGTTCAAAAGCACTTTACAGAATGAAAACAAAACAAAACGAGGGATGTAGAGGCATCTTTGTGACAGTGACACGAGCCGCTCTGCTTTCCCTCGTGGCCTCAAACGCTTCTCCTTACTCTAAAACACAAGAGAGCATTATTCCTCTCAGATAATGTTAAAAATACTGTGTTGTTTTGTAAAATGCTCTTGTGTGACTGGAGCTGCAGGGCACACGTGTCACACTTGTGTTTGGCGTGTTTGTGTGGCTGCTATTTTAGATCACAGACAGCAAAATGCACCGCAATTTAGAGCTGAAGATGAAGTGATGCGCATGAGATTATGATACAGAAAGAGCGTTGAAAGGGCCTGTATTGTGTACTTTTTTTGTTACACGTTATTATCTTGTTTCTTCATCAAAAACAGCTAGATTGTGTTTTGTTAAAGAGAAATCCTGCACATGTTATAAGCTGAAACACACGGATCCACCTTGTGATGTCATTAAAGGTTGCATAGAAGATTTTCCAACTGTTCCCCGCCCAGAGTCACGCCCCCCACTGCTAAACCCAACCAATGAGCCTCATTCATGACACGTTCTTACAAATACATTTGGTGCTCTGTGGAACTTTTTGGCCAAAAATAGACTTGAATAAAAATATTTTTTGATTTCCTTTTAGACTAAATAAATAATAAAATCTGCGTCTTTACTTCCAGGCCTGGAACATTTAAATAAGTCATTAAGTGGCATTAGGAAAACAAAAGTTGTCTTTTTTGATTCCACGTAAAACTATGATCAACTTAACCTAAAAACATCACTGTAATTTCCTAGAAATAGGATATATTTACAAATGAAGCTATATTTTGGTTACTGCTTTTAAATTATTTTTCTTAAGTATAATGAAAGTATATCTAAATGTGAGAATGTATAAAGTATGTTTTCTAACAAAGGTTCCTGGTCTGAATGAAAGTACCGCCCCAGAGCAGGAGCTAAAAAAGTAGTTCCTACTCTGTGTGAACACGTCTAAAATGGGGACTGGAACTAAACTCCACTACTTTGACCATTTCTTGTGATATGTTGGTAACAACGGCTTACATGATAACTTGATAATAGCAAGCATAACCAGCAAAGATACACGCTCCATAGCCAAGTCAGTCAAAGAAAAGAAATCTCACTTATTCTCAAAAATGTGCCAGGGGCCACACTGAAACAGTCTGAGGGCCGCATCTGGCCCTAAGGCCGCAGTTTGCCCAGGTCTGACATAATGACATCACAAAGTGGATTGAAGCATTCTGAGCTTCACAGATGGAGACAGCTGGATTACGTAAACTTTAGTGAATCAAAGAAAACACAATTTGGAGTCTGTTTTTAAGAAGAGAACATTCTAACACAGCTAAAATCAAAGGTCCTTTTACCAGCACAAGAGACAGCTGGATATGAAGAAACAGTGAAATGTGTAGCAGACAAACCCTGCTTAAACATATTGGTGGCGTGATTGTGACCAGCCGTAATGCACTGAAGTGATATTGATAAGTTTGCATCGGTGTTTGTGGCAAAACGTGAGCATAGCAATGAAATGTGTCAATACATGTATAGAATGACATACCTGTATTTAAAGCGTGAGAAGTTGTACCCAGAACTTAAAGTGGGACTAAACTCCTGAACTCAGCCCAAGAGAGAGTTTTGTGTTTTAACAACTTTCATAAAATCTGCATATTCACGTGAATTTTGTCTATATATATATCACAACTTCTCAAACCAGTAACATTATATGTGTTCAAAATGTTACAAGGCTTTTCTTAGTATATTTTTGGCATCATTTAAACAAGTGAGCTAAAATGTGTTTAAAACATTCTTTTTTTTTCTTCTCGTCTTCATGCGAGTGAATGCAGTGATTCCACACAAAACACAAATGTCTTGTTTTGTAGTCGATTATGGCAATAAAACTCTTTATAAAGCATTTAATTTGATCTGTTGAATGTCAAAAATTAAATCAATAGGCTGTATTAGTGTATTCTGGAAGGAAATGAAACCCAAATGAATAGAAAAGAAATGAGAGCGAATGAAATACTTAAAACAGATTATTTATTTGGGGCCAAAAGTTTGTACGTGGGCCCAGAATGTGGTGCTACGGCCCTGTTGGTCAGACCTGGTAGATCCTTAATCCTGGTTCACATAGAAAATGTGTAAAATGGACTTTTAGATATTTTATGGCCAAGTGCAACGTTATTATTAAACTCACCATCTGAACTTCTCACATCATCACATCACAGCCTATTGTTTTTTTTTTTTTTTTCAGTTTTGAAGCAAATATAAAAGGCCTGCTGTGTAGTTCAGAGGATTCAGTCCCACTTTAAAAGAAGACACATTGTACCTGAACCCAGTGCTGTCATTTATATACTTGTTACATAATATAAAACGTCATCTGTGCTAAGATTTACTGTTACAGGCTAAAGAATATAGAAGGAAGCCATGTACTCCAAATAATCTTGTCATAAAACTGCTCACAGCTTGTAAATAGCGTGTGATCATTTTGAGGAACGTACATGTGGATCCCAAGTGTGAACTCAATGCATTAGACTGGCCACAAGCGGCATAAATACTCTAGTGGACTTAAACCATATTGGGATCAGAAGCTGGAGGTCAAAGGGCGGCCGCGCGGGTTCACAGGTCAGTGGTGTCCTTGACGCTCAGAGCTTGGATGCGGTTGCTGTTACAGTTCTTGCAGAGCACATGTCCGTCCAGAGGGTAACAGCCCTGGTTCTCTCCCTCCGACAGCAGACAGCCGCAGTCCTGCACCACACAAACAAATACAAGAATTAGAGAATGGACCAATCTTAATGTCTCCACCATCCTGTAGAACGTATAGCAGGGGTCCGCAACCTGGAGCTCGAGAGCCACATGCGACTCTTTGAGATTTGATTTGGATATGAGAAACCAGAAAAAGAGTCATTAGCTATATTCTAGTACGTGTTTATTTTAAATAGGAAGTTGTTTATTGGATTGTTTCCCAACCTTTTTTTTTTTTTTTTTTTTGAGTCACGGCACACTTTTTGTCTCTGATTTTTTTTGTCACACAGAAAACAACATTATGTAATGTTGTTGCAGTTTTAATTTGAAAATTGTGATTGGTTTGGTTTTCATTATTAGTCAAAATGATAAATAAAAAAATAATTTTCTGAATCTGATTTCATGAAGTTCAATTATGAAAACTAATTCATTCTTTCAGGTCATACCAAATCTCCAATCCAATTCTGCTTTGTATTGTCCTGAATAGTGTTGTTCCAAAAACAGATACTTAATTCAGGGTAGGTGCCAATACCGATACCAAATACTGCATTATAAAGTAAATAGGTACAGCTTTGAACTCATATTTAAATAAGTAATCACTTTTAATAATGTTTTTTGCAAACTAGACTCATATATTTTTTATTTTAATTGACCTTTATTTAACCAGGGAAGTCCCACTGAGATTTAGAATCTCTTTTGCAGGGGAGCCCTGGGGATAAGTCACAGAAAGAAAAATGAATACTTAATAAAAGCTACACATATAATACAGGCTACCGTTACTTCAAAATAAAGATGTTTTCATTGTAACTGTTGTGTATAAGTTTATTTTAGAGTCAAATGTATTTTTTCTTTAACCATAACTGTGTTGAGTATATACAGTATATATTGTTATATAGTGTCATAAAAACAACAGTAAGACTGTAAAAAGACGCTCATTATAAAGAAATGCATTTTAAACTAAAGTCTGAGTTAGCATGTTAGCTTGTTAGCGTTTGTAGCTAGCGCTGCTGTTGGACCATTTTAAAAGTTAGTTTAACCACTGTCCTTCTGGCTAAATGAAACATCACAGAGGTAACACGGTGTAGGGTGACTAGACGTCTCGAAAATTCGGGACAGTCCCAAAATTCACGCATGTGTCCCGAATCTTGAATCCTGTCCCACGTGTCCCGAAACTCCGCCTAGCCCGACTGACACCTGGGAGATTCTGTGCTACACATCATTACGGGGCGACACATCCACATTACGCCCCAAACAGTGTGAGAGAGGATGTAGTGCTGCTGGTGTCTTTAAAATGCATTAATACAGACATATTTTCGGTGTAATTTGACTGAAAACCGCGTCACTGAGCGAGCCTCGAGCGGGATAAATACGCTTGGAGCGCATTTTGGGTTGACGAGCGACTTCTCGACGCTTTGGCGTGCTGTGTGCAAGTTCTGACCCACAGAAGTAGGTGCGTAAGTGAAACGAGCCTGGCGCCAGCCTACGCAAGGCATTTTTCTTGCTGTTCCGCTCCGAAAACCTCGTGCGGTGTGTTTGGCCCCTACCGCTCCTTCTGCGCACAGCTGACTTCCCACTTCCCAATGGCATTGATGTTATGGACTGAATTGCCCGTTCCCCAGACCTAATTGTAAAACACAAAGTTATAACACAAAGGAAATACTTAAACTGATCTTAACTTAAAAGTTTGTTTGCTTCCAATGCATTTTCCTTCACAGTAGAGCCTCCTCCACACACCAAACTGCTCTTGGGGATTTTGAAGGTTTTTACAGATGGATTTGTTGAGCTCAAATTCTAAGCCTGGTTTATTTTCAGTTAAAACAAATTCTCAAAATTACAATTTTTATTTCTCTATGAAAACATGACACAATGAAAAGCTTGTTATACATTTTTTCTACATCTGTGTGAGTAAACTACAGCAGGGATTTCACATTTACAGTACATTTTGACCCTATTTACCTTAAACAAACAATCATCTGTATTAACTATGATTCCACAGAGAAAAAGACAGATATCTGCTGTGATCTTTCATGAAGCGTCGATGGAAGAACAGCTGAAGCTGAAGCTGTAACACTATTTTTACTTCTCTGTGCACTGACTTTAACCTGTTTCCAAGGAAGCAACAGCAAACCAGTCGTCACGCTTATATTTGGACACGGAAAGCTTCTGCTCATAAGGTTTTTTAAAGTAGTGAGTCACTTAACATTTGAGAGTTTGAAGAAATTGTGATTTAGTTTGGCTGAAGATGCATCGACACTGCAGGTACTGAATAGAAACAAAAAAACGTTTATAGCCGTTAAAATTTCAAACTCGATACTTAAAAAAAAATTCGATACCGATTTCGATTCCACGGTGCCAACTTTTTTTTTTTTTTTCTGATAGTCTCATCATTTCCATCTCCAATGAAAGAATAAGGGGGCGGGGCTTAGCGTGTGAGGGTGGGGGAAGGGGCGGGGCTTAAATGTCATACATGTACAAACGAGTATTGAGTTTTAGTATCGATTAGTATCGGGGAATCGATTTTTTTGACAACCTCACCAGGAAGTAGAGCATAAACATGTGTCAGTGATTGTTGCTGTTTCTATGCAAATTAGAAGGTACAAAATCATTTTCTAAGTGAATATTAACACTGCTGCCTCAACTCGGGTTGGTTCTGACAAACATTGTTTCTGTTTACTGATCGACTGTACTTTCTGCTTTTTGGGAACCATCTGCAGTCCTGCGATATCTGACCTAGAGCTGGAGTCAAATGACATCGAGTGGAGGCACTAGGTGGCACCAGCCTGGCTAAGAAACCATTGGACCTATGGTAACGAAAGTCCACTTGTCATAGGTTACCATGGTTATGCTCTGGTCCTCTCGCAGGAAATTTTGAAAAGTAGATCCAGTTTGCTTTAGTATGGAGCATTTTAGACAGTGTTGGACCGTCAGGGCCTGCGAAGCCTTCTCTGCTGGCCTAAAAATATCTAAATAACAAACTGATATAAATTATATTTAGTGCATGCATGCTTAATAATAATTCAATAATTATTTATCAGCTTCTTCGTAGCATACCCATTGTTTTGCAGCTTTCAGGTGTGTATTTCAAAATATATTGTTTTAACCCGTGCTTAATTTGTAACTCAAACGTTGCCGGAACAAAATGTGGGTTTTGGACCGAGGTCCAGACACGGTCGAACCTTTACCGGAGCACACACATTAAGTGAACATAGAGGCTTAGAAATGCTAAAATACAACCTAACTGTCCATTCTACTCAATGTTAAACGATATAAAAGTAATAATGTGCGTTTTTTTTTACATGTCACACAGAGATTTTCATTCATTCTGACAGAAATCAGCGCACCTGCCGCTAAATCCGATCCACAGCAACAAGTAGCCCTCCCACACGCTCCTCGTCCTGCAGCTCAGCACTGCCTCCGCGTCATATATGACTCTCCACAAGTCACACAACAACGCAGGACAAACAGCTTTTACACAGGTCACAAACAGCCTTTACACGGGTCTCATACATCAAACGTGACGCTAAAATACACATTAAAGTAACACGGTAAAGTTAGTTACACTTACGAGAAACTGTGACCGCTACATCGCGCTGGTTCTCACCTCTTTATCGCCCCGTACACTCCAAACACATGTGACACTCCCGCTGCTTTTAATCCATCAAAACGAGTCGCAAATAACAACAAATATCCACAAAATCCACTTTGACGCATATTTCCTGTTTTAGAAGAAGATACAAGAGCGGGGCTCGCCTGGAACCAATGAAAAGTCTTAAACCGCCTGCGCTGCTTCTGATTGGTCAAATTTTCTGTCAGTTTCGCTTTTAACCAATTACAGTCTGTGACATCGTCTTCCTCACAAATAAGCCTGTTGTTTCAGTGAATGAGAGACGGGAGAGGAGCAGAGCCGCGTCTCGTAGAAGAAAGACAAAAAGCTTATTAGAAAGCGTTACCGGAGCAGACAAAACGGTTGCCGGAATGCCCCACGAGAGCTCCCGGATCTTATTCCAGCTTGTTCCGGCTCAAATTAAGCCCTGGTTTTAACCAATCATATTTATTAGTTTTGAAGGCACAGTAACTTAAAATAAGCGTGTATCAAACTGTTGCTTCAACCAATCTGATTTTACGTTGACGACGCAGTTTTGTCACAGTGGCTAAAGGGAGAGAAGAAATCTATTTGGTTGCAAATTTATTGGTAAAGCCTTTTTCAAGACGGACTTTTCAAGAACAGCTGGACATTGTTAAGAAAGACCGGGCAACTCCGAACCAGCAGGATTTGTGCCACTGCAGTCACAATATGAGCGCTGCACTTGGCTTACAGACTCCAAGGAACTTTGCAAACTGTATTGCTGGTGTGTTTATTATTTGCCAAGGTACTTGCAGCGGGACACTTACAAGCAAAGGTGCTTTCCAAAACTTTTGGCAAGTGTGGAGGGAAACATAGCTGCGCGAGAGAGGAACCGATATGAGGAAATCTACGAGGTCACTGGAAGCGTCGCCTGTGCCCCGGGGGCGAGACGGCGTCCAGCGCAAGATCCGCGAACACTAGCTCCACGATAAGATTCTGGACAATATCATTTGCGTTTTTGGTGTACAAGTAATTCAGACTATTGGTGAATAAATATTTTGGTGTGTGTGTAAATGCGTTTATTCTGTCTACAGAAGTAATGATGCTTTGCTCTTTATCGCGTGCCTGGTAATAGAAAGTTTAATAGCCATAGCTGGTTATTGAAGTGAATATATTTAAAAGGAGCACCACTGAAAGCCTAGGCAAGAAATGCACGGGCGCCACTGATTTTAGACCAATAAAAGTCATATTTTACAGGAGTACTTTATGTGCCACTGTGTCCTGTTCTATGATTGCACTGGTTCAGAGTTTTGAGTGCTTCTCATGGCCCAGTGTGCTCTCCTCTAGACTGCTCTGTCCTCCAGTTGCACAAAACACAGACACCTGACGAGTTGCATCCTCACACTTGACTTGTGAACAGAAATAACAAAGTCAGAAACTTGGTCTAGAATAAATAGCCTCATGTTCTCTGTGACTTCTAAAGTAAGCATAATTCAAACTCAAGTGTGGAGAAATGTGCCGTACGTTTTGTGGTAAATTTACTTGATTAAATCTACGTGTATTCATCAGCTGTTTATGCTCGTTATCATGTTGAGGCCAAAAAACGCCTGGTTAACAGCTTCTTGGAGAGTGACGTGTTTGTTTGGAAGCTCAGGCTCACCTCACAGCGGTAACACTGCACATGGAAGTCCCGGTCCAGAGCCACGATACGGACCGTCTCCTCCTGTCCCGGGGCAGGCATTATGGGCTCGTGGCACACGCAGCAGCGAGGGGCAAACTTCCTGTAACAACAACAACAACACTATCAGATTCATTATAATAGGACCATTGATTTTATCAGTATATCAGTATTTTTGTGTAACTGTTGTGATATTGATACTTTGTCCCACAGTAGGTGCAGTTAAAAGGCCTATTGCATGATAAGGGTGAAAAAGTAACTGCTCTTCTGCATTTTACTCCAATTATAATAATAATCTTAATATTGGCTTTGGCAAACTAGTCTCAAAAGTCTCAAAAAGAAAAAAAAAACGAGTGCTTATTTACTCTTTTTCTTACTCTGTTCCATAAAAACCACAGTGAGACCTGTACAAACACTCATCCTAACTGAACAAGTCAGTGTAATCCCTGACTGTCCAGGAGTGATCCAGAGTAGAAAGGCTTCACAGTTCTCACTCTCATCTGAAAGTCATTTTCAATCTAAATGATCAGATTTTTCGCCACACAAGGAAGTTGATTTACATCATGTGTTATATAGTCGTGTACATGTTGATATATTTGATGTTCTTGTTTATTAGTAGAAGCGTAATGATTTTATTTTGAAAACCACCAGATGTGGAATGAGGAATGTTTATTAAGGACAATGTACAATTACATTAAAGGGACTGTACATGATTTTTGCATTCTTAAAAATGTAAACAAACAGAATTAACACCTTTTAACCTTTTTCCTTCAGCTACATGATTTGCTCACGTAGCTAATGCATTCTGAGCTTCAGAATTGTTCATCATGCCGAGTTTTAATGTTTTTTCACAGCTTTAGCAGCGAGGTGAGTCACTATGCTAACAACAGTTAGCCACAATGCTAAAAACAAAAACAGACAAAGTTGGACACAAACGGGATTTTATTAGACATAGACAGGACTTTGGGGACTAATTTCCACCTGAATAGATACATTAACAAGATACCAGTGCTAGGGGGAAATTGCTTTTAAGTTATCTTGTTGTAAAAAAATCGAGTGCAGTCCCTTTAAGCACAAAGGCGGACATGCTTGCAGCAGATTGTAGCTTACAGCTAATTTCCATCTGTAGTCCTGGGGAGGGGAGGCACATTGGACATGTTTTTAACCGGAGCTCCCGGAAGAAACCTACGCAGACACGGGGAGAACATGCAAACTCCACATAGGAGGGGGGCCCGGGAGTCAAACCCAGACCTTCTTGCTATGAAGCCAGAGTGCTATCTGCTGCCCACTTCACTTCATCGGCGCTCTCAAACCGTAAAGGTTTGTTGTTTTTATAATTTCACCAATAAGAGCTCCGGAGCGCTCCGGCTGTCTGGAAAAAGTTCCTTCCAACTAAATAAATTCAAACAATGCCGGCCGACGGATTGTTGTGTGAGAGCCTCTTTACTTTTAAGAAACGGAAAGCCTCTGGACACTGGACCAGAGTACGGACTGGAAGCAGTCTGAGCCCGGTGGTAGAATGCATTACTATGACCTCAGACTGTCTCTAGTCTAGCCCTCACTAAAGTCATCTGCAGCTTTGGATTGTTGCTGTTTGTAGGAACTTTCATCAGGCCGCTGGAGGACCAGCACACTGAATCTGAGAGAGTTTCAAGACAGGACCAGGGCTAGACCAGCGCAACCTGAAACCTGGAAAATCCAGACGTTAAATAAAAATGTTTCTCGTCTGGTCATTGTGTCCCTCTTTTGAATCAAAGACAACAGGACTGACCAGAGCCGCCAAACTTTTATATGACAAAAAAATATTACCTGGAAGTGAAAAACATGGCAGATTTTTATCAAATCTATGAGTGACGCCAAAAACAAATTTAATGTGAGATGAGTGAAGTTAGATTTTGTTCTCATGACAGACGACCAATCAGCTCCTTGGTTTCATGTGCGTCACACAAATAAACTAATCTGACTGGAGTGTGATTGATGTAAAAAGTCTCAGAATAGTACGTGTGCTTGAACCTAAAAAGACTTTTTTTTGTGTTTTTGCAGTGTTTGTGCAAGAGCCTTTGTTACTGAAAAGCCAATACTGAAGTCAATCAATGACATAATGAGAAGTGTGAGGAGATTTCCAGTCAGACAGAAACCACATGTGCCAGATCTCATGTGAGAGCTAAAATCAGGAGTGGACATTTTGTAGTTTTAAACTGCCTTTTGTTCTTAAACCATTCTCAGACTCATTTTTTCCTTTAAATAACATAGTACTTATTTATTCTTTTCACTGGATTTAAACAACTGTCAGTTTAGCCGCCCTGCACCTGATCGAAACAACATTGACCGTAGAATAGGGCTGGGCGGTATACCGTTTAATATTTGACACCGGTGGGTTTTTTTTTAATGATATGAATTTTCCATACACCGGTGTGTGCGGTATGTCCGGAAGAAAGAGCGGCGGAACGTCGTGCCGCGCTGATCCCACCACATACAGCCCCGCCCCGTTCCGCTCCGACCACTGGACCAGCCGCTGCTGTTTCAATGAATGAAGACAGCCCCGTCCCCCCGCCGCTACCCGACCAAACACGAACCAAGGCCACCATCCTCTCCGTCCGAGTCCGCGGCAAAGTGAAGCTCCACAGCCCATAACGCACCGAGCAGGAAAAAGAAAGCCCACACATGGACAGGACAACGCCACGGAGTTCGTGCTCGCAACACATCAGTCTACCCCCAACGGAGGAGGAAAAGACGTCCACCGCCGTGTCAAGAGCTAAAGCTATCCCACGAAACACATGAGCGGCCCGCGCCACGCAGCCCCGCGGAGCGGAGACCCACGGCAACCCCCAGAGGCGGACTGGGGCGGAGCAGCACGCAGTGGGAGCAGCGCGCAACGTCATGCATTCTCATTTCATCACCTCATTACAGTTATGAGTGTCACTGTCTGTCACCTCTTTGGATACAGCAGCATTTGTGGGACGATTCAAACCTGGGTTTATACTAGTCTGCTCATTCTAAGTTAATTTACTGCAGTAATTATTCTCTATTTGGAAACGGGGTTAAACACCTAGTCATGTACCTGGATAAAAAATACCGTCAAATACCGTGACACCGACATAATTTTGAAAAATACCGTGATATAAATTTTTGGTCATACCGCCCAGCTCTACCGTAGAATGTCACAAAGTCACATGAGCCAATCTATAAAATAAATCTGAGGCCTTTCACAACAAAGTACAATGTTATTAATAGACAAAGCTTCCCCTGGCCGTATGACATCATCTCATTCTAAACGGTGAACCTGCTGTTGCATAATGAGGTCAGTTGTTCAGTTCCGGTCGATGAGAAGTGGTTTCTGGGAAAGTGCAGATTGTGCAACGCGACAGTGACAGGAACGAAGCTCGGGGTTACCGCAGCAGTGACTGAAGTGGTTTCTCGTGGCAGTGTTTTGTGGTGGATTCCTGCCATAGAAGTTTGATTGTGAAAACGAGACGTGACGCAATCAGAGGATTTCAACATTTCACTTTTACTAAACCAGCAACAGTGTTTCCCCTGAAAAACCACCGCTGTGATTTGACAAAAGCTTTTCACGCAGACGTGGCTTTATTTAGCACAGAGAGTCTCGGGGAGCTGCGACTGCCACGGCAACAGGCCCCACCCTCACTTTAGTCTCTATAATAACTCAATGACAAATACATTTTACCTGGATGAAAGGAGCAGTGTGATTGATTTGACAGCAGCTGCTTTCCATGCTAATGTCACCATAGACATACAGTATAACAAGTAGTTTGACTCTGATGCTATTGAACACTTAGCATCTGAGCTAGTCCGGAGCGTTCTCCTGTTTGTTTTCCTATAGCTGTTAGCATTGTCAGCTAACGCTACAGGAAAAGCATTGCACCTGTCACATGATCATATGACCGTGATCGGGACAGGTCTCTACAAATATGTTTTTGATCAGAAGAAATTGAATGTAGGTGAGATTTTGAAATTTTGTGAGCCAGTAAATGCTTGTATAAAAAAAACAAAGATTCGTTTTTTTAACTATTTTTCTGGATTTTCTTTCTTTTTTTTCACAAGCAATGTTTGTATGTTACGGCCTCAGTCATGGGAGGACTTGGGTGCTGTTGCCTGCTCTGCCGCTCTCCTCTCTGCCCAGGTGCTGTTGATCCGCCTGCCGGTGTCTCCGCCCACGGAGGTGGTATAACTGATTGCCCCACCTGTGCAAGTCCTCTCCTCGCTCTTCGAATCCTCTCCACTCGCTTCAGTGGCCAGACCTCAGCCCACGCCAGCTGCCACTCCTCTTTCCCTTTTTGTTTTTTTGCTCATCCAACACGCACACACATACCCAACGTTTTCTTACTGACTTTCATTCGCATCTACATGCACTCACGCACCACACTACACTTCCACGTACACTGACAACACTACTGACAAGATTATTGTTTAATAAATGCCCCGCAGGCTTTAAAACTTCCTGGTCTCCTGTCTCCCCATTTTTATTGTTAGGTCCTAGAGCCAGGCGTCACAGTAAACATGCATGTGGCCCTAAATTTTTATCTCTAAGGACTTGAAAAGGCCTTCAAAAGTCTTACATTTCATTCTTGTGCAGGGAGCATGTTTTTACATGTCAGTTACGTCCCAGTATCAGCAGAGTTGTGGTGACTTGAATTTGTTCTCAGACTTCTTTTTCCTGTTTTAGCAGAATCTGTAGCTCTTATCGGAGAAAATGTCCTTTCTCTACCACTGCCTCATTTCATACCACTCCAGTCTAACATTTAGAATACTGTGATGTCACCTGCTTCATCTCTATTGCAGTGTATTTATACAGGCATTTTTGTTTCACAGGCGATGCGCGCTCACTCAACCTGTAGAAAGAGCAGCCTGTTCTCATGGATAAGTGTGTCAATACCACACTATTGTAAACAGTGTGTCATAGAACGCAACTTCTTTTTTTTGGTGTGTATTTGACGCGTTTCTGTCCAGTCATTCAATGGTGAATGTAAGATTTATATCATGATCCTACACAATCCTAATCCTAACTAACCAACTCCAAGCCTAGGAGCTAAACTTACCAATTTTTGTAACTTCAGACTTAAATTTGCCGTTAATCCCTTGAAAAACCTTGTGTTTGTCGTCAACCACTAGGCGTGTCCAGACCACGCCAGAAAAACAAGCGTGTAATTGCACGCCAAAACAGGCAGAGGGCGTCATCATGACACGCAATTTGTCATGGTGTGCTATTTTACGAAATCCATGAGAACACGTTGGAAATAGCCTCCGCTCACAGACACAAACAATGGAAAAAAGTCGAAAAAGCACTGTTGTCAGTAACTACAAGAGTTTATCTGTGTGAAAACAGATCAACATTTGTGAATGAAATTCAACCGTATGACCCATAAATGTTACATTCAGGTGAACAAACATTGAGAAAAAAACAGACGTCTGTCAGACCGGTTCAGACCTGATCTAAACAGCTGCTCTCGTCCTGTTTCGTTGTTTTATTCAAAGAAGTTTCCCCAGCTAAGCAGATGGAGAGCGGTTCTTTCTGCATAAAGCATGCCAGTGTTTGTCCAGTGAAGTGACGCTACAGACTCACAGCTTTATGCCAAATGTACATCTTGTTTTCTCCTGGCCTTTGTCTCTCCGTGTGTCCGAAAACTAGACACAGCTTTACAAACATTTACTAATACTGCTGAGCCGGACCAGACCTGCTTGTGTTCAGTTGTTGGCAACATCTGAAGAGCGAAATGTGCAGCCAAACAAAATGTGATCAAATGCAGCCCAAACGCGGCTGAATGGTGCCATGTTTGTGAACTTTGGAGATGAGAGGAGTGTTGCATGTTTGAGCAGCACAGATGAACCGGAGGATGGTGGTTAATGGTTATTACCACTAGTTTTTTACACTCACAGACTCAAAGGACACATTCTGTAGACGCACAACTCAAGGCTTGTAGTTAGTCAGAGTAAAAGCTTTGGCTCCTGGAAAATATTATGAGAGTGTAGAGGATTATGTAATTAGATG
Organism: Mugilogobius chulae; assembly: GCA_038363315.1. Taxonomy (NCBI): domain Eukaryota; kingdom Metazoa; phylum Chordata; class Actinopteri; order Gobiiformes; family Gobiidae; genus Mugilogobius; species Mugilogobius chulae. Next base: position 4,157,370 of record CM076412.1, on the reverse strand, counting down.
TGACTTACAGGTGGCTAGGACCAAGTCATTGTTTTACAAGTCTCACGTCTTTGGCTTCAATTCTGAGTCAAGTCGTAAGTCCAAGTCACAGATATTCAAGTTCAAGTTGAGTCCCAAGTTTTAGTCAAGTTTTTCAAGTCATCAAAATAGTGACTCAAGTCTGACTCGAGCTGAAGTCTAGACTTGCAAGTCCACAGGTCTGCTTTGAGCAAACATGACCTCATCTCTGTGACAATATGACACGCAAAGTAATCAGAGTGCTTCAGTGCTAAAAGCTAAAGATACAAATGACATTGTTTAGTAAGAATCACCACTTCAAGCACCTATACTAAAACTTATCTTAAAAGATAATTGTAACCTTAACACAAATTTAGCTACAAAGCTTCGAGTGTAACTGTTTAGATCCACAGATTTGTGACTAAAGGCATGGCCTTATGTTTAAGTCAGAAGTTATTCCGTTAACAAGATGCACTAATGTTTTCTTTTAACCATGTCAAAAAACCTGACAAATCAGCTTATTTCAGTCGTTCTTCTAGTGAGTGCTACTTGTGTTGTTAGAGCAGGGGTCTCTGCCTGTAGCGCTGTAGGTTTTATTCTGACTAATTCATATTTCTGTCATCAGAAAACCTGTTACTATGTACACTTACCGGAGTCTCCAACCTTTTGCCTCAGGAAACCTGCTTTTGCTAAATTATACTGTTGGTGAGCTAGAAATGGTCAGGGAACTAAACATTATCCGTTTAAAATGGACACAATTAGGCGTCTAAAGTATATTTATAATAGAAATAGCTTATTTGAAAACATTGAGTGATAAAGTGTAACATGTATAATCCAAAATTCTTTGTGGAGCTAGTTAGCAGGTGGTGGAAAGCTACAGACCCCTGCTTTAGAAGCACAACTGTGTAAATGAAAAAAAGCCAATGTCTCACTAGCGTCTACATGTAATCTGTTTAAAGGTGCAATCAGTGAATCAAAGAATTGATTATGACCGCCAACAAAGTAGCTCTCATCTTTGTTTGAGATTGATGTTAACAGTGTCTTTGTGGAAGTCCTGGTGCAGTGGATGTGGTTGAGAGTCTTACTTGTGGAAGTCCTGGTGCAGTGGTGTGGTGGAGTGGGAGGTTAGGAAGTCCTGCTGCAGTGGATGTGGTGAGAGTGGGAGAGTCTTACTTGTGGAAGTCTGATGGTGGATGTGGTGAGAGTCTTACTTGTGGAAGTCCTGTGGTGGATGTGGTTGAGAGTCTTACTTGTGGAAGTCCTGATGGTGGATGTGGTTGAGAGTCTTACTTGTGGAAGTCCTGGTGCAGTGGATGTGGTTGAGAGTGATGGTGGATGTGGCTGAGAGTGGGAGAGTCTTACTTGTTGAAGTCCTGATGGTGGATGTGGCTGAGAGTGGGAGAGTCTTACTTGTTGAAGTCCTGATGCAGTGGTTGTGGTTGAGAGTCTTACTTGTGGAAGTTCTGGTGCAGTGGATGTGGTTGTGGAAATCCTGGATGCAGTGGATGTGGCTGAGAGTCTTACTTGTGGAAGTCCTGGTGCAGTGGATGTGGTTGAGAGTGGGAGAGTCTTACTTGTGAAGTCCTGATGGGTGGATGTGGTTGAGAGTGATGGGTGGATGTGGCTGAGAGTGGAGAGTCTTACTTGTTGAAGTCCTGATGCAGTGGTTGTGGTTGAGAGTCTTACTTGTGGAAGTCTGGTGCAGTGGATGTGGTTGTGGAAGTCCTGGATGCAGTGGATGTGGCTGAGAGTCTTACTTGTGGAAGTCCTGATGCAGTGGATGTGGTTGAGAGTCTTACTTGTGGAAGTCCTGGTGCAGTGGATGTGGTTGAGAGTCTAACTTGTGGAAGTCCTGGTGCAGTGGATGTGGTTGAGAGTCTTACTTGTGGAAGTCCTGGTGCAGTGGATGTGGTTGAGAGTCTTACTTGTGGAAGTCCTGGTGCAGTGGATGTGGTTGAGAGTCTTACTTGTGGAAGTCCTGGTGCAGTGGATGTGGTTGAGAGTCTTACTTGTGGAAGTCCTGGTGCAGTGGATGTGGTTGAGAGTCTTACTTGTGGAAGTCCTGGATGCAGTGGATGTGGTTGGAGGCGTCCACAGTGAAGGGCACTCCGTCCAGGCTGCGCTGACACACCACACAGGTGAAGCAGTGGGGGTGGTAGGCCTTCCCTGTGGCTCGCAGGATCCGCTCCATGATGGGTTTACTGCACATGTTACACGTCTCCAGAGTGTTCTGAAAGACACAAGAAAGCATGTGTGAGAGCACTAAGAGACCTTGTATCAAAGCTGAACATAGGCTCTATGATTTACAAAAACAACCAAACAAACAAACAAAAACATGGCTAAATAGTAATTGTGTGTGAGGGGGCGGATGATGGATACAACTGAAATAGGTCTGTCCACACTCACACACTGAGCTGTGAGACATTTGATCAGTGCATTTTAAACAGTAAAGGAAACGCAAGTCCTGGTGAAGCGCCGGGTTCTACACAACACACACTGCCTATTCAGTCTTTTCCTCAAACATCTTCCACAAACCGAGTTGTAAACGTTTCTAAGACCAAGAATAGAGTCAGATCCGGGTATAGCTGTGCGCTTGGAGACTGATAGAGAAAGCCCGTTGGAGCGGGATGGTCCGTGGCGCGGGGTATACAATGCACTCCAGGGAAATTGGTCTGTGCGCTTGGAAGCAGCTAGACTGGACGGACAGTCGGTCCGTGCGCTATTCGAGCCGAGCCGGGATTAGGCTCAGAGTGGATTGTCTGTGTGATACAAAGTGAACGCACAGTGTGGTGCTAACAGTCCACTATGTGAGGTGTGCTCCGACTGGGACTAAAGCAGAGGCAGAAGAACAGTGTAGGAGAAAGTCATATGATTTGTTTATCCTTCGACCAGTCGACTGTCTATTAAAGTAGTAGAGCAGATGATTAGTCTGTGCAAGCCATAGTATATACCCCCCAAAACATTACTACACTTCACCTATTATTATAGATTGTTGTAGGGCTGGTAAACTATTTTCAAGTGAAATTAGATTCAAGTTTGAAGAGGACAAACTAGTGCCTTCAGCCCCATCAGCTTTACTGCTCTGTATATTTACCTAAGAAAATTCAGGAGGAAAAAGTGTTTTTCTTCTGTGCAGAGCTTGTTCTCATGTATATTAGAGTCAAACAGAATCAGGTCAAAACTCAGCTTGTACTTGTTTGTGTCCAAAGACAGTTTGAGTTTGAATCTCATTGACAAATTCTCTTAAACTGTGCTTTAGTGAAATAGGTCAGACTTCTAAGGGGTTTAAGACTGTTTACTGGCTGATGTGTCTGTGGCCTTCTCTAAAATGGTTGAATGTTTTGTACTGTACAACTGTAGCATCGATCGGTTTACTGTTGCTTAACTTTTATCAGATAGCTCAGAATAACACGGCTTTGACAATGTTCCAACACATTTCCACACTGTATTGTTCTTAAATGAAGTGCTCCAGAGTGTGTGTCTTGTGTGTGGACACAGTGTCCTCACATGCTCGGAGCTAAACCTGATTAGCAGTCGGCTCAAACACAAACATCATTTTTCAGCTGCCTCTCCAGTCTGTGCGCACAGAGCAGTAAATATCTCCACTTTGTGATGACTACAGGTCTTCTGCAGCCAGCGCCTGGGCAGCGCGCCCGCTCCAGCTCGCAGCGCGCACAAGACTTATCTGTGGCATCTCTCGCTGTAATATCTGCCACCCAACGCCATTTGTTATTTCAATATTTCATAAATAACGGCCGCCTCTCTAAACAGCAATGCAATTACGGGGGCTGGATATATCATGTGCCGGTGATGGATGTTTGGCCTGATGGATTTCCTGGATCTCCTGGAGCTCTCCATGTGTTTCAGGCACACACCTGCTCCCACTGTGCACCAGATGCCCTTCCTTATGTAAGCGTGTATCCAAGAAGACGTTTGTGCTCCTGTCAAACCTCTACAATACAATACACAAGTCTCATAGGGCTTTAAACCGCTGATCTATTTTCACAGAATCTTAAGAATCCATCTGAAAAAAGCACTGTTGTGTGGCTAAAGAAGGAAACTGCCAAGAGACCAATCACAGCGCGCCGACCAAAACAAACGTGCAGGAGCTGACAGATATATATATACTGTACTTTGGCACACAAAGACTGTTTGGTGGAGGGAACGTCTGTGCTTTTCTTTCAACTAAATTTGACAAAACTGTGACTTGACTGTAAGCTCCGCATTGGCCACGTTTACATGAGGTTCTGCTTCACGTCTGGGGGTTATGGGGGTTCTGATTGGACAGGGAGCGCATGTACGTCGTTACGGAAATACATCTACCAGAAAAAGCTAGATATTGGCTTTTTTATCACCTGGGATTGTTGTAACGCCATGGACGACTCCTAACTTTATCAGGAGTCGTTCTGATGATCGTCTTTAAGCAGCAGCTGGAGAATCATCACGCTCCAAGTAATGTTCTGTGAGCTGAGGAGAAGTTACTATTTTTAAGCAGAAATAACAGCATGATAAATTGATAAAATAAAGTGGCTTTTAAAGCTGAATAAACCACTCACTTTCTTCGGAAATAAGGTTAAGTCCAAATAATATAAAAAGAAAGTGTTTACATGGTCTTTTTAAAGCGTAATGAACCTTTATTCAGAATTACATTATCTTTACTTGGAGTTAAAGCTCTAATGCAGGGCTGCACAAAATATCAAAAAATCTCGATATTGCGATACTGACACGTGCGATATCCACATGGCAAAGATGTGCAATAATGTAGTACATTTGTTAAGTATTAAATATAATCATCAGTTTTTAGCATGTGTGGTTTGACAACTACTGTCATATAGTAACGCTTCAACATCAAATGCTCACCATGTTCATGTCAGCGCATTCACCGTCAAACTCTCCACACTGAGAATGTGTAGACAGTATTGGGGAGTAACAGAATACATATTCTGAATACATTTTATGAGTACTTGTATTCCGTTACAGTACGGCTTTCATTCGAGGTATTTAGAATACAGTTACTTTTATAAAATCATAAATAGATTGCATTTAGTTACATCTACAGCCTGTCGTCCATGGGAGTGGATCCTTTCTTCACTTCACTTTTTTTGAGTTTTTCCTGCCGAGAAGGAGAGTCTAAGGACAGAAGGAGGGTCTAAGGACAGAAGGAGGTCTAAGGACAGAAGGAGAGTCTAAGGACAGAAGGAGGGTCTAAGGACAGAAGGAGGGTCTAAGGACAGAAGGAGGGACTAAGGACAGAAGGAGGGTCTAAGGACAGAAGGAGGGACTAGGAGGGATGCTCTGGACAATCATTAATTTGCTCTACTAATAATCTGCTTTGTCACTGCTTCTGAATGTTTATTGTTTCATTGAATGTGTATTGTTTTATTTCTATTTCCTACTATTCATGTTTGCTAAATTAATAATCTTGGGAAGTCCTCAGAGACGACTGTTGTTGTGATTTTGGGCTATACAAAAATAAATTTATTTGATTTATAAAATAAATGTAGATGCTTCACAGCGCTTCAGGGGCACAGAAATAACAGTGTCCAATCAGATTTAGCGCTGTGTCGGGTTACATTAGAAGTTACATTAGACGTTTGTTGATAGCTAGTTTCACTTTTTCGGGACTTATTTTACTTTATTGACGCCTGCGTTTGGATCTTTCATTTTTAACTCATGATGGTATTTGTTTTTCAAAAAGGAACAGATTGTTTTTGTGATGAAAATTTTGATGAAGCATTCACAACAAGTGCACCGGACTATTATCAAAGGATTAGTGACACTGGAGCCTGCTCTGAAGCTCACGGACGACACGATGAATGAACTGTTGTTGGACTAAACCCACCATAGTAAACTCCTTCGTCTCTGGTGAGTGTGACTGAAACAGCGGCGTGTCCAGAAGTTATTTTTATTGTTTACGTGGAGGTGCGTTACTAGCATTACTTAACAGAACTAAGAAGAAACACGAAAACTTTGTGATTTCAGGTTAAAACGAACACCTATAGGAGAAAGTGGGGTGGTTTGTGCCAGTGGGAAGTTGTGCCACCCCCTGTGTTCTAGACCCACAGAAGAAATAAGTTTTGTGACCATACAGTACATTTTTAAAGACTTATCCATTGAATACATCCTGTAAAGATGGAGCCTTATTTTTTGCCCTTCAAAGTAAAATTTCTATGATCAAGGTTTTTTGATTGTTGTAACTGAACAATTATTGACAAGCTTGTAAAATATCACCCATGTGTTAGTGCTTTGGTAAGCACATTTTTAATCTATATAGTTAGATATATGTTAGCTCAAAACTGACAGATGATGCATTTTTCAAAATGGTGGTGTTAGGGTGATTTGTGCCAAAGAGCCTGGGTTCAGTTGTGCCACGACACCACTTTAATGAATAATTAAAACATATTATTTTATGGCAATTGTGTCATTTTATCACTAAAGCAATCTAATTAATAATTTTACACCAAACACAGAAGGAAAAATGAAGAAATAAGACCAGGATGTAAGAGAATTAGACTGGCCAATCTGATCAAGTTTGTCCTTTAGTTCTGATCAGATCTGCTCATGTTGTGCTCAGATGTTTATTATTTAGTGTTACCTGTTTATAAAACAGTTCAAGAAGAAAATGTATACTGAGTTTGTTTAACTTGCATAAAACACCTGTTTTTTAGATTAAATTATATTATTTTACTGTAATAATACATGGCACAGTTGACCCCAGTGCAATCTGTCCAAAGGCACAACTTCCCCAAAGCACCAGGGGCAAGTTGTGCCACATGACAACTTTTTTTTTTCAAAAAGCTGTATTTCTTAAACAATATATTTCAGATTAAAAACCACAATTTCCAGAGATGTGCAACTTTTGAAATATGTGTTCATGTTGTAGTTTGAATAATTAAGATCATGGTCTCGCTCTAAAGGAAGTTAAGTAAAAACTGGCACAACTCACCCCACTTTCCCCTAATTTCAATATAAAAAGTATTCCAAGTATTCAGAATACAGTACAAAAATTGACCAAGTAACGGAATACAATACAAAATACCTTTCAGACCAAGTATTCAGTTTTCTGTAACGGAGTATTCTACCCAACACTGTGAGTAGATAATGTGTAGAACTCAACTCAGACTCATACACACATCAGTCTGCGTCAGCCAGATTAGTCATTGTCACCACAACAAATACATGTGTCATTCTTCATGAAATATTCAGATAGTTTTAGTCTTGGTCCAGAAATGTCACTTCATCTTTCACATGAGTGAGACGGTAAACAGGATAAACAGTGTGTTGTTTGTGCTGTATTTCCTGGATCTCCGTGGCCTTTAGGTGACTGTGTGTTTCATGTAAGTGTGCAGTGGGCCGGACTAACTGCTGCACGCTCCAGCTGCCTCGCTCGCTCGCTCGCCCAGTGGCAGCGGTGTGAGCGAGCGGACTCTTGTTTCCAAACACGAGTGGAGTTGTGGAGTAACATAGAGCTGCGTCAGGCGCTCGGGGGCCTGTGTGCGACTGTGACACGGGCGCGAGGGAGTGTGTGTGTGACTGTGACCCGGGCACAGAGCACACGAGAGTATATGTGTGTGTGCGACTGTGACCCGGGCACAGAGCACACGAGAGTATATGTGTGTGTGTAAGGGGCATGAGAGAGCATCTGTGTGGCAGGCTGCAGTATTAGTATTATTATAAAGCACCACTCTAACAATAGGTTTAGTTCATGTCCTAGAATGCGTTGATGTGATGAGGTCATATGCAGAGCCGGACCTTCCAATATGCAGACTACGCAAGTTGCCCCGCCTCTGTGTAGGGCCCCGCCTCTGTGTTAGTGACCCCGCCTGTTCTGAATTGAGACACGCCGCTTTCATTGTGCTACGCAGACTGCCGAAAGCAGAAACAGGTGTCTGATTATTCTCAGCACACAGCGCAAAATCAAAGACTCTGTGAACAATTTGGACAGCGAACAGAGGTTCTGTACTCATAAGCTCTCAGCCAATCTTTATTTTGCGCAAATAGGACGAGTATTCGCTGAACCACGAACACATAAAGCTGATGTACTTAAACGTCTGCAGATCACAAAATTTACCCGCGAAAATTACCGTGGCGAAATACGCCGATTTTCTGCATATTTATGTTGCATTTTTTTAAAAGCCTCATAAAACATGAGGCTGTTTGTCTTGAAAAAGGTTCAGATGGCAGTATTTCTGTTCAATAAGTCCAGCGCGATGATGCAGCTCATCAGCTGTTACAGTGTGAAGAGAGAACAGAGGCGGAGCTCACAGGGAGAGGGACAGGGCTGGGGCCCCACTTGAAAACACTCACACCAAGAAAAACTTGAAGAGGTGCAATAATATAATAATTATAAAATTATGGATAATTTAAGATTTGTTGGTCTGAAATAGCCCACTCCAAATTAAGGGAAAATACATTTAATTTATTCAAAGGTTTCCGGAGCAGGAACTTACAAAATCTATTTAATGTGAGAAATATTATTTAGCTTACACTTATTTTTGTCCTTCGCTTTGTGTATAGTTAGAAATTATAACGAAAAAAGTCCATTTAAATGCTGCTTTGGATTGACTGATTCGTAGATTGGATTGACTAAGGTTCGTAGAAAAGACTGGAGGGCCCCAAAGCTGATTTTTGCTTAGCACACCCAAAAAGGTTAGATCCGGCTCTGGTCATATGGTGGACAAGAAGACAGATACAAATCATGTGCAAATGCTGTAAATTATTAAGATAATACGACTAAATGATTAGACTAAACCAGTGCTTCTCAATTATTTTTTGATAATAATTGAGAAGCACTGGTTTAGCACTCTCTTTAACAATAACAAAAGAAAAAAATCAATATCAACTTCTACAAATTTCAACAAATATTAACTTTCTTTGTACATCTACACTTTGCACTGCACTGTGTTTATTCCACCAGTGATCAGAGCCTTAGCGTTTGTGTGGAGTAAAGTTGGTGGAATGATGTAGCAGATTAGGAGTTATACCGCGGACATGCGCTGCTCTGTCCCGGTGTGAGCGAGCGCGCAGTGCCGGGGCCGTTCTTTCCACCTGTGTGTAAAGCTGTGCAATATATCAACTTTAGATAATATCGTGAATGTTGTTCTGAGGATTTCCAAAAATTGAATATCGAGTATATCATGAGGTAAAAACTTGCTAAAGAGAGCTTATTTACATAAAAATTCATAATAATACTGTACTTTCTTGAGAACAAGGCAAGTTTAAACATATACTGTATCAGAATGTGTGCATTATTCAATTCAAAGAGCTTTATAAAGCAGGAAAATGAGTTTATAATGGCAGATTGTTGCACTTTTATGATTAATTTGACAAATAGTTGTTTGATAATTAAACAAAATAGAAAAAATGGCCATCTAAACTGAGAAAACAAGGGACTATGTGTGACAAGAATTTGTATTTTACATGAGATTTGTATTGGTTTGAACCTGATTGCCAACAGAACAAATATAACATATTTAATACAATACACATGTTATTTGTGGTCAGAAATAAGCCTAATTGAAATTTATATAATTTTTTGAGCCAATAAATTGTGCCCATATGACTAAACAAATATTCTTTTTTTTTTTTTTTTTAAACTTGCAAGGGGCCTTAAATTTTGAAATCCAAGGTCTTCAAAAGGTCTTCAAAATTCTAGAAGTTGTGCAGGAGCCTTGCATTTACTTCCAGTCTCTTTTCTAAAGAGAGAACCATTTGGTGATTAGACCATCTGCCCTTTTGACACAAAATGAAAGTGAAACTGGCTCATTTTTTATATTACTGATACTGATAATCTGATAATACACAAATACACAAATAGTATCAGTATAGGTCTGGGAAAATCAATATCAGAAGTGGGTCACTGGTTTTCGAGCCGGACTAAATGTGTAAGCAGCCTGTGTCTGTAGGTTCCATGTACGTAATGAACATGTAACTGTTGTGTTTTTATCATCTGCATCACCAGCATGAGCCAATGAAACGCCGCTGTGCAAAGTGGAACAAATTGCATTTTATAACAGCACAAAATAAGCTCCAATCATTCTGCTTACGTGGCTCTAGGCATTTCCATGGAGACTCTCGCCGCTAAATAAATGAACTATTTTTGCAGCCAATTAAGCACAATACAGTTTGCTTTTGTGCCGGCGTTTTGACAGCGCTTAGGCCGTGTTTGTGACTGATTGTGACGTAAAAGTGTCAGCAGAAGGTAAGAGGAGCGGAGCAGTGACCCAGCAGCACACGGCACGGTCCAAAAACATCCGATTCTTCAAAGCACTGCTGCGGAGGCATTATTTCGTGAAAAGCAGCGCTGCGGACGAGGCCTGCGCGCCCCTGTTTGCCCCGGCCGCTTCAAGACGGTAATAGAAATAAACAGTAATCCCAGGGCAACGTTTGTGTGTAAACAATGTCCATATTGAGCTGGTGCTGGAAGTGGAAAAAGGGTTTTAATGAGCGGAATGTACCGGGCCTGAGAGGCTGATGAGGAGAGGAGAGAGAGGAGAGGGGAGGGGGAGAGAGAGGAGAGGAGGGAGGGCGGGAGGGAGGGAGAGAGGAGAGGGAGGGAGGGGGTGAAGGTAGAGAGAGAGGAGAGGGAGGGAGGGAGGAGGGAGGGAGGGAGAAGAGAGAGCACCGGGCCTGAGAGGCTGATGAGGAAAGGAGAGAGGAGAGGAGAGGGAGAAAGAGAGGGAAGGAGGACTGGGTCTGAGAGACTGATGAGGAGAGGGAGGGAGGGAGGGAGGGAGGGAAGGAGGAGAGGAGAGCGAGGGAGGGAGAAGAGATAGAGAGAGCACCGGGCCTGAGAGGCTGATGAGGAAAGGAGGGAGGGAGGGAGGGAGGAGAGCGAAAGGAGAAGGAGAACTGGGCCTGAAAGGCTGATGAGGAGGAAAAAGAGAGAGGACGAGGGAAGGAGGGAGAGAGGGAGAGAGGAGGGCATGGAAGGAGAAAGAGGGGCAAGGGAACGAGAGAAAGCATCGGGCCTCAGAAGCTGACGAGGAGCAGGGATAGGAGAGAGAGAAAAAGAAAAAGAAGGGAGAGGGAGAGAGAGGGAGATGCGATGGAAAGAGACAGAGCACCAAGCCAGAGAGGACAGGGATAAGGAGAAGGGATAGGAGAGAGAATAGAAAGGAGAGGTGGGGGAGAGAGAGACAGAGAGGTGATAGAGACAGAATAGAGAGATCACTGGGCCTGAAAGCTCATGAGAGGAGAGTCTTCAAAAGAGAGAGAAGAAAAGGAGAGGGTTGAGAGGCTGAGCAAGGAGAGTCATCAAGAGAAGGACAGAGAGGATGAGAGAGGAAGTGAGAAAAAGATTAAAGAAAAAGAGAGAGGTCGTTGTCTCTGGTCTGTGATAAGGAAACCTTTGGCCCTGTTCAGTTTAACTGGAGCATATGATTCACCACAACACCAGTTCTGTGCTGGTATTAGAACACTGTTATACCTACTACTACTACTACTGCTGCTATACCTACTACTACTGCTACTACTACTACTGCTATACCGACTACTACTGCTACTACTACTACTGCTATACCGACTACTACTGCTACTACTACTACTGCTATACCTACTACTACTGCTGCTACTACTACTATACCGACTACTACTACTACTACTACTACTACTACTACTACTACTACTGCTATATCTACTACTACTGCTACTGCTATACCTACTACTACTGCTATATCTACTGCTACTGCTATAACTACTACTACTACTACTACTACTACTACTACTACTGCTCTATACCTACTACACCTACTACTACTACTACACCTACTACTACTACACCTACTACTATACTACACCTACTACCTACACTACTACTACTACCTACTGCTACTATACTACTACTGCTACTACTACTGCTGCTACTGCTACTGCTACTACTGCTACTACTACTACTACTACTGCTTTTACTACTACTGCTATACCTACTACACCTACTACTACTGCTATACCTACTACTACTACTACTGCTATACCTACTACTACTACTACTACTACTACTACTGCTATACCTACTACTACTACTACTGCTATACCTACTACTACTACTACTGCTATACTACTACTACTACTACTACTACTACTGCTATACCTACTACTACTACTGCTACTACTGCTATACCTACTACTACTACTACTACTGCTATACCTACTACTACTGCTATACCTACTACTACTACTACTACTACTACTACTACTCTACTACTACTACTACACCTACTACTACTACTACACCTACTACTACACCTACTACTACTACTACTACTACTACTACTACTACACTACTACTACTACTACTACTACTGCTGCTATACCTACTACTACTACACCTACTACTACTACACTACTATACTACTACTATACTACTACTACTACTATACACCTACCTACTACTACTACTACTACTGCTGCCTATACCTACTACTACCGCTGCTATACCTACTATTGCTGCTATACCTACTACTGCTCTACTGCCTACTACTGCTGCTGCTACACCTACTACTGCTGCTGCTGTTACCTCTGCTACTACTACCGCTGCTATACCTACTGCTGCTGCTATACTACTACTGCTGCTGCAGCAGCAACATCAGTCAGTAAATAGTCTTACTTCTAATTAAAGGGGAACTGATACTTCATACAGTAAACTTTCACAGATCAGAGCTGATATCTGACCCCAGTGTCGGATCGATAAACAGTACAGCATACTGCAACATTTTTCATAAAAAGTGGCTTTATTGCTAAAAAAAAAAAAATTTAAAATAAAAAATAAATAAAACAAATCTAAAGGCAAAGTTTGTGTTCTTTCTTTGGTGCTGATTGGTTCTGAAAATCCAATCAGCATCGAAATCCAGCAGCTTCAACAGTGACAAACATGTAAATCATCTCTTTGATTTCAGCACTTTACTACAAGATGAGTTTCTGCTTCATTACAATACAACACACAGTCTATTGTAAACTGTTGACATTAATAACAGTAGATGAGTTGCCAGTTTAAAATAACAGAAGTGACTTGTCGCGTGAGCAAAAACAGGACCACAGTCATTAGATTCTACCTGTTTGAGTCATTCACAAATCAAATCACACTCGTTATTATCATTATCTTCTTCCTATAAGGCTCTGCATAGTCTATAGTTCTCTGAAAAGGAAATTGCCAAACACTAGAGATGATTGCTTTGTTATTCCACATGATCGTAAAGAACACGTAACCATAGAAACGTGTGCATCTCAATATGAAACCTCACATTCAGCTCGACAAATATACTTCTGGTTATGAGGACAAAGTATATAATATCATAGAGCAGAAATAGTGTAATGTAAGATCTTCAAGGCAACTGTGTTTACCAGTGGAACTATATTTTGTACGAAAACACATCTTTAAAAATAACTGAACTTGCATTAACAAAATACATTTGTCGTCATCATTAAAAAAAATCTCAATCCATTGGCAGATATAAATAGTCGACATCAAATTAAACATTTTAACTTGCTTAGACATTCCATATGAATTGTTTTGCTCTGTTGGTTAAATGTAGTGTTGTTCTGATTCGATAGTGATACTCTGCCTCAGGGTAATGTGCTGATATTGATACCAATGCCGATAATGGTTAAAGAAGTAAGTTATAGGTAGAGTTTGTAACTTGACTAAGATGGTGTAGCTGATTTTTACACTGCAAACATGATTTAGATTATAAATCTGACAACTTTCTCTTATAAATCTTTGGACACATGGTTAATGTCGATATGTATTCATTTTGGTTGCATTTATGCCTTCTTTTTACAAACAACAAAGTGAAACTGGAGAGGACCACCCCGGCTCAGCCAATCAGAGAGCAGCATTCAGCTCTTGATCAGAGCTAAAGTTCTTTAATATTCATTTCATACAGTACTCAGAGGTCTCATTTTTTCACAAAGTGCTGCATTTACTATGCACTTTTTAGTGGAAAACACAAAGTTTACTACTTTACAACTACAGAAGTCAGCTACTCTAGCTTTAAATTAGGGATGCACATTTTCACTTTTTTCTTTAACTGTTAGTTGGCTCTTCACGGTCAATAATCGATTAACTGGTTACGTAAACGCAGTACTTTTTTATTGTTATTTTCACTGGACGTGTTATAATTGAGCACAGCAGCGCTACGAGAGTGAACGCAGAGCAGAAACAGCGATAGGCCTTTGAATTTGGCACAACACGACTGAATAAAAACCTCTATAAACACTGTTTTAATGCACTGTTGCACTATGTATTTAATAAAACTACTTATAAATAAGGTGTCACGTTTTAAAGTTGGTGGCTGCTAATGTTAGCTGCTTACCTTCGATAGCTCTGACCAAATCTGATTAATCCAGTCTGTTTTCTTCTCCAACGTAAAATCCAGGTGAATAAATCCTGCATGGTTTATATTTGTCCATAAACACTGCAGTGTCTCAGGTTTGCTCAGTCCTTATGAGATGAACAGTGTTTTTGTAGTTTTAGCAATCTTTTTTTTCACTCTGACAACCACAGAGCTGTTCAGGGGCAGTTAGCGCCATCTGCTGGAGCAACTGTGTCAGTTAACCGGTGAAAGACGTCTCACTCGGTTACGCCATAGTCACAGTTAACCGGTTATCGATTAACCATGAACATCCCTACTTTAAATGTTCAGTTTATAACTTACATTTTAATCAAATACTCACACACATAAAACATCTAACTGTGTCTCAATATAGACTAGTTTAAAGATCATTTTTTTTCGACATTGCTAAAAAATAAAATCCAAAGGTCGATCTTCTGTGGTCAGACTAAAAGTAGCTCGCGAGATGAAAAAGACTGGGCACTCCTGGTTTAACATCATCTTCACTGAAAAAAAAAAAAAGGGGTCCCCAAACTTTTGAATATAAGGTCTTAAAATGTTTGCACAGGTCTTTTTCTAATTTATTTGATTTTGCTGTATGACTTTTTCTTAGAAGCCCTCTGGAAAAGAAGAAAAGAAACAACACTGTGAAATACAGCTAAGTCTGATTTAAACAAGGCAGAAACTGTTTGAAACAAGTGCTAGAATCTGGGCCTAATCTCTAATCTCGTGAACAAAAACACAAAAACATCTCCTGCTTTTCACACTTTTCCACTCATCTGCTCACACATTTTTTACCGTACGCGCAAACTTACACAAAAAAAACCCCACAAATCCTCACGTGAGGCCTGGATAAAAGAACAGCCACAGAAAACATCTTTCTTTCCTTCTCTCTTCTCCCTCTCCCGTTTGTGCGACCTGGATTCACTGCACGGCTCTCGTCCTGACCGCTTCCATTTGGTTTTAGGTAACACTTAGCCTTTATTAGCTCACTTTCCCGCTCACACACACACACATTTGGACAGATTTGGGCTGACACTAGAGGGCTCTGTCTCTCTGCTCTGCTCCTCCGACTAAACGCGGTGAACTCGAGCATATGTATTCTTCCGCCGCTGCCTCCTCCCTCGTACATTTCTCTAAGTGTTTGCCCAGAAGGCTAAACAAATGTCTAGGCAGATGAGGTAAAAGGGAATTTAGGTCAGACTCTACTGCGGGTGAGCCACAGTCTTCATTGTGCGGCCCCTTTTGAAACTCCTAAGTGGGGAAGAATATTGTGAGCCGGACTCTTGTGTGTGAGGGTCTTTTGGAAGAATGTGGAGATTGAAATGTTGTGGCTACGCTTAAATAATCACAAATAATTACTGTTGGAAGGTTATAGAAATACTGAATATCTTCTTTAAGACAAGACACGCAAGATTAATGTAGCTAATTTTGACATATTCTGGTGTTGATTTAGCTCAGAAACAAGACTACATAAGACAAGCCAAAACAAAACATACAAGAAACAAAAAAAGACAGAATAAAAAAAGAAATAGTAAGAAAATTACTACGCAAAATAATAAAAATAATGAAGAAGAAAGAAGAAGAAGAAAAGAAGAAGAGAAGAGGAAGAAGAAGAAAGAAGGAAGAAGAAGAAAGAAGAAAGAGAAGAAGAAGGACGAAGAAGAAGAAGGAAGAAGGACGAAGAAGAAGAAGAAAAGACGAAGAAGACGAAGAAGAAGAAGAAGAAGAGAGAAAAGAAAGAGAAAAAGAAGAAAAGAGAAAAAGAAAGAGAAAAAGAAAGAAAGAAGAAGAAGAAGACGAAGAAGACGAAGGAGAAGAAGAAGAAGACGAAGAAGGAGGAGGAGAAGAAGAAGAAGAAGAAGAAGAAGAAGAAGAAGAAGAGAAGAAGAAGAAGAAGAAGAAAGAAAGAAGAAGAAGAAGAAGAAAGAAGAAGAAGAAGAAGAAGAAGAAGAAAAAAACAACTATGGGCATACAACAATCATTTACTTTTATCTTGATTATTTTAGTTTTATTGTTTCATTTCATTCACTTCATCCACAGAGTTCTTTGAGATATTTTAAATTTAAAGGCTTCAAATTGTTGTCAATGTGAGCCTCTAAAGTAGCTTCTCCACACTCACGCTTTTGACTGTATTTATTAACGCGATCTAAGTCTCATTTATTAAAGGAGACCTTATGTTTTAAGATGTCTTTTTCAAAGTTTTTAGCCATGTTCTAACTGCCTTCTTTCATCTTTTTACTTATTTGCTTCTGTCCTGCAGCTCGGAAAAACCCTGTCCTCACCTACCACATATCCCCGCCCACTTGTCTGTATTCAGTTGTGATTATTCAAATATTCAGATTCATAGTAAAACATGTGTGGTTCAAAACAGTCCAGAGACACTTTACAACATAAAAATGACACATTTAAAATCTGCTTCTTGTTACATTAAAATCTTACAATAAAGAGGCGGGGCTTATCACGATGAAGAGGCGGGGCTTATCACAATGAAGAGGCGGGGCTTATCACAATGAAGAGGTGGGGCTTATCACAATGAAGAGGCGGGGCTTATCAGTTCTGCTTTTACAATTTTATGTTTTACAAAAAACAAATTGTAAATTACTGACCTACATATATTTTTAAATACAGAGGGAAAAAATAAAATAAAATTTTTTCAAATCAAAATCTCTTTTACTAAAAAAAAAAAAGTCTGTAAAAACCTATAATCTAAAATAAAATCAGTAAATGTAAAGTTGCTGTTTTGCTTCACATAAAATGAAAATGAATAATTTGTCATGCATTTTTTTTTTTTTTTTCTGTGAGTAAATACAACATAGTTTTCGCTGTTATTTTGTTCCCCTATTCTTCGAGTCCAATCCAGCCGTGTCCAAACTGCGGCTCTTAGACCAATCTCTGGTTGGCCCTCAGACTTCTGCTAAATTGTCTCAATTTACATATAACATATACAAATTTAGGTACAAATGCACGGTAGCAGAGTGGTCAGAGCTCTGGCTTCCTAATGAGGAGGTCGTGGGTTCGACTCCCGGGTCGGACCATATCAACATCTCACCATCTCTCTGGGTGGAGTTTGCATGTTCTCCCCGTGTCACCGTGGGTTTTCTCCAGTTTCCTCCATGAACATGCATGTTTAGGTTCATTGGGCATCACTGTAAATTTCCCTTAGTGAGTGAATGAGAGAGTGAATGTTTGTCTAAATCTGCGACGAGTTGGCCACTGTCCAGGGTGTTCCCCGCCTAAGGCCCAAAGATACTGGGATAGGCTCCCATGACCCCTAACAGGATGAAGCGGTAGAAAATGAATGAATAAATATACAAATCTAAACAGCCGTCGTATTGGAATAAATCTAAATTAAATGTAGGATGCTTTAATGAAACTGACGGTTCATCAAAAATAAAATCAAATGTAAAATTTTGAATGGTTCACTTTTGTTTCCGTGCATTATGTGGCCCTCCGTTCCATATATGTTTCCAAATATTGGTGCAAGTGGAAAAAGTCTGGACACCTTAACCTAAATTGGGGTCGTGAAACAAATCAGAGGGTCACTGAACCATTATCAACAAACCTGAACTTGGAATATTCAGCATAAAGGCAGGTCTAAACCAAACAAGGTCTGAAGTAGAATTAAGTCAGGACTAAAAGACCCAGAATTAACAAAGAAAAAGAGAAAATATATGTTTGTAGTAGAAAAAAGGTTGAGGGCCGGTTCAGATCTTTGGAGGTTGAAGAGGCCAGTGAAATAATAACACAAGTCAATAACTTTACTGCAGAACAGTAAACTATGATTCAAACTCCCCACGCTGGATCTGGAGAGAGCTACGTGTCAATCAGAACAAGCCGACACAACCAGCGCTGTCATAAAAAAAAAAAACAAGTATGGAGCTGAAAGAGGAAGCAGCTGAGTCAAATCACAGCTCCGAAATGAGTCTGAACATAGTATTTGTGTCCTGTTGTTCTAAGAAGAAAGAGGAACCGAAACACAAGACATTTCAATGACAGTTCAGTTTTGTGAAACGTATTTGAGTCAAAATATGGACTGGGTTTGTTTCTGCGGACGTCGGCTTCTGGAGGTTGTGTTGACGTGACATCACAGGATTCAGTATTATCGCCATTATCAGTGTGCAGCAGCAGAAATGAATAATGTTTAAAAGCAGTTTTTGTCGTAATGTCAAAGGTTCATGGGTTTTAAGGCGAGACACTGAAGGTGAAGAGGAAAAATTCTGCTGTAGTTTCTCAAGAATTGAAGTTAAAAGGCCAAACTTGTGCATAATGGAATAAAAAATGTTAAAATAGACAGAGAAAAGCTTCAACTTCTTAAAGTGATTTAATGATGTATTCTGCATTGGCCAATACGCAGTGCAATGCGCAGAGGTTAGGTGCCCAGAGCAAGAAGGTCCTGGGTTTAATCCCCAGTCCATCCAGGGCCTTTCTATGTGGAGTTTACATGTTCTTCCTCCGGGTACTCCAGTTTCCCCTTCCTCTAAAAACATGTCCATTAATTAAGGACTCCCTGCAAAAGAGAGTCTGAATCTCAGTGGGACTTTCCAGGTTAAATAAAGGTCAAGTTTACATTACACAGTGGGCATTCTGGATCTGATTTACTTTTGGAGTAAATTCTGACAACATTTTCAGACTTAAAATGTAATAAAATAAATAAATAAAAATGCTTTTCTGTTAAAAAAAAAACAAACAAAAAAACTTCTGTAAGAACCTTCATAATCTTTGTTTGGTGTGAGGAGCTGCTTTAGAGACGGACCAGGATATCCCACAGAACTGAAGTGAGTTAGATTCAGGACTGGGTGTTGCCAAAAGCCTTCAGAGACGTATCCTGGTACATATTTCCCATACAATTTCCTCAATACAATACTTAACAAGATATTCTTTATCGTGGAAATCCTGTTTGTTTAGCAGTGAACATACTGTAATGTTTATTTGCTTTATTGTCTGTTATAAAAAACTTGTCTGTGACGCGTTTAAAAGATGCATTCATACACTCAACATTGTTTATTATAGACAGCATTGTTGACAGAACAGGACATGCAAACAAGAGGAATCCCTGGACTAAACTTGATCATGTTAAAGCTGTAGTATTGGTCGTTTTAGAGCCACTATCACTTTGTTCTTGACATATTGAACGCTCGCGACAAACAAGTCCATTGACTATACCCCTTTGATTGGGATCAGAATTCATTTGCCTTAATAGTTCGGTTCGATTGAGTTAAAACGAACTCTGAGTTCTGGTCCAAATTTTCAAAATCTGGTCCGATTGAAGAGGTCGGTCTGGATCAGCTGAATCGTGCCCTGGAGCGGTTCGTTTTGTAAACGCAAACGGATCAAGACTGTAACAAAACTAGGAAGTGAATAATGACATGCAGCCAGGTCCTCGAGACATCTCTCAACAACTGTGCAGCCCCACATCTGAACTCATCAACATGCCTGACGACAAAAAGCACGAGGACAAAAAGCCTGATGTTAAGGAAGTGGAGTCGTTTGACAAGGGGAAGCTAAAGAAGACGGAAACTCTAGAAAAGAACACTCTGCCAACCAAAGAAGTAATCGAGGAGGAAAAGGCAAACAAATGCTGATGTGATTACACACCCTTCTCCTGATCCTCTTCATCATGTTCCATCACGCTGCAGGATGTCTATCAAACGTGCTTTTAGCCACCTTGTACAGAAATGGCGGCACGGTGGCTGAGCGGTTAGCACTTTTGCCTCACAGCAAGAAGGTCGCGGGTTCGATTCCCGCACGGGCCCGGGCCTTTCTGTGTGGAGTTTGCATGTTTCTCCCCGTGTCTGGGTGGGTTTTCTCCGGGCACTCCGGTTTCCCCCACCAACCAATAACATGCACGTTAGGGTAATATCCTCCAGCTACCGGTAGTCCTGACCAAGCCTAGCAAGAACATCTGGAGATGGGTCCCCGAGCGCTGCACTGCGGCGATCACTGCTCCTGAGGAGATGCCCCAGAGGCATTGAAGGATGGGTCAAATGCAGAGGACAAATTTCCCTACGGGGATAATAAAGTATACCTTACCTTACCTTACATAAACCATGCTGAGACACATGTGAGGCTCAGAATCAAGACAAAAGTGTGTGAGACCGAGAACGAGACAAATACTACACAAACACATATGAAAGTAACCGAAGCTGAGCAAAAATATGTCCACCACTGCAGAAGTAGAGCTGCATGTTTGTTTGGACGTGACACAGATCAGGCAGAGACAAAAGAGCAGTAGGTCTTCCTCTGTGATTCTAACCCACAGCACCTCTACAGATGTATTTCAAAAGTACTGGTTCGATTGGCAAAAGTGTAATATGAACAGAACTGGGTCAGTTTAGAACAAGAGTCAATGTTGCAACTTCGATCCAGCTGAATCTGGTACAGTTTGTATTGTGAACGCAGCCTAAGAAAGCACAACCTTGGGGTATGTTTCTGATGAGGAAGCAACACTCAAACATGACTACAAGCTCACTGGGGTCGACTTAGCAGAACATAGGAGCTTTAAAATGGAAGAATTACCAATGGAAAACCTACAAAAGTGTTACTGTCATTTCTGATTAGTCTTTTTAGTTCTCATTAGGTATAATTTGGAACCTGGACATGTTCTTAATCCTGCGTACGACCCTGCTCGCACACTACACAGAGTCCAGCGCTTCCCTCAAAGCTAATCTCTTGTTCGCAGTGCGTTCATGATCTCACTCACAGCTGATTTGGCCTGTGCAGTTTGAGCTTCATGAATGTTTCAGCTGCTCTCTCTCTCTCTCTCGTGTCAGTGTTTACAGAGCCACGCCACCGAAAGAATCCCAAATCTGGCCCTCTCTCCCACGTGAGCAGTCACAGCCAGTTCAACCAGAAGTAACGCGCTCAGCTCACACAGAAAACGTTTCGGGTGCATTTGAGGAAAGGGTCCAGCTCCAAACGCCAACAGAAGCATGACGAGGAGAGGACAAGAATAGAAGAGTTTAAATCAGACGCTTAGCAAGACCAGAAGTGTTATTTGTTTAACCGAAGTAAAAAGTGTCTTCTGGAATATTTGGGATGCATTATTTAAAAGGAGTGTGTTTGGTTTAGAGCTGTAGGTCGACTAAGGACACCAGGCTCAAGTGAACTGTGGATCTTAAAGAAAACATCATGTAGATCAGTCATTTACATTTAGTTTGATGTAAAACACAAATCTAAGCTAAAACAGCTCAGTTAAACACGTTTATTGTTTTCCAGAACAGATAAGCTCTTTGTGTAGTGAAAGATTTTACAAATTTACATGAAGCCCAGGGGCTACAAGTTTAAAAATGACAGGTCCACCAATTTGAGTTGTTGTAAACAGATTTTGTAGTAAATAAATAAATAAATAAATAAATAAAAAAAAAAAATGTGTGTGTGTGTTTGCATTAATTTGAGACAAAGAGCAAACAATTTGAGCACATCCTTGAAGGCACAAAATAGTAAAATACAGTACACTTTTGAGATTGGGTCCTTTGCACATAATATTCTGACCTTGAGGTCAAAAAGTTAAAAACTCCTGCTCTAGGCAGAGGTTCTCAAATGGGTGCGTGACGTGAGTCAGGGGGCCGCGGGAAATTGTTGAGTCTGATAGATTTTTCAAATAAAGGCTTTTGAATATAGACCAACAGTTGTGAACACGGAGCTCTCTTGTCTCACTCAGAAACATTTGTGTTCGACAGCTTTGCTTTTTCCTCTATCCCATCCTCACTTAAGAGAGCTGCGTGTGTCTGTGTCATATCAGAGCTTATAGCAGCAGATTGTGTCTTAAAGAAGGTTTGCCACGTCCAGCGATATTCTACGAAACTGGAGCTTCGTATTGGTGCTTCATTTGTACAAATCTGCATATATCTGCGGAGAAAAGGTCTGAAAGTGATCTTGGAAGTTTTGCATTTGTAAAACAGAAGTCCTGTCCTGACAAAAGTTGTGGAACAGCAGCGTTTTCTCAGCTCTGATCACACAGGACAGATCGTCACACTGAAGCTTCTGAACGCTGGTTCGGGGGGTGACGCTGGTTTACAGGGCGGAGCTAGAACGCTGGTTAGCAAGAGGGTTGGGGCCCCATGAGAGCTTCTGATTTTAAATGATTTTAAGACATGTTTTATACTTTTAATAATAATAAAATACATCAGCATTCAGAAAAAATAATTTAAATATTTCAGAATACAGAAATCACATGAATTAATAAAGTTTTCTGAGTGTTTGGTGAAGTTTTTATTGCAAGTTCAGTGAATCTTATAAGCTTGCAGTTTTAAAAGTTAAAACACCCTATTTAAAGTAAATACTAGGTGAAATTGTAGGGGTGCTTGCTTAGGGAAGAACGCTTAGGGTGCCCAGTCTAAAAGTTTGAGAATCTCTGCTCTAGAGCATGTTTAAAAGACAAGAATATGCAAAGAATAGATCATATTTGTTCTGAACATTTACATCATTTACAGGAGCCACTTGGTAGAGGGGAGAAGAAGTGGCAGAGTGGCTAGCACTCTTGCATGTTTGTATGCTTCCCCCAGTGTCAGGTGAGTTTCCTCTGGGCCAACCAAAACATGCTCTATCCTCCAGCTTTGGTAGTTCTGACCAAGCTTGCGAGTTGCACTGTGGAGCTTACAGATATACTGTATGTATCTATACTACAACATGTGTAGCATGAGCACGTCTGGCCCTTTGTGAAGAGTGTTATACAGGCGTTATAGACACGTGAATAGAAACACGATTTCTTAGCATCTTATAGACAGTCTTTTGGTTGAAGCCAGGGGGGACACTCTTTGGTTTAACGGCTAAGTTTAGGTCTGCGGCTTGGAGTTAGTCTAGATTAGGATTTAGTTCATATTCATGAATAAAAACACATTTTTACATCCACCGAAGGGAGCAGAAAAAAAAAAAAAAAAAAATACACATTTCACTGAGATTGGGTTTGCTCCACAAGCTCTGAATGGATCAAATACAGAGGACTCATTTTCTGAGAATCGTTCAGGGGAAACTTCAGCACCCGGAGTAAACCTACGCAGACATAAAGAGGACTGTCCCTGTTCTGTCTGGGAGTCGAACCCAGAACCTTCTTGCTGTGAAGCGGGAGGAGTAGCAGAATCTGTCCTTTCCTTCTGCAGCTTAAACTTTTTGAAATGTGAGGAGCGCTCACCTACATCCGCATCAGCTCGACTCTTTGAAATACCTCCCTGTCGGCTCAAAGATCAAGATCAGTGGCCCGGCCCGAGGTCTCACTTCGTCTCACACGATCACGCATGCAGCATGCGACGCACCAGCGAGCGCTCCTGTCGCATAGATGATCACTTCCTAGAACGGACGCTTCCTGGCAGCTCCTTCTGTCCATCTGTCCGGACATCAGCGGCTCGGAGAGAAGCGACAGTGACGTGATCGACCGCACAATAGATCCGAGTTCCAGAGATGAGACTGTCGTACGGAGAGGTGAGCGTAGATCGTCGTACGGAGCGGTGAGCGTAAGGTGTAAGTAAAGCGTCAAACAGCACAGACTGATGCACATAATGAGCACGCGGCAGAGAAGATGAGAGAGTGTTGTTGACGGTGAGTTTGGATGAGATTGTGTGGAGTCTGTGACCTGGAACAGACCTGTCTCTCTGTATGAACCAGTAAGAAGTTTAGTGAAGAGCAACACTGTAGAATGCATTGTTTTATTGTTTAGACCAATGGGGAGCTGGAGCTTAAAAGCGTTTGGACACCCTTTTTTACTGTCTTACCTTAGTTTTCTCTCTAAATAAAACCGTTAATAAGTGTTTCAGAGACAAACAGACTGAACACGTTGGTGTGACTAAGTAGAAGAAAAACCTGAGGCTTGTAAAAAGTTGAACGGTTTTGAGAATGAGCAGGAGAAGACATGAAGACACGAGGACACGCTGTGGAGATCTAGGCTCCAAACGCAAAGCAAGAAAGCATTTTTATGACTGAAGATAGGCTGTTTGGAACACGGGGCCAAAGTGAGCAGAAGGACGAAAGGCCAACACAAGGAAATATGTTCGAGTAGATGGGAGAGGCAGCTTATGAAGGACAGACGCCAGGTAAACCCTCAACACTGTAGTGTCAACTACGCTATAACATGAACTGCTTCTGAGAACATGTTTTATGAACACACTCCCCAACACAATGTTCTGTGGGTTAAGTTTTTAAGAAGAAACTGCGTTGGTTTGGCCCTGATTGTGTCCCTTCTGTCCTTTAGTAAAAGTTGTCTGTTTCTCCTTTGTATACTATTAAACAAACTGGGCTGCATGTTGTATAGATTTTCTTTACGCAGCGTCAGGGGAACATTGGACCTTCTTGCATAATAACAGGTACACTGAACCCTTGGCTGACCCTGGTCTGGACAGAAAACGTGAGTTTGCCATTATAATCAGTTTATTACTGTTGCTAAACAGGCCTAAACGTTTAGCCTATACTTTTATCTTAACCTTTAGGCAAGCCTTTCCTTAACCTTAACTTATTACCAAAATACTTGACCTAATCTTACCAATTCTACTAAACATAATCAACGTTCCTCCAGACCAGACAATCAAGCATTTACCCAGACTTTTTGCATTCCCTTGCAAAAACATTGCGTTCCCTCGCAAAAGATTGAATAAATAAAATAATAAACTCACAATGTCCTTTGCCGGGCGCTGTAGGAAATTTGGCCCCCGGGCCTTAAAGTGCCTATGACAGGTTGAACTCCTCATTTCACGAACTAAAGATAAATATAATCCGGAAGTTCATCAAAATTAAGCTTTTTTTTTTTTTTCGAATTACAAATGTTCTTCCTGACATAATGATGACATCATCATCATGTAATAAATTGGGACAAAACTAGTGCTATGCTAAGTGGATAAGACTTTTTTACATCCTCTGTGTTATACAGTAGTCATTTATACGTCCTTATATTTACATATTTGTATTATTAGAAGTAGCTCAGAATTTTATTATGAAAACTACCGGATGCACTTCACCAGCGCTCACTTGGTTTCCCGTTTGTTTTACTGTTGAATAATCTGTTCGACATGCTGGACCAACAACTGCAAATAATATCTTCCCTGCCACAAAATGAGCTGAGCCGATTACATCCTGATGGTATCCACATTTTTTCATGCAAAATTTGTTTTGTTGGCTCAACTTTTGGCAATCGATAAAACTCTGTTTTTTTCTTCCTGTCTGACCTATTACGACAGTAAGAACACGGCAATATGTTATCAATTTCTTTTGATAAGAATTTGAATTTGTATGTGCTTGGACGGTAGCTGTATGACACCAATGTTTCTGGAATGATGACATTATACAAAATTGTCTTTCGCAAGAGAAAATGTCACAATACAGCATTATTCAAGATTACAACTGTCACAACCAACTACAAATTCTTTCCTTTCTTTGTCTAAAAGAAATAATCTGCAGGTGTTTTCAGACCAGAACTATCAGTGAAAAGGCCTATTCAGCTCTTGTGCATGTAAACTGCTCCTTAACAATAGTTGGTGGTAGTGTCTCCTCTCTCTCTCTCAGCTCCCAAACTCAAAGTGACCCCAGTGCACTGTGGGCCATGTCTCCGGCTCCTCGTCCAGAGAGGAGATGACACGGTGCCCGGCGGAGGTGCACTGGGGCTGGGACGGAGACTGACACTGTGGTGGGTCAGCAGTGGGTCACGCAGATCCTCCTTCCTGATGCTCCTCCGGGGTATGAACGTGCTCCGACCCAAACACGAGGAGACCAGGGCTGTTTGGAGTCCTGTCGCTGTCCTCTGTATTCTAATAACACATGCTGAGCTTCCATTATGCAGACATGTTTACGGGAGTACTTTGTTAAGGCAGGGCCACCCAAGCAAAGCCATTAGAGCTAATACATGTACTTGCTCTCAGATAAAGAATAAGAATCCACTGTTTGTTTGTAACTGAAAACATGACTTGAAAACACACTACGGTCTTGTTTCAGAGGCTCAGCTCAGGGCGTACATCAGACCTGGGCAAACTGTGGCCCGGGACCAATCGGCCTCAGCTGTAAATCACCTAGAAATAAGCATTACTCTGAACACTGCAAAATGTTTTATCTACTCTCACTTAAAACCACGAGTTCAGCATATTAGTCTTAGTTATTTTAGCCATATTTTAATAAAATTGCTAATATTTGGCAGCGTGTTTCACTTGTTTCAAGACATTTCTGGTCATTTCCGATGACATTTTAAACCTTTAGGCGCCAGACTTTTTCAGTTGAAATATATTTGTGTAATATAAAGTTTTAAAACCTTCTCTGGAGAATCCTAACTGATTTGTCTCTGTATTATTTAGGGGTGTCAAATTAGTGCATCATAGATATTATTTCTGTTATTGACATGAATATAAGGAACTAGATTTAAGAAAGAAAAATGATAAAGTACATTTAAGGCCGACTTATTAATAGTAATCTATGAGAATCTATAATATGCTGCATTGCCTTATAGGCCGCATAGTTCAAAGCTCAAGAAAAAAGTAGGCTTATAATCCAGAATTAGGTAATTAATTACAGACATATTAATCGAGTTCATTTTTTTAATTGCATTAATCTATTTTGAAATCTTTAACTTCATTGTTTCCATCTGCGAGTTGCAAAGTGGACATAAGGGTTGTCGCAACAAAAAGCTTCCTAAAGTCTTCATTTTTTGCAAAATATTACTATTTCCATCTGCAACAATAATGTAATTAATTAAATTGGATAAAAACAAAACAAAAACACTTAAATTGAGCACCAGTATTATTTATACAATTACTGCTACAGATTGAGTTGGATCATTTTCAAGCTTCTGAATCTTCTCCTGACATGACTTGTGCAGAATTGCTACTTTGGCGCTTAAAGGGTTAAATTTAATCAAATTCTCTAATTTATTAAACAAGGCACAAACACTTCTAGGAAGGTAATCTACATTCAACAAGTAAACCATCCTAACGAGAATATAAGATTAACATCCAGCTTTTTAGTCTTTTTGACATATAGAATTAATTTTTTGCAGTGTGTATGTCTTTTTTGATTGACTTGGCTCTCGAGCACTTGTGTTCTTAATGTAAATGAACACACACCGGACAGTCTGTATTTTATATATATATTATATAATATATAAAAAAAACTGCTTTGTAGTAATAGTAACTTCTAATGGTTCAGCGCTTTGTTACTAGTCTGGATTCGAATTTGGCCCTCGGAGAAACATACTTGCCCACTCCTGGCTTACAGTATGGTCCTATGCTGTTTCCACTGCTTAAAACGAGTTTGCGCCATTTGTAAAGTTGCAAATGGTCTTGCTTTCACAGTGGACCCTGGAGCAGACCTCTCACGGCTCACTTTCCCACTTCAAACTGATGATTGGACAACAGAAAACACACTCAGGTGAAATCGGACGCAAAAAAAAGCAAATAGAAACGTGAAAGAATATTCCTCACCAAACGCCGACTTGATCCTGTGACAAACAAGATGTATTTCCAGTAGTGTTGTCACAATACTAAACTTCAAACTTGATTCAATACAAAACAATACAGATTTCTATGCCATGGTATCAACTTTAAAGAGGGCCAATCATGTAAAATCAGTGATTCAATGATTCAAACCTTGTTCTAACTACTTTCCCTCATCATTACTCAAAGTTGTATTTGAATTGATTCATGTGTGTTTGAGTAATCTTGTTTTCTTTTACAGCTCTTGCTCGAGTGTTCAAACACTTCCTATTCTTCACTCCGCCCACTTTGTTCTTGGCCCCGCCCACTTGTCTGTATTTACTTGTTATAATTCAAAAATTAACACTCAAAGCAAAGTGTGTGTGGTTCAAAACTGCCCCATAGTCACTTTCCAACAATAAAATTAGTCATTTAAATTTCTTGTTTGTTACAATTACATTTTAAAGTGAAGAGGCGGGGCTTAGTACTTCAGCAGTTTTAAACAGGAAGTCCCTGGAGCTGTTTCTATTTTTAAGCCATTTTTGATCATTTTGGGTTTTGACAGTTTATTATTAAAGAGTTGGAAAAAACACAATAGAGCCCTTTAAAAACATTTTTTTTTTTACTTTTTTATTCTTTTGTTTTAAATGTATGTTTTTCTTTTTGATGTTATTATTAAAATAATAGTGGTAGAGGAGAGAAGGGGCGGGGCTGTAGGGGGCGGGGCTGTAGTGTGAAAGGAGAAGGAGGCGGGGTGTAGTGTGAGAGAAGAAGGAGGCGGGGCTGTAAGGAGAAGGAGGCGGGGCTGTAGTCTGAGAGAAGAAGGAGGCGGGGCTGTAGGGTGAGAAGAGAAGGAGGCGGGGTGTAGTGTGAGAGAAGAAGGAGGCGGGCTGTAGTGTGAAAGGAGAAGGAGGCGGGGTGTAGTGTGAGAGAAGAAGGAGGCGGGGCTGTAGTGTGAAAGGAGAAGGAGGCGGGGTGTAGTGTGAGAGAAGAAGGAGGCGGGGCTGTAGTGTGAAAGGAGAAGGAGGCGGGGTGTAGTGTGAGAGAAGAAGGAGGCGGGGCTGTAGTGTGAGAGGAGAAGGAGGCGGGGCTGTAGTGTGAAAGGAGGAGGAGGCGGGGCTGTAGTGTGAAAGGAGGAGGAGGCGGGGCTGTAGTGAAGGAGGAGGAGGCGGGGCTGTAGTGTGAAAGGAGGAGGAGGCGGGGCTGTAGTGTGAGAGAAGAAGAGGCGGGGCTGTAGTGTGAGAGGAGGAGGAGGCGGAGCTGTAGTGTGTCGTTTTCACCAGCCTGACCCTCGAGTGACAAACATAAAAATGGAGTTATTTAGAATACAGTTACTTTTCTCTCATCAGAAGAATATGTTTTGATAACTGAGCAAACACACTTTAGTGAGAAGTTAGTTTGGGACTGATTTGACTTAAAAGCTGCTTTACAGTCAAATATGAGCCAATCAGTGGTTTTAGTTTGGTGTCACTTCCAGTACAGTATTTTGCGTCACTTTCCACACGGCTGGTTTGTGCGGTCTCAACAGGAACTAAATGTAAATGAGGACAGACTACAATAGACTTGTCTTACCACACTGGTCACTCTGTCTGAGCCTAAGACAGTAACAAAATGTGACTTTTCAAATGTTGGTTGTTCTGATTGTAATATACAGTCCCTGCAGACATATTGTGAACCGATAGAATGTTAATATGTTTATACAGATTGTTTCTTGTGAGCACAACAAATCCTTCCCCCTGACTTGACCCTGGGGACACTGGTACTTTTCACCTTCCTCATGATTTACTGTGACACTATGTAATATACTTACAGACTGGTTCTATTCTCACTGTAAACCCAAATAGGCGATCAGTTGATATTGTATTTTCATATTGCCAACTTATACGCATCATAAAAAATGACAAAGAATAAAAACATGCACGAGTAAAAAAAAAAAAACAATATACATGTTTTCAATGTTTAAATTAGGATAGTCAAACTGAGGCCAGGGGCTAATGATTGCATGTGGCCTCTGGGATGATTTATAATTATTATTGACAGTAGTCCCCTGATAAAAGCTTTTGAACTACAGGTCCCAGAATACACTGCAGCCTAGCGCTGACGAGAAAAGTCACTTAGGCTAATATGGAAATATAAAAACTTATATTGCTGAGATGTGACTATTAAACCCTAAAATGCAATGGAAAGTCATGACATGTACATTACTCATTGTCCCCTGTCCCACTCCCCTCTTGGGGAGTGTAACTGTTTCCAGTTCCAGTGACTTGGGCCGGACCACTGATGCCCCACCTCCCTCTCCAGGATTGGCCTGTCCTGGTCCTGCTAGACGAGTCGTTTCCCTCTGCTTATGGACTCTGGCTCTACAAACATAAACTCTATAACTTTAGCCTTAGTTCCATCTACAGCCTGTTCGTCCATGGGAGTGGATCCCTTCTTCACTGTGGTTCTCCTCCAGGTTCTCTTTTTCCCTTAGGGTTTTTTTTGAGTTTTTCCTGCCGAGAAGGAGGGTCTAAGGACAGAAGGAGGGTCTAAGGACAGAAGGAGGGTCTAAGGACAGAAGGAGGGTGTAAGGACAGAAGAAGAGTCTAAGGACAGAAGGAGGGTCTAAGGACAGAAGAAGAGTCTAAGGACAGAAGGAGAGTCTAAGGACAGAAGGAGGGTCTAAGGACAGAAGGAGAGTCTAAGGACAGAAGGAGAGTCTAAGGACAGAAGGAGAGTCTAAGGACAGAAGGAGGGTCTAAGGACAGAAGGAGAGTCTAAGGACAGAAGGAGAGTCTAAGGACAGAAGGAGGGTCTAAGGACAGAAGGAGAGTCTAAGGACAGAAGGAGAGTCTAAGGACAGAAGGAGGGTCTAAGGACAGAAGGAGGGTCTAAGGACAGAAGGAGAGTCTAAGGACAGGGGATGCTCTGGACAATCATTCATTTGCTCTAATCTGCGTTGACATTCTTGATCAATCACTGCTTCTATTCATGTTTGCTAAATTAATAATCTTGGGAAGTCCTCAGAGACGACTGTTGTTGTGATTTTGGGCTCTACAAAATAAATTGACTTGATTCGATTTGATGATACATTATAATTTGATGCAACGTAAAGTAATGTAATACAATATAAGATTGTGTTATATTACCTTAAGCCCTTTTGTCATATTTGAATAGAACACAGAAGGATCTGTGTTTGAAAGATACACTGTGTAACTTTCTGGAGGTAAAAAGTGATAAAAGTGTTACTTGTTTTCATTAACCGAATTACAGTCATTGAAACTAATGTGCTCATCTGGGTTTACAGTGCTGCTGTGAGGTTAGTGAGCGTTTTAGCAGCGTCACATCACAGTCGCGTTTAATTGTGTTGGCAAGAGCAGAGTCGTGCCAAGACGTGAACTCCTCTCCGTGCAAGTGCAGTCTAATTGGTTTGCTCCTTTGAGGAATTAAACAAGAGTGACTGGTGCTGGTCAAATCAAATTAATTTATTTTTTGTATAGCCCAAAATCACAACAGTCATCTCTGAGGACTTCCCAAGATTATTAATTTTAGCAAATATGAATAATAGGAAATCAAAATAAAACAATACACATTCAATGAAACAACTGATCAAGCATGTCAAAGCAGATTATTAGTAGAGCAATGAATGATTGTCCAGAGCATCCCCTGTCCTTAGACCCTCCTTCTGTCCTTAGACCCTCCTTCTGTCCTTAGACCCTCCTTCTGTCCTTAGACCTCCTTCTGTCCTTAGACCTCCTTCTGTCCTTAGACCCTCCTTCTGTCCTTAGACCCTTCTTCTTACCTTCTGTCCTTAGACCCTCCTTCTGTCCTTAGCCCTCCTTCTCGGCAGGAAAAACTCAAAAAAACCCTAAGGGAAAAACAGAAACTTCGAGGAGAACCACAGTGAAGAAGGGATCCACTCACATGGACGAACAGGCTGTAGATGTAACTAAGGCTAAAGTCTGGTCATGTGACTGGCGCTGGTCTGTCATGTGACTGGGTCTGATCATGTGACCTGGGGCATATAGGACACTGCCTACCTGTGTATCCATCACAGACTCTGACAGGTGAGGGGGTGTACAGGGCTGTCAGGGGGAATTATTCAGACGGACATCATCTCAGGGCCACACAAAAAACTCATTTGGTTCTATTCAAGTGATCTCACATCATTCCACAGGCCAAAAATACAGACGTTTGGGAGCTAAAATGAATATTGTATAATACAGTTTTGTTGTGTTAAATGAATGAGTCTAGTCACAAAGAGAAATCACCAGGTTGAAAATCAATGGCTCCAACAATACAATGCGTCTTATTCATGAAAAGAAAACTCAGCGTGTTCTTAAGCAGCAGATTCACTCTGAAGCTGCCTCCACACAAAACTCACAGCACCTTTTTACATGTTTATTTACATCAAAATACCATCACACACATGAGCATGTTTAAATCAACAGTGAAGTGATAAAACAAAGACTATGTCGTTTACTGTATATCATGTTATACATCATGTCAGAGTTTGGTTCCGAACCTGGGACCATTTTGCTGTGAGGCAAAAGCACTCTGCTAATGTGTGCTGCCCATGTCGGGTCAAATGCACTAACACATACAGAATCCCATTTGTTGGCCTATACAGACTGCTTTATTTGGCCTGTGTCCATCCATCCATTTTCTTCCACACACACTTCCTCCAGCTCTTCCAATGGATCCCAATGCGTTCTCATGTCCTGGGTCTTCCCGGGGCTCTACCGGTGGACATGTTTGGAAGACCTCCCCAGGGAGGCGTCTAAGAGGCATCTGGAACAGATGCTTGAGCCACTTCATCTGGAGCCGTTCAGTGGTGGAGGAGCAGCGGCTCTACTCAAGAGTTCAACCCATGTAACTGAGCTCCTCACACTATCACTAAAGGCTTGTGTCTTCACAATCAAACCAGAATAAGAATAAAGAATATTAAATCACTTTGCAGGTGGCCTACATTTGGATCTGGGGCTGGTGTCTCATGCCTACGGTTGATGCAACTGTCCGAATGGAGACTTTGCCTGTGCTATCCTACACAACTTTTGTATCGAATATTATTTATGAAATAAAACACAAGAATTCAGATTTTTTATTGCATTATAAATCTAGCAGTAATAACATTCTAAAACAGCCCTTTCTGTTCTTACAGTGCACCAGAAGATTTGTTCTTATAGAAGAAAATGAAAACCTACAACAAAACTGTTTGCACATTTAAAAGTACCCTTTCTTCAAACACAAGATGAAGTTTTTATAGCTTGTAAATGTAAAAGGTTAACACGCCTTCACAACTTCTTCTTAATAACAAATGAAATGGGTGAATAAGTCCACTGACATCGCTACTTTCCATCAAACTCATGCCACTGTAAATCACGCCTTGAGAGACGACCTCATCCTTCACACAATGGACCCACACAAAAAAGTGCCATTGAGTGGTGGTTTAAATAAGAGCAGATAATAAACCTAATTACATTCACACGAGCTGGTGTTCGTGACCTCGGCTTCTCTCTGAAAAGACCCACCGATGGCTGTACGGTTTTGTGATTGGTCTGTGAATATGAGCGCGCTTTCCTTGTGTTCGACCTTGTGTCAGGACGCTCACAATGCAGTGCACTTCGGAGCGTTCAAGGCAAAAACAACCATACTCCATGAGAGATTGGATTATTGTTTGTGGAGTTTTACGATTCAAAACGCAAACTGAATGAGCTTGTTTACAGTGGAGCAGCTCTGGAGCAAAGGCCAAGTATGCAGGCTTTTTAAGACAAATTAACAGGATACAATGACAGGTCCTATGGGGGCTTTCACAGTACGCAGGAGTCTGAAAGCAGAGAAATATGACCACAACGTGAATGGCTTTAGGAACAGAACAGTAGCCGTGGTCCGTGTGTCGCGATCTCTGCTCCACCAGAAGTATTACCGGCTCCTAAAAACATGCACTGGACCAACGAGATCTGCACTAATGGATGTGATGTTGGTATGTCGTCGACTTTAGAGATGTGCTAACTTTGTTGATACGCTCTTAGGCCCAGATTTACTACGACAGGTGTCATTTTACCAACGTGTTCTCATGGCTTGCGATGCCATGACAAATTGCCTGTCATGACAACGCTTCTGCCTTTTTTTTTGGCGTGCACTTTTATGACCATTTTTTCTGTCGTGGTATGGGCATGTAATGTGGTTGAGGACAAACAGGAAGTTTTATTTGGGGTTAATGGCTAAGTTTAAGTTCTAAAAATGGGCAAGTTTAGGTCTGAGGCTTGGAGTTGGTTAACACTGGGCTCACACTGCCTCCAGTCCAGATCCGTCTGGGTCCGGTGGTCACTCACACTGCCTCCAGAATATGACTCGACTGGCCTTGCGAGACCACGAGTTCATGGGGATTCACGCTCAACCTGGAAGTTTGGGGGAGTTTACGCAATCTCTGGCACATGGATGTGTAAACAAAGAACACTTAGGCCGGGTTTTGGGCTTATTTCACGTCACTTCATTTTCTGTTGAATTTCTCGCTACACAATTGTTAAGTGCGGGACGTTTATTTACATCCTGT
The DNA here is from genome assembly GCA_038363315.1 of Mugilogobius chulae. Taxonomy (NCBI): domain Eukaryota; kingdom Metazoa; phylum Chordata; class Actinopteri; order Gobiiformes; family Gobiidae; genus Mugilogobius; species Mugilogobius chulae. The sequence continues at coordinate 4,123,126 of CM076412.1, read as the reverse complement.
GTGTTCAATAGTCGCGTATATGTCGAGCATTTTGCCGTATTTGTTGTAGTAGTAGAAACGTAATGTTTTTACTTTGAAAACCACCGGATTCTTTTCACCAGCGCTCGCTTGGTTTCCCGTTTGTCGTGTCTTGTTTTCACAACTTCACCAAAAAGGGCTCCGGAGCGCTACGGACTGGATTCAGTGTGAGCCCGGCGTAAGGTTAGGATTAGGATTGTATTAGTCATTAACACAACTAATGGTGTTAGTCATTAAAATGACCAGAGAGATCCTAGCCATTGTATATCAACAAATGCCAAGATGCAGCAGCCATCTTCTGTAAAGAGTTTACGAAAGATCTCAGACAAACTAATAAGAAGCATGACTTACTTAAAAGACTTTTTTACTTAAAGTTGGTTTTAGTTGTAAATTAGTAAACTTTGTGTTTTCCACCAAAAAGTCTATGATAAATGCAGCACATTATGAAAAAATTAGACAACTGAGTACTCTCTGAATCGAATAGTAAAGGATTTTAGTTCTAATCAGGAGCAGAAAGCAGCGTTCTGATTGGCTGAGCTTGGGTGGTCCTCTCCAATTTCACTTTAAAAGCGAAAAAAAGGGGGTTTTAAGTCAAAATTGCAACCAAACCGTAATACATACTGATATTTACAACGCGTTGAAGGATTTATGAGAGACCTAAATTGTGTTTGCAGTGTGAAAATCACCTACACCACCTTTAAGACAGACTGATTCACCCTCGCTGTGTGAAGGAACGGTTCCGCAGGTCCTTCCTTCCTGCTGCTGTCAGACTGTACAACGAACACTGTTAACTCTGGACATCATTACATTTAATCTTGTGCGATACTGTGTTACCATGGAAACATCTCTGGTACAACTCACTCATGTCACTTTATCTGCTATTATTTATTCACCTCTATTTACACCTCCTTAAATGCTGCTCTGTACATAAACATCGTCATACTTATACCTCATATTTATTACTGGTTATTTATTCTGTTCATCTGCTGCAGTTGTACATAATCATAGTCATATATTGTACATAATACTATATACTATATACTGATGCCACTTTATCTATTTATCCTGTCATATCCTGCACTGTGCCATAGCAAACATTTATTGTAAATAATAGTCTTGTAATTATTGTATCTTTATATATATTTTAAGTCTATTTTATTTCTATTATCTTATTTGATTGCATGTTTCTATTTTCCCTGCTGTTCTTAAAATGTGCGTTGCAACACTGGAATTTAACTTCCCTGGTTAAATAATGGTCAATAAAACACCGGAATTTCCCCATTGTGGGACAAATAAAGGATATCTTATCTTATCTTATCTTAAATACTTTGATATTTGAGCCTGATCTCACAAGAAAGCGTACATTTACTACCACATTACACAACAATATGGTACGTGTCACAGTCCCAGTTCATTTCTATGGTTGTTAAGACGTGTTCTTATTTATGAAAATTAACAAAATCCTGATCCTAATCTTAACCTAAACTTACCCGTTAAACTAAAGATAACATCCCCACATGGCTTCAACCAAAACCAAAACAAAAAAGGCCTGAAATCATGTGTCGTGGTAAATGTACGCCTTCTTGTGATACTGTGTTGGATATTTGAACTTTTTCATATTTGCACATTTATTTTTGCTTTTGTTCAGGTAAACAAATGTGATTAAACTTCTAATAAATTCCTCTTCTATTGTAAACGGCCGTGAAGTAATGTTTTTGTTTATGAAATGTAATGACACACAAATATAGTTTAATTCTGCATCAGATCCAGTCCAGTGAAGTGTTTTAGGTTGAATATTTACAGTATTTTCACAATTCAGAGGAAAAATGACCAGACACAGACCTAAAACAGTTTTCTGTATTATTTGGACCAGAAATATATCATTGAATGTTGAATGACTCCCTCTAATCTGTGACTTTTCTGACCTGGCTTTTACATTATTTTCAATAAGAATTGACTTTTCGCCGAGCCCCGCCCCAAAACGGCTCTTGTCCAATCAAATATTGCAGCAACCGTTGCTATGTAAATAGAGCCCGTCAGATCTTGAGCTCCAAACAAGATGGTGAAGCGATGTGTCTACGGTTTATGTAAACCGGACCACAGATACCCCGAAATATTGACCGGGTGAGTTGTGTTCTTTCCATTTCTAGAGCCCAAAAAAACTGGAGCGGACCTACAATGGATTAAACAGAGCGGGCAGCTCGGGACGGCTCCACTCCCAGCTAAATAAATCGAACAAATGTCTGCTCAAAGGTAAAACTAATGTTTAACTATAGCTATGGACTGTGTTGTTAGATCTAGAGGCAAAAACACAAACTAGATCAACGTTATACCACGACGAGGATATAACTGCAGAAGTTACGCTCTAAGCTGCTAAGTTTAGCGAGCCTCTTAGCTTTAGCCAACACGGGTAGCTTTAGCTCGCTAACATAGCCTCGTAAATGAACAATGTTCTTGCAATCGAGAAAAATAGACCTTAACATATGAAAGTGAACTTACCCGACAGTGCAAGAGCAGGACAAGGCTGTGCTTGTTGTATTTGAGATGATGTCAAAGATCATGGGTTTCTCTGATTTAGCTTGAGACCAGTAGCATTAGCCTCCATAGGAGTTATGTTCCTCCGTTGTTGTTTTGAATAAATCCCTCCGCTGCACAAACCCCTTTTGCCTCGTTCTAGAGGAGATCGCGGAAAAATTGGTTTAAAAAAAGTCACTAACGCGAACCAGTGTACTTCTTTCTGTCATTGAAGTCTATGGCACGCTATCATATTTGACGGGCGTAGCAACAGTAACTAAGGGGGCGGGGCTCTGTGAAAGGTCAATTCTGCTGCCTTTGCACTAACAAGATGGCCGCCACGGCAACATTCCCCATCTTCTATAAATTAATTGGATTATTGGATTGTATTTCCAAGAAGAATTCTGACGCCTTAACAAAATACTTTACCAAGCATTTGCACATGTGCAAAACAGAGATGACATTTTTCTCTCTCACACACTCTAAACATGCAAAATTTGAAGTGGTTCATATCTGTTTTGTTTAGTATGTTGTATGTGCATCTTCCAATATTAAAGTTTGTGTAAAATGCTCCAAAAGAACACATGATTTGTTTTATTTTTGCACCCACAATTTAGCACCTGGCTTGATAAATCAGGCCCATAGACTTTCATGGAGTGTGCTCATTTTTGTCACATGACTGTACTTTTGGTTCACAATTGGTTGAAAAGTTGTAGAGACACAAATGTGAATGAATTCTGAGTGGGAACACAGCTGATTTCATCGACAAAAACCCATTCTATTGTAAATGTGTGTCCTTCAGCCCACCGTCTAAAAGAACTGATGAGGATTTCTGCTTTTTCTAATCCACACATCTAATGATCCAATGGTTCTATTTTACTCAAATCGCACAGCTGCACACACAGACCTTGATTGTGCGTGTATGTATAACCAAGTGTAGGAGAGAGTTTTCTAGAAGCATTCATAAAGTTTGTATTGTAATGCTTCTGCTTTGTACTGTTCAAGGATGATTCATAAAGACAATGTGTTCTCCTGAAATGCTTCATATTCACTTACTGTTTACATGACTGAAGGTAACTCAAAGTGAAAAAAAAAAAAAAACATCTTAAAGAACAAATAACAATAAAGCTTTGTTTGCAAATGAATGATTCCAATACAATCTTACATTTAATATTGTAATACGTACAGTACATGTTAGTAGAAAAAAGTAAGACTAAAACATTATAGCTCACAAATGGTCTGGAATTGAATTAGAAACAGAACACTGGCTCTTTTATTTTGACATCTCACAGTGTCAAATGTTTTAATGTACTTTTCTTTGCCTTATTTGAAAAAATAAATAAATAAAATAAAAGGTTTGGTTCTGGTATTTGCACGTGCAAGAGAACTGTAGGAGGAGCTCTACTGCTGTAAAATCTATTGACCCTTTGCACCTACTTCACTTGATCACGTGGCTACGCCATGATGGAGGCAGAAGTGTGTGTACGCAGCATTACAGGAGCACAAAACTGACACATTCTCACATATTTCCTTATTTTTCCGTAAAGAAAGCAGTGGATGCTTGTAGTGCATGTTCAGTACATTTGTCTATGGAAGTAGGACGTCTTTTAGACGAAGCACAAAGGAAGATATTTAGAAAAGCTAATGAATGCAGCTGATGCATGTCCTCTTCCTCCTGCTATGTTTGCCGAATAAATCAAATTTAAGCTATGGTCACAATGACCCGTACGACCTGCTACGACCTCTCTGCAAACAATTTTTTTTCCTCATTTCCTAAAAAAACAACAGCGCTCGCAGCCCATTTGCAAGTTCGTTGACAGGTCGATGGTTTTGTTGAAGATTTTCTACGACCAACTTACGAACGCAGAAACTCAAGCCTGTGCAATGGGCCTGAGCGGGAGAGTGAAAGTGGAAAGAGACGTGCTCTACGGTCCAAGCAACTGAGACGCGCAGTACTTTAGCCCGTACGAGGGATCTGTATGAAAGCCCACGGGCCTGGAGCACGAGGGAAACGCAGATAGCTTTAAACACGGGGAGGACCGGACAAGGAGCGCGCAGGGATAAGATCGCTTGGGTCTTTCACACCAACACAACCCCCAGTCGCTGTCGGTAGAGGAGCAACGCAGCGTTTGTTCACCCATGTAAAAGAACATTCACACAAACACCATTCAAACGGCCAACAGAACATTTGTGGAAAGAGCATGTGTTTGATGTAATGACGAAACATAACCTGCGCAGGAGTAGTTGTCAAACTTTGTGTTTCTAATCTTACCTCATGGATTAAACTTTATTTAGCTACAGTCCAGACTTCATACTGCAGCTGCAATTCCTCTGTCTGTGTTTTCCTCCGACCAAATAGTAGACATTCTCCTTCATACTTATGTCCCGTTTGAACCCAGGTAAATATCAACAATCCATTCTCGGTTACATAGTGTTTTCCCGTAAGCGTCATTTTCAATTTTCCGCATGATTTTCCTGCGCAGTGATGGTTCTCCTGTAGCCACTGACCAATCAAACAGCTGCATATGCGGCAACTGGCGACGCCGACTCTACAAGCAAGTCTTCAAAAGCCTCGCCTCCACGACCCTGCTCTGCGACCTCTGACCCAAGACAACCCCCAAACCAGTTCAGACGAGCGACTCTCTGCTTGGTGTGAAAGACCCTTTTACAAGTGCTTCGCCTCACATTCTGCTGTCACATCTGTGTGTGTGACAACGCAAGGTATGTTCATGTGTTAGTCAAGAAACACCAAAAAGCTACGACACCCGGGATCAAAACAACAATCAAGTTAGAAAGGTGGAAAATGTATAACTATGGATTTTTTGCCAAGTTGGACTCAGGACTGGTTTTATTATCTTTAAATAAAAGAAAAACAAATAGTTATGTTATTATAGATATGAAGCCTGTCTATGCATATCACTGGATCTGGATTTTAGTAACATGAAGCCTAAACTTACCCGTTTCACTTAAAGAAAATGGGCCTCATTCATGAAAGTCTTCCACTTTAAGAAGCTTCTGCGAAAACTCTACGTGTGATTCACGACGGGTTCGTATCGAGCCAAATTCCTTCCTAACAGCCTTTACGGGTTGGGTGGCAGTGGCTGTAGCGGAGGTGCACAGTCAGAGCACAGAGGCTCTGGTCCTGGGGGGACACAGGGCTCGAGTCCTGAGGGGGTTAGATCACAGAGGCTCTGAGGCTTTTTTTGTTTCTAAAATTATTTTAAATACAATAATTTGCAAAAATACATAACCTACAATCATGTAGGAATTACAATTTTTGACTGAACTAAATAAGAAATAAAAATCTGAAACAGTTGATATTTTGTTCTTACTAGTGCTCCTCAGTGTTCTTAGGATTTGTTCTTACAGACGAACATTTTCCGTTAAGAACAAATTTTGTGAATGCCAAAAATGTTTGTAAGAAGCCCTTAAGAACAAATTTGTTCGTAAGAACATGTCATGAATGAGGCCCACTGTTCCTACGTGGCTTCAACCAAAACTGTATTTTTACTCTGTGAAATCTCGTGTCATTTTTACTAGGGATGCACCGATCCAGCTTTTTCAGTTCCGATATCGATCCCGATATTTAACTATCTGCCGATACTCGATATCAACCGATACCAGTGAAAGGATTGAAATCGCTTCTTTTTCTTATAAAAACTTAATACATTTGGCCATATTGTGTTGTTTAATTGATGTTTATAGTGCAAGTCACAACTTAACAACTTAATCTGAATAAAATGCCCAATATTATGAAACGTTATGGATCAGCACCACCCTGTAAAATAGTCTCATTATGTACAAAACTATGGTATCGGCTGAACCGATGTCATGGATCCGATACCCGATCCAGCAAAATGTCCTGGATCGGCACCGATATCCGATCCAGGTATCGGATCGGTGCATCCCTAATTTTTTACGCTATATTATTAAATATTACACTGTTTTTGCATCATGGTAAATGATGCAATGATGCTTTCTTGTGAGGCTGTGTTGTTTACTGACATACAGTAAGTTGTTCATTTGATTGCAAGTTAATTCAACCTGGTGGTGTGAAAATATATTACAAGCTACTGATTGATTAGAAAATATAACATAATTGTGGGCCTTGGGCTTTGAGAACTGGCAGTACATTGACCATAGCAGCCCAAAAGTCAAGAGCCACCAGTGGGGAGAACACAGACTCCCCACAGAAAGGCTCCAGGCCCATACCAGGACCTTCTTGTCACTGCTGCTTTGTTCAGAACTCCTGCCTTGGCGCTGAATATCCCACAATGCCGAGCGAGATTCCTAGACTGTGTGACTTGGAGCTAACTGGTTTTCCACTCCGGGATGAAGCACTTCTCCAAAGACTCACTCTCTCTTTCTCTTTCTCTCTAATGGTCCAGCCACCACAGGCCTGCGGATGGGAATAAAAGCAGCACAAATTACTTTCATTAAGAAACTCAGATATGCCCCGCGCCTTTGATCTGGTGCCAGAAGAACATTTATGCTGATGAAATGCATACATAAAGTTCCTAAATTATCCGGCCGGTCCTTAGCGCGAGGATGGGAGTTGGAGAACTTCCAGACAAGACAAGTACAATCTGCGTGAGTGCCTCTGAGGAGAGACTGATTTAGGGGATGCGCTGGAAAAAGGGACGCAAACGTTTCCTGCAAATGATGAAAAGAGGGAAACACACACCACAGGGAGGTTTTTTTTTTCTGTTTGTGCTGTGAAAAACTGGCCAGAGGAAGAGAAAGTGATGTCTTCATAGTAAAATACCATATCTCAGGCTTTGTAGATATAAGGAGCAGTTTTTAATGGTGAACTAAAATGTGACTTTTAAAACGTGTGAAATCATTGTGTTTTTGTATTCTAGTTTGTTTGGGTAAAATTGCTGCTGTTGTGTAGAACTCAACAGGAGCTTGTACAGAGGTAAGGCTGGGTTAGTTCTGGTCAGAAAATACTTGTCTCTTCTCGTTCTACAATAATGATATATTTCATTGACTCAAAGTGGACACAAGATACAATCAGTGATATGTAAAAATGTCTTTGTATTAAAAAACAAACACTGTACTGGACTTAGAGCCTGCATGAACGGGGCATGAGTGTATGTCAGTGTCTACTCACACAAGCCCTTACAAAACTCAGATTCAATCACTTTTGCTTTTCTGTGCATTTTCTGTTTATATGTGCATGTGTCATATCTTTAAATGTGTGAGTTTTGTGTGCGAGTTTTCCTGCTTTGTCTTTGTTCCTGCACACCCGACTTGCCTCCGCTCATAGACACAAACAGTGGAAACAAGTCGAAAAAGTACTGTTGTCAGTAAGAGTTTATCTGTGAGAAAACAAGTTCTGCTGCTAAATCACATTTGTGAATGAAATCCGACCCTACGGCCCTCAGGTGAAAAAACAGCGAGAAAAACCCTGTTTCAAGCTTCAGGAGACAGACGTCTGTCAGACCGGTTCAGACCTAGGGCTGTGCGATAATGACAAAAATAAATATCTGGATGTTTTTAAGGCATTTCTCGATGGCGATATTTGGACAATATTTCCTCAGTCCAACAGAAATGTGTTAAAACGTGTATTCAACTTTTTTAGTTGATGTAAATTGGCTGCGTTCACTGTGTAGAATTTGATAACTCATTCACTCATTATTACAACTCATTTTAGCTACTTGATCCTAATTTCTGTTAAATATCATTGGCCTACAGCCTGTCCAAGCTGGGGCTCCTTTCACAAATTTCTTTGGCCTTCGGACTTCCTGCTAGATTAACCCAAATTAAATGTCAAATTTGAGTAACTCTTCTATAATGGTCAAAATAACATTTTGACGTTATACAAACTTAAAAATGATTGTGTAATGCCTTATTAAACATGTGTTGGTGCATTCAATTTAGATCAAACGCAAAATTTTGAATGATTCACTTCAGAGTTGTGTTTTATACGGCCGTCAAGTTTCCAAATTCGGCCCACTGTGAAAAAAACTTTGGACCCCTGGCCCACAGTATATAATGTGTTTTCATATGACCACAACTTTTGCAATACAAATCTGAAATCAACAACAAATTGCAAAATATGACTTTTGTGTCCTTATTTTAAAGTTTACAGCATCACTATCCGCGATATACTCGATATTGAATTTTTTGATATCTTGAAAGCAACATTCACGATAATATCTAAAATTCGATATATTGCACAGCTCTATTCAGACCTGATGCAAACAGCTATCTTTCGTCTCGTTGCATGGTTTTATTCAAATAAGTTTCCCCAGGTAAGCAGATGGAGATCCTCCCTCTCTGCATAACGCAGAAGGCGGAAAGTGATGTCAACCGAAAATCACTGTATACATATAAACAATTAAACTTGCCTTGCCTTTTTGGTTATTTCTCCTACTTCCTGTAAATCTGTTCTATGCTCTTCACATGTTGTCTTTATCCCTGTGGGGAGTGTGTCTGTTCCAGATGCTGCTGCTCCAGTGTCGATGCCTGGACCTCGGATTGCCTGGACAATCCAGCCTCACCGCTGCACCAGCGGATAGTCTGGTCGGCCCCCGAGTCAACTGGATTTCTAGATTTCAAAGCTCACCTAACAGACAGCGTAGGGAACCAATCAGAGAAGAGCATAAAGGCTTCTAGTGCCGTAAGCTGTTGGGACTTCTCTCGCGCTGTCATTCCCCTTACCGGCCGAGCCGACTGCACTGCCTTGACCATCTTGAACACGACTATTGACGCGATGTCTTTTTGGTAATTTAAAACGGCATTTACCGGTGAATGGAACAAACTCGGTTTTCCCGGTGCGCCATGTTGTTTATCCTTCCGCCGCGCTGCCTAGATCCATGCGCGCTGCGCACAGCAGGGACGTTGTTAGCAAAAACCACGTGACTGAAATAAACGATTTTCATTGCACGTACGATCTGGATTTCGAAGGAAACGCCCTTGGAGGGGAGGGCGACCAGACTGACATTTTCTCTGTGTAAAAATACAGAGAAATGTCATTCTGGATGCCAGGCAAGACCTCGGATGCCACCTAAATCCTGAGAACCTGGACCTCTCTCATGCTCCACCCCTGCTTTCTCTTTGATGCTCTGGGACAATTATCCATCTGCATCTTGTCCATTTGTTGTTGGACAATGTGCCTGTATTTCCTAATAATGTCTGTTTGGATTTTCCAATGTTCTGTCGGTATTGACCAAATTTTCATGGTTTGATTTCTGACAAATCTTGTTTGCTAAATCAACAATCATGTGAAGTCCTCTGAGATAACTGCTGTGTGAGTTTGAGCTGTACAAACAAATTTAATTGAATTACAATTAATCATTCAATTGAGTTTAATGCCCTGATTAAGAGTGTTGGGAGTAATGGCGTTCAAGTATAACGACATTACTAACGGCGTTATTTTGATGAGTAATGTGTAATCTAATTAATTACTTTCCCGTCAGTGGTAACGCCGTTATAGTTACTGTCAATGTAACGATAGTTCACTGTGATCAGAGCCGCTGTCGTCTCCATCAGAGAAGTCAAAAGTGCAGCTGACGAGTTTGTTTAGGGAAGTAAAAGAAGCCAGAGAGACGGAGAAGAGGCGCTGATTGGCTTAAATGGCTATAGTAACCAATCAGAAGCAGCGTTGGTCGGGTGTACTGACTTTTCTAACATTCTGATTGGTTGGCTCCGCTCACTTTCTAAAACACGATGAGACAATATGCTCAAACTACTGCAGTTTAAGGGGATTTTTTGTTATTTTGCACCATTTTACCAACATGGAAATGAAAACAGACGACAGCGCGAGTGTCACGTGTGTTTGGAGTTTACAGAGGACACGTGTGTTTGGAGTTTACAGATAATTTCGTGCGTTTGGAGTTTACAGATGGACACGTGTGTTTGGAGTTTACAGATGGACACGTGTGTTTGGAGTTTACAGATGGACACGTGTGTCAGATGGACACGTTTACAGATGGACACGTGTGTTTGGAGTTTACAGATGGACGCGTGTGTTTGGAGTTTACAGATGGACGCGTGCGTTTGGTGTTTACAGATGGACATGTGTGTTTGGAGTTTACAGATGGACATGTGTGTTTGAAGTTTACAGATGGACATGTGTGTTTGGAGTTTACAGATGGACATGTGTGTTTGGAGTTTACAGATGGACATGAGTGTTTGGAGTTTACAGATGGACACGTGTGTTTGGAGT